>OW285236.1:21195816-22395816 GCA_935421215.2 Melolontha melolontha | reverse complement strand
CGCTTCTGAAATGTATAGATTGCGGAACAGACACTATCCTCTAATGAGTCATGCGGGCGCAGAGACATAGATGCAATATTCGCTCGTAGCTCTGATTTTAATATCCTGAAAGGCTTTTGTAATAATTTCAAAATACGGAAATACGGATATATTAAATTTAAATATTATTATTTCTAGCTCAGATGTTGAGCGAAGTTTTTCTATATTTAAAGACATACTATCCACTAAAAGAACGCACTTTGCAGAACAAAGTTTAGAATATATTGTAATAATTAATGTGAATTAAAAATATTTACTGTGGTGTGACAAAGCATTCACTTTAATTATAGGTGATATAATTAATTTCAAGTTTATAATTTTTCACAATTTTGAATTTTTTCACTGTATACAGTAATTGCATTTGTGTGTGTATATATATCTTGAATTAATTTCAATTCAAGTTAATTTAAATTAATTTAACTTCAGTGTTTTATTTATTTCCCTAAAAATAAATTTCCGTATATAGATTTCATTAGCTTTATTACGACTCTGGCGAAATATATTTCACACTCCGTCTGTTTGCATTAAAAGACGTACAAAAAGACAACTTTTATTAATACCATTGCGCTATAACATTCATATATACTGTTAAGTTGATGGATTGTACATTGTCGGCACCGATGAATCACACCCGATACGGGATAACGCCGGTTCCTCAGTCTAGTAATGTACCTATTCTGTGTTGATACTGACCTACGTCATCGAGTCATGCATAAATACCTCGGGTATGTATGCACACTTTCGGTTAAAATCGCTGTCACTGCAAATCCATTCGCGGCCAGATTTAGTTATATTGGATAATATTATTTATAGAATTACTAATACCAGTTCATTCAAGTTTTAAAATACAACAGTTTTTATATAAACGCAATTAAACTTATGACAAATCGCAACACTGTAAAAAATGTTTGGATAATTGGCATTAACCTGTTTATATTATTGACGTAACTGTAATACTATATCTTCTAACTCTTATTTGATTACATTTAACTAACTTTTACACACTTTTAATGAAAACTCGTTTTACATATCAATCACAATTTAAACTCAAATTCTACAGCCTTGACTTGGCCGCCATCTTAATATGCACTCTGATGTACATAATGAAATTAAAACAATACTCAATATCAAAAGTTGCTATACATTTCTTACCTTTAAAAGCGACAATCGTAACAAACTTCAATGTTTATTCATTAACTAATAAACTACTATAAGATCTTTTTTTGTCAACATTGAGTATGCGAATTATATGAAGTCAAGGTTATTTCTTAATCTAGAATGGGGACTGTAGTTACTAAAAACGCAATATATATTTCTATATTACTTTTATTAACATTTTATATGAGAAGAAGAACCTGTCTATCTCGAAAGAAAGATCAGAATAATGTTGCAAGGTCGATTTGGTATTTATGAAAGAATAAATTGTGAACGGGAACCTTTTTACATTTAAGAAGAGCGTAGAAACTTGTGGAAACTGGTTTGTTGCATATTAATTCTTATAATTATTCGGAGTTCGAAATGATATAATGGAATTTAGGCGGAAAAGAGTAATTGACGTTTTTATGTTAATGTAAACATATATCTTTATATACATTTATACGAGTATATAAAATAGAAATCAAACTAATGGTTGAAATCTGCACTTTTTTAATACGTAATCGTAAAACGACGACAATTGTTTCGCCAGCACAGTGGCTTCATCGGGTACTTACAGTTAAAGAGCACGTTACAAACTAAATTAAAAACGTAAAATCAACAATGTTAGTATTATTTTACAACGGTTTAAAAAAAATCTAAGAATTTACACAAATATTGTTGGTAAAAAGTCTTTCTCTGGAGACTGCGGTTAAGTAGAAACTCAAAAAAGATATAAAACCCCTTACCACAATTAATAGTAGTATCCTAAATACGTATTTCGGCAATTAAGTTGTCATCATCAGTAGGTAAAACCACTAATCAAAGTGTCGCACATTGGGCACAGTAAAGCTAACACATATAAATGCGCAACAACTTTACACGGCGTCCACGTATACACTAACTTTAAAATGAAAACGGCATCACATGTGTTTACTATCCATTCTCCGCCCTCGACCTTTTTTTTGCCTCGTTTGTAAGAATGAAGAAAGACAATTGTATGGGATAGGACCGTTGTCCGAGTTCAACGTATTACTTTTATTTTTAACGATATGAATGCTTTCATATGCGTCTAGATCTCTGGTGTTATTGATGGCTTTGACAAGTCTTAACCGTTTAACCGACACGTTGTGATCTGTGTGTAGAGCATGATAAGCTACGCTAGATTTTTCTGGTCTATTCGGAAATTTTATGTATCAAAAATCGCGAAAATGGATCAGGTACGTAGATAACATTTTCGCGATTTTTGATACACAGAAATGTGAATTGGACATGTTAAACAGTTAAATTTGAATTTTCCGACTATTAAATTCACGGTCGAAAAGGAAAACAATTTTTAGATACATTAGTAATTAGAAATAAGCATAAAATAGAAATCGATATTTTCCGGAAAGAAACTATTCATCAGTGCGGGTTCAAATCATAGCTTTCAACATAAGACAGCTTCTTTTAATTTCTTAGTCAATCGGTTGCTAAACTTTCCGTTAACAAAAGAGAGATATGAAATAGAACTATATTTCATTAAAAACATCACGAGATATAATGGCTTTGACATAAAAATAATTGATAAATTAATTAGAAAAACGAATTTAAAGAAGACCATCCGCGAATCTACAAGTTTGATATCTCAACGTAACCAGGAGAAAAAGTATATGTGTTTACCATACCACCCAATCACGAAAAACATTGATAGAGTTGTTAACGAACGAGGTCTCCAATGTGCTTTTGGTCGAAAACACCATCAAAATCCTCCTAGAGAATACCAAAGATAAAGTTAATTTGAGTTTGAAATCAGATGTATACGAAATTAATTGCTACGATTGTAATTAAAAATATATAGGTCAAACGAAACGCTTAATAATATCCCGTTATAAAGAACACATATCACATGTCATATTTAATAGACCAGAAAAATCTAGCGTAGCTTATCATGCTCTACACACAAAGGTCGAGGGCGGAGAATGGATAGTAAACACATGTGATGCTGTTTTCTTAAGGGAGGTAAGTTTGTCGTAATTTTTAGTCTGTGAATGTTGTTTTAAAGTTAGTGTATACGTGGACGTCGTGTAAAGTTGTTGCGCGTTTATATGTGTTAGCTTTACTGTGCCCCATATGCGACACTTTGATTAGTGGTTTTAACCAGGGATGATAACAACTTAGTTGTCGAAACACGTATTTAGGATACGATTATTTTTGAGAAATATTGTAGGTAGTAAGAAAATGTAGCCCATCTGGTCGGCCCTAGTTGACTAGGGTACTAGGTGACTAGGGTACTAAACACGTTTACGTATAAAATTTGTTTTTATAAACTACTAAATGTACATTTCTATTATCATCTAAACAGTTTTTAAATGAATAAATTTAACAAAGGCGAGTTATTTAAATCTAATTGATTATTAAGTAAAATTTGTGATTGTTTTAATTTATTGATTTCTAAACTTTCCAGTAAATTTAATTTATTGCCTTTATTTTCTAAACGTAAAATTTGAAAATCCTTATTGAAAGTGTGGTTTTCTTCTATAATTAGCAAAAGTGGAATCTTGTTTTTTATTTCTAAACGAAGCACAATGTTCAGTAACTTATAGACTCCAGATTTCTTTCTTTGAACTGTTTTATCTGTATTGTTTTTAATATGTTTGATAAATTATTATTAGTTTTGAAAACCGTGTTTATATTAAGTTTTTTTAAATACATTGAAATATAAAATAGAAATAATACTACAGTTAAAATCTTCACTTTTTAATACTTAATCGTAACACAATTGTTTCGCCAGCACAGGGATCCAGTCTGGGCCTGTTGTTGTTTCTACTATCTTTTAATGATCTTGTTTCGGTTGATTGCTATCGTTGTGTCTTTGCTGATGATCTTAAAATCTGTACAGTTATAGATGTAATAAACGACTTTAATCGACTTCAAGACCCTATTTATTAAAATCGAATTGTGATGTGAAGCTAACAAACCCGAGATGAACTTAAAAAAAGTGTAAGATTATCAGTTTTACCAGAAAATTACACACAATCTTATACACTTGCATGTACAGTAGTACCCCGTTATCCGCTGACTCCGTATCCGCGGTTTCAGTCATCCGCAATTTACCTATGATGAGCAGAAAACGCGTTATATCAATAAATATAAAAGTTATAGGAGCATTTGTCGATATATCGTGGTATATATGAGTCATCCCCTGAATTCGGCGCTCTCTTATGATAAGTTAAACAAGTTGGAACGTGCTTAAGGTGCCACTCGCTTTTACTTGTACATATATGTAAACGCTCCTGTTAACTATGAGTTTAGTACTATTCGAATTGTCGGACAAGACAGTGCTTGCAATAGTTTTTAAATAAAGCAAGTAAATTTGAAAATCATTTTAAAATGGCTTCTAAACCAAAAAGAAAACGTGAAATGTTCACTATTAGTGAAAAAATAAAAATCATTAATATGATTGAAATAGAAAAAAAAATCTATTGCAACTGTTGCTAAAATATACAATAAAAACGAATCTTCGATACGAGAAGTGTTAAAAAACAAAGATAAGATTCGAGCTAGTTTTTCTAGTGCACCCCAAACTGCAAAAGTTGCAACCACAATACGTAATAAAGTGTTACTTAAGGTAGAAAATGGCTTAAATTTATGGGTGGAAGATATGACAAGAAAACATATTCCTATCGATGGCAAAGTGCTACAACAAAACGCGTTGGTTTTATATGAAGATATGCAGACCCAAGATTATACTGAAGAGGAAGGAAAATCATTTACATCAAGTAGGGGGTGGCTGCATAGATTTAAAACTCGGTTTAATCTAAAAAATATAAAAATGACAGGGGAATCTGCGTCGGCTGATCATGTAGCTGCTGCCCTGTTTCCAGAAAAATTTAAACAAATTATTGCAGAAAAGAATTATCATCCTAAGCAAGTTTTTAACTGCGATGAGACTGGTCTTATGTGGAAAAAAATGCCTCAACGGACTTATATTCATAAGACTGCAAAGAGTGCACCAGGCTTTAAAGCAATTAAGGATAGACTTACCTTGATATTTTGTACAAATGCAGCTGGTCATATAATTAAACCCGGACTTGTTTACCGATCACGGAATCCACGTGCTCTTAAATACAAAGATAAAGCTTGCCTGCCTGTGTTTTGGCAATCAAATCGAAAGGCGTGGGTTGCGGCTGTTCTATTTACACAATGGTTTCATCAATGCTTTATTGCGGAAGTGAAAAGATATTTGGAAAAGGAAGAATTACCATTTAAAGTGCTGCTGATACTCGACAATGCTCCTGGGCATCCTGTGTCACTAGGCACAGAAGATAAAAATGTTGAAGTGCTTTTTTTACCACCCAACACGACCTCATTGCTTCAGCCCCTTGATCAAGGTGTCATTAGATGCTTTAAAGCCATATATATTCGACAGGTTTACGAAATGCTGTATACAATGGCTAACGAATGCTCTGATATCGGGCTCATGGAATGCTGGAAGTCATTTACAATTGCTGACGCAATTCTATTTATCAAAGGAGCGATGGAGGAATTAAAGTCAGAAATGATAATAGCATGTTGGAAAAATCTGTGGAATGACATCGTTCTTAGTTCTGAAGACACACATGATATTAATTCACATCTAACAACGATATTTAACATAGCGCAGAAAATAGATGGAGAAGGATTTAACGATATAACCCAAGAGGAACTCAGTGATTACATAAACGAAGAGGATCAAGTATTCACCAACGAGGAATTGGAAGACCTTGTGAAATCTTCTCCAGAAGCGAGTGACGATGAGGATGAGGGTCAACAAGAACCGCCAGCATGGACGCTTGAAAAATTTTCGAACTGCTCAAACATTAAAAGAACAGATGGTAGAATATGATCCAATAATGGAACGCAGTATAAAAATTACTCGCACTATAAAAGAAGCCTTGAAACCTTTGGAGGATTTGTTTATTGAAATGAAAAGACAAAAACGACAACTATCAATAAAAATGTTCTTTGAAAAAGTCGACAAAACTATCGATAATGCACAGCCATCAACATCGTTTGCTTCGGATCTAAGTAAACAACCGACTGCTAACTTGGACTTGGAGGAAGTTGAATGAATATGTAGCTCACGGTGATAAAGTTTTTCTTGTTGTATATTTTCTTGTTGTGTATGTAAATATGTACTATATGTACATATGTATGAACTTATATATTTATTAAACTTAAATTCTATTTGTGCTATAGCACAAGAATATTTATTTATTTATTGTTTATTTATTTTAAATAAATATTATATAACTTATTTTTTGTTGTTTCATTGTTTTAACTTTGCTTCATATTTCATATTGTACTCGAAAATAAAGCGTTCGCTACTATCCGCGGTTTTCAGTATCCGCGGAAGACCACAGAACCGAACCCCGGATATGGGGGTACTACTGTATAAAGATCTAGGAGTACGTTTTTATAATTTCGAAATGTCCACCCCCTTATTGAATGCAGGCTTGTGCCCGTAAGCCAACAGAAGAAGTACTTATCCGAATTTCATACTTGTTTTGTCGGATTTGCTCGGCAGCCAGGCGAATACGATCGAACAACTCTTCTCTTGTGTTCGAAACTTGCGAGTAGACTAAATCTTTCATGTACCCCCATAAATAAAAGTCAAGGAGATTAAGATCGAGTGATCTGGGTAGCCATGCAACAGGACCACATCGACCAATCCATCATGGATAACTGACGTTAGCCCAATTTCGAACAGCAATTTCGAAATGTGGTTGTGCCCCATCCATGTGAAACCACATGTCTAGTCGAACATTCAGTGGGACATCCTCTAAAAGACCTGGCAGTTCGTCAATAAGAAATTGAAGGTAATTGTTCGCATTTAACCTCCCAGGAAGAACGACAGGACCAATCAACAAGTCATCGATTAGGGCCACCCAAACGTTAATAGAAAATTAATGTTGAAATTTAGATGGGCGTATAGCTTTGGGATTTTCTGATGACCACCTGTGCAGGTTTCTCAGATTTGTAACACCGCTTCTCGTGAACGTAGATTCATCTGTCCAGAGGACTGTTCTGCAGAAATTAAAATGAAGCCGTGACTGTCTTAATATCCAGTTAGAATAAACTAGACAAGCACAGTGGTCTGCCTCAAGCAAACCGTGTCCCCTGCGATAGTGATATGGATATAAGCCCTCACGTTTTAAAATTCGCCGCCAAACTGTCGTTCGTGGCACTCCTAATTGTCTAGCGATTCGACGTATACTGGGAGCTGGATCCCTTGTAATAGCTACTGCTTCTATCTCTAAGTCTGCTGGCAAATTTACTTCTCGGTCGAAAAGATAATCACGCAGTCCGTATTCCCGCAATTGTCTGTATACTTTCAGAAACGTTTTGTGAGGAATGAGGAATGCGCCTATCGGGAAACCGATGTCGGTATTCAATAACTGCTTGACGTGCACTGCCGTTACAGTAGCCATTGACAAAATGCATGTCCGCATACTCTTGAGAAGAAAATCGGTATGGCATTTTGAATAAAGAAAACGTGTCCACTTACTAATAAGCTGTTGTATGAACTGAAACGTAATGTAATCCTTTATTAAAAAATGCAACGTTAACAGTCATCTGAACATTTGTTTATTGTATGATATTCATGGTTCAGCACTTACGAAATAAGTAAGAACTTTCTTTATCATAAATTAATTTCCAGTACTCTTTTTGGTAGATATCCAAGAAATTACTGTATGCACTACGACACGTGTTTATTTATTTTAGGATAATATTTTATTATGCGACGTTAACAATCACGGGCCTGTTATTGAATCGTATAACTTTTCATGATCTGACAATCACATTCATATATCTGTAACTTTGAAACAAATAAAAACGGATATACAAGTTTTGCGCTTTTGTTACTTGAAATGAAGTCTACTTTACACTCCTAAAATTTGAACATAACGATACGGGACACTTGTATACTCGTGGAATTTGAAATTGTTTGTTTAGACATACCATTTAAAATATTTGTTCGGTAAAATGTTCAAACGTAACAAAAATTTCTTTAATTTCCCATTTTTCCGTCTATACGATTTTTATATATTAATTTAATACATTTTATATGAGAAGAGGATACGTATTTAAAATTCAAAATAATGCTCCAAGGTCAATTACGTATATACACGTCAAACAATAAATTATGAACTAAAACCTTTTAACATTTAAAAATTGTGTAGTGACTCATGGAATCCGGTTTCTTCTGTATTAATTATTATAAATATTAAGTAATATTGTACTATGGAATTAAAAGTGGAGTTTTACGAAATTATGTATTGGAATTTTTTGGAGAGAAGGAGCAAGTAGCATTTTTATGTTCATATATGTATATGTCGGGCAATTTATTTGGCACCAAGGCTAACTTATTAAAAATATAAATATTTAAAGTACTTATGTAATGAATGGTATTTCTTTGTTTTCGAAATATAAATTTTTTGGAAGATTTTTTATAACGCCAGGTTTCCGAAATTTACTTTCAATCTTACTAACTTACTAACGTTGTTATCAACGTACTTTTGTACAAATGTACCATTTTTATTAATAAAATAATTTGCTAAATGTGAATTTTAATTTAGAAAAAGCAAATGGTACTTGCTTTATTGTGACATTTATAAATTATTTAATACCGACAGACGCAACTAATGTTTTTTGTTTTAAACAACAGTATCTTTTTCTTATTTTTTTTTTAATATAACAAATTGAAAATTTTATACCGTAGGAAACAGAATAAAAAGTGCAAATTAATTGCATTTTTCGCGAAGTAATGTGAATGAATAAATATTGCTTTATGCATTTTATGACGCTAACTATTCGAATTTTTCTATTGAAAAAATTCGCCGTTAAGCAAGATTCGAACCCACGTTCATGGTTTACCGGACCATTGCTCTACCACTAAGTTATTAAGGACTGTGGTTCCGAATACATCGGGAAGCCTTAAGTTACACTAAGCAAACACATGTTCATATTTTTTTGCTCGCAGTCGGCATTTGTTGCAAATTAAATATATTTTTTTGCAAAGTAATGTGAACAAATTAAATAAAGCAATATTGAATTCAGAATAAAAAGTATAACCGCAATCAATAAAGAAAAATATATGTAATATCACTAAAAAAATATCAATGACGTCATAACATGAAAAACAAATAGAAACTGAACATATGCTGAAAATATTTACTATAGTTAAAATCGCTATACCCCTTTGAAGTTTTTTTCCAAATAATTAATATTAACGAATTTATGTAGATCTCGGTTTCCCGGTTGGAACCTCGTCGAGCTAGGCCTAATTGCCAATGTTTCGTCCACTGTTGGAAGGGACACCTTCAGGGCTGTACGTAGATGTTCGTCGATTTGCAGTAGCTTAAAACTAGGATAGTTTTTCATGAGTCATTTGAGTTTGTCTTGTGGTCGAAATAAACTCCATTTCCACTCCATTGTTTCGTATTTCCCAGAGTTGTGACGTGTTTGTGTCTGATTAATAAATAATCGTGTACTGTTGTATGTTTTTGTATGGCCCTGTGTTGCGTGTGTGTAGTCTGTATGTTTGTCGCTTTTTTGCGTTTAAGTCATGTATGTGTCTACTGTTTGTTGTTGTAAAGTGTGATTATTTTCTCTGCTTGTGTTACGAAGTCTTGTATCTGTTGTGTTGTTGCATTTGCAGAGTGTAGTGTTATTAGCATTTTGCCTAAGGCAAGTGCTAGTTCGTCATTTGTGTTAGGCGTTGTGTTGTTTCGTCTTTGTGTCCAGGGGTTAGTTGTTGGGGGTGGTACTGGGATGTATTTGGATGTGGTTTTATTTTCAGGGTTGTTTGGGTTGTTAGGACAGTTGAGGAATGTTGATAGGTGAGGACCACCGTAGTTTGCACACTTTGGTGGCGTTGTTTTTAGTTTTGTGCATAAGTGTGTTGTTGAGTGTGAGTCGCCGCATTTCATGCATTTGCAGTGCACGTAGCAGTGTCTTTGTTGGTGTCCAAAAGTCTGACATTTGTGGCATTGTATTATGTCTGTCCGTATGTTAAGTGTTTTGATTTTAATTGTAAGTCCGCAGCAGTCGTGTATGTTATAAATTGATTTATATTGTCTCTTCAGTTCGATTAGTATAAGTGGTGCAGGTTTGCCGTGTTTTCCGTTCATTCGTTTGATTTTTAGTGTCGGATAGCCTTGGTCAGTCAGGTCGTCTGTTATGTCTGTGTCAGTGATAAAGTTAGGGATGCCTCGTATAACTACCTTTAGTGTCTTTTCGCTTTGTAATTGGAACGTGTAAAATTGTATGTGTTCTGTGTTAAGTACGTGTTTAAATGTGCGGTAGTCGTCGTCAGTTTTAGGTTCGATGTGTATACCAGGTTTCTCTAGTTTGTTTTGTACGGTCTTAACGTTGTGTGTCTTAAGTATTTGTCGTATTTGTGCCCATTTGTCTTTCTCTGTTATTATGATTGGTGCTATTTTAGGTGTTTTGCGTGTTTCGGTGTTTATGTTTTCTGTAGTGTTTGGTTTGTCACTTACCATGGGTTTGCAGTCTGATGTTGACGGTTGTGGAGTGGATTTGGTTTCGTCGTGTTCTATTTTTTCCTCGGTGTTGCAGTCTTCAGACCACTGTAGGAATTTTTGATTTCAAGTGGTGTGGTTGCGTGGACGGTTTTCTGTTTTTTTGTTGTATATTTGTTGTATATATAGGGGTTTGAAGTCGTCTTCTTTTTTCAGTTCGCGATGTCTCCTATTCTGTGTCTCTGTCTTGTAGCATTTTTCTCTTTTATGCGATTCTGGGGCTTTTAACACTGTAATTTTTACTGTCGGTTCATCCGGGTCTATTATGAATATGTTCGGTGTTCCCAGTAAAAGATTTTGTATATCTTCTTCCAAGTAGGTTTCTTTAATTATTGCCTGTGCGGCTACGATTGCAATCGCTGGATACTTTGCAACGTAGCTGGTGTTCAGTATAATGTTTGTGATGATAGTAGATCCATCGGCCAATGCTTCCGGCTTCGTTTGACGAATTATCGTCGTCGGTTTTCGCAAATTGAATACTGCTGGAACAGAAGTCGCAGTTAGAATAACTAGGATAGAGACTGGCAAAACTTATATAGGGGCGATCGGGTCAGACGGTGGCCCGCTATAGGCTGGAGACAATGAGCCAATCGCATGCGTCGTATGGGCATGGCATATCGTAGTAAAATTCAATAGAGTTTGCCACGGAGGATGTAACGTATAGCCAACGTCTCTATTGAGATTGCGGGGATTTTTGTGAATTTCAATAGATTCAGTAGAAAATTCTTTCAATGGAGACTGTGGTTAAATAAAAATTTAAAAAAAGGTATATAACCCCTTACCACAATTATTAGTCGTATCCTAAATACGTATTTCGACAACTAAGTTGTCATCATCAGTAGGTAAAAACTACTAATTAAAAGTCGCACATGGGGCACAGTAAAGTAAGAAAAACGCTTCCGCACAACTACTATACACTGCATCCCTGTAAAGACTAAATTAACATGCCAATCTAAAACTATGAGACAAACACTTGCCTCTTAAGGAAAAGGTCTAAACAAGGAAAGGCAGACATTCATCTCTAAGGGAGGCGCCACTAAATTCGATTTTTAAAACTACGATGACCCACTATTAAACTTAAATGAAACACCTTATATTTTCACAAAACTATAGTATATTTGACTATATGTATATTTCATGTGCATTGCACACATCAGTAGTTATTATTTAAACGTATTATCTCGAGCACATGCATAGTAAAAACATCTCTTTTGGGTAGGGGTGTAAAAATTTTTCAATTACAAATGGTTAAAAAGTATGGTCGTATATTGCAAAAACAGAACTCTATTGAAATTCCGAGAAGGACAAAATTGGGAAGGGCCGTTACATACGAAAAGACAAGACATCTGACTGTGTTGTGTTATATTAAATAACAATCAAGTAACGTGACAAGGATCTATGAATTATTAGACATTGTAGGTATACAATTTAAAAGCCAATAATGAATAGGTGACATGTCATTGTTAAGGAGTTAAGCACTTTTAATATAATGTATAGAATTCACGGTTGGCTCTAGGTGAAACATGATTAATAATTTACTAAACAAAACATCTGGTACATTTGTTCCACAAAACGCGAAACAATTTACATTTTGTGAAACAAACCTCCTTGAATAGCGATAAATCTCCAATACTGTTCAGCTGTCTATTCACATTTTTATTACCATAAGTGGGTGGGGGGGGGGGGTAACAGCAGAAATTTAGACATGTGGGAGGCCATACACGTGGAAAAATACAAAAATTACCTCCTTAACAATGGTTTACTGAATGAAGCACTTGGTGTGTTTGTTTCACAAAATGTAAATTGTTTCGCGTTTTGTGGAACGCGTAGTTTTAAAAATCGAATTTAGTGGCGCCTCCCTTAGAGATGAATGTCTGCCTTTCCTTTGTTCGACAATTTAACACATGTTTAGACCTTTTCCTTAAGAGGCAAGTGTTTGTCTCGTAGTTTTAGATTGGCATGTTAATTTAGTCTTTACAGGGATGCAGTGTATAGTAGTTGTGCGGAAGTGTTTTTCTTACTTTACTGTGCCCCATGTGCGACTTTTAATTAGTAGTTTTTACCTACTGATGATGACAACTTAGTTGTCGAAATACGTATTTAGGATACGACTAATAATTGTGGTAAGGGGTTATATACCTTTTTTTAAAAGATTCAGTAGATACAAGCTATTATTGACGGATCGCAGAAAATCATTTTTAGTTTAGAATTTAGAAAAGCATTTAATTGTAAATGTTTGCAATATTATACAAAGGCAAATATAAATACAACGAGTTACATTATTTAGCTTACTTATTCTTATTATTATTATAGATGTATTTTGTAAATTTTTAAAAAAAAAGGTTGATATACTTCATATTTGTGGTATCTCTAAATTTATATTGACATTATTTAATATCTTGACAATAATTTAGTTGAATAACTATCACTTAAACTTTACATATTTTTGCATATTTTAATAAAAGTACTGCATATTTTCTTCGAATTTTGGAAACATATATGCGCACATAATAGAGTTTCCGTGTGTATATAATTCCCAGCTTTAGTTATCAGATATCTCGAATTGACGTAAGTGCGCTATTGATAAACTGCTTTAATAATGACTATCCTCTACTCGCACATGTTACAATTCGATTTAAATATAGGAACATGCCTGTAAGAGAAGAAATAAGTGATTAGGTAACAATGGGCAGTTCTTATTCCAGTTGATTAACGCGGTCTAGTTCTTATCGTATCGTATCTATTCAGTTCTATCTCTCTAATGTCCAAATTAATTTTATTTCAATTCTAACTTTGGTGGAGTCCTTTGATATGTGCCCCCACGAGCACTAGACTTGCGCCGACGAATATTCCCATATCCTGAATCTACCCAACTTACCTTCAACTTTATGGATGCCCCGGAGATCTTATGGCTAAAGGGCTAACTCAGTTATAGAGGCGAGTTGAGGGGAGGTTCTTACTTAAAAAAGGGCGCCACCATGTTTTCTTTTAGCCAACAGAGAACACAGACTCTGCCGTAGTAAGTGGATAAATTTAGTAATACTCAATAAGTTGTCAAATATTAAAAAAAACCCAGAGCTCATAACAATAATAACAAGATTTATTGATTAAGAAACCTCATTAATAGGTACAAGTAACATACTATTTGAATGAATCCTAGATTCACCCTGTATATATTAAATTGACAATTACTAAAATAAAGCAAAAATTAACTTATAATAAGCACCTCTTACTAAAATTGTGCTTAAGGTTGAAAACAAAAAAAATATGCTATACCAGAGGGGTATATGTATAGGTATATGTGCAAGTATTCACACAATAATCATTAAAAAATTACAAGAGTATTTGTAAAAGGAAAAACAACAATCAGGAAATAAATTATCGTTTGTAGCACTTTATGCTGTGTCTTTTGGTTTGGCACAACACTCCAACAGTAGTTGGCCATCATATGAGGATTCCATCTTCCTTGGTACCGAGTTTCCATGATTATTAAATCTTAATGACATCTCTCGTCTTGTTCATCGCTTACAGCACCTAAATTTTCGGGAAACCTATCAAGATAACTATCAACGAAATGAAGCTTTATGTTACAACCTAGGCGGTAAAATTTTTTAAGCATTGATTGCACTATATCTTTATAATCGCAGGCTTTTTTGTTTCCAAGAAAATTGTTCGCGACCATCGTGAATGAAGTCCAGCCTTCTTTCTCAGCTTCGTTGGTAGAGTCGATGAAATTTGGATTCTCTCATTAAAGTTCTAATTTGAGGTTCATCAAATATCCCAGCTTTAATTTTTTCGTAACTTTGTCGTGGAAACTTTTCATATATCTACTGGAAGCAGTTACCGCTTTAACATATTGCTTCATATGACTCAATTTGATGTGAAGAGGTGGAAAAATTACTTTTTCTCTGTCGACTAAAGGTTACTTATAATATATTCTTTTCTCCAACATATCTGTTCTGGGACGCCAATGTTTCTGAATCCAGTATTGGTTTTTAGCTCGACTATCCCAGAGGCACAAAAAGCACGGAAATTTTGTATGTCCTCTTTGAAAGCCAAGTGAAAAGTTTATCATTTTGATATCAACTCAGAGTACCCAGTAATGGTCTGTATATTTTAGTAACTTTATAACCTTCTCAATGTCGTCATATGTTTCCTTTAATTGAACGGAATAGCCAATAGGATTTGGACCGAAACCATTCCCGTTGTGTAGTAGGACACACTTCAGACGTCTGCTGGAGCTGTCGATCTCACTTGGGCCATATTGTACAACGCCCACTTTAGTTAGAAAATCTGCCACATTGTTACAAAAAACAAATTCACACTCTTCGATAAAATATTGCACAATATCACTTTCCCTGCTACGACAAAAAGTTATCTTCGTACTTTGCTCGAGTAAGTTCTCTTCATTTAATCATGAAGCTAGCAGTTCTGATGCTTTCTTTGATAGGCCCAAATCCCCTACTAAATCATTCAATTCTGCTTGAGTGAAACGTTGTGGTCCATTATTAGAAATTATATCTCCGTAGTCGCAATCTGAATGTGAATCTTGTTCCTCAATAGCATCTGCCATGTCTTCAGCATACGAGTACTCAAGTGAAGGAAGTTTTTCATAAACTGGCACGGGTATTTAATCGGAATGAGGCACTGGTCTAATCGCGGAGTCGATATTAGGATTTAAAATTTTATTCTTCTTATAACTGGAGGCCTTAACTAAACAAAAATAGCAATCATCTGCGTGATTTTTCGGTTCACGCCATATCATTAGAACGCCAAAAGCTAATTTCTGGCGATTTCTCTTGCTCCACGACCGTAAATTTTCCACACATAGTTTACACACATTATGTAGAGCCCATGGCTTGTCCTGATCAGCGAGTTTTACGTCAAAATTAGCCAAATACATTTTCCTAATGAAAGCAGTAATAGTAACCTTTTGATTGGGAACGGTGAAGCTGTCACAAATGTAGCAGAACCAATCGGCACTATTTACTCATCTTCGAGTAGTAGACATGATGTAGTTTCTTTCCTAAGATCTAACTAACGTTTTATTACCATCCTTGTTTACTTTTAAATAGTGTTAAGTGATCAATACTTCTAATAAAATCTCATTAAATCCTAAAATGTTCACTTAATGAACAGGATTAGCTTAATAGACTTGCATTTCCTTATAATTGTTTATTACTTAATTAGTAAATTAAGGACTGAGATGTTATCAGGTACAAGTGTGCAGTATGCTAAAGAGGTAATGCAATTAAAATGTCTTTCAAATCTTTGAACAATTAAGAATTTGCTGCATTTACTTCACGATTCAAGAATTTTGAAATCGGCAAAAAGAAATGCCGTAGAAAGGGACCATTATTGAACCGTCCTTCTGAGTATAATTATGTTTTCATTATAATAATTCATTTACGATTAAATTTGTCAACATATTTTAGGTTTAGTTTGTAATACTACTCCATCCAAGGAAGGCACTGTAAGTCGAAAGAATTGTAATGGGTACCTCAATAAAGTGAAAATTAAGTAATATTGTTTTTTAATTCTTATTTCATTGATAGCAGTAGAATAACAACTCAAAGTTTCTAATGCATCAGCAGTAATTTGTTCTACATCTGCTTCCTTCCACACATCATTTCTATATTTTCTTTTGTATTTAGAAGTTTATCAATATTAGGATACTTGTATGTACATTGTACATATACGAACAATTGTTATTTTTTCAAAATATGTAGTATTCATATTTATTACCAATTTTAGTACTATTAATGCAGCATGATACTGGATCTACATATGGTTTAATTATTATCGGTAAACTATATATTCCTTGATGACCCAAAATAAAGAATAATGTAAATAAGAAGGGCACTCCTATGGTAGGTATATGTACAATAATAAGCGAATTTCATCCACAAAACACCTGGGGATTCTATAATAGTAGCTCTTGTTTTCCTAAAACAACTTAATTGTAAGTAATTAATAGACTGTGGAACCGGCGCTATCCCGTATCGGACGTGATTCATCGGTGCCGAGAATGTACAACCGATCAACTTAACAGTATATACGAATGTTATAGCGCGATGGTATTGATAAAAGTTGTCTGTTTGTACGTCTTTTAATGCAAACAGACGGAGTGTGAAATATATTTAGCCAGAGTCGTAATAAAGCCAATGAAATGTATATACGGAAATTTATTCTTAGGAAAATAAACAAAACACTGAAAGTTAAATGAATTTAAATTAACTTGAATTGAAATTAATTCAAGATATATAACTACAAAATGAACAAACAAAAATATATTTTGTATTTTATAGATCACCACCCGTTTGATTTCTAATTTTATACATCAAATTAAAAACTCTTTAAAAATACAAATTTTCAATAGTACGCCCGTGGGCGATGAGTCATCGGTCTCTAGTGTCGGGTCCCTAATGATCATATAAAATAATAATTAAACTACAAACAAGTAAATATTTGCAAAAATATTTTGAATTTCTGTTCTAATAAAATTGTTATTGAGTTATTTTTCTTTAAGATAATATTTTATTTACTGCTCTTTGGTTTTTTGATAAATAACCCTTTATTTAGTTTCTAGAAGTGTTTTTATTTAATTTTATCGGGTGACTAAAGGACACGGGCTTATATGGTATACATATTTTAAAGAACGAATTTAAATATTACACCTTGATATTTAAATGTTTACCTCGTCCGACACCATCTCCCACCATACCATTGCGTCATCCTTCAGACAGTTTCCGATCTTTTGCAACTTTTTTTCATCCCCTGGCACATCCTCCAAACTGGCTTTGATTTTCTTAAGGAAACACATTGGATTTGTGTTTGACATCCCATAAAATTTAGGTAGCACTTCGCTTTGTACAGGAACAGGAATATATGCGGGGTACATTTACTTCATTTTTCTCTTTTCTCGCTTGCTCTATTTCCTTTCTTAACTGTTTCTCCATGTATTTCATTTGTTGTTCCGCAAACTCTCTTTTTTCGACTTCTTCAGACAGTTTACTATTTAATACCATAATATTTTCTTCCAAATTTTGTTCGTTTGATAATTGTAACGAGTCCATTATTATATCTTCTTCTTGATTAGTTTTACTCAATGCCATAATTTTATCCATTATCATATCCATTTTCTCTTCCATTTTCTTTTGTCTTATTTGCATTTCCATTAACATATCCAGCATAATCTTATCCCTGTTTACTCCTTCGTGCCCCTCTTCATGTATAGTACTTATTGGACCTATTCTTTTCTTCGCTGCCTCCACCAGTTGCACGCTTCTTTGCTGTACTCCGGAGATACCTTCCATCTTTTATGTGCTCTGTTTTTAACTTTCTAATACTGCTTTTATTTAAACGTTGGCCTTGCCAAAATTATATCTGCTTTTCTGTTCGCCTCACGCTTGGTTTAGCCAAAAATATGATATGAATAGTGGTTTTGAAATTGGTTATACCACTATTCACAACTAATTTGTCCAGCTTGGGTATTCGGTCGGTTTATTTTCAAAATGGGACTGCTTTCCTCTCAGGGTTCCAATTGGAAACGTGGAAAACACAATTGAATTAATAAAATATTTAGGCGCCACTCAAAATTTATTTGAGAAAAATAGTGATAATGTCTTTGAGTTACTTATAAGCACAAAAGAAAAAGGTCAATTTAATAATAAACACAATTAAATTTAAATGAAACTTTAATACAAAAATCAAAAAAAAGTAAAAAAAATGGCCTTTATAAAGTATAATGATTAATATTGCCTCATTTAACAATATTATAAAGGTAAAAATAACGCATGGAAGTGACCGCAGCATGCGATCAATAATCCTTTGTGAAATCCGAACAAAATTAAAACGAATAAATTACAAAGATGCTTTTTAATTTCTCCCACAAGAAACAAAATCAAAATAAACTATTTGACAGACCGAAACAAACCCTAACGCATGTGCAACCACATGTAAAAAAATTCCCTTGATATCCCAAGCGTACTAAAATTTTACAGTTACAGAAATGTTTTTTTATATTAGAAATTTTAAAAAACCTTCTTTGTCATTTATATCAAATAACTAAGATTAAATTTCAAAACGATAATAATACAAAAGAAAATTACAATATTCAATTCGTTCAATATAAAAATAAGATATCTTTTATAAAATATATTACTTACGTAAAAAATATATTCATATACTCGAGGCACATGAGTAAGAAAGTGTTAAAAATCAATTACGAGATTCACAAACTCGTAAATAAATTGGTAATGATTTAAGCAAGCACAAAAACACAATTAAATCAAAAAACAAAAACCGAAATTAATAGAACAAAGATAAAGATTTATCTTTAAATAAACACACCTTTCTTACTTCACTCAACACTTGTGCCTGGTTAGTCCACATGAAGCATGTAGGCTTCGCATAAAAAAAATACAGCATTCAAAATTGTCCACATCAATGCAAACGGCTTTCTCAAACTGCGCAAGTCATATCTACAAATATTCAAAATAATAATACTCAAAAATAATTAAACTTTTCAAAATATTTGTGGGGAAAAGTTCATAGCAATATGTTTAAAAATTGAAAAGCTTCTGTCAACACCCGTGCATTTTTAAACTTTGCAATACATTCTCGTTTTAAACTAAAATGGAAGTCGAAATCATTTACTATCTTACCTTAAAATTTTTTATTAATTTTGTTCAATTTTAAATACATAAATTTTTGTTTATTACTTTTTTAATTTTTCGTAACGGGTTTTCATTTGAAAAGTCAATCTAGTAGCATGTGATTTACTGAGAACATTTTGAAATATGTCGTAAATTAAAATTTACTACTTAACCTACGAAGTCGTATATTTTGACAGTTTCATACATACAAATAAATAACAAATGTGATTGACATTATCAAATGTCATTTGGATTTACGTTTACGGAACAACAAACACATACTAATATATATGCGTCTTATTCTATCAAAATTTCAAAGTAACCTAGATTGACTTTTCAAATGAACACACGTTATATATAATTACCTATTGTACCATTAGCCTTCTTACATAGCATATCAAATTCGATTGATTCTGAGAGCGACATCTCTTGCGCTTCTAGTTTACTAATGGAACTTCAAACAAAGCTATAATTTGACTTAATATACAAAAATGTTTTGTGGCGTTATTATCTTTTTACAATTTTTTAGAGAAATGCAGTAATCAGTGATTTCAAGAATTACATTTTTTATTCCGTCAAAATTATCTGCTAAAAAATTGCAGCTTCCAACCATGTAGGTACCCCTTCTCCTAACAATTGCTTCAGGATGCAACTGAACACCAGGAAGTCACTCCTTATAAAATTGGATTCGCAAAGGTGCTTTTAAAAATGCTTTTTTGACATTGCCAATTAAATTATTAATCAACGGGAATTGATTCCTTTTGCACGTGCAATTCTTGTAAAATATCATTAGTGAAATGAATGTAAAAGAGTTACTGTTTTGGGAATCGACGGCTGTTGAACTGCATTAGTAATTACTAGGAATTTTAGGTGGATAGAAATGAAAAAGCTTAAATACACAAAATATGCAACTTTTGTAAAAATATGCATAGAAATGCCTAAATATGCAGTACATATATGCAATCACTAATTAACTCTAATCCGTGTAACACGTTTACATATGTGCTTAAAGATATGCAAAAAATAAAATATGTATATGCACTTTGCATATAATCCGGTCTCTACTTATTATAGTGTATACATTAAAATAAATATTATTTAATTACAAATCAAATAGAAATTAATGATATAACTGTTGAAATAAGGTATCTCCAAATATTAATCTTTAATTATATGTAGACCACATATCACGCCATCTATATGTAAACAGTTACAACTACTTACTGTATGTTCACCGTAAGAAATAAAGTAAGTCACAACGGGTGTTCAGAAACATTCGAAGTCAAATGGGCTCTGAACAAAAAATCGTATATCTTTACTTAAGTATCTGATTTGTAATAATTAATTATTAAATGTCAACTGTTGTCTGTCAAAAATCAGTCTATCTCAGACATGATTTCATATTTTCAAGGACTACTTTGACTTCGAATGTTTCTGAACACCCGTTATAACGAAAAACCAATGTGTATTATTTACTCATTTATTTTCACCGTTTTCAGGCCCAAAATTTAACAGTAGCAACAGAAATTGATTCAGGGAGACATTCTACGTTATCGGTATGTAAGTTTCGAGAAATTTTCAAACACTAGTTTATTAATAAAAAATGTTTATTTAAGAGCCCTTTAACATTTCTGAAAATTAGGCATACTTATTCTGTGACACTTTGTATAACTTAGATAAGTTTATATTGAATTGTAAGTTACAATTGAAAATTAAGTGTTTTTTAATAGTAATATTTAACATTTGATCTATACTTTGCTTTTAATTTTTTACCAGTACATTGTATTTATACATTTAAAGAAATAATATTGATTAATTTTTGTGGTAGTTGTCCATGATTGCTTCTGAGACTTCGGGCTGGAACCGCGGTCTTTGACACTGTTTCCTTTTTGAACGATGATACAACAGAACCCATTCCGTGTACTTCATACTTATTTTAATGAAAATTATTATTTGTTAATTTTTGAAAAACTAGTAAATATGTATTTGTAGTTAGGATTTTAAATGATTCTCTTTCAACAACAAATATACTTTATTTTTTAGCAAGATATTGTGCTCATGATTGTTTTAGAATATATACACAATATTAAACAAAAAGTAATAGGAATTATTTTTTATGTTTTATTTATTTGATGTTGAGAACCTTTTAAAAATGCATGGCTCTTTAACAGCAATTCTTCCTTTCTATAGTACATAACTGTAATTAGAGCGAAAAGGTAATTGCTGTGTAAACTAAATACAATAGAACATGTATTTCCTAAGATAGATTATAATTAAAATATTAAATTTCTGATAAAAATAGGCATTAACAATGTGATTCTATTTTATAATGAGATAAAAATCTGCCATTATTGGTTCAATCACAGCACTAACAGAAAATAATTTCTTCTTTTTTAATCTATAGGTCTGCAATTGTTTTACTTTTACCTGACAGTACGATATACTGAAATCATCTCGGATCCAACAGTACGATGCGACGCCTAGATGTCGGAATCAATTTTGGCTACTCTAAAGTACATAATAATTGCGTATATTTATATTATTTTATATATTTTATATAATTATTTATATATTATTTTATATTTATATTCCTTCAATCAACGCTTATATGGCTCGCGACATAAAAACGAGACACTTTTTTATCAATAATGACAAATGCATAACCTTATATTCATGGTTACTGATATTGGCAAAAGATTTACTTACAAAACTAAATTAACGTCAAAATCGTTATAAGACCCGTTTTTCTTTTGACATGGACAGTACCTTTCATCGATCAAAATGAGAAATATTCAATACTGAATGTAAATATCATTATTCCGTTTATTTAAGTAAAAATTACATTAATTGCTGAAAATGTTAACCTACATTTCAACATTGCGACGGAAATTTTCAACATTGTCCAACAAAGCTAGATTAGCATTAATATAAGCAGCTTACTTTGCTTATCAAAACGGAATTATTCTAACAAATATCAAGTGTACAATTAGAAGGACCAAGTTATGACTTCCCTTAACGACTCTATCTTATTCTATCAAAAAATCACAGGTAAATTGATGACGTTTTTAAATGAACACGTTATTATCGTTATACATACCGTTTATCTCGTACAGGAGCTTTTGAAAGAGTAGAGTACAAATTAGATACCAATATTACGGCCAAGAGGAGTGGAGGGAACACTTGTTGGAATGGTAGTCTAACCTTGTGATACTTTCTGAATATTTTTATTTTATTGATAAGATGACATTGCAAAATGTGTAGAATCATTCGGGATTCTACAAATTATGAATTATTCATTTTAAAGCTGTTTATTTTCAAATAAGAAAAATTCTAAATAAGCCTTCAAATTAAAATATAAACATATCCCTAGCCAAACAATGTACAAACAGTACGTTTAATTGATATAATATCTAATTTATGGATATAATCTACATAAAAAATACTTAAAAAAAGGTATATAACCCCTAACCACAATTATTAATCGTATCCTAAATACGCACAACAGCTTATGCAACAACTTTACACGGCGTTAAGAGTTAAGAGAGTTAAACGTAGAGTTAAAAATTTAATTGCCGAGGGTCCGTATGTAGAAATTAAAAGAAATCCGTAACCTAAAATGATTAGCGACACAAAAGACGCGTTAAAGAAATGTCCAATTTTAATAACTTCAACCGAAAAGTATAAATTAAATGTTAGTAATCCTTTAGTACCAAGAATGTATTGTTTGCCGAAGATACATAAACCAGGTAACTCGATGACACCTACCGTTTCAGGTATCAACTCACCGACTTATTTGATTTCCAAATGGTTAGTGAATGAATTTAAAAATTTACCCGTAAAACCAGAAAGTTTGTCAGTTAGTAACTCCTTAGAATTTGTTAAATTAATTAAAGATTGTGAACTGGAAGCCGGGGAAATTTTAGTTTCATTCGATGTAACGTCATTATTCCCCTCGGTACCTATTCCAGAGACTATGAAATATTTAGAAGGCTTGCTCCACAAGAATAACATTGAACCTTCAAAAATAAAGGAATACATGAGATTGACAACTCTGTGCATGACGCAAAATTGTTTCCAAGTAGGAGAAAAATTTTATGAGCAGAAACAAGGCACAACAATGGGTAACTGCCTATCTCCTTTCATAGCCAATTTATTCATGAGTCAATTTGAAGTAGAACTTAAAAATAACGCTAAATATTTTCCGAGAGTCTGGATCAGGTACGTAGATGGGAAAGTATAATTATACATATTTTATACTATATATATATGTAATTGGTATAACTGCATTTTAGGTACCTTAGTTAAGTGTGACCTACGTGAAAATATTTAAAATGCCAGTTTACTGTTGGACACCTCACTGTAGTCGCAATAACATTAGTTACACATGTATTATAATTTCTTTAGATTTCTCAAAAATATTAAAGTTATTAGCAAATAGCTAATTTTGTTGAGGTAAATATATAATGAAATTTGTTTTCAACATTAGATATATTTAGACTTATAATAGATAGGTATATAAAGAGACTATAAACAAACGTTTAAGATTTAATAATTTAATTGTTACGTTATGTTATAGGAGAGATGAATAAGCGAATGCTAGTGCTAGAGTAAGTATGCAGTTGCCATTTCAGAGATGATAATAAACTAATCTCTCTTACCAATCTTCAGTACCCCTTAATTTACGAGGTATCTCAAGCTTACCCAAACATTGATAAAGAAAATGTAGCAGTATATAAATTTAAAAAAATAACAATATTTTGTATTTTATTTTTTCGGGAAAACCTAACATGCCAAAAACATTTCCTTTAATTATATTAATTTATATATATCTGCTTTTATATTATAGTTCAATAGCAGTAAAAACTAACGTACAGTCTTTTGATAGATAAATTCAACAATGCAGGGATGAAATTCCGTTTTCTAATGTGACCATTATTATATGCATTTTCACCACGTTCCGTGTCGTAGTTCTTGAACAATTTTAAAATAATATAAAATTCTACTAAGCGATTGGCTTTTATAATCTAGAAAAAAATCGATTAAGTTTGAAACAAAATTTGAGGTTATGTGATCTTTTATTGAATTTTAAGAAAATACAAGCAATCTTGAAGGGTTTACAGGAAAAAATATGGTATATCTGTAATAGACAACTTCACCAATACTATACGTACCTTATGTGCTACTAATTATTGTTATATTATGTGCAATTAAACTTTTTCTAATCTTTTATGGTAATTTGTAATGTAAAAGAGTTTTGATTGCATCCAGTCCCTTTATAAATGGCGGTAATGACACGCACTAAATGAGCGTGTTTGTGAAGGAATAATTTTATCAGATCGCAACAACGATTTGTACGATCTGTTAATGGCAGGTCGATGAAAAATGAAAACACTTACCTAACCTTTCTAATTTTAGGCAGTTGCACGCCAAGCGAAATATCTAAAGCATTATACGACAGAGAGAGCAAAAATGGTTGTCCTGATCCTACACCACTTTCCACTAATCATGTGTCAATATTTACTTTAATTTTGACTACCGGTTATCCATAAGCGTAGAATGTTTTTATATTTTGTCATAAATATAGAGTTGTCAACCTACTAGACACTTTAGTAATGAATCCGATCAAGCATAACTGAATTCAGAATTATAGGTTACACTATTTTATATTTTACTTTACCATGCTAGCAAATTATGTTTCACTATAAATCATGCAGATATGTGAATGCTCATGGCATAAATTTTCATAAAATATATAAATAAATTAAGGATTTATTTTAATTTATTTTGTTACAATATGTAAATACAAGGCAGCATATACATTAAAAAATGTTCAAATTTTAATGAAATGGATACAATATAATTGCATGTCTGTACCTACTGTATCATACATCTAACTATAGAAATATGGATTATACTGTTCACTACATAATTATTAGCTTATTAAAACATTTTACACCAAGCATTATGAGCTTTTAAGCATGAAGCATTTACCAAAGTACAGGTAACGCATCACGCACTTCAAGATTCTTGTTCGAAATGAGTTCCATTGTTATTTAAGCAAGCATCCACTCTTCTTTTCATATATAATCGAACACATTCATAAATTGTTTAATGCTTACATTATCCACTGCTCCTCTTATTGCTTCCTTCAATTCCTCCAATGTACGCAATGGATTGCGATATATAATGTTTTTTAAGTGACCGAATAAAAAGTAATCCAGTGGAGTTAAATCTGGTGATCTCACAGGCCATTTACCTAAACCAATAATATGATTATCGTAAAATTATTGAATGTATTCCCTTGTTTTGTAAGCTGTGTGAGCACTAGCACTGTCATTTTGAAAATACCCTGCTCTCAATTCATCATCATGCAACTCATTTACAAATTCTTCGATGATATTACGATATCGTACTCCAGAAACAGTTTCTTTAGAGAAAATAGGGCCAATGATTCATCTTCTAGACATTGCCATCCATACTCATATTATTATAGGATGTAATTGTGTTTCATGAAATAAATGCGTGTTCTCAGTCGACCACAAATTCTGTGAATTTACATAACCACTTAAATGAAACCACGCTTCATATGAAAAGAAGGCTATATCCAATATATCATTGTGTCTTAAATTTAAATTAAATCATTGTACTCAACACGTTTCTCAAAATCGGGCGGGAGCAACTCTTGCACGACAGACACCTTGTACAGATGGCAATGCAATTTCTGTTTAACAATACTACTTGTTGTTCCATACGATAAACCTATAAGTAACAGGGAAACATTATTGATAAATTATACACAAGCATTTTAATGCATATGTGTACCTGTTTGTTGAGCAAGTTGCCGTAGTGGTTTCGTAGGACTGCGTGTACGTACATACATCTTCTACATCTTCCGTCATAACAGATGGACGACCCGATTCACCCGATTATTTGCCCCTACAAACGCTTCCAGTTGATCGAAAGCGGGTTACAATCCGGAGAATTTGCCGTATTAAATTGTCATAGTAGATCCCTAAATCGGGGTATCGTTCGACAAATTCGTTTGCACAATGGATCACTGAATACGTCCATTATCCGTCAGCTCCACGTTCACCGTTTCTAAAGTACGCCTACGAAATAAATTGATCGTGCTCTAGCGTAAATGACATTTCTTTCAAATTTTGGGAAAAAAGAAATATTAATTGATAGAGACACACCTGCCGTACGACTATGAACCAAGCCCTGGGAGGTTTTACGGTCAAGGACGTTATGTAATTTAGTTCGCGACCCCAGCGCTGTTTTCAGTTGTTTGCTTACTTTTGCGGCCATATTGCCGCATAGTTTTTGTTTTATTAATTGTCATAAGTAAAAACACAAGAGCTTTTTTTTTATCGGATAAATTTCTCTTTGTAACGAAATTATTTTGCCAATCAGAAATTTGACGAGAAAAACTTACATGAAAAAATCGCGAGACGATAGTCGAGCGATTTTTTCTAATGTAAGTTTTTCGAGCGAAATTACTGATTGGAAAAATATTGAGTTAAAAAGAAATTTATCCGATTGAAAGAAAAGCTCGAGTGTTTTTTGGCAAGATAAATTAACGACATGAATAAAACTTTTTAAATTGTCTCCATATTGACGATTTTGTATTTCTTGTGTTTTGCAGTATTGATCTTTTGATATTTGTTGAAATTTCCCCAAACCGACTCGTATTTTACGTTCAACGATACTTAATAGTTATTACCTGTCAGCTGCCAAAATAAATTAAGTGATGCAGGGCTACTAGATATGTAACAGGAAGAAGCATTTTTATCGGAGGAAGAAGCATTTTTATCGGTGATAAAAAGCTATGTAGGTTTTTATCGCTGTCAAAGTGACAAAAATGTCACCCGCATATGGACATTTTTATATAGGAGTTAATTTATCTTAGATAAAAACCAGTATTCACGAGCTAAATACGTATGTATATTTATGATAAAGTTTAATTTTTGTATTATACTGTTTGTATATGCTATTTGTATGTAGTATTTGTATATATATACCGCCTAATTCTGAGTACACGCAACGATCCGAATGTATGAATATTTCTCCCGCTTCGAATACAATTCCCCCGATTGCTGTAGGCGCGTCAACATCGATGTCATACATATAGCAAGCGCCAATTAAGTTGGCGCGAGGAGGGGGTTTAGCAACAGGCTGTTTTGTGATTGGCTTAACATCGATGTCATACACATAGCAATATAAATGTATTCTAGTTTCATTCATATAATATCGTTATATTCTGGAAATATCAAATCAAAAGTAGCAAATACAATTTAAAATTTTCAAATATTCACATTAAACTTAACTATTAATTACAGTATTGAGATTAATCGAGTATTTCGTAGGAAAAGGCGTACTAACTAATGACAACAAATAGTTTATACGCCTTTTTCTATGAAATATCCGAAATGGTTTATAAGATTAAATCTACTAGGTATATATCAAAATTTTAATTTGCCGCCTATTTGATAGTTCGCAACCCCAGCACTTTAGCGCTATTATGTACGTCGATAAACAAGGATAGCTTCCCATCTTTATTATGTTTTATCTATGCTATGGAGGAAAGTGGTGTAGGTGTAGGATCAGGACAATCATTTTTGCTCTGTCGGTATTCATCAAGAATTTTTGCACACAGACAAATTTATCTTGTGTACAAAGAAAGAAACCCCTTTATGTGTTTCTCCTAAAGTTATCTAGAAGACAACTTTATCCGTTACATATCTAAAAGTGAACGAAAAGAAAAAAGAAAGAAAAATAAAGCAATTATGTTCTAGACTCTAGACAGTGTGTTAACGGTAGGCAGACATACTCAATAAAAAACAATTTGAAATAATTTTTTTATTGTGATAAGGTTTCCATTGGCATCGCATTTACAGATTCTGTGCTTAGAGTAACGGATAGGCTAGATGTAGTCGCAGTAGAGGACGTTGGTTGTTGTTTTTTTCGGATAATTAGTTTGTGAAGAATTTCTTTTACAGTTTTCCATTTGAATACAAAGATAATGAGAAAATATACACCTACAATTATAAATTAGTTTACCAGTTTAATATTGAAACAGTATAAGAACATGTTCATCTTCATAACAAGATTTTATCTTTTAAGGTGAATTATATATTACCTTCTAAAAGAAATAAAAAAATTAATATTTTGCCTACAACTTGTAAGAACTTGGAATCTTGGAATTTAGTTACGTAATAATAAATGTAATAAATCCATGTGACTCCCATTATCAGTCCAAGTTTCAACACAATATATCCGCTAAAATTAATTTTAAGATTGTTCTAATATACATACCATGACATACTTATTTCTCTTACTCTTTCTTGTTGATTTTAATCCCTTTCTTTTTCTGATCCGTACTTGTCCGAGATATTTTCTTGAGATCATTCTTTATTTTTAAGAAGTGTATTACAGTTTTTATATATAGTACGAGGTTGATTATAATAAAGATTGAGGTAGGGAGGTATACATGTAAATAGAGAGCATAGCTACCTGAAATAAATAGAAATTAAGTTATAATAAGATACTATTTTAAACAATTAAAAATAGAAAAAATAAAAGAACGTTTGTGTGATAAGCCAAGTTGAGTGAATTTAATCTTTCCAGTACTACTAATAATAATAATAATATACAAAAAGGTTTTAAGTATATCAATTCGTTATGCACGTATAACACTTTTGTTACAATTGAAACAGACATGTAATAAACACATCTGTAACTATACACATGGACATGTATTGTCCATGTGTACAGTTACAGATATGTATATTACATGTCTGTTTCAATTGTAATAATAATAATAGTTTAATAGGACAAATTAAAGAACGTACGTATACCACGCTCTTCAAAATCTGTCCTGATTAGCAGAGCGCACTGAAGCTATTGAATGACCCAATTGCCCCGATAAATCGTTGTGGCGGTATCAGGTATAGTATGCATGTTATAACGGCCGCACTATTTGCTTGCTCGATTGCATTCGTTTTTATTTCCGTCATGGAATAGTACATTGTGTGTATTTCTTCATAAATTTAATTCAACAGTGGCGTGTAAGTCGGAATATACATTTATATATTATTTCACTAGACTTCTTAAAATAATCGCTTAAAAAATTATATCCGCTAATTTCCAAAGTGTATTTTCGTGTTTGCATACTGTTATACATGCATATACATATATGTTTTTATTGTTCTTGAGATAGTATATTTTCTATTCTCTTCTATAAGGGACTGTTTCTGGTTTCGTTTCTTTCAGTGTTATTTGGTTCCAACGTTTAGTATTTAAAAAAAATCAGATTTATATTGTTATATAAATATCCTGTAATCTTTTATAAATATTAAGTTTAATTTTCTACCTTATTTTTGGAGTAGTTTTCGTTTCTTTTTTTTACTCTATTTCTTTCTGTTCCTAGTATTTCTCTTTATTTTCATTAACTATGGTGAATTCTCGTAGGGCAACCATAGTAGGATGGATTAGAGGCCATACAGATTGGTTGCATATTCGTAATGATACCGAGATATATTGCAGTGCCTGTTTATTAAGTTTAAGGCGTCCCCAAAAGTGTAATGTGCAGAGATATGTTTCTTCGAAAACTCATCAAGATAACACATCTGCACCTGACACTTTTAACGAAGAACTGTTTGAACTTTGATGACGGCCAATATCGCATTCAAAAAGCTTAGCAACCCAGTCCTCAAGAGGTTTCATACAAAATATACTGATCGTCATATACCAGATGAATCTACTTTACGTAAATACCACTTACCAAAATGTTATTTGAGAACCATTGAAAAAATAAGGACCAACCTATCTAGTCATTATCTTTGGGTAAGTGCAGATGAAGCAACGGATGTAATGGGACGATATGTGTTAAATGTAGTTTTTGGTGTTCTTCATCCGACAGCTTTATACCGACCATACTTAATTGCAATTAAAATATTGCCAGTCGTAAATGGTGAAACAGTTGCAGACTATGACTCGGAGTATTTCTGAGTACAAGGAACTAACAAAAATTACACATTTAAAAAATCAGTTGCAGAAGTAATTGATCAATGTATTCATATTTTGTCATTGGATAATAACTATAAAGACGAGATGCTATTATTTTTGACTGATGCAGCAGCTTATATGTTAAAAACAGGGAAGTTATTAAAGCAATCTTATCCCAATATGCTACACGTTACCTGTGCAGTACATGCACTACACAGAATATGTGAATACATCAGGGGTCATTTTCCAAATATTGATTAGTTAGTTTCATCACTTAAAAATATATTTCTCAAAGCACCTTCACGAGTGGCATTATATAGAGAAATACTTCCAAATTTGCCTTTACCCCCCTCAGTTCCTGTAGTAACTAGGTGGGTAACATGGCTAGAAGCAGCATTTTTCTATTCAAAACACTTGGATGAATTAAAAAAATTTATGTTTTATCTTTAAGATGATGATATGCAAAGCATTTCTAATTGTAAACACCTAATACAAATTGAAAAACAGGCAGACTATTAAAGGAAACATATTCTAATATGCTGCGTATTACTTGTGTAGCACATGCTCTCCGCAGAATTTGTGAATATATCAGAGACACCTTTCCATAAGTTGATAGACTTGTGTCCGCTTTTAAAAAAGTTTTCAGAAAGCACCATTGAAAGTAGCTCCTTACTGGAAAAAACTGCCATCTTTGTCACTGCCTCCCTCTCCAGTAATAACTAGATGGGGGACATGGTTGGAAGCGACTAGTTTTTATGCAGAGAATTTCGATAGTTTACAAAATTTCGTTGCATGTTTAAATGACTATGATTCGGAGTATTTCTACGTGCAAGGAACTAACACAAATCCCACATTTAAAAAATCAGTTGTACTTTCTTCAAGAACACTGGAAATTTGCCAAAACTAATCACTTATTTTGAAAATCAAAATCTCAAATTAAATAATGGTTTAACGACATTAGATGTGGCTATTAATAATTTGAAAAGTATTCCAAGTGACTTCGGATGTGGCCTTCGGCAAAAGTTAGACGCAGTGTTTAATAGAAATCCAGATTTAATAACATTGCGGCAATTGTATATGGGGACAAAGCCACAACATTTAACTGCAAAATACGCGAAAATAAAAGAATATTTCCAGTATGCACCTACAACCAGTTGCGATGTAGAAAGGACGTTTTCTATCTAGAAGGATGTATTTCATTCAAAGAGAACAAATTTTACAGTAGAGAACCTTGAGAAAGTATTTCTAGTAAATATTAATACTCTTTTACTCAACTTGAACTACAAAAGGAACAAATAAAAATGTATTTCATATTTTGTAGCCGTATATATATATATATATATATATATATATATATATATATATAATATTTTCGTGACCTTGGTATGATATGGTAAATTCAATCAGTTGGCGATTTAAGGCCTGGCTTTACTTTAAAGTATATATATTTAAAACAACCCTACATGTTTCGGCAATGATGCAAGGATATAAAATATAAATGACAGTATACAAATGTCATATAGTTGAGTTGCTATGGATAAAATTATTCAAAGATACATTCCAATTGAATAATAATAAATCATGCCTTAGTATTCCAAAAACAGGGAAAAGCAAGACATGAGTTATTATTATGTATGCGCCCGTGGAGCGTCTTAAGATGCAAAGTTGTCGGCATTCGCCTTAAACGAGAAGGAAAACCACGAAAACCTACTCGGACAACCAGACAGGAATCTAAACACGGAACAGTCAGCATGATAAGCAAATGTATATGATATTTAAATGTACCTGATAACCAAAAAAAAAATATTATGATGGTAAATTGCAGATCGTTACACAATTAAGTTATAATATATACTGCTTAAATTTTTTATATCATTTCTGTTGTTAAATGAATTTTTTTCCTGTTTAATACTAATCATTTCTTTAATTTCTCTTTTCATTGTGTGTTGCTCTTTATCAATTATCTGTGTGTTTTCAAATCAAATTAAAAATGTATTTCATATTTTGTAGCCGTATATACTATACCGTATATATATATATATATATATATATATATATAACATTTGACAAATTATTGGAATTTTTCGGCTTTTTTATATGAAATATTTACAAATATTAAATTAGAATGTATGTATATATATATATATTTAGTGTTTATAAGAATTTTATTTTTCTTATTTATTTTATTGGCCGTGTCTTAATATTAAAAATAATAGACTATTTGTCATTAATTGTTCATGTAATGTAGTTTAACATCAAAAGTTTAACATCTCATTCATTTATACAGATTTAACCACTGTACTTTATCCTTACTCATTATTAACCTAATTTTAAATTTTAACTTTAATTGTTAATTTAATCGGTAATTCAGTCTTTAATCTAATTTTAATTCTAATTGTCAATGTAATTGTTAATTCAGTCTCACAAAAGCAAACACAACACTCACGTTTTCAGTGTAGTAATTCTTGTTTCTATTTACCTTACTGTATTGTAGCTTAATTCAAATTTTTCTATTCATTTATACAGATGTAATCACTTTAATTGTCCTTACTCATTATTAATCTAATTTTAAATTTTTAACTCTAATTGTTAATCTAATTGGTAATTCAGGCTTTAATCTAATTTTAATTTTAATTGTTAATTTAATGGTTAATTCAATCTCACAAAAGCAAACACAATTCTCATATTCTCATTGTATTAATTCTTGTTTCTAGATACTTGAAAAAGACTGAAAAATAGTAAAAGTCGAAACGTCGTAGAATAAAACATCATAATTCAATAAAAGGTCGCTAAACCAATAAAAAGTCTATTATTTTTAATATATATATATATATATATATATATATATATATATATATATATATATTTATATAAATAAAATTATAAACTTTAAAAATACAAATGTTCAATAGTAGGTTCGTGGGCGATAAGTCATCAACCTCTCGTGTCCGGTCTCTAATAATAACTAAAGACCGGGCCACATCTTTTTGAAAACAAAATCTTTGTTTCTCACCAAATTTAGCAGAGAGTACACATAATTTTGGATGTATACATGGTCTGATTGCTTTCGGCAAACTATATACGTCTTCGTTACCCAAAATAGAGAACAACGTACATAAAACGGGAAGCCCTGTGGCGTATATACTATAATAGATTAATTTCTTCCGCATCACGTCTGGAGTTTGTCCAACATTCGCCCTCGTTCGCCTGAAATGAGCTAAATGTAAATAAGTAGACAAAACGTATTAATTAGTGGTACCGTTTAAATTAAGAAATTCGTTTAACGAATAACTACTTTAGATTCTTTTTACTTTTGATCGAATGCATGTGCTACAGCGAAAGATTACTTACCCTAAAGTATGCCATATTTCGTATGATAACATGTTTAACCATGTTAGACGGGCCATCATAATAAAAGAATAAACGTAGGCTGCAAATAGAATGTTTGCGTTACTATGTGTTTACCATAATTTTAATATTTACGCAGTGTACTGTATCAAATAACTGGTCAGAATTAACAATGACGTAGGAAATATCCTTTGAAAAGAAGAGTCAAACTAATAGAATATACGTTAAGATAGAATAGATTGATCTCTCCTCAAGCCACCATTTCTCTACTCCCTGTTGCCTTTACATATATCGATATTATTCAACATTCTTGTCATATGCGATTCGTAATTAACGGTTTCTATTAAAACCTCAAAGAAGTTACTGATTTAATTAGTCATTAATTCTACAAAGATACATTCTGAATTTGAGAATCTTTATGAAGTTTTATAATTCCTTCCATAATCGTCGTCAATATATATATATATATATATATATATATATATATATATATATAGTTGTAAGATTAGTTAGATTAAGTTATTTAGTTAGACTAGTAAAGCAGGGATTTTAAAATCCGGTGTTGGGCTACTAACCGGAGTACCGGAATTTAGGATAATATCATGTACGATGTACAATGTATTATCTTAAGTTAAGTAAATAAAGTGTTCTAATAAAGTTGTACGGGAACCATACAGATACAACAGGAACTATACTGGGAGAGCCGATATTACAAACCCCGGTGGACAGTATGGCGCCTGAAATTATGTTTACAGCTAACCTAAACATATCCATATCGACCAGAGAACGGGCAAAAAGTCGCTCGAGCGATTGAGGTGCCGGCACCTGGTACACGGATGGAGCACAATCTAATCAAGGCAATAGTGCAGATATATACGGAATGTGCCCTAGAAAGATATCGTTTACAGGCTGAATTGTTTGCAGTGGCATCCTGCGTCGAGTAAATTCGAGTAGCCGGCTGCTCAAACAAAAAAATCAACATTATGACTGATAATCAGGCATCAAGCCATTATGAATCCATCTTTCAGGTCAAAACTGGTGAAACATTGCAAACAGGTACTCAATAGACTGGCACAAGACAATACTGTGTCACTGGTATGAGTGCCAGGGCATGAAGAGATTAAATGCAATGAGTCGACGAACTGGTCAACGAAGGTTCTAAGGGGAACTTCATAAGACTAGAACCTGTATGTGGAATCGCCAAGGATTCTGCTAGAAGGGAGACCTGGTTACAAGGATTCCGCTAGAAGGGATATCTGGTTATGGCTAGAAAGAGAACATAAAAAGAAATGGAAGGTGAACTCCATACGAGGGAGCTGGACGCTAGATTTTTAGACAACCTAATTCGTAGTAACATAAAAGAAATTAAAGTTATTACCGAGTTAATAACCGGACATCGTCCTAGGAATTAAGGAAGCATCTGTACAGCATGGGCTTGGTTAGCGAGCACTGGTGTAGAAGATGTGAAAAAAGGAGGAAACTAGCTATCATGTAATATGTTCTTGTGAGGAACTGAAGAGACAGAAACATTTCGAAAGAGATCTATTGGATCCTACGAGGGTACTTAAACTTGCCCTGAGGAGGATAGTGGCTTTTATCGAGGACACAAGACGAACAGAGTGGAATTGAGAGATCTATTAGGGTGGTACAAAGAACACTTTTCTCAGGTGCTTGGACGTGCTGGCGTCCAACCCAAAACGGAAGAAGATGGACACCCTAATGTATAACTGAATATACTCGTAATTACATATGAGGTGCAATCCAGACTGATGCTCTAAAAATTTGAAACTTAACTTTTATTCTTTAGGAACTTCATAGGACTAGAACTGTATATGAAATCGCTAAGGATTCCGCTAAAAGGGAGACCTGGTTATGGCTAGAAAGACAACATAAAGAGAAATGTAAGCTAACGGAAGGTCAACTCCATACCAAAACAGTATTAAGGGAGCTGGACGCTAGGTTTTCAGCGAACCTAATTCGTAGTAACAAAAATGAAATTAAAATAATTATCGGCTTAATATCTGGACATTGTCCTTTAAGGAAGCATCTGTACAGCATGAGCTTGGTTAGCTAGCCCTGGTGTAGGCAATGTGAAAAACGGCAGTAAACAAGCCTTCATGTAATATGCACGTGTGAGTAACTGAAGGGACTCAGACAGAAACTCTTCGGAGATCTATTGGATCCTACGAGCATACTTAAACTTCCCCTGAGGAGGATAGTGTCTTATCGAGGACACAAGACTAACGGAATGGAATTGAGAGAGATGTATTGGGGGTGGTACAAAGAGCACTGTGTTCATGTGCCTGGACGTGTTGGCGCTCATCTCAAAAAAATAGAAGAAGAAGAAGAAGACAACCCGGGTAATCAATTCCAACAACTCCAAAACCGAATTTGCGTCAAAAGAAGAGAATGCTGTGCATTTGCTAGTATAAACAAGGTCCTATTTGGTATGAAGTTTTACTATTGGTAGAGACCATTAATTCTAAATTAATAATCGACGAAGGAGATACTTGTTGAAACTTCATTATATAGATATAATAAAACACAGTTGTATAGTTTCAAAATAATATATATGCACTACATATGTTTCACCACACTGTGGCTTCATCAGGTGGATGAATATACTAATTCAAAATATTAATTAGATCTTATATATATCAATATATATAAGATATATATATAAGATATATATAAGATCTAATTAATATTTTGAATTAGTATATTCATCCACCTGATGAAGCCACAGTGTGGTGAAACATATGTAGTGCATATATATTATTTTGAAACTATACAACTGTGTTTTATTATATCTACCATTAATTCTCATAAGTATTGTATAAAAACTGATAAGTTTGAATATAGCAATCAAAGAAAAACGGTTTGCTTTTGGTCAATAAAAAAGAAATTGTTTTTAGCGCGATAACTGATATAAATAAATAAAATTGGCAGTGCAATTTCAGACCAGCAAAATTTTTTGAAGGAGGTAATGATCGGGTGCCTAAAAGTTGAACGGGTGTTGTACAAAATAATGGGTATTGATGTAATTTTTCTAGATTAAATACAGACCTAATTTTACTTACCGAATAGCGTGCAATATTTGTGTAAATCTGCATAAAATATCACTAAAGCAAACAGGATCCAATATATCAAGCTTAATATGCAAAAACAGGTGATAATTTTCTCCACTAAATTTCTCATTTTATAGACGAATACGTACACGGCTATTGTTACCACAAGACATATACATGTCAGTATGACAACACCTCTCACCATGTCCAACATTATGACCGTCGCTCGACTAATATTGCATATGAGAATTAGGTTCGTATAAGTTTGATCATTCTTCTTGTATCTAGTATCCAAACAGTAATCGTCTAGTTTGTATTCTGTAGGATCGTCAGTTTGGAAGAGGCTTCCGTTGCTTTTTACAGTAAAGCTTATTGCACGAATGTCTGTCCATGTCGGCGTGTCACATGTTAATTTGGTATTATACACAAATCCATAGCCATCTGAAAAATGAAAATTAATTCTTGTACAGAATAGGAGCTTTGGTAATGATAACTATAACTATACAATCCCTTAAAAGAAGGTTTTGGATATTTTACCTAATTATAATACTGGTGGAAATAAACAAAAAAAAACTGTTACTGACATATAATCGATTTTCCGTTTTAACTCTTAAGTGCATACCGTTGCAGAAATGCAACATAATCTTTTGAATATCAAAACTATAACCAAAAAACAAGTTCTCGATCTATTCGTGATGTTTTAGAGATGCCACAGTGTGTTAAATATGAACCTTAACAACTGCGAACTTAAAATTTTAGAAATCTTGAATCAGTCAAGCTGGCCTCGAGGCGGTAGTCATGTTCTAACCTAACTTTCCTTACTGAACTTTTATAAACGTTATAAAGTGAACAAAAGGCGTACTCTCAGATAATAAAATTGTGTTTTATACTGTCTAAGGCTAGTACTGCAGACATTTTATGGTGTTTTGTTTAAAACATGGGCGATATTCAACTTTTCGTAAAAATTATATGTTGTTGAACTGCAGGCGCGGCTCGTGATGACGTATTTTGGTTTGCAGTACAATGAACCGAGTGCTTCGTGTATTCTCGTGTACCAACTGTAATGTTTGCTTAGTAAACACCGGAAACACACGAGGCACTCGTATCATTGTACTGCAAACCAAAATACGTCATCACGAGCCGCGCCTGGTTGAACTGCAACATCGTGCGTAGCGATTCATTTACTTTGGAACTCCTTTTACTAATCATGTTTCTGTTAGCCATGTCGACTGGCGATCGCAGGAAGGCGCTTACCAATGAAGACTTGCAATATTTTGCTGATCATTTAACTAAAATTAGTGACGATGTAAATTTCTCTGTCGTATATAGTTTAGATGATCCAGAGTATTTTCCCGATAAGGTTTTAGAGGAACAAGAACAATATGAACTACACTGGCCAATACGATTTTCTTCAAAGCGAGACTTGTTTTTTACTAATTCGGGTGTGTTGAATCCGAAAATCACATTAGTTTTTGCGTACAATTAAACTGTATACTGTACTATGCTCTTTGAAGTATCACTAATGCGGATAAGTAGTTATTTACATAAGACCTGTTAAGATATGAAGAAGGTGTGAAATTTAATAATTCATTTATTTATTTCAATGCAATATTAGTCACGAGTATAACGCAAGTATTTACACAATAATAATTAAAAAAATACCAGAGTATTTCTAAAAGGAAAAACAACAATCAGGGCATACATTTTCGTTTGTAGCACTTTCTGCTGTGTATTTTGGTTTGGCAGTCTTCTTGAACACCCCAACAGTGTCGGCCATTATATGAGAATCACATCTTCCTTGGTATCGAGTTTCATGATTTTTATATCTTGATGAAATTTCTCGCCTTGTTCATTGCTTACAGCACCTAAATTTTCGGGAATCCTATCAAGATGACTATCAAGGAAATGGAGCTTTATGCTCGTATATAAAGAAGATTTTCATTATGCACCTATAACCAGTCGCGATGTAGAAAGAACGTTTTCGATCCACAAGGATGTATTTTTTTTGAAGTAATATGTTTATTTTCAATACACTTATGACTAGAGCAGACCAATTTCCGTGCGCGCCATGAGCGCCGGTATGGGAGTGTAATTCGTAATATATTAGAATATGCGATAGAATAGGGACGCAACATGAGCTTGTTATCGATATAAGTATAGAAGTAGAGACATTTATTCTATCAGAAATAATTAAATATACATTTGGTTTTCTGCTATTAAAGTAATATGCATAAACAGAATAGTACATATTATAGCAGCGTTGTATGTACCTAGAAATAAAATGGAAAATGTATGATATCAGTGATTGTGTGCACGACAAAGGATTTAAAAAAACACACCGATTTAAGCGTCTTCCAAGGATTGACAAACTGGAGAAACTCGATTGTATATTTTCAACATCAGGTGCGTTTCTAAGGTTATTTCTGAAAAACATGTCCGCCGTGAGGAAAAAATATGTTTATATTCGGAAAACGAGCATTCTACATCTAGTGATGTTATATTCGCATAATCAAAATACTTTTTTAAGCAACTTAATGCATCTGTAGACGTACTCTCACAAATACGTGTTAAGGTGTCAAAGATTTGCATTTCTGTCTAAAACACTTTCAAATTTAATGGCGCGTAATATGGAACCACATCAACCAACGTCTTCAATTTGATTAGCATCCAGACGACTAGAACAATGTAATGGCGAAAAAATTTCAGAGATGCTCTTAGATACTTTGGAAAAATTTAAACTTTCGAAAGACCAAGTATTAATGTTTATGACTGACGGTGCCGCAACCATGTGTTCTGTAGGCCGGTTTCTTAGAAAATATTGTCCTAACTTGTTACATAATACTTGTACAACTCCATGCTCTACACCTTGTGGCAGAACAGGTTCGTAGATGTTATCCGGAGGTAGACGCTTTAATATCGAGTACAAAGGCAGTATTCCTGATATCTTCAAAACGTATTCGGAAACTTCACGAATTGTTTCCCCATACCCCTGAGCTAGCACAGCCGATTCTGACACGTTGGAGACATGGTTACGGGCGGGGTTTTACTATCATGAACATTTTGAAAAAATTAAGGATGTGGTTTTATCATTCGATCCGAAAGAAAGTGCAGCTATCAAGACAAGCCAGAAAAAATTTCAAGATGCCCAGATTAAAATTGATTTACAAAGTATTCGTGAGAATTACTTGGGACTAGAAGAAGCAATAACGAAATTAGAAAATTCATCGCTGTCGTTAGAGGAATCACTGTAAATCGTCAAAGATGTTCACGCACAACTGTGTGCTGTAGAAGACGCAAAAAGTGAAAGTGTTCTAATTAAATTTGAAAGTGTTTTAGACAGAAATGCAGATTTTGACACCTTAACACGTATTTGTGAGGGCATGTCTACAGATGCGTTAAGTTGCTTAAGAAAGTATTTTGATTATGCGAATATAACATCACTAGATGTAGAACGCTCGTTTTCCGAATATAAACATATTTTTTCCTCACGGCGGACATGTTTTTCAGATATAAACTTAGAAACGCATCTGATGTTGAAAATATACAATCGAGTTTCTCCAGTTTGTCAATCCTTGGAAGACGCTTAAAACGGTAAGTGTTTTTTTAAATCCTTTGTCGTGCGCACAATCACTGATTTCATACATTTTCAATTTTATTTATAGGTACATACAACGCTGCTATAATATGTACTATTATTATTTTTCGTGTGTTTATGCATAATACTTTAATAGCAGAAAACCAATTGTATATTATTATTTCTGACGCTAAGAAATAAGTAATTAAACTTCTAGTTTCAAAAATTCTTTTATTGTAACCACTACAATATTGTTTCGCCATACAATGGCTTCATCAGGTGGATGAAATACTGAATATGTACAATACAAGTTTGAATATTTATGTGAAAATTATTGGGGAAGTGGTGGTTCCACCACCAATAATTTTCACATAAATATGTTTATTGCTGTTGTAGTTAGTAGTTGTGTGTGTTTTTGGTGGATAAATTTTTCCGTTCTGAGGTGGGATATCCTGCGTGTTCTGTATCTGTGTATTTCTCTGCTTCTGCGTAAATGTATATCAATTTTTATTTTGTTCTTGTTTATTTTATATCGTAGTAACAAATTGCTAAATGTAATATTGTTTGATATTTAGTTCTTGAATTTCTTGATATACTGTTTCTGCTGGTGTTCTATAGTCCATTTTATAAAGGATCTTTATAATTTTGTTTTGTTGCCGTTGTATTTTTGTCAGGTTGTTCTTTGACGTATTTCCCCGAATATTTATTAGGTACATATTATGGTATGAGAATAGTGCGTGGTAAATAGCTTTCCTGTAGTGTATCGGTATTACATATTTTATTTTATTCAACGCTGCTATTAGTTTTCTATTTTGTTTTATTATCTTCTCGACATGCGAATCCCATTTCATATTGTTTTGTATAGTTAAACCTAGATATGTAGTTACTTTTACTTCTTGTAGTTGCTTGTTCTTTAGAGTAATATTTAATTTCGGCTTTGCTTTTGTATTTGTATCATATAGTTTGCTATTGTTTCATTAATGGTAAGAAAGTTATCGAGGCACCATTCCTCTAGTACTTTCGCGTCTTCCGTCTTCCGTCTTCGCGTCTTCCAGTATCATTCTCACTATATCTTTTATATTTTGAGACGTATACAATATAACATATATCATCAGCGTATAAATATATCTGTCCTCTTAGGCGGAGTTGTAGAAGGTCATTTGTGTATAGTATGTAGAGGGTTGGCGGGAGGTTTCCACCCTGTGGTAGTCCGTATTCGGCGTATAAGTAAGTACTTTCGGTATTATCTACTTTTGTTGTTTGTGGTCTGTTTTCTAGATATGTCTTAATCAGGTTTAGAGTCTCATTAGTGTATCCATATCTTTCTTTTTTTTGCTATTAGTCTTCGCTTGGGTATGGTATCACAAAAGCTGTCTTCATGTCTATGAACAGAGTCACCACTGTTTTGTTTTTATCTAGTTCTTTATTTATTGTGTTTGTCAGATCGTACGCTGCTGATGTTGTGCTTGAATGTTCTTGGAATGCGTATTGGTTGTAGTGTATAATCCTGTATTTTTACATATGTCTCATAATCCTAGTTTGTAAGACCTTTTCAAGGATTTTATTTAGGGTAGATAGTAGGGAGATTAGTCGGTAGTTTTTGGGGTCGTTAGAATCACCCTTTTTATGTATTGGAACAATTACTGTTCTCTTCAGGTAATCCGATACCGTCTTCGATTGTTTTATTTATCAATCTGTTTAGAATATGAACAAGTTTTTGTTTGTTGTGTTGTATCTTGTTTGCTTATAATTTTATCGAAACCAGGCGCTTTATCTTTCTTCAGTCTAGATATTATTTCACTTATTTCTTCTTTATTTGTTTCTTCAGGTCTACATGGTGGTATATCTTTGGTTATTATGGTAGTGTATATATAGGTTGTAATATTCCTTGGTTGCTGTGTTGTTTTCTAAGATATTTATGTTGAAAGTCTCCCATTATTATGTGGTCCTTTTTCCTGTTGATGATATTATGTTCCTATTAATATATTCTATTAATATAGTAATAATTTCTACCAATATTTCATTCAGAGAACAAATTTTACAGAAGAGAACCTTGCGAAAGTATTGCTAGTTAATATTAATACGCCTTTACTTAACTTGAACTACAGAATGAACAAATAAAAATGTATTTCGTATTTTATAGACCACCACGCGTTTGTTTTCCAATTATATAAATACAATTAAAAACTCTTTGAAAATACAAATTTTCAATAGTACGCCCGTAGGCGAAGAATCATGGGCCTCTCGTGTCCAGTCCCGAATTATAATACATATTAAATTTTTCGTTGCAAGTAGACAAAACTTAATACGTTTCGTTATCGATAAGTATAATCATATAATTTATTGCATCTGTCGCTTCTATCGTGCAAGTTATATGGTGTGCGACATATCGCACCACAGTTGGAAGAGCTGATTTTGTGTAGCATCGGATGATTATAGGACGCTCGCTTATACGGTATACATATTTTAAAGAACGAATTTAAATGCTAGACTTTCAAATTTAAATGAGAAAAGAATAAAAATATGGTGAAGGTTAAGGTGAATATCTTGAAAAGCTGTTGAATTTTATACTTACCAATGCTCTCGTAGAAATTTTTATTTTCTTTAACATGCAATCCGCTACTTGGCATTTGCTTACATTGATCATCTACAAACATGAATGTATCCAGGCAGCATTTAGGAATACACCAATCTCTTGTATTATTTTTGGTACCGTTCAAACAGTAATCTCTTTCGTGACATAATCTAATCACGTAATTATCACTGCTATTTGTAATTTTATCAATACAAAATTGATTTTTCCCAAATGTTTCTCCATCAATCTTCAAACTGATATTTCCATCAGATATTTTTAAACTATTCTTATTAATAAAGCGATCTATTACTACGTCACAATCTGCTAATCCATATTTAACCAAATTAACACTTATGTTCATATCTTGGTAAATTTGTGAAACGCTCTTGGCTTTTACGCAATCTCTATTTTCCGGCTCGAATAAGAAACCGGGCGCACAACATTTTGGAAACACAACATCATGTTTAGGCTCGTAGTGATCAAAATCGCTGATGATGTTACTATTAAGAAACAGCGTAGCCAAGCTAAGAATATTTCTTGTTGCCATTATTTTATATTTATGCTAGTGTTTGGAAGATAAATAAGGATGATGGAAAAATATATTCCTTTCCTCTCGATATGCTAAGAACTTCAGCAGAAGCGATGGTTTTAGTTTGCAAGTTGGATTGATACTGCAAAATTAAGTTAATGTTTAATTAATTAATGATAATAATTAGCAATAATAATACATAGAACGTTAGATAGATAACTTTATTGTCAAAAGCAGACCCGCACAACATAGGGCCCGCGATGACTTGGTGAAAATAAATACAATAAATAAATCACAATCGTAAATCAGCAAACTCGGCAACATATCATCACCAGTTATTTGATTATTAGTAATTTTAGACATATACGAGGGGGTATTGATATATTCATAGCCTACTATTGAAACAATTTAAAGTTGGGACTTAAAAATATTTGATTATTCAACGTAGTCTCCTATTAAATGAATACACTTAATATAGCGATCCTGCAACGCCTTTAACCCTTCTAAAAAAGCAGATTCTTCTTGGTGTGCGAACTAGCCTTCTATAGCTTCTATTACCTCTTCGTTACCCAAAAATTGACGTCTTTTTAAACTTTTTTTCTATCGAGGGAACAGATAATAGTCTCCGGGGGATAAGTCTGGGGAATAGGGTGTTAAAATAATTCGAACCCTAGATCCCGAATTGTATTCATGGCAATACTCGATTCGCAACACAGCTTTCGATAATATGTCACGTCTTGTTTCCTTAATTTTCTCTCTCAGAGTGGTTAGTAATTTGGAATAAGTATCTTCAGTGATGATCTGACCCTTTTTCAGGCAATCGATCATAATTATTCCACGAATATCCAAAAAAAACTGAAGCAAGAAATTTTCCACTGGATTTTTGAACTCGAAACTTCTTAGGCCTTGGAGAATCATGATGCTTCCACTCCACCGATTGCTGTTTTATTTCTGGTTCGTAACAAAATGGATCCATGTTTCATCCATAGTCACAAGATGCTTCAAAAATCTAGATCTCCTCCAAAACGGGCACAGATTGACTGTGATGCTTACGCTCTTGCTCGTTTGTGTTCGGCGTTCAAGCATTTAGGAATCTATTTTGCAGAAATTTTTTAATATCCATATCGACGTGAACTATACGATGGATGCGCTGAGCGATTTCTTAAGCGATCCTTGAGAGGATTTTGGTGATTTATTGGAGAACGCGTCGACAACATTAGAGTTTCTGCAAGTCCATCGAAAGACACGTTTCGGTATGTAATTTGAGTTTCTCTTAATGTTCTTTTGTTTATTTGCTTTGATTCCTTAATTTAGATGGTCCTACCTACGGACGAACTTTAATCGTCAAGTTACCGTCCCTTCTGTTACGCACCCATCGAAGGAACGCACCAGGAGTCGTTGGACCATTCAGATAAGCGTTACCTGTTGATAATTACCAAACCGTGATTTTATTTGTTCAATTTCCGTACATATATTCTTAAAGATTTTAGCTAAAAATACATGTGTTTATTGTCATTCTTAAAATTAAAAAAAAAAGGAAAATAGGTTTCCTTTTTTTTTGAAGAATTTTTAAGATGAAATCTTTAGTACGCCAGCTATATGTTTCAGCCCAATTCCATTCAGATTATATCACATCATGAACTGCGTCAATATTTTCAGGGGTGGACACCGAAATCGGTCTTCCTGGTCACTTCTCTTCTTCAACGGAAAGTGTTCCTCTTTTGAATGACGCAATCCAATTTTTGACAATCGCATATGATGGAATTGATCGCCAAGTGTGTTAAGTATATCTTCGTAAATTTCCTTAACACTTAACCTCTTCAAATACAAGTATTTGATAATACCTCGATACTCCAATTTATCGATTTTCCATTTGCATTCCACATGTTTTCTTTCAAAATTTACTGCACTGACGCATCGTCGGATGACTAACGTGACATTGCCCCCTTCTTAAAGATGAAGTTTCGACTCGAAATATGCCATCCCTTGGTTCTATCAGGCAATGACGATATCTACAGGTAGAGCCCTTGTTACATTGTGACATCATATAGAAGTGAAAGTCCACGTCTTATCTTGTCTGGGCGGAAGGGAATATTTAGGCCGATAATTGCAGCCCAGAATTTCCATACCAGTATGTTGGAATAACACCTCTAACATGCTTCATATAATTCTTCAGTCCAGACAGTCCAATCCACAACCCAATTTTGGTACTGCTAATTTCAATATGTCCTGTTGTAACATTTGTTCTCGCAAATAGACCAGGGCCTCCCATAAGGCACGATAGGTTGGCTTCGAGCTTAACAGTTCTTTCGTGACCAAATAGAGTATGGGTTGTTCTTTATTTATTTTTGGAGACTCTTCCTAATTGCCGGTCTCTGCTGCCTTAATTCTTCGATTCTGCCAAATCTCTCTTTAAATTCCTTGGCAATTTCTTTGGACATTCGTAGATTTCGGGCTATGCTATGAGCAAGTGCGTAGTCTGGCGGCCCCGTAAACAAATATTGCTGTTTCTCGATGATCACCCCAAATAGAGCTTTTCTTGTGCCAGAATACTCCTCCATTAAGTCTTCAAAAGTTAGTTCTTTATAGTGGCTATCTAATCGGCGCAAGTCAGCGGCTTCGTTGTTATTGTCTCCAGACTATGGGGCTAATTGATTAAAATGTATGACCCTTGGTTTAGTATGAGGTGTTCGCCTTATGCGGCATATTACATTGTTAATCCGCTTCAACACCTCGTATGGTTCCTCCCAATTCTTTTGAAGTTTTGGAGACAGGCCTCGTCGGCGTTGTGGATAGTAAAGCCAAACGCCATTGCCTTCATAGTAACCACCCTTCTTGGCGTTGATGTCGTAGTTCTTCTTCATCCTATCGGTGACATCCTGGCTATTATGTCTTACTTGGTCATGGATAATTTCCAGTCTTCTTTGAAGAGTACTGACATAATCTTCCCCTGCGAGATCTTCTCCGGGCTTGCTCTCAAACTTCAAGTCACAGGGTAGTCGAAGTTTCCTACTAAACAACACGTTCGCTGGCGGTTGCCCAGTTGTCTCATGAATAGATGCCCGATACGTCATTGGAATAATGGTAAGTGCCGGTCCCAATCTCTTTGGTGTTCGGAGACCACTTTGGATAAGCGGTCTGCGACTGATCATGGTCTTGTTCATTCACTCTACCATTCCATCTAATTGTGGATGCAAGGGAGTTGTTCTCGTCTCTTAAATACCCAATAATCCACACATCTTTTCGAAAAGACTAGATTCGAAATTTCGCCCTTGATCCGAATGGAGTTACAGGGGTACACCAAAACGAACTCTTTTACGATCACGTCTGCTACCGTTCCAGCTTCTTGATTAGGCAGGGCATAAGCTTCGACACACTTGGTAAAATAGTCCATTACCACTATAATGTATTTATTTCCTTTTTTACTTTCCGGGAACAACCCGGCACATCAATGGCAATTCTCTCGAAGGGGCTTCCCATATTGTATTGTCGCATAGGGGCACGTCTGCGCGCACCACTCTCACGTCTCTTGAGCAATTTACCCCCCCAGAAGCATCATTGTGATGTTTTCGCAATACCTCTGGCATCCTTTCCTGGGCATCACCAGTTGTATTTTTCGCTCACTTCAATCGTGATTTTCTACTTCACGTTTCAGGAGGTCATCTTCTATCATCAAAGAATTGTGCACAGTATGATTTCAGTTCCCGTGAACGGGGAGCAATTTTCTGCAAGGTCGGTCTTTGTCCAGTTTTCTTCCAAACTCTTAAGATTGCAAGATCAGAGTTAGTTTTTGTTCTGCGCGCAAATTGTCAGGTTGCCATTGGTCATCAACCACGGTTGTTCGATGAATATTGGCTTGATGTAAAGATGCAATTTGGCCGAGCGTTGTTGGAGTTTCCTGCTGCTCAATCGATGTTTCCTTGATGGCTCTTACACGTTTGTTTCGAACGTAACCGATTTCTTCAACATTACAACATCGACGTGCTATTTTATTTTGCTTTATCTGATTCAGTACCCGACTCACCTTTTGCTCCATAAATTTTTCATTTTTCTGGTTGTCGGCGGCATTGTTCCTAAATGCCCGTTTTAAACTTCAGTGCGTGCGCTAAGGCATCGATTAAGGTCTTCGGCCGCACCAGTCTTAATACCTGCTGCGTATCACTATTCCAGAAGCCATCTATGAACGTCTGGATAGTTATGTATTCCAAGAAATTGTCTGGCGCCATCGGATATGCAAGTCGAACCAGACGAGCAATATCTGCCTCGAATTCCCGAAGATTCTCGCCTTTCTTCTGAGACCGATTCTTCAGTTGCATGTGGTATACCTGCTCTAGATGCGCATGACCATATCTCATCTCCAACCGTTTCAAATTGTGGGTGATGTTCACTCACACCTTTGCGCGGCGGAAGGCGAAAAAAATGAGTGTGTAATACGAAAATTTGAAAGTGTTATTGACAAGGATTCCGATTTCTCAAACTAAGACAAATTTGTGAAGGTGCGTCGAAAGATCCATTAAGTTGTCACAAGGATTACTTTAAATTTGCAAATATAATATCACTCGATGTGGAACGGTCGTTTTCATCATGGAAAAATATCTATTCTGCACGCCGTACTCATTTCAATGAAGCAAGTGTGGGAGCATATTTAATGATTCAAATATTTAATAGATGCATCCAGTTTGTGATTTCATGGAAGCTCTTTAAAACAGTAAGTGTTTCGGCACGTTATATAATGTATTTTTAATCATTAGTTTATGTGTAAACATTCATGCGCCCGCATCTCCTACGCTCACTCATGAAAGTCACGAACATAAATGATGCGAGTACGTAAACGTTACTGAACGGCCGCCTTGACACGGCTGCTGGGTCCCTCCACATTGTTATCCGCACTGCAGTGAAACTTGCCCCTCTTTGCCGACTCTACTTAGAAGATTAATTGTATAAGAAAAATACTATTCTTGCTTTTGTATTGCTAGTAAAGAGTATATTGCTGTACCCTAAGACTATATTATTTAAAAACTTATTGCTTGAAATATTGTATTTACTAATACAGATAGTAATAAAATAACAACAGAAAAATTATTTATTTTTATAAATCTTACAGAATACATATTTTCTTATTTTTACCCTTTGCTTTTAGAAGTTATCTATTTACATATTTGAAGGAATAAAATATTTTAAGTGTAATATATAATTTTACATTATATTTTTTTGGAAAACCATTACATCCCGAGTCAAAGTTAATATCTATCATAATTTTACAATATTCTTCCTAGTCTTTATACCTGAAATAATGCATATTTTTTACTTTGGTGGTTCCATATCAATCTGTTCTGGCTTCGTAGAACCACTTTTCTGTTGTGGAAATACTGTATGAACTGCAGTTTCTAACAGCCTACTTTTAAAGGATTTGCAAACATTCTGTTTTCAAAGTGTATCTCGTATATTCTGTAACTATTGTTGAGTTGAACGGCATCTGTGCTTCTTAAATCTTCTCGATTACATGCATTTAGCTATAATTAACATCGGCAACAGTACTGAATTACTTGGTAAAATATTTACAATATTATAAACTGTTGAAAATAATAAAATAAAATAAAACTATAACTTTGTTATACCACTTTATTCACATGTAATAGTATTCAGTTCTATGATAGTATTGTCGTCTATGAATTTCTTAACTTTATTTTCATAATCACCTTTAGTTAATATTACAGACGAATTTCCTTTATCTGCTTTTGTTATCGTGAGGTTGTTTTCTATGACTTTGTGATTAATACTTTGCAATGCTCGTCTGTCTGACTGATTATTGCGAGATGTTGAGTTGTTTTTCAGAATATTTGTAACTTTGGCTTTACCTAAGATACTGCTAATTTCTGGCAATGGGCTCACCTCTAAGTCCTCAATTAGCTGAAATTTTTATGAAGCATATTACAGAAAAAATTCTTTCATCACAACTAGGTAAAAAACATATTAAATTTTGGTATCGGTATGTAGACGACATCCTAGCTTGCTTTAAGGGTACTCATAGACAACTACAAACATTTCTGAACTACATAAATTCAATCCATTCTAATATCAATTTTACAGTAGAAATAGAAGAGAATAACAGTATTAACTTCCTGGATTTAAAATTAAACAAATTAGATCAGGGCTTAAAATTTGATATATATCGTAAACCTACTTTCACTGATTCCATTATTCCCAAAGATTCACTACACCCTAAGACACACAAACATTCATTTTTTAATTCTATGATACATAGAGCATTAAATATTCCTTTGTCTAATGAATCTTTTGTTCGTGAAATCAATACTATAAACCAAATAGCGGTAAACAATAGTTATAAAAGTAGCGTAATTGACAGTATACTAAAAAAAAAGCAGTTACAAGTGGCCCTTAGTTTAGTATATCCTAAAGATAGTGCTAATTTGAAACAATTTGTCTCGTTAACTTACTTCGGTAAAATAAGCGAGCAAATTGGAAATATAATTTCAAAAAATAATAGTAATGTTAGTATAGCTTACAAACCATATGTAAAAACAAGTAATTTCAAGTTTAACGCAAAACCTAAAACAGATATCAATAATAAATCAGGAGTGTACAAATTATATTGTAATGATTGTAAAAGTGTATATATAGGTCAGACTGGTCGAAGTTTTATTATAAGGGTAAAAGAACACATGAGGTCATATAAACTAAAGAAGACAGATTCAATATTCGCAAACCATCTTATTACAGAAAGGCATACATTTGGTCATCATAAAATATTGCATTTGGCCGAGAAAAGTCGTAAATTAAATCTTTTAGAGTCACTTGAAATTTTTAAAAGCGGAAACAACACAATAGATATTGTTCTTAACGACTAGTTGGATCTTATATATACACCTCTTTTCCAATGTTGTATATAATAGTTACGTATATAGTAGTAACTTTAAATAACATCATAAACCACCCCCATATATTTTTGTGTCATTTATAAGATCTATGTAGGCCTGTAACTTTTGCAGTTTGATAATGACATTGTATGGCGAAACAGCGGTCACTATTACATGTGAATAAAGTGGTATAACAATTTTTATTTTATTTTATTATTTTCAAAATGAATTACCACAAAGTTACGGCTACCAGTATTAATTATAAACTGTTGTTTACCTTTGAGGAAACTTTGAAAAACGAAAAAACGCTTTTTGGTCTTTCTTAATAGTCTTACTAAAAGAACCGCGCACAGCACAAACAAATCCACCTTTCTCACTCATGTTAACAATATATGTTCAAGATTAAAACTACTGAGATTAAATTTACAGGTGTTCCAAATTTCCGCAACCACTTTCAATTTTTTTTTTAAATAGATTGCTATACTTTCTTGTTATTATGATGATAGCCACCCAAATTATCTTTGCAATGATATATGACAATGTGCATTTACATCTGTTAGTTTTGGTTTTATTGCAAATTTTGTTAAAATCTTGACAGTTGCAACGTCTAACATTTTAAGTCTTAGCCTGAAAATGGGTGCAGTGCCTCACGTAACTCTTTTGTTACCAATTTATGGACTAACACGTTATATGTTTTGCGGGTGAACAACGTGACAACGTATACAGAGTGCTAAATATGTCGTGCCAAAGTTATCGAAGTTTAAAGGCTATTTTCTCCTCTTTTTTAAATTGAACCTATAATTTTTTTATTAGTCAGCAAATTCCTTGTAAAATTGCCGTTAAAATGGTATCAATAACACGGTACTTATTTCTAGTATTTTCAAAGTTATAATCCTTTAATGGGATATACCTATGTTTATAATTCAATATGCGGTGCATCTAATAGTTGGTTGGTCATGAAATGATATCCAACAAAGCAACTTTTACAAACACCTGTTTTTTAATTCTTTATTATTAGTTTTAGAATTACATTTTGTAATTTTTCCATAATAAAACAAAATTAATTTAAAATGTGTTCAAATATATGTCCATTCTGCTCACACATGCTCTTAATCGCCTCTGCATCAACAGACTTACATTTTGAGACATATTGTTTTCACTTAATTGAAGAAAAGCGTTTCTGATTCGTTGCTGCATTGTAGGAGGTGTTTCGTAAACTATATTTTTTACAGTAGGCCACAGAATGAAATCACAAGAGGTTAGATCTGGTGATCGGCTTGTGAAAATAGCTGAGGTTGGTTTTGACCTGAGGTTGATGGTTCAAAATCAGTATCCATCTGTACAGAGAGAGAGTTGAATAGGTTTCAATATCTTGTAGTATTTTGGAGAGTATAGGAGGGTATAGGTACATGATCACTGTGAGGAACTGGTCTGATAGCTGATTTAATATTGTTTGCGTACAAAATATTTTTCAAAGTTTTTCTATTATGCCCCTTAATATCACAAAGACAAAAGTAGCAATCTTCATGATGATTTTGCGGTTCTCTCCAAACCATCGGTATTCCAAAAGGAAGGCTTTTTCTATTCCCTTTGGTCCAATGTCTTAAACCTTCTTCACATACCTTACAAACAACGTGCGGTGCCCAATCTTTATCTTGATCTCCTAATTTGATTTTGAAATAAGCATAATATGCATTTTTCACAAATTCACCATTTGGTCTCTTAAACTTTTTTAAGACGAAATATCCACAAATATAACAGAAATCATCTGGTTTGTTTTTGCAACACCGGCTAGACATATTTTTAAGCAATGTTTATTTATCAAATACCACGCACAACACTAAAGGCAAATTAATTTTACTTGTTTACTGATCGACACTCAGAGCTATAATGAAGTAAATGACATTAAAATATACATTTTGTTTGGAGTGATAAACTTGAAATCCTTCTTCGCAGTACTAATAAAGTGAAAGCATAATAAATAGGATTTAGCAGGTAAAAATTCCCGGAAATCTTGTCCAAAATTAATACATGTAATAAAAGATTTACATCAGGTAATGAGAGCCTATTTAACAAATTTCTTTAAAACCACAACAGAAAATCATTTTTTGGTTAATACCTAGAATTTGAAGTAGTACATTCATTTTAAAATGTATTAAAACGCCTATTATAAGATTTTTTTTATATTTTTTCCTTTTTCTTTTGTACAAAAAATCTGTGGGTGGTAGAGACCAACTGTATTAATTAGTTATTGTTATATAAAAACTGAGCTTAACAAACAAAAATCACGTCATCACAAATTTTATGCAGGCCTGTGTTAAAGGTTAAATTAAAAAAAAAAGAGAAAATAGCCTTCAAACTTCGATAACTTTGGCACGACATATCTAACACTCTGTATATGTTGTCACGTTGTTCACCCTCAAAACATATAACGTGTTAGTCCATAAATTGGTAACAAAAGAGTTACGTGAGGCACTGCACCCATTTTCAGGCTAAGAGTTAAAATGTTAGACGCTGCAACTGTCAAGATTTTAACAAAATTTGCAATAAAGCCAAAACTAACAGTTGTAAGTGCACATTGTCATATATCATTGCAAAGATAATTTGGGTGGCTATCATCATAATAACAAGAAAGTATAGCAATATATTAAAAATAAAAAAATTGAAAGTGGTTGCGGAAATTTGGAACACCCTGTAAATATATAAATAAAAATATAAAATTCACTGTAGCATACTACATGTGTACGTAAAATTTCATTGCTACAACTTTATTAGTTTCCATGCTAAGCTCCGGCGACACACTATTGCCGCACCCGGTATATATATATATATATATATATATATATATTTAGTGTTTAAAGAATTTTGTTTTTCTTTTTTATTTTATTGGCCGTGTTTTAATATTAAAAATAATAGATTTTTATTGGTTTTAGCGACCTTTTATTGAATTTAGATGTTTGTTTGCGACGTTTCGACTTTTATCAATTCAGTCTTTTTCAAGCATCTGGAAACAAGAATCATTACAATGAACATGAGAACTGTGTTTGTTTTGTGTGATATAACAATTGAATTAATCATTTTAAATTTAACATTATATTAAGAAATGAATTACGGATTAGGTTAGTGTTTTACGTTGAAAATTAAATAACATTAAATTAAAATAGCTTAGAATGGTAGGGGAACATTTATGTGATTAATATCTGTATGAATTAATTGGAGACTTAACAAATATTAACAAATTTTAAGTTTAAAGTTAGATTAAAGATGATTACAAATTGAGTTAACATTTAACGTTGAAACTTACATAAAATAAAAATAAGAATGGCTAAAATGAACAGGAAAGTTGAATTACAATACAATACGTAAAGGGAACAAAGAAAAGTCAAATCAAACTCACATTGTTGTTTTTTCTACACGGATACGCATTCATGTGCCACATGTGCTTGGACACCCAGGACCAATTTTCTTAAAACGAACATGCTTGTGCGGATTTTGTTAGTGAACTAATGCTTTAGTTTGCGGGGGTTTAATTTCTGTTTTTTGGAATGAGCATGGTAGTCAGGACCATGCTCATTCCAAAAAACAGAAATTAAACCCCCGCAAACTAAAGCATTAGTTCACTAACAAAATCCGCACAAGCATGTTCGTTTTAAGAAAATTGGTCCTGGGTGTCCAAGCACATGTGGCACATGAATGCGTATCCGTGTAGAAAAAACAACAATGTGAGTTTGATTTGACTTTTCTTTGTTCCCTTTACGTATTGTATTGTAATTCAACTTTCCTGTTCATTTTAGCCATTCTTATTTTTATTTTATGTAAGTTTCAACGTTAAATGTTAACTCAATTTGTAATCATCTTTAATCTAATTTTAAACTTAAAATTTGTTAATATTTGTTAAGTCTCCAATTAATTCATACAGATATTAATCACATAAATGTTCCCCTACCATTCTAAGCTATTTTAATTTAATGTTATTTAATTTTCAACGTAAAACACTAACCTAATCCGTAATTCATTTCTTAATATAATGTTAAATTTAAAATGATTAATTCAATTGTTATATCACACAAAACAAACACAGTTCTCATGTTCATTGTAATGATTCTTGTTTCCAGATGCTTGAAAAAGACTGAATTGATAAAAGTCGAAACGTCGCAAACAAACATCTAAATTCAATAAAAGGTCGCTAAAACCAATAAAAATCTATTATTTTTAATATATATATATATATATATATATACATAATTAAACTACGAAACTAAATAAAACGGCTATTACAAAACTATTGTTAGAAATATAACTTACAAAATTTAAATGAAAAAATAAAATTCAGCTCTCGAGAAACGTCTAATTTGCTCTTATAACCTAATCAAATTAAATAAGCTAAATAATAAACAAAAATACACAACAGCTGTTAGCAACACGCCATATTTTTGATAGTATTTGTGTCACGCATGCGTACAAATATAAATTATGGCGCTAATACAAGTGACGCTTCTGTAATGTATAGATTGCGGAACAGACACTATCCTCTAATGAGTCATGCGGGCGGAGAGACATATATGCAATATTCGCTCGTAGCTCTGATTTTAATATCCTGTAAGGCTTTTGTAGTAATTTCAAAATACGGAAATACGGATATATTAAATTTAAATATTATTAACAAATTATTATAAAAACACACTTGGCTATTTCACATTTTTTTATTAGATCTATTTCTAACATATGTTTCGGCTGTTATGCCATTGTCAAAGAGTATCTTAAAACTAACTTACAATACGTGTCCTTTTAACTTTTATACCTATTTTTTAGTGCTAGGGTGCTGGTTGGGACATATTACAATCATGTCTATTATGGGGGTGTTAACAAATTCTAACTGTGTATTCGTAATTATTATATTTTATTTTTGTGCTTTTTTAATTTCTAGTATTTCTAATAAGTCTAGTCTTCTACTTTTTATTACGTTATGTAACACGGTGGAGCTATTAATGTCGGGCAAATGGCTTTGTTCGATACAGTGTGTCGAAAAACCTGTGTTTTTATTACTATACTTTACGTCTCTTACGTGTTCGGATATGCGTTTTTTAATGGATCCTTCCACTTTGCCCTATATATATAGCTTCACAGTCATTACATTTTATTGTGTATTCTCCTGATTTTTCTATATTTTCTATTTTATCTTTGTTATTCTTTAACATTGTACCTAATTTTGTTTTATTGCTACATATGATTTGAATATCTAATTTTCTTAATATTTTGTTTACTTTGTCTGTGATTTGGGGAATATATGTAATTTCGTGCCAAATGGGTTTATTTTCTTTTATTTCCGGATATAAGAATTTTTTCTGAATATTCTTTTGTTCTTTTCGATTTAATATTTTATCTACTATGTTGGGATTGTATCCATTATTTTCTGCTATTTTTTTAAATATATATTATTTCTTCTTTAAACGCATCAGTATTCAATGGTGTGTGAGTTGCTCTATGTTACTGATACTGAATACTGATGCGTTTAAAGAAGAAATAATATATATTAAAAAAATAGCAGAAAATAATGGATACAATCCCAACATAGTAGATAAAATATTAAATCGAAAAGAACAAAAGAATATTCAGAAAAAATACTTATATCCGGAAATAAAAGAAAATAAACCCATTTGGCACGCAATTACATATATTCCCCAATTATCATCCCATTTCAAATTAGACCTAACTTTTTAATTTTTTAAAATATTTTGAAAAATCAAAAATTTGCCGATTTCGTTATTCCTCAATAACTCGATAACGCTTAGTCTGACCTCTTTTAAAGTTTTACATTGTTCAGACACTTTTTTAAAACAAATTATTTGATACAAACAGAAACCCCAGATTGTCATTTGTTTTTAAGCTATTACAACTATCTTTTGTTTTTCATATGGCGGCCATATTTGATTTTGGGTTTGTTAGGTTGTCCTCAAAATGTGCTTTTCAACGATGTATAACATGCCTGAAAAATTTTTATTTATAAGGAAAATATTAATAAAAACGTAAATTAATCTTTAATATGAAATTAGCAGGCTGAAAAATTAAACACCAATGTCAAATGAAAGTGAAAAGATTTTCTAAGTAATACTGTAAACAAAATAAACGATAAAAAAATTAAAGAAATAAAAAGTAAAGATACAGAACTTAAAGTTCACATTCACTTAAAGAAATTGTTCAATATGACGACCATTCTGTTCCATACAATTTTGACACCTTGTTCGAGTAGAGTTACAAACTCTACGTAGCGTGTTTCCGTTTACTGATCGTAGCACATCTAGTACTCTTTGTTCTAAAATTTCCCGAGTTTCTGGCGGTTCAAAATCAAATACTTCGTTTTTAGTGGTACCCCATAAATAAAAGTCAAGCGGGGTAAGGTCGGGTGATCTCATAGGCCATTGCACGGGTCCATTATTTGAAATCACCCTCTCATTAAAGTTTTCTCTCAAAAAATGTTGCACGTTACGAGTGTTATGGGCCGGGCAACCATCTTGCTGGAACCAGATGTTTTGCATGTTCTCGGGATTAATAATTTGCCTCAAAGCAGGCATTATCTCGTTTGTTAGTAGCTCCAAATATCTGTTACCAGTTAAATTGTAATCAAAGATGAAAGGACCTATTAACTGATTATCTAAAGCGAAAAAACGAGTTTAAAAAACAAAAAAAATGCAAACAAAATGTCATACCAATTAAACCGCACCAGACATTAAAACCAAATCGAACTTGAAATCTTCTTTGATTTACCAAATGTGGATTTTCAGTAGACCAATGATGATAGTTATTCCTATTGAAACCTCCACAATTGGTAAATCGTGTTTCATCTGTCCATAGTATTTTCCTAGGAAAATTAGCGTCATATTCACATTTTTGAAGGTACCACCTGCTAAACTGTAATCGTCGGAGATTGTCATTATCACTTAAACTTTGTACAATTGTTGGTTTGTAAGGGTGATACTTGTTTTTCGTCAAGGTTCTGTGAACAGTAGATTTTGAAATCCCTGTTTCTCGTGTCACACGACGAACTGATGTGCTGGGATTGTTCCTAACGTTCTGCAAAATATTATTTAGACGTGTATCAGCATCATTAACTTCATAGTTAGCTCGTTTTTGTTCGAAGCTTCCAAAGTTTTTTAATTCGATATCTAGTCTTCTAAAAATTGTCCTGTGTGGCTGTTGTCTTTCTCGAAAACGCTCTGCATAACTCGTGCACGCATTTTTAGTGTTTCTATTTGCTTTGAAATACACTTCCAACATATCAACTTTTTCTTCGTTTGAATATGTATGTGCCATTATCAATACTTATAAATCTTAATACTTGACAATAATTACTTATCACTAACTACAAGTAGTTTTAATTAACTTATCTCTGCAGCACTAATTGTACTTTGCCAGGTTATCGTTTTGTTTCATTGTCAGAATACATTTGTCATTGACGTTTGACGGAACATAATGTCTTTGCTAGTGATACACGCTCAGAGGTTAGAATTATATGACATTTGATGTAAAACCAAATACAAATCTCCCCACTACTTTTTATCCTGCGCGAACTTACCCCTCCTCGCGCCAACATAATTGGCGTTTGCTATACTTAGAATATCTTTTAACTTTCATTTGACATTGGTGTTTAATTTTTCAGCCTACTAATTTCATATTAAAGATTAATTTACGTTTTCATTAATATTTTCCTTATAAATAAAAATTTTTCAGGCATGATATACATCGTTGAAAAGTACATTTTGAGGACTACCTAACAAACCCAAAATCAAATATGGCCGCCATATGAAAAACAAAAGATAGTGGTAATAACTTAAAAACAAATGACAATCGAGGGTTTCTGTTTGTATCAAATAATTTGTTTTAAAAAATGTAAAACAATGTAAAACTTTAAAAGAGGTCAGACTAAGCGTTATCGAGTTATTGAGGACATTTTACATTTTACATTTAAGAAGAGTTTAGAAACTCGTGGAAACTGGTTTTTTGCATATTAATTCTTATAATTATTCGAAGTTCGAAATGATATTGGAATTTAGGCGGAAAAGAGTAATTGACGTTTTTATGTTAATATAAACATATGAGCCGTTGAAAGCGAAAGTGGTGTAAGTCTTTCTTTCATCGATTTGAGTATTTTAAACATAAAGTTAAAAGAGCACTAAAAAATCATGATCACATATTAATTACTGTTACTGTTCTTTTTTTTTATATTATAATTTGCCTAACCCGGTCCAAAAATAATGAAAAAAATTAGTGGCTGCTCTTATTTTTGTTGTTTGAATGACTTACACCACTTTACCAAGTTATGAAGTAATAAAAAGGTTGTATGGGTTTTTGGTTGAAATAAAATAAGATTTTAGATTTTACTTTATTTATGCAAAGAGAATATCAATTTTAATCAAGTAGGTACATAATACAAGTGAGAACTTATTATATTATTATTAATTCTTATGCTTCATCTTCATGTAGCTCTAACGGTCCTATATCTTCAACATATTCGTCAGCTGTTTGTAAATTAGTAAAGGATTGATGGTAAATAGGTGGAATAAACTGTAGCAATTCCATAATATTCTTCTTTTTCTCTTTAGAAACAGGTCGATGATCGTTATATAGTTTTTCAAGTGTTACGTTGTTCATCATAACGGGCCTACCTTTTTTACGAGGCAACAAGTTGATACATTGAAAAGAAAAGTCTTCATTTAGTGTTTCCTTATAAAAAATTTTAAACGGCTCATATTTTTTAAAACGAAGCCACTGTATGTGAAGCCAGTTTACAGGAATATTTTCTTCATTCACTTTTCTTTTTGTAATCAGTTCTTCCATTGTTTTTGTTGAGAGAAACTCTGTTTGCTGCATTTTGTGTAAGGAAAAATGAGATTTAGTTCTTGCTTTTTGTATAATAGTGTACCAATCTTCCGCAACATAAATAATTTTTCCTTTTGCATAACATTCTATTGAGCCGAAATCTCTATCGTTGGGTAAGTACGAATGTCCTGATACCAGGAATTTATGGTCAATGACAGTAATGCTTTCTGAATCCGCCAATAATTTAAGCCACATTAAACTCATTTTAATATTCCTGTTTTGGCCTGTACATGCATCACTGTAGGCAATTATATGCTGACTATTTGAAGCATAAGTTGAAATATGTTTTTTCAAACAAGACGCTATTTCTTGGGATCCTCTTGAGGCCATAGTTTCATCCCAAGCATACATGTACCCCTGCTCAGTAGCAAGGTTGTGACATCCTAAGTTATATACGTACATATTTCTCTTATAGTATGCTAATGAGCAAGTCAATTGTGGATATGCTAAAGCCTTCTCCAAATCAAATGTAAACGCATAGATTTTATTGGCATCAAGAACTGCTTTATATTTGTCCTCCTTCATGCTATTTCGTGCTTTCTCTGCTTTCCTCAAATGAAGCTCATGCTCAACTTCTGCCTGCCGCTTTATTTGTGGATCTGTTTCGGAGTTTATTTTAATTTTGAATGCATCACACCTTGTGCATGTATTTTTAGCAGTAGTGTAAAAACTGAGATTAAATTCATTGGTAAAAATCTTGCGATAAATAGCTTCGCTAACATTTGGTATGCTTTTTTCTTGACAATCTTCAATATAAAGCCTGTACATTAACCGTATATTTAAATGACTTGATAAATATTTCTTGTTGGGATTATGTTGTCTAGTATAATTAATGAGATTGGTAAGCAGGAAACATAGATTTGTGTTCGCGGACTTTATTAGCCATCTCATCTGGTGTCTTATTAATAGGGGGGTGCTGTCCGCGTAAATCTTCCCCGGGGGATGTACACCTAGCCTTTTTAATTGCTCTATACAATCTTCCATCTGATATGTTAAATGTGTTTAAAAAGTATGATTTGCACACTTTAGTGGAGTACGCACCAGCTTGAATATAAAATGTATTTGTGTGGGTCTTAGGCACTCTAGAATTGTTTCTTGGACGTACTTTTGGTTTACCAGCCCACACATGTAAGCATTTTGTGTAGTAAAAGATCCAATTGCCCAAATCCTCTCGAATGCATATTTTCTTTGATTTTCAGATATTTTACTAATACACTTCATGCGGCAATTGCAGTCTACGTGTTTAAAAGTTTTCGCTTCTACTGTATTGCCCTTTCTATTGATATACTGCAAACCGAGGTTACGATTTCTCTTTCTTGTAGCAGCTAGATGACTGTCAGGCTCCCTGTTTCTTTTCCTGCCTTTTCGTTTTGCTGATTGTTTATCAGCATTTGGATGCATATTGTTGTATTCTGAATTCAATGAAAAGGTGAGGTTATTATTACGGTAACAGAAAAAAAGGACATACCTGATTCACTGCTACTACTTCCCGACAATTGATATTCTGATCCAGAATCTAAGAAAGGTTCTGATGCTTCGGATTCACTATTTTCACTAATTTTTAGTTTACAATAACACTTCACTTACGAGTAATACGTATTACTTGTATATTCCTTCGATAAGTACTAATTTGTAAAGTGGTGTAAGTCTGACTTGCGCCACTTTGCCTTGTAAGCTTTAAGGTTAGTAGTTATCTGCATGAAGACATAGCGACATCTGTAGCCGAATGAATTAGTTTACAGTCACGAATTTTAGCTATTATAATAAATATTACTTCATAGTACCCATTTGGGAAGCAAACTTAAAATTTTTATTTTTTTGACTTACACCACTTTCGCTTTCAACGGCTCATATATCTTTATATACATTTGTATATAAAATAGAAATCAAACTAATGGTTGAAATCTTCACTTTTTTAATACGTAATCGTAAAACGACGACAATTGTTTCGCCAGCACAGTGGCTTCATCGGGTACTTACAGTTAGTAAAAAGCATGTTTCAAACTAAATTAAAAACATAAAATCAACAAGGTTAGTATTATTTTACAATGGTTTTAAAAAATCTAAGAGTTTACACAAATATTGTAGGTTAAAAGTTTTTCTTTGGAGACTGTGGTTAAGTAAAAACTCAAAAAAGGTATAAAACTCCTTACCACAATGAATAGTGGTATCCTAAATACGTATTTCGGCAACTAAGTTGTCATCATCAGTAGGTAAAACCACTAATCAAAGTGTCGCTCATGGGGCACAGTAAAGCTAACACATATAAACGCGCAACAACTTTATACGGCGTCCAGGTATACACTAACTTTAAAATAAAATTCGGATACTAAAAATTAGGACAATCTTACCTTTCTTAAGAAAACGGCATCACATGTGTTTACTATCCATTCTCCGCCCTCGACCTTTTTTGTGCCTCTTTTCTAAGAATGAAAAAAGACAACTGTATGGGATAGGACCGTTGTCCGAGTTCAACGTATTACTTTTATTTTTAACGATATGAATGCTTTCATACGCGTCGAGATCTCTGGTGTTACTGATGGCTTTGACAAGTCTTAACCGTTTGACCGACACGTTGTGATCTGTGTGTAGAACATGATAAGCTACTCTAGATTTTTCTGGTCTATTCGGAAATTTTATGTATCAAAAATCGCGAAAATGGATCAGGTACGTAGATGACATTTTCGCGATTTTTGATACACGGAAATGTGAATTGGACATGTTCGTTAAACAGTTAAATTTGAAATTTCCGACTATTAAATTCACGGTCGAAGAGGAAAATAATTTTTAGATACATTAGTAATTAGAAATAAAATAGAAATCGATATTTTCCGGAAAGAAACTATTCATCAGTGCGGGTTCAAATCATAGCTTTCAACATAAGACAGCTTATTTTAATTTCTTAGTCAATCGGTTACTAAACTTTCCGTTAATAAAAGAGAGATATGAAATAGAACTATATTTCATTAAAAACATCACGAGATATAATGGCTTTGACATAAAAATAATAGATAAATTAATTAGAAAAACGAATTTAAAAAAGACCATCCGCGAATCTACAAGTTCGATATCTCAACATAACCAGGAGAAAAAGTAGGTATATGTGTTTACCATACCACCCAATCACGAAAAACATTAATAGAGTTGTTAAAGAAGGGTGCTTTTCGTTCCGAAAACACCATCAAAATCCTCCTAGGGAATACCAAAGATAAAGTTAATTTGGGTTTGAAATCAGATATATACGAAATTAATTGCGACGATTGTAATTTAAAATATATAGGGGAAACGAAACGCTCAATAATAACCCGTTATAAAGAACACATATCACATATCATATTTAATTTAATAGACAAGAAAAATCTAGCGTAGCTGCTCATGCTCTACACACAGATCACAACGTGTCGGTTAAACGGTTAAGACATGTCAAAGCCATCAGTAACACCAGAGATCTCGACGCGTATGAAAGCATTCACATCGTTAAAAATAAAAGTAATACGTTGAACTCGGACAACGGTCCTATCCTATACAGACGTCTTTTTTCATTCTTAGAAAAGAGGCAAAAAAAAGGTAGAGGGCGGAGAATGGATAGTAAACACATGTGATGCCGTTTTCTTAAGATAGGAAAGTTTGTCGTAATTTTTAGTCTGTAAATTTTATTTAAAAGTTGTGTATAGGTACGTTGCGTAAAGTTGTTGCGCGTTTATATTTTAGTTTTGCTGTGCCCAATATGCGACACTTTGATTAGTAGTTTTTTACCTACGGATGATGACAATTTAGTTGTCGAAATACGTATTTAGGATACGATTATTTTTGAGAAATATTGTAGTCAGTGAGAAAATGTAGACCATCTGGTCGACCCTAATTGTTATACTGTAGGGTACTAAACACGTTTACGTATAAAATTTGTTTTAATAAACTACTATATGTAGATTTCTATTATCGTCTAAACAGTTTTTAAATGAATAAATTTAACAAAGGCGAGTTATTTAAATCTAATTGATTATTAAGTAAAATTTGTGATTGTTTTTATTTATTGATTTCTAAACTTTCCAGTAAATTTAATTTATTGCCTTTATTTTCTAAACGTAAAATTTGAAAATTCTTATTGAAAGTGTGGTTTTCTTCTAATAATAATTAGCAAAAGTGGAATCTTGTTTTTTTATTTCTAAATGAAGCACACTGTTCAGTAATGCGATTTTCAAACGATCTTCCTGTTTGACCAACATATATCTTACCGCATCCACGTATTATCTTACAGACCCCAGATTTTCTTTTGATCTGTTTTAACTGTATTGTTTATAATATGTGCTGATAAATTATTATTAGGGATCCAGTCTGGGCCTGTTGTTGTTTCTACTACCTTTTAATATCGGTTGATTGCTATCATTGTGTCTTTGCTGATCTTAAAATCTGTACAGTTATAGAATTAATAAACGACTGTAATCGACTTCAAGACCTATTTATTAAAATCGAATTGTGGTGTGAAGTTAACAAACCCGAGATGAACTTAAAAAAGTGTAAGATTATCAGTTTTACCTGAAAATTACACGCAATCTTATATACTTGCATGTATGGTATAATGGAGCTGAATCGTTGGTATTTAGTTAAAGTTCTAGGAGTACGTTTTTATAGTAAATTCATTTTTGTTGAGAACGTTAAATCAGTTATGATGTCAGCTACTAGGGTGTTGGGTTTCAGTGTGTAGTAATGTTGGCGAAAGATTTTGAATTATCTTTCATCAACATTACTACACTAAAAATTGTATATTACTCATATATCGCATTGGGAAATACTTGTTTCCTTTCCGCGGCTAAAACGAACATTGTTTACGCATCTCTCATTTTCGACATGTGTAGCAATTGCAATGAGATCCCTCATACATTATATGCGCCTTAGTAAAGTCATTGAAATTGTTATGTTGTGGTTTCGTAGAACCTTCTTCTTCATTTTATATTTATATTTGTAAAATACGTTTATTTTTTTGCCATTATGAATATCAATTGTTATTGAGTTATAATTACATTATTACTAGGTGTTTGTATGATTGTAATATATATTTGTCCTGTTAATGGAATATGTAGTTAGACAGTAAATAAATAATTCAGATTCACCTATGAGAAGTTAGATACATCACTTCTAAACAACGATATCCATTAAGGTACAGTCGACATGGAGCGATTACAATGGTTACAATACTGAACAATATATGTACTGATGATTGGACACCTTACGTTCTGTCTAAAGCCTTTCAATCACTGGCGAACGAAATATGAAAAATATGCAACTTGTAATATGCGTTTTGATGAACATAATGGAATGAAATAGTATGAAAGTTTGTCATGAATTTCTTACCTCTAGAAACGACACAGCGAAACACTGTTTAATGTTTATTTTGAAACTCACGAAGCACAACAATTTTATCTATTAAGAGACGATTCAATTTTAGAACCGGTATTAAGAGGAAGAAGAATTTGGAATATTGGGTATGCAAATCATATGGTGTCAAGGTTATTTATCAAACAATTAATTAGACTTGTAGTGAAAGAATCTCAATACTATAATGACTAAAAGGTATACAAGCTGTCCCATATCGTTATGTTCAAATTTTAGGAGTGTAAAGTAGACTTCATTTCAAGTAAAAAAAACGCAAAACTTGTATATCCATTTTTATTTGTTTCAAAATTACAGATCTATGAATGTGATTGTCAGATCATGAAAAAAAATATATTCCCAAAGTCAATAAAACCTGATTTTATTTAAAGAAGTTCAATTAATAATATTTTCGAAATGTCCACCCCCTTGTTGAATGCAGGCTTGTGCCCGAAAGCCAACAGAAGAAGTACTTATCCGAATTTCATACTTGTTTTGTCGGATTTGCTCGGCAGCCAGGCGAATACGACCCAACAACTCTTCTCTTGTGTTCGAAACTTGCGCGTAGACTAAATTTTTCATGTACCCCCATAAATAAAAATCAAGGGGATTACGATCGGGTGATCTGGGTGGCCATGCAACAGACCACCTCGACCAATCCATCTTTGATAATTGACGTTAACCCAATTTCGGACAGCAATTTCGAAATGTGGTTGTGCCCCATCCATGTGAAACCACATGTCTCGTCGAACATTCAGTGGGACATCCTCTAAAAGACCTGGCAGTTCGTCAATAAGAAATTGAAGGTAATTGTTCGCATTTAACCTCCCAACAAGAACGACAGGACCAATCAATAAGTCATCGATTGGGGCCACCCAAACGTTAATAGAAAATTCTTGTTGAAATTTAGATGGGCGTATAGCTTTGGGATTTTCTGATGACCACCTGTGCAGGTGTCTCAGATTTGTAACACCGCTTCTCGTGAACGTAGATTCATCTGTCCAGAGGACTGTTCTGCAGAAATTAAAATGAAGCCGTGACTGTCTTAATATCCAGTTAGAATAAACTAGACAAGCATAGTGGTCTGCCTCAAGCAAACCGTGTCCCCTGCGATAGTGATATGGATATAAGCCCTCACGTTTCAAAATTCGCCGCCAAACTGTCGTTCGTGGCACTCCTAATTGTCTAGCGATTCGACGTATACTGAGAGCTGGATCCCTTGTAATAGCTACTGCTTCTATCTCTAAGTCTGCTGGCAAATTTACTTCTCGGTCGAAAAGATAATCACGCAGTCCGTATTCCCGAAATTGTCTGTGTACTTTCAGAAACGTTCTGTGAGGAATGAGGAATGCGCCTATCGGGAAACCGATGTCGGTATTCAATAACTGCTTGACGTGCACTGCCGTTACAGTAGCCATACACAAAATGCATGTCCGCATAGTCTTGAGAAGAAAATCGGTAAGGCATTTTGGATAAAGAAAACGTGTCCACTTACTAATAAGCTGTTGTATGAACTGAAACGTAATGTAATCCTTTATTAAAAAATGCAACGTTAACACTCATCTGAACATTTGTTTATTGTATGATATTCATGGTTCAGCACTTACGAAATAAACAAGAACCTTCTTTATCAAAAATTAATTTTTCTATTTTTCGTTCGAAATGAACTCATTATGAAACCCAAAACAGTATCGAAATGAGCTTCATTTTGATACGCTTTTTTTCATTTTTCAATGTTGGCGTTGTTCGAATACAGAAATAAATATCATTACTGTCATTTGATTTTAAGAATTTATGTACATTTGACAGATATGATATATGTCCGTATTTTACACAAACAACGTATGTTGTATACAATTGACAACAACATATATATATATGTTTCTATGTCACTCATGTTTATATTTTTAAATGAAGTATCAAGTAATGTTAACGAAAATTAGTAAATAATATGTAATATAATGTACTTCGCGGATAGCAAGATTTAATTTTGAAAATGTCAAGTATCAAGGTGACCAACTGCATGCTTTATATAAAAATTAAACTCTGAACTTTCAAATTAAATAATTCCAATTTAAGCAATTTATTAATGTAAAAAACGCAAAATAGAAAAAATAGTATAAAAAACTCGTTTCATAAGGCCTTTTGCCGCACTCGCTCTTTAGAAAACTCGCCGCTATCGCGGCTCGTTTTCTAAACTGATCTCGTGCGACAAAATGGTGCCTTATGAAACTTGTTTTTTAATATACTATTCCAGTACTTTTTTTGTAGATCTCCAAGAAATTATTGTATGCACTACGACGCGTGTTTATTTATTTTAGGATAATATTTTATTATGCGACGTTAACAATCACGGGCCTGTTATTGGAATCGTATAACTTTTCATGATGTGACAATCACATTCATATATGTATCTGTAACTTTGAAACAAATAAAAATGGATATACAAGTTTTGCGTTTTTGTTACTTGAAATGAAGTCTACTTTACACTCCTAAAATTTGAACATAACGATACGGGACACTTTTATACTCGTGGAATTTGAAATTGTTGGTTTAGATATACCATTTAAAATATTTGTTCAGTAAAATGTACAAACGTAACAAAAATTTCTTTAATTTCCCATTTTTCCGTCTATACGATTTTTATATATTAATTTAATACATTTTATATGAGGAGAGGATACGTATTTAGAAATAAAATTCAGAATAATGCTCCAAGGTCAATTTCGTATATACACGTCAAACAATAAATTATGAACGAAAACCTTTTAACATTTAAAAATTGTGTAGAGACTCATGGAATCTGGTTTCTTCTGTATTAATTATTATAAATATTAAGTAATATTGTACTATGGAATTAAAAGTGTAGTTTTACGAAATTATGTATTGGAATTTTTTGGAGAGAAGGAGCAAGTAGCATTTTTATGTTCATATATGTATATGTCGGGCAATGTATTTGGCATCAAGGCTAACTTATTAAAAATATAAATATTTAAAGTATTTATGCAAAGAATGGTATTTCTTTGTTTTCGAAATATAAATTTTTTGGAAGATTTTTTATAACGCCAGGTTTCCGAAATTTACTTTCAATCTTACTAACTTACTAAAGTTATAAACGTACTTTTGTACAAATGTACCATTTTTATTAATAAAATAATTTGCTAATTTTGAATTTTAATTTAGAGAAAGCAAATGGTACTTGCTTTATTGTGACATTTATAAATTATTTAATACCGACAGACGCAACTAATGTTTTTTGTTTTAAACAATAGTACGTATATCTTTTTCTTATTTTTTTTTTTAATATAACAAATTGAAAATTTTATACCGTAGGAAACAGAATAAAAAGTGCAAATTAATTGCATTTTTCGCGAAGTAATGTGAATGAATAAATATTGCTTTCTGCATTTTATGACGCTAACTATTCGAATTTTACTATTGAAAAAATTCGCCTTTAAGCAAGATTCGAACCGACGTTCATGGTTTGCCGGACCATTGCTCTACCACTAAGTTATTAAGGACTGTGGTTCCAAATACATCGGGAAGACTTAAGTTACACTAAGCAAACACATGTTCATATTTTTTTGCTCGCAGTCGGCATTTGTTGCAAATTAATTACATTTTTTTGCAAAGTAATGTGAATAAATTAAATAAAGCAACATTGAATTCAGAATAAAAACTATAACCGCAATCAATAAAGAAAAATATATGTAATATCACTAAAAAAATATCGATGACGTCATAACATGAAAAACAAATAGAAACTGAACATATGCTGAAAATATTTACTATAGTTAAAATCGCTATACCCCTTTGAAGTTTTTTCAAAATAATTAATATTAACGAATTTATGTAGATCTCGGTTTCCCGGTTGGAACCGCGTCGAGCTAGGCCTAATTGCCAATGTTTCGTCCACTGTTGGAAGGGACACCTTCAGGGCTGTACGTAGATGTTCGTCGATTTGCAGTAGCTTGAAACTAGGATAGTTTTTCATGAGTCATTTGAGTTTGTCTTGTGGTCGAAATAAACTCCATTTCCACTCCATTGTTTCGTATTTCCCAGGGTTGTGACGTGTTTGTGTCTGATTAATAAATAATCGTGTACTGTTGTATGTTTTTGTATGGCCGTGTTGCGTGTGTGTAGTCTGTGTGTTTGTCGCTTTTTTGCGTTTAAGTTTATGTATGTGTTTACTGTTTGTTGTTGTAAAGTGTTATTATTTTCTCTGCTTGTGTTACGAAGTCTTGTATCTGTTGTGTTGTTGCATTTGCAGAGTGTAGTGTTATTAGTAGAGCTGAGGATGTTTGCGGTATAACCATGGTTATACCGCAAACATCCTCAGCTCTAGTTATTAGCATTTTGCCTAAGGCAAGTGCTAGTTCGTCATTTGTGTTAGGCGTTGTGTTGTTTCGTTTATGTGTCCAGGGGTTAATTGTTGTGGGTGGTGCTGGGATGTATTAGGATGTGGTTTTATTTTCAGGGTTGTTTGGGTTGTTAGGACAGTTGAGGAATGCTGATAGGTGAGGACCACCGTAGTTTGCACACTTTGGTGGCGTTGTTTTTAGTTGTGTGCTTAAGTGTGTTGTTGAGTGTGAGTCGCCGCATTTCATGCATTTGCAGTGCACGTAGCAGTGTCTTTGTTGGTGTCCAAAAGTCTGACATTTGTGGCATTGTACTAGGTCTGTCCGTATGTTAAGTGTTTTGATTTTAATTGTAAGTCCGCAGCAGTCGTGTATGTTATAAATTGATTTATATTGTCTCTTCAGTTCGATTAGTATAAGTGGTGCAGGTTTGCCGTGTTTTCCGTTCATTCGTTTGATTTTTAGTGTCGGATAGCCTTGGTCAGTCAGGTCGTTTGTTATGTCTGTGTCAGTGATAAAGTTAGGGATGCCTCGTATAACTACGTTTAGTGTCTTTTCGCTTTGTAATTGGAACGTGTAAAATTGTATGTATTCTGTGTTAAGTACGTGTTTAAATGTGCGGTAGTCGTCGTCAGTTTTAGGTTCGATGTGTATACCAGGTTTCTCAAGTTTGTTTTGTACGGTCTTAATGTTGTGTGTCTTAAGTATTTGTCGTATTTGTGCCCATTTGTCTTTCTCTGTGATTATGATTGGTGCTATTTTAGGTGTTTTGCGTGTTTCGGTGTTTATGTTTTGTGTAGTGTTTGGTTTGTCACCTACCCTGGGTGTGCAGTCTGATGTTGACGGTTGTGGAGTGGATTTGGTTTCGTCGTGTTCTATTTTTTCCTCGGTGTTGCAGTCTTCAGACCACTGTAGGGATTTTTGATTTCAAGTGGTGTGGTTGTGTGGTCGGTTTTCTGTTTTTTTGTTGTATATTTATTGTATATATAGAGGTTCGAAGTCGTCTTATTTTTTCAGTTCGCGATGTCTCCTATTCTGTGTCTCTGTCTTGTATCATTTTTCTTTTTTATGCGATTCTGGGGCTTTTAACACTGTCATTTTTACTGTCGGTTCATCCGAGTCTATTATGAATATGTTCGGTGTTCCCAGTAAAAGATTTTGTATATCTTCTTCCAAGTAGGTTTCTTCAATTATTGCCTGTGCGGCTACGATTGCATTGGGTGAATACTTTGCAACGTAGCTGGTGTTCCGTATAATGTTTGTGATGATAGTAGATCCGTCGGCCAATGCTTCCGGCTTCGTTTGACGAATGTTGTCGTCGGTTTTCGCAAACTGAATACTGCTGGAATAGAAGTCGCAGTGAGAATAACTAGGATAGAGACTGGCACAACTTATATAGGGGCGATCGGGTCAGATGGTGGCCCGCTATATACTGGGGACAATGAGCCAATCGCATGCGTCGTATGGACATGGCATTTCGTAGTAGAATTCAATAGAGTTTGCCACGTAGGATGTAACGTATAGCCATCGTCTCTATTGAGATTGCGGGGATTTTTGTGAATTTCAATAGATTCAGTAGATACAAGCTATTATTGACGGATCGCAGAAAATCATTTTTAGTTGAGAATTTAGAAAAGCATTTAATTGTAAATGTTTGCAATATTATACAAAGGCAAATATAAATACGAAGAGTTACATTATTTAGCTTACTTATTCTTATTATTATTATAGATGTATTTTGTAAATTTTTAAATAAAATATTGATATAGTACATATTTGTGGTATCTCTAAATTTATATTGACATTATTTAATATCTTGACAATAATTTAGTTACAAAATAATACAAATCTGTATAAAAACAAATTTCTATTTGTATATGTATATGCATGGACACACAGTACGTATTTACCAGCTTTTGCTTCAACTACCAGACGCATGCGTTTCTGTGTAACCACTTTGTCAATGATAGATTTACGAAGCAAAAGACTATAGGTACACTTGCGGTCATGTAGTAAGTTTTGTCCTATCCGAAGACATCAGATAACCTCATTCCATCTGACGGACAAAACCGACCACGCCGGTGCAAAGTGTTTCTTCTCGAATAGCAAAGCTATTACTGGAAAAGAAGAAAATCTACGCATATTACTGTGAGTCCAATAACTCGTCGCCAGGTGGCGTAGTATAGCAAAAAAAAGAAAAACAGGTTGCATGTCGATGCGATAATTTACATCAAGCTTTGATACAAAATAATACAAATCTGTATAAAAACAAATTTGTATCTGTATATGCATGGACACACAGTACGTAAGCTGGTAAATACGTACTGTGTCCATGCATATACAGATACAAATTTGTTTTTATACAGATTTGTATTATTTTGTATCAAAGCTTGATGTGAATTATCGCATCGACATGCAACCTGTTTTTTTTTTGCAATAATTTAGTTGTATAACTATCACTTAAACTTTACATATTTTTGCATATTTTCTTCGAATTTTGGAAACATATATGCGCACATAATAGAGTTTCCGTGTGTATATAATTCCCAGCTTTAGTTATCAGATATCTCGAATTGACGTAAGTGCGCTATTGATAAACTGCTTTAATAATGACTATCCTCTACTCGCACATGTTACAATTCGATTTAAATATAGGAACATGTCAATATTTACTTTAATTTTGACTACCGGTTATCCATAAGCGTAGAATGTTTTTATATTTTGTCATAAATATAGAGTTGTCAACCTACTAGACGCTTTAGTAATGAATATGATCAAGAATAACTGAATTCAGAATTATAGGTTACACTATTTTATATTTTACTTTACCATGCTAGCAAATTATGTTTCACTATAAATCATGCAGATATGTGAATGCTCATGGCATAAATTTTCATGAAATATATAAATAAATTAAGGATTTATTTTACAAATGAAACAGACATGCAATATACATATCTGTAACTGTACACATGGACAATATTATCTTGTAGGCGATTTCAGCGTAAATGTATATACAGATACAAATCTGTTCTTAAAAAGATTTGTATCATTTGTATTACATTGCTTCACTAGCTTGACTGATGACGCCTATAGATGGCAGAAACACATGTCTTAAGCAGAAGTAAATGCTGAAAATACGAGGTGTATTGTCCATGTGTACAGTTACAGATATGTATTGCATTGCATATATATTGCATTGCATGTCTGTTTCAATTGTAACAAATGCGTAATACGTGCATAACGTATTGATATACTTAAACCTTTTTGTAGATTTATTTTAGTTTATTTTGTTACAATATGTAAATACAAGGCAGCATATACATTAAAAAAATGTTCAAATTTTAATGAAATGGATATAAAATATAATTGCATGTCTGTACCTACTGTATCATACATCTAACTATAGAAATACGAGTATATGGATTATACTGTTCACTACATAATTATTAGCTTATTAAAACATTTTACACCAAGCATTATGAGCTTTTAAGCATGAAGCATTTATCAAAGTACAGGTAACGCATCACGCAGTTCAAGATTCTTGTTCGAAATGAGTTCCATTGTTATTTAAGCAAGCATCAACTCTTCTTTTCATATATAATCAAACACATTCATAAATTGTTTAATGGTTACATTATTCACTGCTCCTCTTATTGCTTCCTTCAATTTCTCCAATGTATGCAATGGATTGCAATATATAATGTTTTTTAAGTGACTGAATAAAAAGTAATCCAGTGGAGTTAAATCTGGTGATCTAGCAGGCCATTTACCTAAACCAATAACATGATTATCATAAAATTGTTGAATGTATTCCCTTGTTTTGTAAGCTGTGTGAGCACTAGCACTGTCATTTTGAAAATACCCTGCTCTCAATTCATCATCATGCAACTCGTTTACAAATTCTTCGAGGATATTACAATATCGTACTGCAGAAACAGTTTCTTCAAAGAAAATATGGCCAATGATTCATCTTCTAGACATTGCCATCCATACTCCTATTTTTATAGGATGTAATTGTGTTTCATGAAATAAATGTGTGTTCTCAGTCGACCACAAATTCTGTGAATTTACATAACCACTTAAATGAAACCACGCTTCATCTGAAAAGAAGGCTATATCCAATATATCATTGTGTCTTAAATTTAAATTAAATCATTGACAGTACTCAACACGTTTCTCAAAATCGGGCGGGAGCAACTCTTGCACGACACACGCCTTGTACAGATGTCAATGCAATTTCTGTTTAACAATACTACTTGTTGTTCCATACGACAAACCTATAAGTATAAGGGAAACATTATTGATAAATTATACACAAACATTTTAATGCATATGTTTACCTGTTTGTTGAGCAAGTTGCCGTAGTGGTTTCGTAAGACTGCGTGTACGTACATCTTCTACAACATCTTCCGTCATAACAGATGGACGACCCGATTATTTGCCCCTACAAACGCTTCCAGTTGATGGAAAGCGGGTTACAATCCGGAGAATTTGCCGCATTAAATTGTCATAGTCGATCCCTAAATCGGGGTATCGTTCGACAAATTCGTTTGCACAATGGATCACTGAATACGTCCATTATCCGTCAGCTCCACGTTCACCGTTTCTAAAGTACGCCTCCGAAATAAATTGGCCGTACTCTAACGTAAACGACATTTCTTTCAAATTTAGGGAAAAAATAAATATTAATTGATAGAAACACACCTGACGCACGTCTATGAACAAAATATGGTATTATTTGGTGAAATCCACCAGAAATAACTAAGGTGCTAATTTCAGATGAAAAAATGGATGAAGGTATTGATATACGCGCCGAGGAAAGTGGTGTAGGATCAGGACAATAATTTTTGCTCTGAATTTTTGCATACAGACAAATTTATCTTGTGTGCAAAGAAAGAAACCCCCTTATGTGTTTCTCCTAAAGTTATCTAGAAGACAACTTTAACCGTTACATATCTAAAAGTCAACGAAAAGAAAAAAGAAGAAACATAAAGCAATTATGTTCTAGACAGTGTGTTAACGGTAGGTAGACATACTCAATAAAAAACAATTTGAAATAATTTTTTTATTGTGATAAGGTTTCCATTGGCATCGCATTTACAGATTCTGTGCTTAGAGTAACGGATAGGCTAGATGTAGTCGAAGTAGAGGACGTTGGTTGGTGTTTTTTTCTGATATTTAGTTTGTGAAGAATTTCTTTTACAGTTTTCCATTTGAATACAAAGATAATGAGAAAATATACACCTACAATTATAAATTAGTTTACCAGTTTAATATTGAAACAGTATAAGAACATGTTCATCTTCATAACAAGATTTTATCTTTTAAGGTGAATTCCATATTACCTTCTAAAACATTTAAAAAATGTAATATTCCGCCTACAACTTTTAAGAAATTGGAATCTTGGAAACTAGTTACGTAATAATAAATGTAATAAATCCATGTGACTCCCATTATCAGTCCAAGTTTCAACACAATATATCCGCTAAAATGAATTTTAAGATTGTTCTGATATACATACCATGACATACCTACTTATTTCTCTTACTCTTTCTTGTTGATTTTAATCTCTTTCTTTTTCTGATCCGTATTTGCCCGAGATATTTTCTTGAGATCATTTTTTATTTTTAAGATGTTTATTACAGTTTTTATATATAGTACGAGGTTGATTATAATAAAGATTGAGGTAGGGAGGTGTATATGTAAATAGTGACCATAGTTACCTGAAATAAATAGAAATTAAGTTATAATAAGATACTATTTTAAACAATTAAAAATCGAAAAAATAAAAGAACGTTTGTGTGATAAGCCAAGTTGAGTGAATTTAATCTTTCCAGTACTAATAATAATAATAATAATAGTTTAATAGGACAAATTAAAGAACGTACGTATACCACGCTCTTCAAAATCTTTCCTAATTAGCAGAGCGGACTGAAGCTATTGAATGACCAATTGCCCCGATAAATCGTTGTGGCGGTATCAGGTATAGTATGCATGATATAACGGCCGCACTATTTGCTTGCTCGATTGCATTCGTCGAGCAGATGTTTTTATTTCCTTCATGGAATAGTACATTGTGTGTATTCCTTCATAAATTTAATTCAACAGTGGCGTGTGAAACGGAATATACATTTATATATTATTTCATTATATCCGCTAATTTCCAAAGTGTATTTTCGTGTTTACATGCTGTTATACATGCATATACATATATGTTTTTATTGTTCTTGAGATAGTATATTTTCTATTCTCTTCTATAAGGGATTATTTCTGGTATCGTTTCTTTCAGTGTTATTTCGTTACAACGTTTAGTATTTTAAAAAAATAAGTTTTATATTGTTATATTGTATATTTATCCTGTAATCTTATATAAATATTAAGTTAAATTTACTACCTTGTTTTTGGAGTAGTTTTCATTTCTTTTTTTTACTCCATTTCTTTCTGTTCCTAGTATTTCTCTTTATTTTCATTAACTATGGTGAATTCTCGTAGGGCAACCATAGTAGGATGGATTAGAGGCCATACGGATTGGTTGCATATTCGTAATGATACCGGGATATATTGCAGTGCCTGTTTATTAAGCTTAAGGCGTCACCAAAAGTGTAATGTGCAGAGATATGTTTCTTCGAAAACTCATCAAGATAACACATCTGCACCTGACACTTTTAACGAAGAACTGTTTGAACTTTGATGACGGCCTATATCGCATTCAAAAAGCTTAACAACCCAGTCCTCAAGAGGTTTCATACAAAATATACTGATCGTCATATACCAGATGAATCTACTTTACGTAAATACCACTTACCAAAATGTTATTTGAGAACCATTGAAAAAATAAGGACCAACCTATCTAGTCATTATCTTTGGGTAAGTGCAGATGAAGCAAAGGATGTAATGGGACGATATGTGTTAAATGTAGTTTTTGGTATTCTTCATCCGACAGCTTTATACCGACCATACTTAATTGCAATTAAAATATTGCCAGTTGTAAATGGTGAAACAGTTGCAGAAGTAATTGATCAATGTATTCATATTTTGTCATTGGATAATAACTATAAAGACGAGATGCTATTATTTTTGACTGATGCAGCAGCTTATATGTTAAAAACAGGGAAGTTATTAAAGCAATCTTATCCCAATATGCTACACGTTACCTGTGCAGCACATGCACTACACAGAGTATGTGAATACATCAGGGGTCATTTTCCAAATGTTGATAAGTTAGTTTCATCACTTAAAAAGATATTTCTCAAAGCACCTTCACGAGTGGCATTATATAGAGAAATACTTCCAAATTTGCCTATTCACAACACTTGGATGAATTAAAAATTTTTATTTTTTATCTTTAAGATGATGATATGCAAAGCATTTCTAATTATAAACACCTGATACAAATTGAAAAACAGGCAGACTATTAAAGGAAACATATCCTAATATGCTGCATATTACTTGTGTAGCACATGCTCTCCACAGAATTTGTGAATGTATCAGAGACACCTTTCCATTAGTTGATAGACTTGTATCCGCTTTTAAAAAGTTTTCAGAAAAGCACCATTGAAAGTAGCTCCTTACAGGGAAAAACTGCCATCTTTGTCACTGCCTCCCTCTCCAGTAATAACTAGATGGGGGACATGGTTGGAAGCTACTAGTTTTTATGCAGAGAATTTCGATAGTTTACAAAATTTAGTTGCATGTTTAAATGACTATGACTCGGAGTATTTCTGAGTGCAAGAAACTAACACAAATTCCACATTTAAAAAATCAGTTGTACTTTCTTCAAGATCACTGGAAATTTGCCAAAACTAATCACTTATTTTAAAAATCGAAATCTCAAATTAAATAATGGTTTAACTACACTAGATGTGGCTATTAATAATTTGAAAAGTATTTCAAGTGACTTCGGATGTGGCCTTCGGCAAAAGTTAGACGCAGTGTTTAATAGAAATCCAGATTTAATAACATTGCGGCAATTGTGTATGGGGACAAAGCCACAACATTTAACTGCAAAATACGCGGAAATAAAAGAATATTTCCAGTATGTACCTATAACCAGTTGCGATGTAGAAAGGACGTTTTCTATCTACAAGGATGTATTTCATTCAAAGAGAACAAATTTTACAGTAGAGAACCTTGAGAATGTATTTCTAGTAAATATTAATACTCTTTTACTCAACTTGAACTACAAATATGCAAATGTCATATAATTGAGTTTCTATGGATAAAACTATTCAAAGATACATTCCAATTGAAAAATGATAAATCATGCCTTAGTATTCCAAAAAAGATAGACAATAAAAACTGGGAAAAGCAAGACATGAGTTATTATTATGTATGCGCCCGTGGAGCGTCTTAAGATGCAAAGTTGTCGGCATTCGCCTTAAACGAGAAGGAAAACCCCGAAAACCTACTCGGACAACCAGACAGGTATCAAAACACGGAACAGTCAGCATGATAAGCAAATGTTAATGATATTTATATGTAGCTGATATTTAAATAACTTAAGATATATAATTATATAACAAAAAAAAAAAAATGCAAATCGTTACACAATTAAGTTATAGTATATACTGCTTAAACTTGTTATATCATTTCTGTTGTTAATTGAATTTTTTTCCTGTTTAATACTAATCATTTCTTTAATTTGTCTTTTCATTGTGTGTTGCTCTTTATCAATTATCTGTGTGTTTTCAAATCAATCTACCATCATAATATATATATATATATATATATATATATATTTTTATATAATTATATATCTTAAGTTATTTAAATATCAATTACATTTAAATATCATATACATTTGCTTATCATGCTGACTGTTCCGTATTTTGCTTCCTGTCTGGTTGTCCGAGTAGGTTTTCGTGGTTTTCCTTCTCGTTTAAGGCGAATCCCGACAACTTTGCATCTTCAGACGCTCCACGGGCGTATACATAATAATAACTCATGTCTTGCTTTTCCCTGTTTTTGTTGTCTATCTGATTTTGGAATACTAAGGCATGATTTATTATTATTCAATTGGAATGCATCTTTGAATAATTTTATCCATACCAACTCAATTATATGACATTTGTATACTGTCATTTATATTTTATATCCTTGATAAAGGCATCATTGCCGAAACATGTAGGGTTGTTTTAAATATATATTCCTTAAAGTAAAGCCAGACCTTAAATCGCCAACTGATTGAATTTACTATATATATATATATATATATATATATATATATATATATATATATATATATATATATATATATGTTACTCTTGATGTTCTCGCGGACATGATGAAGGTGTAGTTTCTCGGGTTCTTGGCCGCGTGTGAGTTTTGTCCCGAAAAGGACTATTTACTCTACGTTTCAAGGAGATCGCACTCGTCATCTTCAGGAGCTAGTCGGTCTGTCGCTGGTTAGAGCTGGAGATCGTCTAATGTGCGCCTACCACTACCTCTTGTTATATGCTGCTGTGTCGTAAGGGGCCGTCCCACTATTGACGTAATGCGTGCGCGGCTTCGTGTAATTGGTCCGAGTGCCTGTAAGTTCCCTGGTCGGTCCGTGTGTCTGTGTAGGGGTTGCGATCTGTCGGGATTTGGTTGTGTTTTTATCTGTCGGTGAACTAGGAGCGGTTTCCATGTATGCGGCAAGCGCTGGCCGTCGTCACGTTTATTTAAGCACTTAGGACGCTTTTCTATTTCTATCGCTTCTCTTGTAATTCTCGTCGTTAGGTTTTCACTTTTGGCTAGGATCTTCGTGTTTTCAAAGTCGATAGAGTGCCCTGTCAGAAGTTTATGTTGTGCTAACGATGACGATACTTCTTTCTTGACGAGCGCGTTTCGGTGTTCTTCTCTTCTCACGCTAACTCGCCTGTTTGTCTGCCCCACATATGATTGATCACACACTGAACATGGTATTTCGTATAGAGGAATCCTGTCTTTCGCATTACCTATTTCATCGGCTATTTTTCTGTGTGTTGTGAAAACGGTGTCGATGTTGTGTCTTCTTAATAATCTACAGATTTTGTCTGTAGTTCCTTTTATATGTCGAAGGAAAGCTCTGGACGCGAACTCTTGTTTTTCTGTTTTTCTGTTGACGTTAATTCTGGCTTTATTTATTGTTTTTGATGAATAGCCGTTCGTGATGAGGGCGTTTCTTGTGTTCATTCTTTCTTCGTGTATGTGTTCCTTGTCTGTTAGTCTCTCAGATCGCAAAACTAGTGTTTTTACAACGGAATTTAGTTGTGCCGGGTGATGGTGTGATTGTGCTTTTAAATATCTATTTGTGTGTGTAGGTTTTCGATATACCGTGTGTCCCAGTAGTCCGTTCTCTTTCTTGATTACCAACCCGTCAAGGAAAGGGAGTTTTCCTTGTTATTCTACCTCCATTGTGAAACATATGTTTGGATATTCGGCATTCAAGTGGTGTAGAAAAATATCCAGCTTCTCTCTGCCATGTGTCCAAATGACGAATGTATCGTCGACATAACGTAGCCACAAATTGGGCTTGTCTGCGCAGTTGTTTAATGCCTTTGTTTCGAAGTTCTCCATAAATATGTTGGCAATAATCGGTGACAGAGGAGATCCCATCGGTGCGCCCTCCACTTGTCGGTATTTTTGGCTATTGTAGGTGAAATAAGTGTTTGCCAGGCAGTGTTCTATTAGATTAATCGTGTCCTTTGGTAATTGGTATTTATTTTCTAATATGGAAATTGTTTCTGCGATCGGCACTTGCGTGAATAACGATGTTACATCGAAACTGACTAGCAGATCCGTTGGTTGTATGCGTACGTCTTTTATTAACTCTATGAAGTGGTCCGCATTCTTCGCATTCTTCGGCGTGTACCTGGAGTTGCTGTGCGAAGTATCGTGCTAGGGCTTGCGTTGGAGATCCGATAGAACTTACTATTGGCCTGAGCGGTATATCGGCCTTGTGTATTTTTGGTAGTCCGTAGAGTTTCGGACACCGGGACGATTTTTCTCGGGGAATGATCCGTTTCTTTGCCTCTTCACTCAGTTTTATCGCGTTTATTTTAGTCTTCGTGGTCTTTTCTAGATACGTAGTCGGGTCCGTATTGATTGTTTTATATGAGGGTTGTCTAAAAGTGCAATCGTTTTTCTGTTGTAGTCGATTTTGTCTAAAACGACGGTGGCATTTCCCTTGTCAGCGGGTAGAACGATGATGTTATTATCTTTTTGAATATCTTTTAGAGCTAGATATTCTTCCCTTGTTATATTGCTTTGGGGTGGTTTGGCTTTTTTGACAATAGAAGCCACTTCCTGTCGTATTGTTTCTGCGTTGTGCTGTTCGACTTTCTGTAGAGCTGATTCTACACCGCAGATGATCTTTTCTACTGGAACGTGTTTCGGTGTTATTGCGAAGTTTAAACCCTTCTCGAGGACATTGATAGCCGCTTCGTTGAGTGTCTTCTGTGATAGGTTGTGTACTGTTCTTGTTGTGTTCCTGTCATATCTCGCATTAGGGTGTTGTGTCTCTTTTAGTCCCTCAAATTTACGTTTCTGTTTGTTCGTTCGTATTTCAGAATCGCTTACTGCTCTGAATGTGGAAAGACTGTCTATTTTCTCCCACAGTAGCGGGTGTAATTGTTTAGTCAATTGTAACTGAGTGTCGAGTAAAAGTTTGTCGGAGTCGTTGAGTTTTCGTCGGTTCTCGTGTATCAGTTCTCGCAATAATGCTCTGCTCGCTCGTCTTAATACGTTCGTTGTTTTTGTCGTCTTGGTGTGAAACGATAATCTGCACCTATAACCAGTTGCGATGTAGAAAGGACGTTTTCTATCTACAAGGATGTATTTCATTCAAAGAGAACAAATTTTACAGTAGAGAACCTTGAGAAAGTATTTCTAGTAAATATTAATACTCTTTTACTCAACTTGAACTACAAAATGAACGAATAAAAATGTATTTCATATTTTGTAGCCGTATATATACTATATATATATATATATATATATATATATATATATATATATATTTATATAAATAAAATTATAAACATTAAAAATACAAATGTTCAATAGTACGTTCGTGGGCGATAAGTCATCAACCTCTCGTGTCCGGTCTCTAATAATAACTAGAGACCGGGCACATCTTTTTGAAAACAAAATCTTTGTTTCTCACCAAATTTAGTAGTGTCAATGGAACATCGATGTGGATTTATATATGGTCTGATTGCTTTCGGCAAACTATATACGCCTTCGTTACCCAAAATAAAGAACAACGTACATAAAACGGGAATCCCTGTAGCGTATATACTATAATAGATTAATTTCTTCCGCATCACGTCTGGAGTTTGTCCAACATTCGCCCTCGTTCGCCTGGAATGAGCTAAATGTAAATAAGTAGACAAAACGTATTAATTAGTGGTACCGTTTAAATTACCAAATTCGCTTAACGAATATCTACTTTAGATTCTTTTTACTTTTGATTGAATGCATGTGCTACAGCGAGAGATTACTTACCCTATAGTATGCCATATTTCGTATGATAATACGTTTAACCATGTTAGACGGGCCATCATAATAAAAAAAAAAACGTAGGCTGCAAATAAAATGTTTGCGTTACTATGTGTTTACCATAATTTTAATATTTACGCAGTGTACTGTATCAAATAACTGGTCAGTATTAACAATGACGTAGGAAATATCCTCTGAAATAGCATATGCGTTGCCAAACTCTAGGGGGTCTGCCCGATGGGCAGACAGGTGTCATTCCGCCATTCCAACAGGAAAGAGAGGAACCAAGCCACGCCGCGTAAAACTCGGCGTCGCGCAATGCACACATCATTAAGACCGGTCTTAGGCGGCAGCCTGGCCAGGCTGCAGTGAACAGCACACACACGCTCGCGGTGTGTGCAGTGCCCCCGCGATAGCGGAAAACGTTAAGATGGCACAAAGTGTGGCCGTCGTCTACCGGAGTAGCCACTAAGAGCTTTGCTGCGGTTGACGACGAGCAACTCCGTGCAGACTCTGCTTCGCGGGTTTGGGCCCCGCCTCGACGGGGCGGGAGTTGGACCATCGAAGTACTACACGGAAAAAGAAAGAAGTTGCCGGGAAATTAGCATGAAACAATGAACCCAGTTCGCGCGCACACACACACACACACAACACACACACACACACACACACACACACACACACACACACACACACACACACACACACACACACACACACACACACACATCCGCGCGCGCACGCACACACACACACACACACACACACACACACACAAACACACACACACGCACGCACTCATAAACACACACACAAAGCATGCGGTAAAGATGAAGTAGATCAATTCTGCAGACCATTTTAGTAGTTTTGATATTAGTGACTGCCGGTTTTTCTCCTTGTTACAGCTACCGCCATTAGTGTGGGGCCGGCGCGAGGAGGAATGGATCGGGAAAAATGTATACAGCGAATGAAGTACTTAAGGAGCAGACTACTTCTGCAGGTTACGAGCGAAATTTTAAATAGTTAAGCAGGGCGCGGATTAGATCCGTATTAACTTTGTTGTAAGATTAGTTAGATTAAGTTATTTAGTTAGACTAGTAAAGCACGGATTTTAGGATCCGGTGTTGTGCCACTAACCGGAGTACCGGAATTTAGGATAATATCATGTACGATGTACAATGTATTATCTTAAGTTAAGTAAATAAAGTGTTCTAATAAAGTTGTACGGGAACCATACAGATACAACAGGAACTATACTGGGAGAGCCGATATTACAAACCCCGGTGAACAGTATGGCACCTGAAATTATGTTTACAGCTAACCTGAACATATCCATATCGACCAGAGAACGGGCAAAAAGTCGCTCGAGCAATTGAGGTGCCGGCACCTGATACACGGATGGAGCAGAATCTAATCAGGGCAAAAGTACAGATATATACGGAATGTGCTCTAGAAAGATATCGTTTACAGGCTGAATTGTTTGCAGTGGCAGCCTGCGTCGAGTAAATTCGAGTAGCCGGCTGCTCAAACAAAAGAAATCAACATAATGACTGATAATCAGGCATCAAGCCATTATGAATCCATCTTCCAGGTCAAAACTGGTGAAACATTGCAAACAGGTCCTCAATAGACTGGCACAAGACAATACTGTGTCACTGGTATGGGTGCCAGGGCATGAAGAGATTAAATGCAATGAGTCGACGAACTGGTCAACGAAGGTTCTAAGGGGAACTTCATAAGACTAGAACCTGTATGTGGAATCGCCAAGGATTCTGCTAGAACGGAGACCTGGTTACAAGGATTCCGCTAGAAGGGATATCTGGTTATGGCTAGAAAGAGAACATAAAAAGAAATGGAAGGTGAACTCCATACGAGGGAGCTGGACGCTAGATTTTTAGACAACCTAATTCGTAGTACCAAAAAAGAAATTAAAGTTATTACCGAGTTAATAACCGGACATCGTCCTTTAAGGAAGCATCTGTACAGCATGGGCTTAGTTAGCGAGCACTGGTGTAGAAGATGTGAAGAAAGGAGGAAACTAGCTATCATGTAATATGTTCTTGTGAGGAACTGAAGAGACAGAAACATTTTGCAAGAGATCTATTGGATCCTACGAGGGTACTTAAACTTGCCCTGAGGAGGATAGTGGCTTTTATCGAGGACACAAGACTAACAGAATGGAATTGAGAGAGATGAATTGGGGGTGGTGCAAAGAGGAATGTGTTCATGTGTCTGGACGTGTTGGCGCTCATCTCAAAAAAATAGAAGAAGAAGAAGACAACCAGGGTAATCAATTCCAACTCCAAAACCGAATTTGCGTCAAAAGAAGAGAATGCTGTGCATTTGGTAGTATAAACAAGGTTCTATTTGGTATGAAGTTTTACCACTGGTAGAGACCATTAATTCTCATAAGTATTGTATAAAAACTGATAAGTTTGAATATAGCAATCAAAGAAAAACGGTTTGCTTTTGGTCAATAAAAAAGAAATTGTTTTTAGCGCGATAACTGATATAAATAAATAAAATTGGCAGTGCAATTTCAGACCAGCAAAATTTTTTGAAGGAGGTATTAATCGGGTGCCTAAAAGTTGAATGGGTGTTGTACAAAATAATGGGTATTGATGTTATTTTTTTTTAGATTAAATACCGACCTAATTTTACTTACCGAATGGCGTGCAATATTTGTGTAAATCTGCATAAAATATAACTAAAGCAAACAAGATCCAAAATATCAAGCTTAATATGCAAAAACAGGTGATAATTTTCTCCACTAACTTTCTCATTTTATAGACGAATACGTACACGGCTATTGTTACCACAAGACATATACACGTCAGTATGAGAACACCTCTCACCATGTCCAACGTTATATGCGTCACTCGACTAATATTGCATATGAGGATTAGGTTCGTATAAGTTTGATCATTCTTGTTGTATCTAGTATCCAAACAGTAATCGTCTAGTTTGTATTCTGTAGGATCGTCAGTTTGGAAGAGGCTTCCGTTGCTTTTTACAGTAAAGCTTATTGCACGAATGTCTTCCAATCTCGCCTTGTCACATGTTAATTCGGTTCTATACACAAATCCATAGCCATCTGAAAAATGAAAATTAATTCTTGTACAGAATAGGAGCTTTGGTAGTAAACAAAAAAGCTGTTGCTGACATATAGTCGATTTTCATACCGTTGCAGAAATGCAACATAATCTTTTGAATATCAAAACTATAACCCAAAACAAGTTCTCGATCTATTCATGATGTTTTAGAGATGCCACAGTGTGTTAAATATGAACCTAACAACTACGCACTTAAAATTTTAGAAATCTTGAATCAGTCAAGCTAGCCTCGTGGCGGTAGTCACATGTTCTAACCTAACTTTCCCTACTGAACTTTTATAAACGTTATAAAGTGAACAAAAGGCGTATTCGCGGATAATAAAATTGTGTTTTATACTGTCTAAGGCTAGTACTGCAAACATTTTATGGTGTTTTGTGTTAAAACATGGGCGATGTTAAACTTTTCGTAAAAAATTATATGTTGTTGAACTGCAACATCGTGCGTAGCGATTCATTTACTTTGGAAATCCTTTTACTAATCATGTTTCTGTTAGCCATGTCGACTGGCGATCGCAGGAAGGCGCTTACCGATGAAGACTTGCAATATTTTGCTGATCATTTAAGTAAAATTAGTGACGATGTAAATTTCTTTGTAGTTTATAGTTTAGATGTTCCAGAGTATTTTCCCGATAAGGTTTTAGAGGAACAAGAACAATATGAATTACACTGGCCAACACGATTTTCTTCTAAGCGAGACTTCTAAGCGAGACTTGCTTTTACTAATTCGGGTCTGTTGAATCCGAAAATCACATTAATTTTTGCGTAAAATTAAACTGTATACTGTACTATGCTCTTTGAAGTATCACTAATGCGGATAAGTAGTTACTTACTGTTAAGATATGAAGAAGGTGTGAAATTTAATAATTCATTTATTTATTTCAATGCAATATTAGTCACGAGTATGACGCAAGTATTTACACAATAATAATTAAAAAAATACCAGAGTATTTCTAAAAGGAAAAACAACAATCAGGGAATACATTTTCATTTGTAGCACTTTCTGCTGTGTATTTTGGTTTGGCAGTCTTTTTGAACACTCCAACAGTTGTCGGCCATCATATGAAAATAACATCTTCCTTGGTATCGAGTTTCATGATTTTTAAATCTTGATGAAATTTCTCGCCTTGTTAATTGCTTAGAGCACCTAAATTTTCGGGAAACCTATCATTGATATGACTATCAAGGAAATGGAGCTTTATGCTCGTACATAAAGAATATTTTCATTATATTTTCTATCTACAAGGATGTATTTTTTTTTGAAGTAATATGCTTATTTTCAATAAACTTATGACTAGAGCAGACCAATTTCCGTGCGCCCCATGAGCGCCGGTATGGGAGTGTAATTCGTAATATATTAGAATATACTATAGAATAGGGACGCAACATGAGCTTGTTATCGATATAAGTATAGAAGTAGAGGCATTTATTCTATCAGAAATAATTAAATATACATTTGGTTTTCTGCTATTAAATTAATATTCATAAACAGAATAGTACATATTATAGCAGCGTTGTATGTACCTAGAAATAAAATGGAAAATGTATGATATCAGTGATTGTGTCAACGACAGAGGATTTAAAAAAAACACACCGTTTTAAGCGTCTTCCAAGGATTGACAAACTGGAGAAACTCGATTGTATATTTTCAACATCAGGTGCGTTTCTAAGGTTATTTCTGAAAAACATGTCCGCCGTGAGGAAATAATATGTTTATATTCGGAAAACGAGCATTCTACATCTAGTGATGTTATATTCGCATAATCAAAATACTTTTTTAAGCAACTTAACGCATCTGTAGACGTGCCCTCACAAATACGTGTTAAGGTTTCAAAATCTGCATTTCTGTCTAAAACACTTTCAAATTTAATGGCGCGTAATATGGAACCACATCAACCAACGTCTTCAATTTTATTAGCATCCAGACGACTAGAACAATGTAATGCCGAAAAAATTTCAGAGGTGCTCTTAGATACTTTGGAAAAATTTAATCTTTCGAAAGACCAAGTATTAATGTTTATGACTGATGGTGCCGCAACCATGTGTTCTGTAGGCCGGTCTCTTAGAAAATATTGTCCTAACTTTTTACATATTACTTGTAAACTCCATGCTCTACACCTTGTGGCAGAACAGATTCGTAGATGTTATCCGGAGGTAGACGCTTTAATCTCGAGTACAAAGGCAGTATTCCTGATATCTAGAAAACGTATTCGGAAATTTCACGAATTGTTTCCCCATACCCCTGAGCTACCACAGCCGATTCTGACACGTTGGGGACATGGTTACGGGCGGAGTTTTACTATCATGAACATTTTGAAAAAATTAAGGACGTGGTTTTATCATTCGATCCGAAAGAAAGTGCAGCTATCAATACAAGCCAGAAAAAATTTCAAGATGGCCAGATTAAAATGGATTTACAAAGTATTCGTGAGAATTACTTGGGACTAGAAGAAGCAATAACGAAATTAGAAAATTCGTCGCTGCCGTTAGAGGAATTACTGTAAATCGTCAAAGATGTTCACGCACAACTGTGTGCTGTACAGGACGCAAAAAGTGAAAGTGTTCTAATTAAATCTGAAAGTGTTTTAGACAGAAATGCAGATTTTGACACCTTAACACGTATTTGTGAGGGCACGTATACAGATGCGTTAAGTTGCTTAAGAAAGTATTTGGATTATGCGAATATAACATCACTAGATGTAGAACGCTCGTTTTCCGAATATAAACATATTTTTTCCTCACGGCGGACATGTTTTTCAGAAATAACCTTAGAAACGCATCTGATGTTGAACATATACAACCGAGTTTCTCCAGTTTGTCAATCCTTGGAAGACGCTTAAAACGGTAAGTGTTTTTTTAAATCCTCTGTCGTGCGCACAATCACTGATTTCATACATTTTCCATTTTATTTATAGGTACATACAACGCTGCTATAATATGTACTATTATTATTTTTCGTGTGTTTATGCATAATACTTTAATAGCAGAAAACCAAATGTATATTTAATTATTTCTGATAGAATAAATGTCTCTACTTCTATACTTATATCGGTAACAAGCTCATGTTGCGTCCCTATTCTATCGCATATTCTAATATATTACGAATTACACTCCCATACCGGCGCTCATGGCGCGCACGGAAATTGGTCTGCTCTACTTATGACACAACATACATCTAATAAACATAACATATACTATATACATATGCAATGTCACGCTTGCGTCCCTCTTCTTCGCCACGGGATACCATCTGGGGCTACTGGAGTTGCGGGCCTCATGTTTTTCATTAAAGTGAAATAAGAAGTGGGCGACAGAGTCCGTGCCTTTTGTCAAATTATTTCACTAGTATTTAACATTTCTTTTAATTTGCTCTAAAGTTTGTATATTGAAGTTCTTTTATTACTTTAGGAAGTTTGTTGTATATGTTTATTGCTGTTGTAGTTAGTAGTTGTGTGTGTTTTTGGTGCATAAATTATTCCGTTCTGAGGTGGGGTATCCTGCGTGTTCTGTATCTGTGTATTTCTCTGCTTCTGTGTAAATGTATATTAATTTTTATTTTGTTCTTGTTTATTTTATATCGTAGTAACAAATTGCTAAATGTAATTAGTTGTTTGATATTTAGTTCTTGAATTTCTTGATATACTGTTTCTGTTGGTGTTCTATAGTCCATTCTATAAAGGATCTTTATAGAAGGTTGTGCTTTGACGTATTTCCCCGAATATTTATTAGGTACATATTATGGTATGAGAATGGTGCGTTGTAGATAGCTTTCCTGTAGTGAATCGGTATTACATATTTTATTTTATTCAACGCTGCTATTACTTTCCTATTTTGTTTTATTATCTTCTCGACATGCGAATCCCATTTCATATTGTTTTGTATAGTTAAACCTAGATATGTAGTTACTTTTACTTCTTGTAGTTGCTTGTTCTTCAGAGTAATATTTAATTTCGGCTTTCCTTTTGTAATTGTAAATATCATATAGTTTGTTTTTGTTTCATTAATTGTGTCGTAAGACGGTTATCGAGGCACCATTCCTCTAGTACTTTCGCGTCTTCCAGTATCATTCCCACTACATCTTTTATATTTTGTGACGTATACAATATAACATATATCGTCAGCGTATAAATGTATCTGTCCTCTTAGGCGGGGTTGTAGAAGGTCATTTATGTATAGTATGTAGAGGGTTGGTGGGAGGTTTCCACCCTGTGGTAGTCCGTATTTGGCGTATAAGTAAGTACTTTCAGTATTATCTACTTTTGTTGTTTGTAGTCTGTTTTCTAGATATGTCTTAATCAGGTTTAGAGTCTCATTAGTGTATCCATATCTTTCTTTTTTTTGCTATTAGTCTTCGCTTGGGTATGGTATGTTGTATACCCACACATATGTAATTTAGCGCACAATTAGACATTGATTAATATCACTTAAGTATTATATGTACGTATCTCTATTTACACATTTTATTTTAGGTTCTAGTAGTATAAGAAGCTATGTATCGCTTGATATATTTTAAACCTTGTTAATATAAATTAAGATCAGTATATATATATATATATATATATATATATATATATATATATATATTAATGCGTGAATTGTTAGTATGTAAATCTTTATAATGTTATCATGAAAAGCAGCCTGACCGGCTCTTAGAATGTGTCACTAGTATTTCCTGTCTGTGTTAACGTTCTATAGATTACCATACTCTAAGGGTAGCGTAAGCGTTATCTATCATTGCAGACACCCTGATGGTCGTAGTTGACCGTCGTACTTTAATATTGTATTTTCGATAACTCTAATCTATGTTACACACATTTTTGTTTTGGTGTTAGAAGCAATGTATCGATGTTTCCAATTCTCAACTTCCTGCTCCTTACAGTAGATGATATTGTTCTAAGAAATGCAAAATGTGGAATCGTACGATGCTTCTAACTAATCATATTTTCACGATATCACCCTACCAACTAGTGGTGGGTGTAGAATTGTAACTTATCCTTTTGAAAACCTGAAACCAAAAAGTCAGTTATGGAATGTCCGTAAAACGCTTAAGTCGTAATTTCTCTAACTCCTTAGTCAATCTAAGTAAAACTCTGTTAACTATTTAATTTCAAATAAAGTTAGTTGTAAAGAAGAAATAGTATTATTTCTCAACGCTTAAAACAAATACAAGTAGTACGTTATCCGTCGCGAAGTTGTTGTGCAGCAAGGATTAGTAGCGTGGTCCTTATACAATCTCCGAGGGACAATAGCAGAATCCAACATATTTCTGGCGACGAGGATGGGATTCGTTCGACGCTCTTAAGGATCAACAAGGAAGACTACGCAGAAGTTTCCAACGACCATAGAGCGACAATTTCAATTGTTAATTCGGACGAAAACCAAGTACGGATCCAGAGTGAGTCCACAATCTTGTCTTGCATATTTCCTACCATCTCTTTCGCCCGTACACACCTTAATTGTAATCAAGCAAAATGCCATCCGAAAATATCACTAGTTCCCCACCAACATCAGAGCCAATAGTGGAAGCCAAGGCCAACCTAGCGCTAGATTTTTTTAGTAAAACTAATTCCCAATAACTTTGACGGTGATCGTTATAAAGTTAGAAGCTTTATTAAACAGGTTGATTCTGTTTTCGAATTAGCCTGCGAAAATCAACACGTCCCCTTGCTTCTATATGTCAAAAGCCGCATAACAGGCAAGGCACGGGAACAAGTTGATGTTCACTGTGACTTAACAACATGGGAAGACATATCTAATCTTTTAATTCGCTTATATCAAGATAAGAAATCTATTGATCAATTATTAGAGGAACTCAGTAACATTAGGCAGCAGCAACCAGAAACGGTTTCACAGTTTTACCAACGCCTGGAGGACTTGTCCTCTAGAATTCTAGCAATTGTTCATACGATTGAAGAAGGTGATGATAATTTAAAAGGTAGACTCTTAATGATAGGAGATATGACCCTAAATAGATTTGTATACCATACGCATCCTAATATCTCGCAAATGCTCAGATATAGGCAATTTAATAGTATTAACGAAGCGTTAACTGCCGCTATTGCGGAAGAAAAAGCCCTTAGACTAGCCTATAAACCAAATGGCAATATTAACAAGTGCCGTAACTGCGGTCGTACAAATCAATCAACCCAAAATTGTTATAGAAACAGACCTAAGGTCGAACAGAAGTCTATTAATCTCTCTCAACGTCCACCATCGAATAACCAATCTAATAATAACAACCTCTCTCATTGCAATCAAAAACAATGTAGGTACTGTAAAAAGCTTGGATACACTATCGAAGAATGTCGCAAAAGACAATATAATAATTCCAAGGTAGTGTAAATGTGTCACGGCCTACAGAACAGTCGGTAAATCCTCGACAAAATTTTCCGTCAACTAGTCATTTACCAAATCCCCCGATCGAACAAATCAACCAAAGCCTCGAAAGGTTTACACTGTAACTAAATCTAATTCCAATTCAAGTAGCGACACGGCGATCCACTTTGTAAATACACATGAACCTTTCCCCAACTCTTACAAATCAATTTCTCAGAACATCCATAAGGTAGAACCTTCTAATTCTTTTTACGAATCAATCGATCTGAAACCTTACTCCGAGGTAAATTCTCAAAATATCCTTAAGCCTTCTACTTCAAATATCATAGCTTCCAGGGTAATCCCCGATGTGAGTATCTCTAAGTCATTTGCTAATTCTAATGAACTCACATATGTAATATTCCTATGTAAATCTTCCAAGTGCGAAGATCAAACTCTCAAACTTCTTATTGATACTGGAGCTTCCGTATCTGTTATTAAAGCTTCCGGTTTAAAAAGGTTTTCAGTAGAACAGAACACTTGCGTGTCTCTCAACGGCCTAAATCCAAACAGTCCAATTCTAACATTAGGTGGAACTTGCCTTAACCTAGAATCTCACAATAACACTCTCGACGCTAAATTTCAAGTTGTAGACAGTGATACCAATATCCCTTTTGATGGATTATTAGGAGACGATTTCCTCCGTAACCAAGGTGCCACGATTAATTATCCAACTAACTAAATGTCTTTGCATTCTGTTCCTATCCCAATTCTAATATATCGAAACACACCTCAATTTTCTATGTCCACAATTACATTAAGCCCCAGATCTGAACCTGTAGTTTTGGTAACAGTGCTTAACCCTAGTAATATCCGAGAAGGTATTATCCTAAATCAAAGACCGTCTAACGACGATACACTGCTTGTTCCCAACGCCATGGTTCAGGTGCGTGACGGAAACCGGGCACTGCTAACAGTCATTAATAAGAGCACACAAAGGGTCACGATACCTATCCCGAAATTATTAATAGAAGAAATTCCTAAATCAAGCTATGTCCATTCTATCTCTCCAAATAATTCTAAGTTAGATCGTTCCGAACTTCTAAATGGAAACCTTCGATTAGATCACTTAAATCAAGAAGAGAAACTCTCTATAAGATCCATATGTCACGAATTTAACGACATCTTTCACCTTCCTCATGACACACTAACAGAAACTAACGCAACATCTCACGAAATAATCACATCTGATGAGGTACCAGTCCACGCCAAATCTTACCGTTATCCCGAAATCCATAAGAATGAAGTCACTAAGCAAATCGAAAAGATGCTGAGTCAAGGTATAATTAGGCCTTCAGTCAGTCCTTGGTCCAGTCCGTTGTGGGTTGTGCCGAAAAAACGGGACGCTTCAGGTGAAAGGAAATGGCGCATAGTTATAGACTACCGTAAGTTAAATGATAAAACTATAGGTGACCCATATCCATTACCAAATATAGAAGACATTTTATATCAGTTAGGTCATGCTCAATATTTTACTACCCTCGATCTTGCGAGTGGTTTTCATCAAATTCCTCTCAATCCCAAGGATATCCCGAAAACGGCTTTCAGTACACCTAGCGGCCATTACGAATATACAAGAATGCCCTTTGGTTTAAAAAATGCCCCTAGTTGTTTTCAGCGACTTATGAACAATGTCTTAATTGGACTAACCCATAATCAATGTTTCGTGTATTTAGACGATGTTGTCATATACGGAAGTAACTTAGATGATCACAATAAGAAACTCAGAAACGTATTTTCTCGGTTACGTAGTAGCAATTTAAAACTACAACCTGATAAATGCGAATTCCTAAACAAATCGTGTAATTATTTAGGTCACGTGATTTCAGATAAAGGCTTGCTCCCTAACCCTGACAAAATCAAAGCAATTCAATCCATTCAGCCATCTAAATCCGCAAAAGAGATCAAGATATTCTTAGGTATGGCAGGTTACTATCGCAAATTCATCAAGAATTTTTCTCTCATCGCCAAACCCTTGACGTCACTATTAAAGAAGGATATAAAATTTGTATGGACAAATGATCAAGAGACTTCGTTCCAAGCTCTAAAAGAAAAACTTCTCAATGAACCTATCCTACAATACCCAGATTTTAAGGAACCTTTCATACTAACGACCGATGCATCCAACGTAGGCGTAGGCGGTGTGTTATCACAATTAAAAGGTAACGAGGATTTACCTGTCGCATATTATTCAAGAACATTGAATAAAGCGGAAACTAATTATTCAACTACAGAAAAGGAACTCTTGGCTATAATAAATTCAGTAGAACTCTTCAGACCTTACCTTTACGGAAAAAAATTCACTATCTTCACCGATCATAGACCACTACAGTGGCTCTTTAATTGTAAAAACCCTTCTTCTAGATTATTACGCTTACGCCTTGAGGAATACGAAGTTAAATATAAACCCGGACGAGTCAATTCGAACGCCGACGGTTTATCAAGATTGTTCCCAAAATCCGAAGAAGTTACTATGAACGTAGCCAATGTAAATAACGCAACATATCAAGATTTCATTAAATTCCACTAAACTAATCAAGACGTTATTATTTTTGAGAAAGAAGAAAAACCCCTTTTCAAAATCAAACAGCCTCTTGTAATATTTTGGTCACAAGACCTAGACGAAGCTAATGTCTATTCTGACTATATCAAAACTAATTTCACTATCGAAAATATTGATCCTTCCTTCAACGAAGTAAGAAAATTGACCAATTCCGATCAGACGATATTTCTCCTTTTTGGTATTAGCCAACATTTCAGTAAATTAGAATATAAGGATATGTTTTATTGTTTTCAAAATTTAAAGGAAATTATAAAAAGGGACGATTTTGTACTAATTCCACCCGACAACCATAAAAATATCAAAAGCTCACAACTTTACGAAATGTTAAAGTTTTTATTTAAAAATAATAATATTAAAATTCTTAATACCTGGAAGGTAACGCCTAAAGATATCAACGAAATCGAACAAATCTAAAAAGAAAATCATGATAGTAAACTATCAGGTCATTACGGGTTTAATAAAACCTATTCCCGTGTTAAAGAATCATATTTTTGCCCCAGGATGAAAACCGACATTAGAAAATATATCAAAAATTGTAATTCTTGTCAAATCAACAAAACCAATTTCAAACCAACCAAACAGCCGATGGAAATAACGAGCACTTCAGAGAAACCATTTGAGAAATTAGCTCTTGACATCGTAGGTCCGTTGCCAATTACCGAAAATGGAAACAGATTTATTATGACAGCACAAGATGACCTCACCAAGTTTAGTTTTGCTGAACCAATACCAAATCACGAATCGAAAATTATTGCCCATGTATCAACAAAAATTATTACCTATTTTGGTATTCCAAAAACCATCTTAACCGATCAAGGTCCAGATTTTATGTCTCAGCTAATTAAGGATATAACCAATTTATTTAAAACCAAACATGTATCGACCACACCATATCATCCTCAAACAAACGGTGCCCTCGAATGGTCACATTTAACACTAAAAGACTATCTAAAACATTATATAAAACCAAGTCGGACAGATTGGGACGAATACGTTCATTTCACTATGTTTTCGTACAACAGTTCAGTACATAAATCCACCAATTATAGTCCTTTCGAACTATTATATGGAAATAAACCTTATTTACCTTCATCCATAACACAGGAGCCCAAGCTCAGCTACACCTATGACGATTACATAAAATCACTACAATACAAGTTGAATACCACCTTCAAGGTTGCAAGAGAAAACATAATATCGTCCAAACGTGCTAGTAAGGCCTACTATGATAAGAAGATTCACACCGTCAATTTTAAGGAAGGTGATAAGGTATACATAGTTAATAAATCCCCTAATCCAAAACTGTCAAGGAAATTAACACCTAATTTTAAAGGTCCTTACGAAATTATCCGAGTTTTCGATAATCATACGGTCGAATTAGAAATAGGACGCAAAAAGGTCAGATATCATGAAAATTTATTGAAACCTTTTGTTTCAGATGCTGATAATAATTCTAATATCCCTTCTGTATCCGAATCTAGCTAGCGTCCCTGGTTACAATGTTAATGAAATTAATAAGTCAAGCTTTTACAACTTCTTAGGAAAAGCCAAAATTTCAAACAATAAATTAACCTTGTTATCACATCTCAATATCTCGCACTTAACCGAAAGCCGTTACTCACTAGAACATTCCTACCAAAAATCACTTTCGTTATGCTCTACTGCCCTAAAGAATAGGAAAGAATCTCGGCGATTACAGTTTCGTCCGATTAGCAGATTTGCATAAATTATAATATATACTTTCGTCCGGCCAGTAAGAGAGGCTTAAATTAGGGATATTCAGTTTCGTCCGACCGGTAGGTGCAGATAAAGGAGAGGATTAAAACTGTCCTAATGGTATTATATTCTAATCAATACTTTCCTTGTATTTTTTTCCCAGTTGATACTTATTATTTGTGAAATACAACAAATATCCTAATCTACTATTGCCACCACCACCCACCAATGGAAATTGCTATGAATTATGTACTTACTTAGAAATATTACAATTCAGTGAATTATTACATGTTAAAAGTGCAACATAGAAAATTTAAATGTGAGAAAAAGTGATAGTAAGCGTGGTAAAAAAGTATTGTTTGTGAACAACTTCCGATACTGTTTTGTGGAACAACTGTCAAGTAGCGAAGAAAAGTGGAGATGTCGGACACCAAAATGTACTGCTACTGTTTACACTATGAGTCAAGACAATTTGATATCTCGTTGTAATTTGAACCATGCCCATCCTGAATTAAACATTTCAGCAGTACAAAAGTAGTAATGTGCAACCTAAACGAATTGTGTAATCGCTGTTAACAAAATGCGACAATATTGAATTACCAACTGGCGACTTGAAATCGGCGAAACGAAGTATTTATGGCGAAAGAAGAAAGACATTTCCGAGTTTGTCCAAAAATATAAAAGAAGTGTTTGAAACTTTGGAAAATATGAAATCCGAAATTAGTACGAAGAAGAAGAAGAAGAGAATTTTTGATTGTGTACAACAGCAACCATTGTATAGTAATATTCTCTTGTAAGTCAAACCTGGAACATTTATGTAAGTGCAAAAAGATATTTATGGAACATTTAAATATTCCTCAAAATATTTTGTACAGTTATTTACCATGCATATGCATGGGCAATATAACGGGCGCTATGTACCCCTAGTGTTTTGTTTACTCAAAGATAAAAGCTCAGTAACCTATAAACACTGACCAAAAATATGAAGAATTTTGTTTCAATTTCGTCATGCGGAGGTTGTTATCGATTTTGAAATGTTGATACATAAAGGCGTCAGTTCCATGTAGCAGAATGTTAGAAGTTAGAAGTTTGTAATTGTTCTACCATTTAAGTATTTCTTTTATTTTCTCATTTGTTATTTTGTATATTTTTCTTTTGTAGTAGAATAAATTATTAAATTTTAACTTATTGCATTTTTTTCCATTTAACACATAAGCTACTCTGTTTGTATGTGTTCAATATATCGAAAGTATCATAACAAAGATGTTATTTTCACTAAAACTAATATTGGAGATATACCTCTAAATTAACATAAAAGGATGAAAAGTACGAAAATGTACCTATTCGTAAATATCCAAAAATTCGACTCGGACGAAACTGTAACACAGTGAAGCTGTTAGCATTATCAGAAAAAGATTCAACAAAGATTATCGGACGAAACTGTATCTGCCCAATAATCTCATCACATGAACTTCTATTGCTCACATTCTCTGAATTCAATTAACGCCCAACTAAAGGAAATCAATAGGAAAGATATTATTATTCATCATTACCTAGGTCAAGCTATTAGTCGCAAGCGTCGTGGTTTAATCAATGGATTATCTACAGCTCTTAATTGGTTAACAGGTACACCTGATGCCCAAGATGCGAAGTATTACTCCGACAGCATACATGCGCTGGGAAATGATAATCAACAAACTCAAACCCTATTAAAATCGCAAATACAAGTCATTTCTAGAACTATTCGCAATTTCAACAATTCCTTTGTATCCTTGAAAAGTAATGAACGCCAATTAAATGAAAATATTGATAAAATTAATAAATTATCTAAGGAAATGAGTTCAAAATCTAACGAGTTAGCTATCGACTCCACTATCGTGTAATACGTATGAACACTAAGTTCGTTTACAACAAGAATTTCCAATGAATACGATAATTTTATTAATTCAATAAATCTAGCTAGGCACGGAATATTATCACCTGAGATTGTCACACCTCAAACTCTTCTTGAAGAGTTACTTCTCTATCACGGTGAATATGAATTACCTTTAAAACCCGATTACAAAAATTCGCTCTATTATTATAGATTATTGGATTTAGATGTTTTTATTGATGAAAGTAATTTAGTAATTTTCGCGGTAAAAATCCCTTTACTTGATAAAATGGCATTTCATTTGTATCAATTAATCCCATTACCTATGCCTCACGAGAACTCATCGATCTATTCCTATATCCAATCCAACTACCAGTACCTCCTATTATCGCAACCCAAGACCTATTATAACCTCTTGCAAGACTTGAGAAAATGCAGCGAACACATGAGTGGAAAATTTATCTGCGAGAAGATAACTGTAAATAAACGCACCGACGTCCCCTGTTGTGAAGTACAACTAATGTCACCGCATCTCACGCAAATCCCCGAAGATTGCCCAACAAGGAATGTCCAAGCTGCCATTCAAACTTGGAAAGCTATCGGAGCCAACCAATGAATCTATGTCCTAAAGGAACCAACCACGCTAACCCTAATGTGCGGAGAACATCACATGGAAGACATCTTCCTCCATAAAGTTGGTGTGTTGACATTGACAAAACAGTGTAAAGGTTATACTGATCTCTTTATATTAGAAACAACCAACAGTTTCAATAAAAACATTTCGTCTCATTATGTGCCGTCAATAAACATTTTAGAAGACGATTGTTGTTTAGACGTTAAAATAAATGTAAGTGCACCCATTCAACTGCAGCCAATTAGGTTAACCAACGTTGACCTATCGGATTTGAAGTACGCCGACAAGAAACTCAACGAACTCGACGAAGTTCTATCAAACCAAATTAATAAACCATTTATAGTGCAACACACTAGTTGGTTTACGTTGATTCTATTCATAATCGAATCTATCGTTTTATCAACGTTGTGCTGCAATCTTCGCAAGTGGTGCAGGTGTTTAAACCTTTTAAAAAGGCTGTGTCGTTTCACAAGGAATCCGCGAAATGGAGAGATCATGGCTCCATTGATCAAGAACTTCGTCAATTGTTCCTTCGGCCTCGATTACCATTCCGAACACAACTCCGAACGAGAGATTGTCCGATATTCAGCTCGACGAGAATCCGTGGAAACCAGCCTACCGCCCTGCCTGACGCCATGTGCCCCAACGAAAAGCTTCGAAGGCGTAGTACTACACCGTTGTAGTTCACGAAACCCGTTCGTATCGCCCTACGGATTTCGTCATAATGGGGGAGGTGTTGTATACCCACACATATGTAATTTAGCGCACAATTAGACATTGATTAATATCACTTAAGTATTATCTGTACGTATCTCTATTTACACATTTTATTTTAGGTTCTAGTAGTATAAGAAGCTATGTATCGCTTGATATATTTTAAACCTTGTTAATATAAATTAAGATCAGTATATATATATTAATGCGTGAATTGTTAGTATGTAAATCTTTATAATGTTATCATGAAAAGCAGCCTGACCGGCTCTTAGAATGTGTCACTAGTATTTCCAGTCTGGGTTAACGATCTATAGATTACCATACTCTAAGGGTAGCGTAAGCGCTATCTATCATTGCAGACACCCTGATAGTCGTAGTTGACCGTCGTACTTTAATATTGTATTTTCAATAACTCTAATCTATGTTACACACATTTTTGTTTTGGTGTTAGAAGCAATGTATCGATGTTTCCAATTCTCAACTTCCTGCTCCTTACAGTAGATGATATTGTTCTAAGAAATTCAAAATGTGGAATCGTACGATGCTTCTAACAAATCATATTTTCACGATAACACCCTACCAACTAGTGGTGGGTGTAGAATTGTAACTTACCCTCTTGAAAACCTGAAACCAAAAAGTCAGTTATGGAATGTCCGTAAAACGCTTAAGTCGTAATTTCTCTAACTCCTTAGTCAATCTAAGTAAAACTCTGTTAACTATTTAATTTCAAATAAAGTTAGTTGCAAAGAAGAAATAGTATTATTTCTCAACGCTTAAAAGAAATACAAGTAGTACGTTATCCGTCGCGAAGTTGTTGTGCAGCAAGGATTAGTAGCGTGGTCCTTATACAATCTCCGAGGGACAACAGCAGAATCCAACAGGTATCACAGAAGCTCGCTTCATGTCTATGAACAGAGTCACCACAGTTTTGTTTTTATCTAGCTCTTTATTTATTGTGTTTATCATATCTTACGCTGCTGATGTTGTGCTTGACTGTTCTTGGAATGCGTATTGGTTGTAGTGTATAATCCCGTATTTTTCCATATGTCTCATAATTCTAGTTTGTAAGACCTTTTAAAGGATTTTATTTATGGTAGATAGTAGGGAGATTGGTCGTAGTTTTGGGGGTCGTTAGTATCACCCTTTTTATGTATTGGAACAATTACTGTTCTCTTCAGGTGATCCGGGTAGATACCGTCTGCGATTGTTGTATTTATCAATCTGTTTAGAATAGGAACAAGTTTTTGTTTGTTGTGTTGTATCTTGTTTGCTTATAATTTTATCGAAACCAGGCGCTTTATCTTTCCTCAGTCTTGATATTATTTCACTTATTTCTTCTATATTTGTTTCTTCAGGTCTACATGGTGGTATATCTTTGGTTCTTATGGTAGTATATATATATATATATATATATATATATATATAGGTTGTAATATTCCTTGGTTGCTGTGTTGTTTTCTAAGATATTTATGTTGAAAGTCTCCCATTATTATGTGGTCCTTTTTCTTGTTGATGATGTTATGTTTCTATTAATATATTCTATTAATATAGTAATAATTTCTACCAATATTTCATCCAGAGAACAAATTTTACAAAAGAGAACCTTGCGAAAGTATTGCTAGATAATATTAATACTCCTTTACTTAACTTGAACTACTGAATCAACAAATAAAAATGTATTTCGTATTTTATAGACCACCACGCGTTTGTTTTCCAATTATATAAATACAATTAAAAACTCTTTGAAAATACAAATTTTCAATAGTACGCCCGTAGGCGAAGAATCATGGGCAGTCCCGAATTATAATATTAAATTTTTCGTTGCGAGTAGACAAAACTTAATACGTTTCGTTATCGATAAGTATAACCAAATAATTTATTGCATCTGTCGCTTCTATCGTGCAAGTTATATGGTGTGCGACATATCGCATCACAGTTGGAAGAGCTGATTTTGTGTATCATCGGATGATTATAGGACGCTCGCTCATACGGTATACATATTTTAAAGAACGAGTTTAAATGCTAGACTTTCAAATTTAAATGAGAGAAGAATAAAAATATGGTGAAGGTTAAGGTGAATATCTTCAAAAGCTGTTGAATTTTATACTTACCAACGCTCTCGTAGAAATTTTTATTTTCTTTAACATGCAATCCCATACTTGGCATTTGCTTACATTCAACATCTACTACCATGAATGTATCCGGGCAGCATTTAGGAATACACCAATCTCTTGTATTATTTTTGGTACCGTTAAAACAGTAATCTCTTTCGTGACATAATCTAATCACATAATTATCACTGCTATTTGTAATTTTATCAATACAAAATTGATCTTTCTTAAATGTTTCTCCATCAATCATCTTCAAACGGATATTTCCATCAGATCTTTTTAAACTATTCTTATTAATAAAGCGATCTATTACTACGGCACACTTTGGTAATCCATATTTAACCAAATTAACACTTATGTTCATATCTTGGTAAATTTGTGAAAAAACGCTCTTGGCTTTTACGCAATCTCTATTTTCAGGCTCGAATAAGAAACCGGGCGGACAACATTTTGGAAACGCAACGGCGTCCCAAAATTTGACATCGAAATCTACCAATTCAGGGTCCTTGTTAAAGTCGGTATCATTGTAAAAATAAAAAAATTTATAAGGTTCTTCATGTTTAGGCTCGTAGTGATCAAAATCGCTGATGATGTTACTATTAAGAAACAGCGTAGCCAAGTTAAGAATATTTCTTGTTGTCATCATTTTATATTTATGCTAGTGTTTGGAAGATAAAAAAGGATGATGGAAAAATATATTCCTTTCTTCTCCATATGCTAAGAACTTCAGCAGAAGCGATGGTTTTAGTTTGCAAGTTGGATTGATACTGCAAAATTAAGTTAATGTTTAATTAATTAATGATAATAATTAGCAATAATAATACATAGAACGTTAGATAGATAACTTTATTGTCAAAAGCAGACCCGCACAACATACGGCCCGCGATGACTTTGGTGAAAATAAATACAATAAATAAATCTACAATCGTAAATTAGCAAACTCGGCAACATATCATCACCAGTTATTTGATTATTAGTAATGTTAGACATATACGAGGGGGTATTGATATATTCATAGCCTACTATTGAAACAATTTAAAGTTGGTACTTAAAAATATTTGATTATTCAACGTAGTCTCCTATTAAATGAATATACGTACTTAATATAGCGATCCTGCAACGCCTTTAACCTTTCCAAAAAAGAAGATTCTTCTTGGTGTGCGAACTAGCCTTCTATAGCTTTTATTACCTCTTCGTTACACAAAAATTGACGTCTTTTTAAACTTTTTTTCTATCGAGGGAACAGATAATAGTCTCCGGGGGATAAGTCTGGGGAATAGGGTGTTAAAATAATTCGAACCCTAGATCATGAATTGTATTCATGGCAATACTCGATTCGCAACACAGCTTTCGCCAATATGTCACGTCCTGTTTCCTTAATTTTCTCTCTCAGAGTGGTTAGTAATCTGGAATAAGTATCTTCAGTGATGATCTGACCCTTTTTCAGGTAATCGATCATAATTATTCCACGAATATCCAAAAAAAAACTGAAGCAAGAAATTTTCCACTGGATTTTTGAACTCGAAACTTCTTAGGCCTTGGAGAATCATGATGCTTCCACTCCACCGATTGCTGTTTTGTTTCTGGTTCGTAACAAAATGGATCCATGTTTCATCCATAGTCACAAGACGCTTCAAAAATCTAGTTCTCCTCCAAAACGGGCACAGATTGACTGTGATGCTTACGCTCTTGCTCGTTTGTGTTCGGCGTTCAAGCATTTAGGAATCCATTTTGCAGAAATTTTTTAATATCCATATCGACGTGAACTATATGATGGATGCGCTGAGCGATTTCTTGAGCGATCCTTGAGAGGATTTTGGTGATTTATCGGAGAACGCGTCGACAACATTAGAGTTTCTGCAAGTCCATCGAAAGACACGTTTCGGTGTGTAATTTGAGTTCTCTTAATGTTCTTTTGTTTATTTGCTTTGATTCCTTAATTTAGATGGTCCTACGGACGAACTTTAATCGTCAAGTTACCGTCCCTTGTGTTACGCACCCATCGAAGGAACGCACCAGGAATCGTTGGACCATTCAGATAAGCGTTACCTGTTGATAATTAACAAACCGTGATTTTATTTATTCAATTTCCGTACATATATTCTTAATGATTTTAGATAAAAATACATGTGTTTATTGTCAATCTTAAAATTAAAAAAAAAAGGAAAATAAGTTCATTTTTTTTTGAAGAATTTTTTAAGATGAAATCTTTAGTACCCCAGCTATATGTTTCAGCCCAATTCCATTCAGATTATATCACATCAAGAACTGCGTCAATATTTTCAGGGGTGGACACCAAAATCGGTCTTCCTGGTCGCTTCTCATCTTCAACGGAAATATTTTCTCTTCATTTTTCTAGTTGTCGGCAGTACAGACTCGGGTATTGTTCCTAAATTCCCGTTTTGCAGTTTTAAACTTCAGTGCGTGCGCTAAGGCATTGATCAAGGTCTTCGGCCGCACCAGTCTTAATGCCTGCTGCGTATCACTATCCCGGAAGCCATCTATGAACGTCCGGATAGTTATGTATTCCATGAAATTGTCTGGCGCCATCGGATATGCAAGTCGAACCAGACGAGCAATATCTGCCTCGAATTACCGAAGATTCTCGCCTTTCTTCTGAGACCGATTCTTCAGTTGCATATGGTATACCTGTTCTAGATGCGCATGACCATATCTCATCTCCAACCGTTTCAAATTGTGGGTGATGTTCACTCACACCTTTGCGCGGCGGAAGGCGAAAAAAATCAGTGTGTAATACGAAAATTGACAGATTTTCTCACTAAGACAAATTTGTTGCATCGAAAGATCCATTAAGTTGTCACAAGGATTATTTTAAATTTGCAAATATAACATCACTCGATGCGTAACGGTCGTTTTCATCATTGAAAAATATTTATTCTGCACGCCGTACTCATTTGACTGAAGCAAGTGTGGAAGCATATTTAATGATTCAAATATTTAATAGATGCATCCAGTTTGTGATTTCATGGAAGCTCTTTAAAACAGTAAGTGTTTCGGCACGTTATATAATGTATTTTTTATCATTATTTTATGTGTAAAGATTCATGCGCCCGCATCGCCTATGCTCACTCATGAAAGTCACGAACATAAATGATGCGAGTACGTAAACGTTACTGAACGGTCGCCTTGATACGGCTGCTGGGCCCCTCCATGTTGTTATCCGCACTGCAGTGAAACTTGCCCCTCTTTGCCGACTCTACTTATAAGAAAAATACTGTTCTTGCTTTTGTATTGCTAGTAAAGAGTATGTAGCTGTACCTTAAAACTATATTATTTAAAAACTTGTTGCTTGAAATATTGTATTTACTGAGACAGATAGAAATAAAATAACAACAGAAAAATTATTTATTTTTATAAATCTGACAGAATACATATTTTCTTATTTTTACCCTTTGCTTTTAGAAGTTCTCTATTTACATATTTGAAAGAATAAAATATTTTAAGTGTAATATATTTTTTTGGAAAACCATTACATCCCGAGTCAAAGTTAATATCTATCATAATTTTACAATATTCTTCCTATTCTTTATACCTGAAATAATGCATATTTTTTACTTTGGTGCTTCCATATCAATCTGTTCTGGCTTCGTAGAACCACTTTTCTGTTATGGAAATACTGTAGGAACTGCAGTTGGTAACAGCCTACTTTTAAAGGATTTGCAAACATTCTGTTTTCAAAGTGTATCTCGTATATTCTGTAACTATTGTTGAGTTGGACGGCATCGGTGCTTCTTAAATCTTCTCGATTACATGCATTTAGCCATAATTAACATCGGCAACAGTAATGAATTACTTGGTAAAACATTTAGAATATTATAAACTGTTGTTTACCTTTGAGGAAACTTTGAACAACGAAAAAACGTTTTTTGTCTTTCTTAATTGTCTTACTAAAAGAACCGGGCACATCACAAACAAATCCACCTTTCTCACTCATGTTAACAAGATATGTTCAAGATTAAAACACTGAGATTAAATTTACAGGTGTTCCAAATTTCCGCAACCACCTTCAATTTTTTTTTTAATAGATTGCTATACTTTCTTGTTATTATGATGATACCCACCCAAATTATCTTTGCAATGATATATGACAATGTGCACTTACAGCTGTTAGTTTTGGTTTTACTTCAAATTTTGTTAAAATCTTGACAGTTGCAGCGTCTAACATTTTAAGCCTGAAAATGAGTGCAGTGCCTCACGTAACTCTTTTGTTACCAATTTATGGACTAACACGTTATATGTTTTGCGGGTGAACAACGTTACAACATATACAGAGTGCTAAATATGTCGTGCCAAAGTTATCGAAGTTTAAAGGCTATTTTCTCCTTTTTTTTTAAATTGAACCTATAATTTTTTTATTAGTCAGCAAATTCCTTGTAAAAGTTCCGTTAAAATGGTACCAATAACATAGTACTTATTTCTAATATTTTCGAAGTTATAGCCCTTTAATGGGATACACCTATGGTTATAATTCAATATGCGGTGCATCTAATAGTTGGTTGGCCATGAAGTGATATCAAACAAAGCAACTTTTACAAACACCTGTTTTTTAATTCTTTATTATTAGTTTTAGAATTACATTTTGTAATCTTTCCATAATAAAACAAAATTAATTTAAAATGTGTTCAAATATATGTCCATTCTGCTCTACACATGCTCTTAATCGCCTCTGCATCGATAGACTTACATTTTGAGCGATGTTGTTTTCACTTAATTGAAGAAAAGCGCTTCTGATTCGTTGCTGCATTGTAGGAGGTGTTTCGTAAAGTATATTTTTTACAGTAGGCCACAGAATGAAATCACAAGAGGTTAGATCTGGTGATCGCGGTGGCCAGCTTATAAAGCTTCCTCTCCCAATCCACCTATTGGTGAATACCCTATCTAAATGTGCTCTTGCATCAGCGCCGTAATGTGCAGGTGCACCATCATGTTGGTACCACAACTTATGACGTTATCTGGTAGGCCTTCTAACAGCAATGGTAAATTATTTTGTAGGAAATTTGTATAGATTTCACAGTTTAAAGTAGTATTAAAAAAGAATGGACCTATAATAGTGTTTCCTATGATGCCTCCCCAGGTGTTAACACTCCATTTTTGTTGGTATAAAATGGGTTGCACAAAATGAGGGTTTCTAGTGTCATAATAATGAGAATTTTTTCTGTTTGTTATTCCACAATTAGCAAATGTTGCTTCATCTGTGAAAAGCACATTATCTAGAAAAGTTAGATCTTGTCGTAATTGGAAAAGTAGCCATTCACAGTAAACAAGTCTCCTTTCAAAATCCGTTTGTAATAAGCCTTGATGATTTTGAATTTTGTAAGGGTGAAATTTATGTTTTTTAAAAATCCTTCTTACAACAGTGACTTCTATCCCGTGTTCTTTCGAAATTATCCTTGTAGATACGCGCGGATTTTCCACAACGGACTGGACGACTGTCACTTCATTATCTTCTGTAACCATAGTCTTAGTTCTTTCACTTTTGACGTAATTCACTGAACCCGTCCGAAGAAACCTTGTCAACAAATTTTCAAACGTCTTAATATCTGGTGCTCTTCGGTGAGGATACTCCATAGCATATGTTCTTGACGCTAAAAGTGGATTTCTATTGCTAGCGCCAAGAACAAATACCATGTCTATTAGCTCCTCTTTCGAAAAATTTATTCTAAAGAAACACAACTATAAACTATTACGGCATGAAAATAAAAAATAATGACAACAAAACGCATCTGGCAACTGACAACAATATAACAACAACAACAACGAACAAACGGAAATTGATAATTAACTAGCCGAACTTAAATTATAACAATTAAACGCGACTACAGCAAAGAGGAACTACAGAAAAACACTTTATACGGAAATTTTAGATATTTGACGTTTGGTTAATATCATTTCATGGCCAACCAACCAACCAACAACAGCACCGCATATTGAATATTATAAACATAGGTATATCCCATTAAAGGGTTATAACTTCGAAAATATTAGAAACAAGTACCATGTTAATGGTACCACTTTAACGGCAATTTTGCAAGGAATTTGCTGACTAATAAAAAGATTATAGGTTCAATTAAAAAAAAATAGAAAATAGCCTTTAAACTTCGATAACTTTGGCACGACATATTTAACACTCTGTATATGTTGTCACGTTGTTCACTCTCAATACATATAACGTGTTAGTCCATAAATTGTTAACAAAAGAGTTACGTGAGGCACTGCACTCATTTTCAGGCTAAGAGTTAAAATGTTAGACGCTGCAACTGTCAAGATTTTAACAAAATTTGCAATGAAGCCAAAACTAACAGTTGTAAGTGCACATTGTCATATATCATTGCAAAGATAATTTGGGTGGCTATCATCATAATAACAAGAAAGTATAGCAATCTATTTAAAAAAAAATTGAAAGTGGTTGCGGAAATTTGGAACACCCTGTAAATATATAAATAAAAATAGAAAATTCACTGTAGCATACTACATGTGTACGTATAATTTCATTGCTACAACTTTATTAGTTTTCATGCTAAGCTCCGTCGACACACTATTGCCGCACCCGGTATATATATATATATATATATATATATATATATATTTAGTGTTTATAAGAATTTTACTTTTCTTATTTATTTTATTGGCCGTGTCTTAATATTAAAAATAATAGACTTTTTATTAATAATTCAATAAAAGGTCGCTAAACCAATAAAAAGTCTATTATTTTATATATATATATATATATATATATATATATATATATACAGGGCAATCCAAATTAAGTGTTCACCATTGGTAACTTTGTTATTATTAAAGATACAAGATTGTTTAAATTAGCAAACTAGTAGTACTTTTAACGCTCTTTAAGATGGAAGAATTAAAAAAAAAAAGAGCAACGCGTTTTCGAGTTTTCCCGAAAAATGTTTTTCTCAAATGGAAACCCCTGTATATTATATCATTTTCTGTTAGAAATTCAATTTTTAAACAAAAAATCTTATAAGAAATTTTTTACTGGGATTAAAAATACTTGAGTTATAGTGAATAAACAAAAACAGCTAAGTCAAGTGCATTTCTATGTTTCTATGATAACGACGTTAATTCTTTCTAGTAAACGTCAAATATTAGTACAGTTTTATTAGTCTTTCACTCATAAATTTCATTTTGCTAGTTATTAATTTGACAAAAAAATGATTTTTACCCATGCAGAAAAGTTTGATATGTTAGAATCTTATTTAGTGTGCAGAAAATCCTCTAGGAGAGCAAAAGAACACTACGCTGAATTATATCCACTCCGAACACAACCAAATGAGCAATTTTTTCTGAGACTGTACCGAAAATTTAGAGGCAATGAGAGTGTTTTTGCCAAAACAAGAACAAGAAGGACTTTTATAATAAGCGAGGCCACGGAAATTCTAGTTCTTGCATATTTTGAGGCCAACCGTGAGAATTCCATACTAGATATTATCAAGGAATCTGATTTGAGTCACGGTACTGTGCATAGGATTCTGAAGAAACACAAATTCATTCCTTATAAGTACAAACCAGTTCAAGTTTTCTTGCCAGGGGATCCAGAGAGAAGAATGTTTTTTTGCCACTGGTATCTTAACTTTTGTCGCCAAAATGTAAACAACTTTCGTTATATTTTATGGACCGATGAATCAAATTTCTCAAATTCTGGAATGTACAATACAAAAAATCATCATTACTGGTCAAAGGAAAATCTTCTTTTAGTACAGCCAAGACGCCCGCAAGTCCGTTAATGTTTGGTGCGGTTTAATTGGTTCAAGGATTGTTGGTCCTTTCTTTTATGAGGGCACTCTAACTGGTGAAAGGTACATAGAATTTTTGACTGAAAATGATATAATATACAGGGGTTTCCATTTGAAAAAAACATATTTTTCGGGAAAACTCGAAAACGCGCCGCTCATTTGTTTTTTTAATTCTTCCATCTTAAAGAGCGTTAAAAGTACTACTAGTTTGATAATTTAAACAATCTTGTATCTTTAATAATAACAAAGTTACCAATGGTGAACACTTAATTTGGATTGCCCTGTATATATATATATACACAATTAAACTACGAAACTAAATAAAACGGCTATTACAAAACTATTGCTAAAAATATCACATACAAAATTTAAATGAAAAAATAAAATTCAGCACTCGAGAAACGTCTAATTTGCTCTTATAACCTAATCAAATTAAATAAGCTAAATAATAAACAAAAATACACAACAGCTGTTAACAACACGCCATATTTTTGATAGTATTTGTGTCACGCATGCGTACAAATATATATTATGGCGCAAATACAAGTGACGCTTCAGTGATGTATAGGTTGGGAAACAGACACTATCCTCTAATGAGTCATGCGGGCGCAGAGACATAGATGCAATATTCGCTCGTAGCTCTGATTTTAATATCCTGAAAGGCTTTTGTAATAATTTCAAAATACGGAAATACGGATATATTCAATTTAAATATTATTATTTCTAGCTCAGATGTTGAGCGAAGTTTTTCTATATTTAAAGATATACTATCCACTAAAAAAACGCACTTTGCAGAACAAAGTTTAGAATATATTGTAATAATTAATGTGAATAAAAAATGTTTACTGTGGTGTGACAAAGCATTCACTTTAATTATAGGTGATATAATTAATTTCAAGTTTATAATTTTTCACAATTTTGAATTTTTTCACTGTATAAAGTAATTGCATTTGTGTGTGTATATATATCTTGAATTAATTTCAATTCAAGTTAATTTAAATTCATTTAACTTCAGTGTTTTATTTATTTCCCTAAAAATAAATTTCCGTATATAGATTTCATTAGCTTTATTACGACTCTGGCGAAATATATTTCACACTCCGTCTGTTTGCATTAAAAGACGTACAAAAAGACAACTTTTATCAATACCATTGCGCTATAACATTCATATATACTGTTAAGTTGATGGATTGTACATTGTCGGCACCGATGAATCACACCCGATACGGGATAACGCCGGTTCCTCAGTCTAGTAATGTACCTATTCTGTGTTGATACTAACCTACGTGATCGAGTCATGCATAAATACCTCGGGTATGTATGAACGCTTTCGGTTAAAATCGCTGTCACTGCAAATCCATTCGCGGCCAGATTTAGTTATATTGGAAAATATTATTTATAAAATTACTAATACCAGTTCATTCAAGTTTTAAAATACAACAGTTTTTATATAAACGCAATTAAACTTATGACAAATCGCAACACTGTAAAAAATGTTTGGATAATTGGCATTAACCTGTTTATATTATTGACGTAACTGTAATACCATATCTTCTAACTCTTATTTGATTACATTTAACTAACTTTTCCACACTTTTAATGAAAACTCCTTTTACATATCTATCACAATTGAAACTCAAATTCTACAGCCTTGACTTGGCCGCCATCTTAATATGCACTCTGATGTACATAATGGAATTAAAACAATGCTCAATATCAAAAGTTGCTATACATTTCTTACCTTTAAAAGCGACAATCGTAACAAACTTCAATGTTTATTCATTAACTACTAGTAATAAACTACTATAAGATCTTTTTAATTAACATTGGGTATGCGAATTATATGAAGTCAAGGTTATTTCTTAATCTAGAATGGAGACTGTAGTTACTAAAAACGCAATATATATTTCTATATTACTTTTATTAACATTTTATATGAGAAGAAGAGCCTGTCTATCTCGAAAGAAAGATCAGAATAATGTTGCAAGGTCGATTTGGTATTTATGAAAGAATAAATTGTGAACGGGAACCTGTTTACATTTAAGAAGAGTGTAGAAACTGGTTTTTTGCATATTAATTCTTATAATTATTCGGAGTTCGAAATGATATAATGGAATTTAGGCGGAAAAGAGTAATTAACGTTTTTATGTTAATGTAAACATATATCTTTATATACATTTATATATAAAATAGAAATCAAACTAATGGTTGAAATCTGCACTTTTTTAATACGTAATCGTAAAACGACGACAATTGTTTCGCCAGCACAGTGGCTTCATCGGGTACTTACAGTTAGTAAAAAGAATGTTTCAAACTAAATTAAAAACATAAAATCAACAAGGTTAGTATTATTTTACAACGGTTTTAAAAAATCTTAGAATTTACACAAATATTGTAGGTAAAAAGTCTTTCTTTGGAGACTGTGGTTAAGTAAAAACTCAAAAAAGGTATAAAACCCGTTACCACAATTAATAGTAGTATCCTAAATACGTATTTCCGCAATTAAGTTGTCATCATCAGTAGGTAAAACCACTAATCAAAGTGTCGCACATGGGGCACAGTAAAGCTAACACATATAAACGCGCAACAACTTTACATGGCGTCCACGTATATACTAATTTTAAAATAAAATTCGGATACTAAAAATTACGACAAACTTACCTTTCTTAAGAAAACGGCATCACATTTGTTTACTAACCATTCTCTGCCCTCGACCTTTTTTTTGCCTCTTTTCTAAGAATGAAAAAATACAACTGTATGGGATAGGACCGTTGTCCGAGTTCAACGTATTACTTTTATTTTTAACTTAATGAATGCTTTCATATGCGTCTAGATCTCTGGTGTTATTGGTGGCTTTGACAAGTCTTAACCGTTTAACCGACACGTTGTGATCTGTGTGTAGAGCATGATAAGCTACTCTAGATTTTTCTGGTCTATTCGGAAATTTTATGTATCAAAAATCGCGAAAATGGATCAGGTACGTAGATGACATCTTCGCGATTTTTGATACACGGAAATGTGAATTGGACATGTTCGTTAAACAGTTAAATTTGAAATTTATGACTATTAAATTCACGGTCGAAAAGGAAAATAATTTTTAGATACATTAGTAATTAAAAATAAGCATAAAATAGAAATCGATATTTTCCGGAAGGAAACTATTCATCAGTGCGGGTTCAAATCATAGCTTTCAACATAAGACAGCTTCTTTTGATTTCTAAGTCAATCGGTTACTAAACTTTCCGTTAACAAAAGAGAGATATGAAATAGAACTATATTTCATTAAAAACATCACGAGATATAATGGCTTTGACATAAAAATAATTGATAAATTAATTAGAAAAACGAATTTAAAAAAGACCATCCGCGAATCTACAAGTTTGATATCTCAACATAACCAGGAGAAAAAGTAGGTATATGTGTTTACCATACCACCCAATCACGAAAAACATTAATAGAGTTGTTAAAGAAAGGTGCTTTTCGTTCCCAAAACACCATCAAAATCCTCCTAGAGAATACCAAAGATCATTTGGGTTTGAAATCAGATATATACGAAATTAATTGCGACGATTGTAATTTAAAATATATAGGTCAAACGAAACGCTCAATAATAACCCGTTATAAAGAACACATATCATATTTAATTTAATGGACAAGAAAAATCTAGCGTAGCTTATCATGCTCTACACACAGATCACAACGTGTCGGTTAAACGGTTGAGACTTGTCAAAGCCATCAGTAACACCAGAGATCTCGACGCGTATGAAAGCATTCATATCGTTAAAAATAAAAGTAATACGATGAATTCGGACAACTGTCCTATCCTATACAGACGTCTTTTTTCATTCTTAGAAAAGAGGCAAAAAAAGGTCGAGGGCGGAGAATGGATAGTAAACACATGTGATGCCGTTTTCTTAAGATAGGAAAGTTTGTCGTAATTTTTAGTCTGTAAATTTTATTTTAAAGTTAGTGTATAGGTGTACGTTGCGTAAAGTTGTTGCGCGTTTATATGTTAGTTTTGCTGTGCCCCATATGCGACACTTTGATTAGTAGTTTTTTACCTACGGATGATGATAATTTGTTGTCGAAATACGTATTTAGGATACGATTATTTTTGAGAAATATTGTAGGTAGTGAGATGTAGCCCATCTGGTCGGCCCTAATTGTTTTACTGTAGGGTACTAAACACGTTTACGTATAAAATTTGTTTTAATAAACTACTATATGTAGATTTCTATTGTCGTCTAAACAGTTTTTAAATGAATAAATTTAACAAATGCGAGTTATTTAAATCTAATTGATTATTAAGTAAAATTTGTGATTGTTTTAATTTATTGATTTCTAAACTTTCCAGTAAACTTAATTTATTGCCTTTATTTTCTAAACTTAAAATTTGAAAATCCTTATTGAAAGTGTGGTTTTCTTCTAATAATAATTAGCAAATGTGGAATCTTGTTTTTTTATTTCTAAACGAAGCACAATGTTCAGTAATGCGATTTTCAAACGATCTTCCTGTTTGACCAATATATATCTTACCGCATCCACGTATTATCTTATAGACTTCAGATTTCTTTTTTTGATCTGTTTTAACTGTATTGTTTTTAATATGTGTTGATAAATTATTATTAGGGATCCAGTCTGGGCCTGTTGTTGTTTCTACTACCTTTTAATATCGGTTGATTGCTATCATTGTGTCTTTGCTGATCTTAAAATCTGTACAGTTATAGAATTAATAAACGACTGTAATCGACTTCAAGACCTATTTATTAAAATCGAATTGTGGTGTGAAGTTAACAAACCCGAGATGAACTTAAAAAAGTGTAAGATTATCAGTTTTACCAGAAAATTACACGCAATCTTATACACTTGCATGTATGGTATAATGGAGTTGAATCGTTGGTATTTAGTTAAAGATCTAGGAGTACGTTTTTATAGTAAATTTACTTTTGTTGAGAACGTTAGATCAGTTATGATGTCAGCTATTAGGGCGTTGGGTTTCAGTGTGTAGTAATGTTGGCGAAAGATTTTGAATTATCTTTCATCAACATTACTACACTAAAAATTGTATGTTACTCATATGTCGCATTGGGAAATACTTGTTTCCTTTCCGCGGCTAAAACGAACATAGTTTACGCATCTCTCATTTTCGACATGTGTAGCAATTGCAATGAGATCTCTCATACATTATATGCGCCTTAATAAAGTCATTGAAATTGTTATGTTGTGGGTTCGTAGAACCTTCTTCTTCATTTTATATTTATATTTGTAAAATACGCTTATTTTTTTGCCATTATGAATATCAATTGTTATTGAGTTATAATTACATTATTACTAGGTGTTTGTATGATTGTAATATATATTTGTCCTGTTAATGGAATATGTAGGTGGACAGTAAATAAATAATTCAGATGCACCTATGAGAAGTTAGATACATCACTTCTAAACAACGATACCAGTTCACGGGTATGCATATCCATTAAGGTACAGTCGACATGAAGCGATTACAGTGCTTACAATACTGAACAATAAACTGATGATTGGACATCTTACGTACTGTCTAAAGCCTTTCAATCACTGGCGAACGAAATATGGAAAATATGCAACTTGTAATATGCGTTTTGATGAACATAATGGAATGAAATAGTATGAAAGTTTGTCATGAATTTCTTACCTCTAGAAACGACACAGCGAAACACTGTTTAATGTTTATTTTTAAACTCATGAAGCACAACAATTTTATCTATTAAGAGACGATGCAATTTTAGAACCGGTATTAAGAGGAAGAAGAGTTTGGAATATTGAGTATGCAAATCATATGGTGTCAAAGTTATTTATTAAACAATTAATTAGACTTGTAGTGAAAGAATCTCAATACTATAATCACTAAAAGGTATACAAGCTGTCCCGTATCGTTATTTTCAAATTTTAGGAGTGTAAAGTAGACTTCATTTCAAGTAAAAAAAACGCAAAACTTGTATATCCATTTTTATTTGTTTCAAAATTACAGATCTATGAATGTGATTGTCAGATCATGAAAAAGAATATATTCCCAAAGTCAATAAAAACTGATTTTATTTAAAAAACTTCAATTATTAATAATATTTTCGAAATGTCCACCCCCTTGTTGAATGCAGGCTTGTGCCCGTAAGCCAACAGAAGAAGTACTTATCCGAATTTCATACTTGTTTTGTCGGATTTTCTCGGCAGCCAGGCGAATACGATCCAACAACTCTTCTCTTGTGTTCGAAACTTGCGCGTAGACTAAATTTTTCATGTACCCCCGTAAATAAAAGTCAAGGGAATTAAGATCGGGTGATCTGGGTGGCCATGCAACAGGACCACCTCGTCCAATCCATCTTGGATAATTGACGTTAACCCAATTTCGGACAGAAATTTCGAAATGTGGTTGTGCCCCATCCATGTGAAACCATATTCAGTGGGACATCCTCTAAAAGACCTGGCAGTTCGTCAATAAGAAATTGAAGGTAATTGTTCGCATTTAGCCTCCCAGGAAGAACGACAGGACCAATCAACAAGTCATCGATTAAGGCCACCCAAACGTTAATAGAAAATTCATGTTGAAATTTAGATGGGCGTACAGCTTTGGGATTTTCTGATGACCACCTGTGCAGGTTTCTCAGATTTGTAACACCGCTTCTCGTGAACGTAGATTCATCTGTTCAGAGGACTGTTCTGCAGAAAATAAAATGAAGCCGTGACTGTCTTAATATCCAGTTAGAATAAACTAGACAAGCATAGTGGTCTGCCTCAAGCAAACCGTGTCCCCTGCGATAGTGATATGGATATAAGCCCTCACGTTTTAAAATTCGCCGCCAATAAAAATGCATATACAAGTTTTGCGTTTTTGTTATTTTAAATGAAGTCTACTTTACACTGTTAAAATTTGAACATAACGATACGGGACAATTGTATACTCGTGGAATTTGAAATTGTTTGTTTAGACATACCATTTAAAATATTTGTTCAGTAAAATGTTCAAACGTAACAAAAATTTCTTTAATTTCCCATTTTTCCGTGTATACGATTTTTATATATTAATTTAATACATTTTATATGAGAAGAGAATACGTATTTAGAAGTAAAATTCAAAATAATGCTCCAAGGTCAATTTCGTATATACACGTCAAACAATAAATTAACATTTAAAAATTGTGTAGAGACTCATGGAATCTGGTTTCTTCTGTATTAATTATTATAAATATTAAGTAATTTTGTACTATGGAATTAAAAGTGAAATTATGTATTGGAATTTTTTGGAGAGAAGGAGCAAGTTGCATTTTTATGTTCATATATGTATATGTCGGGCAATTTATTTGGCAATATTTAAAGTATTTATGTAATGGTATTTCTTTGTTTTCGAAATATAAATTTTTTGGAAGATTTTTTATAACGCCAGGTTTCCGAAATTTACTTTCAATCTTACTAACTTACTAACCTTGTTATCAGCGTACTTTTGTACAAATGTACCATTTTTATTAATAAAATAATTTGCTAAATGTGAATTTTAATTTAGAAAAAGCAAATGGTACTTGCTTTATTGTGACATTTATAAATTATATATTTAATACCGACAGACGCAACTAATGTTTTTTGTTTTAAACAACAGTACGTATATCTTTTTCTTATTTTTTTTTAATATAACAAATTGAAAATTTTATACTGTAGGAAACAAAATAAAAAGTGCAAATTAATTGCATTTTATGACGCTAACTATTCGAATTTTTCTATTGAAAAAATTCGCCTTTAAGCAAGATTCGAACCCACGTTCATGGTTTGCCGGACCATTGCTGTACCACTAAGTTATTAAGGACTGTGGTTCCGAATACATCGGGAAGCCTTAAGTTACACTAAGCAAACACATGTTCATATTTTTTTGCTCGCAGTCGGCATTTGTTGCAAATTAATTACATTTTTTTGCAAAGTAATGTGAATAAATTAAATAAAGCAATATTGAATTCAGAATAAAAAGTATTACCGCAATCAATAAAGAAAAATATATGTAATATCACTAAAAAAATATCGATGACGTCATAAAATGAAAAACAAATAGAAACTGAACATATCCTGAAAATATTTACTATAGTTAAAATCGCTATACCCCTTTGAAGTTTTTTCCAAATAATTAATATTAACGAATTTATGTAGATCTCGGTTTCCGGGTTGGAACCGCGTCGAGCTAGGCGTAATTGCCAATGTTTCGTCCACTGTTGGAAGGGACACCTTCAGGGCTGTACGTAGATGTTCGTCGATTTGCAGTAGCTTGAAACTAGGATAGTTTTTCATGAGTCATTTGAGTTTGTCCTGTGGTCGAAGTAAACTCCATTTCCACTCCATTGGTTCGTATTTACCAGGGTTGTGACGTGTTTGTGTCTGATTAATAAATAATCGTGTACTGTTGTATGTTTTTGTATGGCCCTATGTTGCGTGTGTGTAGTCTGTGTGTTTGTCGCTTTTTTGCGTTTAAGTCATGTATGTGTTTACTGTTTGTTGTTGTAAAGTGTGATTATTTTCTCTGTTTGTGTTACGAAGTCTTGTATCTGTTGTGTTGTTGCATTTGCAGAGTGTAGTGTTATTAGCATTTGGCCTAAGGCAAGTGCTAGTTCGTCATTTGTGTTAGGCGTTGTGTTGTTTCGTTTTTGTGTCCAGGGGTTAGTTGTTGGGGGTGGTGCTGGGGTGTATTTGGATGTGGTTTTATTTTAAGGGTTGTTTGGGTTGTTAGGACAGTTGAGGAATGTTGATAGGTGAGGACCACCGTAGTTTGCACACTTTGGTGGCGCTGTTTTTAGTTTTGTGCATACGTGTGTTGAGTGTGAGTCGCCGCATTTCATGCATTTGTAGTGTACGTTGCAGTGTCTTTGTTGGTGTCCAAAAGTCCGACATTTGTGGAATTGTATTATGTCTGTCTGTATGTTAAGTGTTTTGATTTTAATTGTAAGTCCGCAGCAGTCGTGTATGTTATAAATTGATTTATATTGTCTCTTCAGTTCGATTAGTATAAGTGGTGCAGGTTTGCCGTGTTTTCCGTTCATTCATTTGATTTTTAGTGTCAGGTAGCCTTGGTCAGTCAGGTCGTCTATTATGTCTGTGTCAGTGATAAAGTTAGGGATGCCTCGTATAACTATCTTTAGTGTCATTTCGCTTTGTAATTGGAACGTGTAAAATTGTATGTGTTCTGTGTTAAGTACGTGTTTAAATGTGCGGTAGTCGTCGTCAGTTTTAGGTTCGATGTGTATACCAGGTTTCACAAGTTTGTTTTGTACGGTCTTAATGTTGGATGCCTTAAGTATTTGTCGTATTTGTGCCCATTTGTCTTTCTCTGTGATTATGATTGGTGCTATTTTAGGTGTTTTGCGGGTTTCGGTGTTTATGTTTTGTGTAGTGTTTGGTTTGTCACCTACCCTGGGTGTGCAGTCTGATGTTGACGGTTGTGGAGTGGATTTGGTTTCGTCGTGTTCCATTTTTTCCTCGGTGTTGCAGTCTTCAGTCCACTGTAGGAATTTTTGATTTCAAGTGGTGTTGTTGTGTGGTCGGTTTTCTGTTTTTTTGTTGTATATTTGTTGTATATATAGGGGTTTGAAGTCGTCTTCTTTTTTCAGTTCGCGATGTCTCCTATTCTGTGTCTCTGTCTTGTAGCATTTTTCTTTTTTATGCTATTCTGGGGCTTCTAACACTGTCATTTTTACTGTCGGTTCATCCGGGTCTATTATGAATATGTTCGGTGTTCCCAGTAAAAGATTTTGTATATCTTCTTCCAAGTAGGTTTCTTCAATTATTGCCTGTGTGGCTACGATTGCATTGGGTGGATACTTTGCAACGTAGCTGGTGTCCAGTATAATGTTTGTGATGATAGTAGATCCGTCCGCCACTGCTTCCGGCTTCGGTTGACGAATGTCGTCGTCGGTTTTCGCAAATTGAATACTGCTGGAACAGAAGTCGCAGTGAGAATAACTAAGATAGAGACTGGCACAACTTATATAGTAGGTAAGGCCGCGATTTGGCCAGACAGACGCCTGGCGTCGGCCCTACACATTATTAGCGGGCCGACGCCAGGCGTCTGTCTGGCCAAATCGCGGCCTTGCATGTGGTGTTTCAGGGAGAAGGTCAAAGGTGGGATTGAGGAGGAGGAGGAAGGTGAGTGTCAAAGCAAGGTAGGTTTTAAACGCCAGGCGTCTGTCTGGCCAAATCGCGGCCTTGCATGTGGTGTTTCAGGGAGAAGGTCAAGGGTGGGATTGAGGAGGAGGATTCAATAGAGTTTGCCACGTAGGATGTAACGTATAGCCATCGTCTCTATTGAGATTGCGGGAATTTTTGTAAATTTCAATAGATTCAGTAGATACAAGCTATTATTGTCGGATCGCAGAAAATCTTTTTTAGTTGAGAATTTAGAAAAGCATTTAATTGTAAATGTTTGCAATATTAGACAAAGGCAAATATAAATACAAAGAGTTATATTATTTAGCTTACTTATTCTTATTATAGATGTATTTTGTAAATTTTTAAATAAAATATTGATTTAGTACATATTTGTGGTATCTCTAAATCTATATTGACATTATTTAATATCTTGACAATAATTTAGTTGTATAACTATCACTTAAACTTTACATATTTTTGCATATTTTAATAAAAGTATGTACTGCATATTTTCTTCGAATTTTGGAAACATATATGCGCACATAATAGAGTTTCCGTGTGTATATATTTCCCAGCTTTAGTTATCAGATATCTCGAATTGACGTAAGTGCGCTATTGATAAACTGCTTTAATAATGACTATCCTCTACTCGCACATGTTACAATTCGATTTAAATATAGGAACATGCCTGTAAGAGAAGAAAGAAGTGTTTAGGTAACAATGGGCAGTTCTTATTTCAGTTGATTAACGCGGTCTAGTTCTTTTCGTATCGTATCTATTCAGTTCTATCTCTCTAATGTCCAAATTAATTTTAATTCCATTCTAACTTTGGTGGAGTCCTTTGCTATGTGCCCCCACGAGCACTAAACTCGCGCCGACGAATATTCCCTTATCCTGAATCTACCCAACTTACCTTCAACGTTATGGTTGCCCCGGAGATCTTATGGCTAAAGGGCTAACTCAGTTATAGAGGCGAGTTGAGGGGAGGTTCTTACTTAAAAAAGGGCGCCACCATGTTTTCCTTTAGCCAACAGAGAACACAGACTCTGCCGTAGTAAGTGGATAAATTTAGTAATACTCAATAAGTTGTCAAATATTAAAAAAAACCCAGAGCTCATAACAATAATAACAAGATTTATTGATTAAGAAACCTCATTAATAGGTACAAGTAACATATTATTTGAATGAATCCTAGATTCACCCTGTATATATTAAATTGACAATTACTAAAATAAAGCAAAAATTAACTTATAATAAGCACCTCTTACTAAAATTGTACACTGAGTGTTTAAGGTTGAAAACAAAAAAAATATGCTATACCAGAGGGGTATATGTATGGCACAAAAAAATACTATTCCACAGTTGGAATACCCTTGATCAAAATTAATTATAGTACCTAAAACTATATGGTATTGCATCGGTAATTAATTAATTTGTTACATAATACCTATTGATTTAATAATTATTTTATTCTTCGCGAAGTAATAAGTTTATTTAAAATCGACAACAAAACATAATTATTATGGTTTAATATAACTAAATATTATTTAAATTTAAAACTGCCGCCTATATTGTCAAGACTGCTCAATGTTTTTAAGGTGTTCAGTATTTTTGTAACGTCATCGTTCGCGCATCTTCAGCCTCATCCGAAAGTAATTTTATTCTACTAATTATTTTGTTATATTATGTGCAATTAAACTTTTTCTAATCTTTTATGGCAATCTGTAATGTAAATGAGTTTTGATTGCATCCAGTCCCTTTATAAATGGCGGTAATGACGCACTAAATGAATGAGCGTGTTGTGAAGGAGTAATTTTATCAGATCTCAACAACGATTTGTACGATCTGTTAATGGCAGATCGATGAAAAATAAAAACACTTACCTAACCTTTCTAATTTTAGGCAGCTGCGCGCCAAACGAAATATCTAAAGCATTATACAGAGAGAGCAAAAATGGTTGTCCTGATCCTACACCACTTTCCACTAATCATGTGTCAATATTTACTTTAATTTTGACTACCGGTTATCCATAAGCGTAGAATGTTTTTATATTTTGTCATAAATATAGAGTTGTCAACCTACTAGACGCTTTAGTAATGAATATGATCAAGCATAACTGAATTCAGAATTATAGGTTACACTATTTTATATTTTACTTTACCATGCTAGCAAATTATGTTTCACTATAAATCATGCAGATATGTGAATGCTCATGGCATAAATTTTCATGAAATATATAAATAAATTAAGGATTTATTTTACAAATGAAACAGACATGCAATATACATATCTGTAACTGTACACATGGACAATATTATCTTGTAGGCGATTTCAGCGTAAATGTATATACAGATAGCATTGCATGTCTGTTTCATTTGTAACAAATGCGTAATACGTGCATAACGTATTGATATACTTAAACCTTTTTGTAGATTTATTTTAGTTTATTTTGTTGCAATATGTAAATACAAGGCAGCATATACATTAAAAAAATGTTCAAATTTTAATGAAATGGATATAAAATATAATTGCATGTCTGTACCTACTGTATCATACATCTAACTATAGAAATATATGGATTATACTGTTCACTACATAATTATTAGCTTATTAAAACATTTTACACCAAGCATTATGAGCTTTTAAGCATGAAGCATTTATCAAAGTACAGGTAACGCATCACGCACTTCAAGATTCTTGTTCGAAATGAGTTCCATTTTTATTTAAGCAAGCATCCACTCTTCTTTTCATATATAATCGAACACATTCATAAATTGTCTAATGGTTACATTATCCACTGCTTCTCTTATTGCTTCCTTCAATTCCTCCAATGTATGCAATGGATTGCGATATATAACGTTTTTTAAGTGACCGAATAAAAAGTAATCCAGTGGAGTTAAATCTGGTGATCTAGCAGGCCATTTACCTAAACCAATAATATGATTATCATAAAATTGTTGAATGTATTCTCTTGTTTTGTAAGCTGTGTGAGCACTAGCACTGTCATTTTGAAAATACCCTGCTCTCAATTCATCATCATGCAACTCATTTACAAATTCTTCGAGGATATTACGATATCGTACTGCAGAAACAGTGTCTTCAAAGAAAATAGGGCCAATGATTCATCTTCTAGACATTGCCATCCATACTCCTATTTTTATAGGATGTAATTGTGTTTCATGAAATAAATGTGTGTTCTCAGTCGACCACAAATTCTGTGAATTCACATAACCACTTAAATGAAGCCACACTTCATCTGAAAAGAAGGCTATATCCAATATATCATTGTGTTTTAAATTTAAATTAAATCATTGACAGTACTCAACACGTTTCTCAAAATCGGGCGGGAGCAACTCTTGCACGACAGACACCTTGTACAGATGGCAATGCAATTTCTGTTTAACAATACTACTTGTTGTTCCATACGACAAACCTATAAGTAACAGGGAAACATTATTGATAAATTATACACAAACATTTTAATGCATATGTTTACCTGTTTGTTGAGCAAGTTGGTCATAACAGATGGACGACCCGATTATTTGCCCCTACAAACGCTTCCAGTTGATCGAAAACGGGTTACAATTCGGAGAATTTGCCGCATTAAATTGTCATAGTCGATCCCTAAATCGGGGTATCGTTCGACAAATTCGTTTGCACAATAGATCACTGAATACGTCCATTATCCGTCAGCTCCACGTTCACCGTTTCTAAAGTACGCCTCCGAAATGAATTGGCCGTGCTCTAGCGTAAACGACATTTCTTTCAAATTTTGGGGAAAAAAATATTAATTGATAGAAACACACCTGACGTACGACTATGAACAAAATATGGTATTATTTGGTGAAATCCACCAGAAATAACTAAGGTGCTAATTTCAGATGAAAAAATGGATGAAAGTATTGATATACGCGCCGAGGAAAGTGGTGTAAAAGTGAACGAAAAGAAAAAAGAAAGAAAAATAAAGCAATTATGTTCTAGACAGTGTGTTAACGGTAGGTAGACATACCTACTCAATAAAAAACAATTTGAAATAATTTCTTTATTGTGATAAGGTTTCCATTGGCATCGCATTTACAGATTCTGTGCTTAGAGTAACGGATAGGCTAGATGTAGTCGAAGTAGAGGACGTTGGTTGGTGTTTTTTTCTGATGTTTAGTTTGTGAAGAATTTCTTTTACAGTTTTCCATTTGAATACAAAGATAATGAGAAAATATACACCTACAATTATAAATTAGTTTACCAGTTTAATATTGAAACAGTATAAGAACATGTTCATCTTCATAACAAGATTTTATCTTTTAAGGTGAATTCAGTATTACCTTCTAAAAGATTTAAAAAATTTAATATTTCGCCTACAACTTTTAAGAACTTGGAATCTTGGAAACTAGTTACGTAATAATAAATGTAATAAATCCATGTGACTCCCATTATCAGTCCAAGTTTCAACACAATATATCCGCTAAAATGAATTTTAAGATTGTTCTGATATACATACCATGACATACTTATTTCTCTTACTCTTTCTTGTTGATTTTAATCTCTTTCTTTTTCTGATCCATATTTGTCCGAGATATTTTCTTGAGATCATTTTTTATTTTTAAGAAGTGTATTACAGTTTTTATATATAGTACGAGGTTGATTATAATAAAGATTGAGGTAGGGAGGTATATATGTAAATAATGAGCATAGTTACCTGAAATAAATAGAAATTAAGTTATAATAAGATACTATTTTAAACAATTAAAAATAGAAAAAATAAAAGAACGTTGGTGTGATAAGCCAAGTTGAGTGAATTTAATCTTTCCAGTACTACTACCAATAATAATAATAGTTTAATATGACAAATTAACCCATTAATGCCTGAGTAACTTTTGGTTTCTAAAATTTACAATTTTTTTAAAGTTGCTTTGTTTATGTTATCTTAATGCAATGGTACCTGATTTTCGTTTGTTTTTTTGTATATTCCATTTTTTTTAACGTGTGATATATCATACGATAGGCAACTATGGGTATTGCGTATGGTAATATTCAAGGGTGTAATTAAAACCATAAAATCCGATTTCACGAATGTTTATTATACCTTTCGAAAACTTATATTATAGACATGGTAATTATTACAGAGGTGGTGTGTGGTACACTCGAAAACATGTTTTTGGGTGTAAGCCTACGTTACATTTTACACAGGAAAACTTAGTGCATTTTCCACAAAATGCGCAACGTCTTTGCGTATTTTGTTGATCAATAAGGTGATCAATTTTGTCGTATCTTATCTCGTGTAAAACGTTTTTACTACGCTTGGGTTTTGGGCCATTTAAATACTCCGGTGCGGTAAGAAGGGAAAGTACTATTCTTCTAGTATAGTCCAGAAGGCTGGTGCTTGGATAAGCATATCGATAAAGCAGCCAACTGTTAACCACTGCTGTATTTAAGCAAAATCGAACTAGAGGCCAATACCATTTTCTAGAACGAATGCGGATTCGATATAGGCCTCTCGTATTATCAAAAAGATCCACTCCAAACCATGCCTTGGTTATAAAGATGAATGACAGAAGGTTCATCCACGTCAACATGTTTGTGAAGTTGTCTTGACCAACGTTTACACAATCCCTTAGTCAGGCAAACATCATCAGACTGCACGTTGGTTCCAATCGTTACTTGATTGTTATCCTTCCACCTTGTAAGTGTTATATGATCATCAGCATTTTGTAATGTATGCGTGATACCTCGTATTGCTTTCCTGAAATCTTGTAGCGGAGCTTTCTGTATACGATCTGCTCTTATAGTACCAATACAATTTATTTTATTTTTTCCCAATTCTTGCTATCTATGCTATCTATCTTGCTAAGTATCTTGCTATCTATCTTGCTAAGTAATGATAGAGAATTGAAGAAGTTATCTATATATACTGTGGAATTGGCAGGTATGTAGCCTAAACAAAGACTTTCGGTTACACTGGAACCAAGAGATTTTCCTTCAATTTTGTCGCCAGCACCACAATATGGTTTAAATTTTAATACGTAGCCCTCAATAGTTGTAAGTACCCAAAATTTAAATCCATAACGTATGGGTTTACCTTTAATAAATTGCTTCATGCTATGGCGTCCATAATAAGGCCCCATAGCTTCATCTAAAGAAAATGAAAAACCAAGTGGCTCAGCTAATTTTTGTGACACAGTATTTATGTGATCGATAAGGGGTTGCACCTTGTAAGTTTTATTGTTGGTGTCAATGGTATTATTATCATTGAAGTGTAAAAACCGATGTATGCTTTCAAACTTATCCCGTGATATAGTGTTACTTATTAACACATTATGCGCATCTGGTTTGGTTTCCCAGTACATCCTTCGAAAAGGAGCTTTACTGTATCCTGATAACAACAATATTCCGATATAAACGTACATTTCATCAGTGCAAACAGTGAAATTATGTTTTCCTTTGAAACCAGCATATTTCTGTGATTCTTGACATATATAGTCAATAAAATTGTAGTAACCAAATTGAGTAATGTATTGTACTACTTATCTTAGTCAAGGTGCGACCCCGGTCTTGTTTCTATTGTATATAAAAACATGACCTCGGTCCATCCGATTTACATACACAAGCGTCCTAAATATGCGTTACACGCTTTCACCACTTGTTGATATTAAACTAAGGCCACTAGTCGAAAGAAGCACACTCTGATGTATACCGTCTGTCCCAATTTCGATGCTCACCATTGGTATCTCGGTTATTAGAAGATATAGAACAACGGTTAAATGGGGAATGTTTTGCAGAATTCAATACTCGGGGCAAATCCCATTTCAAATTAGACCTAACTTTTTAATTTTTTAAAATATTTTGAAAAATCAAAAATTTGCCGATTTCGTTATTCCTCAATAACTCGATAACGCTTAGTCTGACCTCTTTTAAAGTTTTACATTGTTCAGACACTTTTTTATAACAAATTATTTGATACAAACAGAAACCCCCGATTGTCATTTGTTTTTAAGTTATTACCACTATCTTTTGTTTTTCATATGGCGGCCATATTTGATTTTGGGTTTGTTAGGTAGTCCTCAAAATGTGCTTTTCAACGATGTATAACATGCCTGAAAAATTTTTATTTATAAGGAAAATATTAATAAAAACGTAAATAAATCTTTAATATGAAATTAGTAGGCTGAAAAATTAAACACCAATGTCAAATGAAAGTGAAAAGATATTCTAAGTAATACTGCAAACAAACGAAACGATAAAAAAATTATAGAAATAAAAAGTAAAGATACAGAACTTAAAGTTCACATTCACTTAAAGAAATTGTTCAATATGACGACCATTCTGTTCCACACAATTTTGACACCTTGTTCGAGTAGAGTTACAAACTCTACGTAGCGTGTTTCCGTTTACTGATGGTAGCACATCTAGTACTCTTTGTTCTAAAATTTCCCGAGTTTCTGGCGGTTCAAAATCAAATACTTCGTTTTTAGTGGTACCCCATAAATAATAGTCAAGCGGGGCAAAGTCGGGTGATCTCGCAGGCCATTGCACGGGTCCATTATTTGAAATCACTCTCTCATTAAAGTTTTCTCTCAAAAAATGTTGCACGTTACGAGTGTTATGGGCCGGGCAACCATCTTGCTGGAACCAGATGTTTTGCATGTTCTCGGGATTAATAATTTGCCTCAAAGCAGGCATTATCTCGTTTGTTAGTAGCTCCAAATATCTGTTACCAGTTAAATTATAATCAAAGATGAAAGGACCTATTAACTGATTATCTAAAACGAAAAAAAAAGTTTAAAAAACAAAAAAAAAAGTAAACAAAATGTCATACCAATTAAACCGCACCAGACATTAAAACCAAATCGAACTTGAAATCTTCTTTGATTTACCAAATGTGGATTTTCAGTAGACCAATGATGATAGTTATTCCTATTGAACACTCCACAATTGGTAAATCGTGTTTCATCTGTCCATAGTATTTTCCTAGGAAAATTAGCGTCATATTCACATTTTTGAAGGTACCACCTGCTAAACTGTAAAACTGTAATCGTCGGTGATTGTCATTATCACTTAAACCTTGTACAATTGTTGGTTTGTAAGGGTGATACTTGTTTTTCGTCAAGGTTCTGTGAACAGTAGATTTTGAAATCCCTATTTCTCGTGTCACACGACGAACTGATGTGCTGGGATTGTTCCTAACGTTCTGCAAAATATTATTTCGACGTGTATCAGCATCATTAACTTCATAGTTAGCTCGTTTTTGTTCGAAGCTTCCAAAGTTTTTTAATTTGCTAACTAGTCTTCTAAAAATTGTCCTGTGTGGCTGTTGTCTTTCTGGAAAACGCTCTGCATAACTCGTGCACGCATTTTCAGTGTTTCTATTTGCTTTGAAATACACTTCCAACATATCAACTTTTTCTTCGTTTGAATATGTATGTGCCATTATCAATACTTGTAAATCTTAATACTTGACATTAATTGCTTATCACTAACTACAAGTAGTTTTAATTAACTTATCTCTGCAGCACTAATTGTACTTTGACACGTTATCGTTTTGTTTCATTGTCAGAATACATTTGTCATTGACGTTTGACGGAACATAATGTCTTTGCTAGTGATACACGCTCAGAGGTTAGAATTATCTGACATTTGATGTAAAACCAAATACAAATCTCCCCACTACTTTTTATCCTGCGCGAACTTACCCCTCCTCGCGACAACTTAATTGGCGTTTGCTATACTTTGAATATCTTTTCAGTTTCATTTGACATTGGTGTTTAATTTTTCAGCCTACTAATTTCATATTAAAGATTTATTTACGTTTTTATTAATATTTTCCTTATAAATAAAAATTTTTCAGGCATGTTATACATCGTTGAAAAGCACATTTTGAGGACTACCTAACAAACCCAAAATCAAATATGGCCGCCATATGAAAAACAAAAGATAGTGGTAATAACTTAAAAACAAATGACAATCGGGAGTTTCTGTTTGTATCAAATAATTTGTTATAAAAAAGTGTCTGAACAATGTAAAACTTTAAAAGAGGTCAGACTAAGCGTTATCGAGTTATTGAGGAATAACGAAATCGGCAAATTTTTGATTTTTCAAAATATTTTAAAAAATTAAAAAGTTAGGTCTAATTTGAAATGGGATTTGCCCCGAGTATTGAATTCTGCAAAATATTCCCCATTTAACCGTTGTTCTATATCTTCTAATAACCGAGATACAAATGGTGAGCATCGAAATTGGGACACACGGTATAAGACGATCCATCAGATCTGAAGAGACAGTCAGAGACAGTCAGACACAGTCAGAGAGTCAGACACAGTCAGACATAGTTAGATATACAGTATGACATAGCGAGCGTAAGATAGAAACCTCCTTTAGACTACTGTCTATTTTGTTATTATGTATATTGTTATTGTTGTATCGTTATAAGTGTTAACTAATTATATGTTGTTATCCCAACGTTACCTGTCTATTATTTAATGCATCGACGCATCTGCGTACAGACGCAGCGATGTGCCCCCTCAGGACCGGGTCACATCACATGGCGATCCTGCCCACGTTAGACCTCACGTCTGACATCACATGGCGACCCTGCCAGCCACTTAAGGCTAAATAAACTAAGTGGAAGATCGGAACGAATCACCCGGAAATATGGCAAACCAGTAAGATAGAATGGAAACCAGGCGACGGAAAAAATCATCCTCAGCCAGGAACAAGCGGCTTCCGTCCGCTCACAGGTCAGCCCCAGCCACTCTCTGACTTCATCAGAAGATTGCATGTATTTTTTTGGTAAAGACAATTATAGTGTGTAAAAGTGATTAAGTAATACATAGACTCTTTATATATGTGTATATTTCAATAATTTAAAATGTTGCTTTGTATTGTAAGAAATAATATTAGTTTGCATAAAATGTGTAACAATTTCTGCTTACGCCAACGGAATGTAAAGAGCGTAGCACCGTTACTTGTTTTTTTAAAGGTCAAGTTTATTTAAAATTAATACTCGTATATGTATAATGTAATTGTAAAAACTTTACATTATGGGCGAAAAATTCACTTCAAAAACCTGTCGCAAGTTTGTTATTCACCGTACACGAGGATGTAGAAGTTTCTACACATTTGTTTTAAAGAAAACCGCCTAACTTAAACGGAAAAAACATGATATATTTTTAAATTCAATTACGTTCAATGCATACATATTATAAAATGCATACGTTTTATTTTTTTAAATAGGCGGACACACAATGAGTATTGTATTTCAAATTCTTTATCCAAGCAAGTGTATAAACAATAATATGTGTATTTAAACAGTTGAATCAATAAACATCGGTACGGCAAAAATAAACATCGGAAAAAAATACGTTCAAATTAGTTTAGAAATTGGCAAGGCCAAGTTCGCATAAAATGCACGATATCATTTATTATTTTAAACAATTACACTACGTGACATTGAACGAAACTATGTCTTAACGCATTCGCAAAGTTCGCAAAATAAAAGAGAATTCAGATTAATATACGAGGAGCATGATTTAATTATTATTTACAAAGAATTCCAAAATTTTTGTTGCAAACGCCTTATCACTAATAGAAGTTGATTCCAATAATGTAAAGGTTAGTAACGGGACGACCGATAGCATCCTTATCACGTCAAAGGCGGAATCGACGACAGAGACCTATCGATCGTACCATTACGAAACCGTCAGCAGCTACAGATTCCACCAACTCCAGGACTGATCATCTTAGGGTTATGGAACTGTCGAAAAGGAAACCAGTCGAATCAAAAGAGTTTCAAGTGACGAAAAAGGCAAAACTTCAATTCGCTCCAGAGTCGTAATGAAGCAAGCATGCACTTCAAGGAAATGGTCCTATACGACGAAAACGCTCTCACAATTTTTTTTATTAAAGAGAATGCAGTTTTAACGAAAATGTGTATTGTTAACTGGTCTCTAGAATTTCTGCATTGAAGATAAGTGGAATGAGTTATAAGGGAACCAGCAGGACATGCGCCCTTAACTATCCTCGAAATTGCTTCGCAGAACATGACATACACGAAATATGTGTTGTCCAGGAAAATTCACGAATCAGTGATTTCCTAAAATCATTTTTTGCCATAGAGCAAAAGAAAGAGAGAGAGAGTTGAATTATTTTAAAATAAATATGATTAAAGGGGAGCGCACAGAATTGAAGACAAACAATCAAGCACAAAGAATTGAAGACAAACAGTCAAGCAAACATGAAAAATCAAAGACAAGAATCGAATGCGAAAAATTAAGGAAAGACAAGAATTGCAAACTACGACGTAAGTCAACTATTACAAATTACTACTACATGTTATAGGGATAAAATTTAAGCAAACAAACTTGAGACAGTGTACAACGGCACTTTGAAATTTATCATTTACCATTTAAAGTTTTTCTTTTACGATCTACTATTTACCTTTTACAATTTACAATTTAAAAGTTACTATTTACATTTATCATGTACTATTTGTAATAATTTTAAGTAACTCTTACAGAACATTTGTAATGTAGATAATAATTTCAAATAGATGTCAAATATTTAGATAATAAGGACATGTATCCCATTAATGTAAATTATATCTGCACTTAGTACATAAGAAAATATAATTAGATATAGAGATATTTAGCAAAAGAAAAGCAAACGGGTTACAACCCCCCTTTTCTTTTCTTTCTCGCCGGGTGGAAGGTGTAGTAACCAAATTGAGTAATGTATTGTACTACTTAACTTAGTCAAGGTGCGACCCTGGTCTTGTTTCTATTGTATATAAAAATATGACCTCGGTTCATCCGATTTACATACACAAGCGTCCTAAATATACGTTACACGCTTTCACCACTTGTTGATATTAAACTAAGGCCACTAGTCGAAAGGAGCACACTCTGATGTATATAAGACGATCCATCAGATCTGAAGAGACAGTCAGAGATAGTCAGAGACAGTCAGACACAGTCAGACATAGTTAGATATACAGTATGACATAGCGAGTGTAAGATAGAAACCTCCTTTAGACTACTGTCTGTTTTGTTATTATGTATATTGTTATCGTTGTATCGTTATAAGTGTTAACTAATTATATGTTGTTATCCGAACGTTACCTGTCTATTATCTAATGCATCGACGCATCTGCGTACAGACGCAGCGATGTGCCCCCTCAGGACCGGGTCACATCACATGGCCATCCTGCCCACGTTAGACCTCACGTCTGACATCACAAAATCTTCTGGGAAGAATTTGTTAAATACGTCAATGGGTTGCAAATTTTTTTCTTTAATTTCTTTAACAATATTTGGTTCACTGGTTTTACCAATTTTTATTTTTTCTTGACGACGATATAGTATTTTTTCGTTCCAGTCTGTCGGCCTCTGCATGGGTTTCTTTGCCTTCCTATTTGCTATATTTTTTATTCCAAATAATCTTGCAAGTGGTATATCATCACTGTCACTTAATTCCTCATTATGTCGCTCTTTATCAGCCTGCTCTACACGCTTTTCATCTTCACCACCAACAACGACTTGCATAGGTTGTTTTAGTACTCCTTTTCCAATATCTCGGATATTACATTTACCTTCACCGTCGTCGCTTGGTGCGTCATCTAAATCCGTATCTTGTCCGTCCTGTGGAGGCAGCAGTACAAGGTCCATGTGTCCATCGCATTTTCTTATTGTTTCGTATTCTTCATCATCCGAACTTAGGCTTTCTAAATAATTTAAAAGTTCTTCTGCATCTCTTGGATCAGAGGGATTGTAAAATTTCTTGCTAAATATAAAAGTATTAACAAACAATAACATAGGTATATGCCTACCGTATGATATATCATACAGTCTCTTTACACACGCATGGATACCTTATCAAGTAATAAATATTAGTATAAAAGACCGTTAACACATTTGTGTTATATATATATATATATATATATATATATATATATATATATATATATATATATATATATATATAAAGGATGTCAGTAAGTAAAGAAAAAAGGTATACAAGCATGTAAATTTGACATAACCTTACCTCAGGCTCATTTTTCGGTGGAAAGAACAAACACGCGGTAATAAAATTGTGAATACTAGTATTCTATATTACTTTACATAAGTATTACTGTATGTAATTTGTTAAAAACATATAAGAAAGTCGATTCAAAACGATGAAACTGAATTACCGTTAGAAACAACGTGCTCAGATTACTTTGAAGAATATCATAACCTCCGTATGTTAAATCATACCGTAGGCACTAATATAAAGAACGTGCGTATACCACGCTCTTCAAAATCTTTCCTGATTAGCAGAGCGGACTGAAGCTATTGAATGGCCAATTGTCCCGATAAATCGTTGTGGCGGTATCAGGTATAGTATGCATGTTATAACGGCCGCACTATTTGCTTGCTCGATTGCATTCGTCGAGCAGATGTTTTTATTTCCGTCATAGAATAGTACATTGTGTGTATTCCTTCATAAATTTATATCAACAGTGGCGTGTAAAACGCAATATACATTTATATATTATTTCATTATATCCGCTAATTTCCAAAGTGTATTTTAGTGTTTACATGCTGTTATACATGCATATACATATATGTTTTTATTGTTCTTGAGATAGTATAATTTCCATTCTCTTCTATAAGGGATTGTTTCTGGTATCGTTTCTTTCAGTGTTATTTGGTTATAACGTTTAGTATTTTAAAAAAATCAGTTTTATACTGTTATATTGTATATTTATCCTGTAATCTTTTATAAATATTAAGTTTAATTTACTACCTTGTTTTTTGAGTAGTTTTCGTTTCTTTTTTTTACTCCATTTCTTTCTGTTCCTAGTATTTCTCTTTCTTTTCATTAACTATGGTGAATTCTCGTAGGGTAACCATAGTAGGATTAGAGGCCATTCAGATTGGTTGCATATTCGTAAATATACCTCGATATATTGCAGTGCCTGTTTATTAAGTTTAAGGCGTCCCCAAAAGTGTAATATTCAGAGATACGTTTCTTCCAAAACTCATCAAGACAACACATCTGCACCTGACACTTTTAACGAAGAACTGTTTGAACTTTGATGACGGCCAATATCGCATTCAAAAAGCTTAACAACCCAGTCCTCAAGAGGTTTCATACAAAATATACTGATCGTCATATACCAGAAGAATCTACTTTACGTAAATACCACTTACCAAAATGTTATTTGAGAACCATTGAAAAAATAAGGACTAACCTATCTAGTCATTATCTTTGGGTAAGTGCAGATGAAGCAACGGATGTAATGGGACGATATGTGTTAAATGTAGTTTTTAGTATTCTTCATCCGACAGCTTTATACCGACCATACTTAATTGCAATTAAAATATTGCCAGTTGTAAATGGTGAAACAGTTGCAGAAGTAATTGATCAATGTATTCATATTTTGTCATTGGATAATAACTATAAAGACGAGATGCTATTATTTTTGACTGATGCAGCAGCTTATATGTTAAAAACAGGGAAGTTATTAATGCAATCTCATCCCAATATGCTACACGTTACCTGTGCAGCACATGCACTACACAGAGTATATGAATACATCAGGGGTCATTTTCCAAATGTTGATAAGTTAGTTTCATCACTTAAAAAGATATTTCTCAAAGCACCTTCACGAGTGGCATTATATAGAGAAATATTTCCAAATTTGTCTTTAACCCCCAGTTCCTGTAGTAACTAGGTGGGTAACATGGCTAGAAGCAGCATTTTTCTATTCACAACACTTGGATGAATTAAAAAATTTAATTTTTTATCTTTAAGATGATGATATGCAAAGCATTTCTAATTGTAAACACCTGATACAAATTGAAAAACAGGCAGACTATTAAAGGAAACATATCCTAATATGCTGCATATTACTTGTGTGGCACATGCTCTCCATAGAATTTGTGAATATATCGGAGACATCTTTCCATAAGTTGATAGACTTGTATCCGCTTTTAAAAAAGTTTTCAGAAAAGCACCATTGAAAGTAGCTCCTTACAGGGAAAAACTGCCATCTTTGTCACTGCCTCCCTCTCCAGTAATAACTAGATGGGGGACATGGTTGGAAGCTACTAGTTTTTATGCAGAGAATTTCGATAGTTTACAAAATTTCGTTGCATGTTTAAATGACTATGCAAGGAACTAATACAAATTCCACATTTAAAAATTCAGTTGTACTTTCTTCAAGAACACTGGAAATTTGCCAAAACTAATCACTTATTTTGAAAATCGAAATCTCAAATTAAATAATGGTTTAACGACATTAGATGTGGCTATTAATAATTTGAAAAGTATTCCATGTGACTTCGGATGTGGCCTTCGGCAATAGCTAGACGCAGTGTTTAATAGAAATCCAGATTTAATAACATTGCAGCAATTGTGTATGAGGACAAAGCCACAACATTTAACTGCAAAATACGCGGAAATAAAAGAATATTTCCAGTATGCACCTAGAACCAGTTGCGATGTAGAAAGGACGTTTTCTATCTACAAGGATGTATTTCATTCAAAGAGAACAAATTTTACAGTAGAGAACCTTGAGAATGTATTTCTAGTAAATATTAATACTCTTTTACTCAACTTGAACTACAAAATGAACAAATAAAAATGTATTTCATATTTTGTAGCCGTATATATACCGAATATATATATATATATATATATATATATATATATATATATATATATATATTTATATAAATAAAATTATAAACTTTAAAAATACAAATGTTTAATAGTACGTTCGTGGGCGATAAGTCATCAACCTCTCGTGTCCGGTCTCTAATAATAACTAGAGACCGGGCACATCTTTTTGAAAACAAAATCTTTGTTTCTCACCAAATTTGGTAGTGTCAATGGAACATCCTTGTGGATTTATGTATGGTCTTATTGCTTTCGGCAAACTATATACGCCTTCGTTACCCAAAATAAAGAACAACGTACATAAAACGGGTATCCCTGTAGCGTATATACTATAATAGATTAATTTCTTCTGCATCACGTCTGGAGTTTGTCCAACATTCGCCCTCGTTCGCCTGAAATGAGCTAAATGTAAATAAGTAGACAAAACGTATTAATTAGTGGTACCGTTTAAATTACCAAATTCGTTTAATGAATAACGACTTTAGATTCTTTTTACTTTTGATCGAATGCATGTGCTACAGCGAGAGATTACTTACCCTAAAGTATGCCATATTTCGTATGATAATACGTTTAACCATGTTAGACGGGCCACCATAATAAAAAAATAAATGTAGGCTGAAAATAGAATGTTTGCGTTACTATGTGTTTACCATAATTTTAATATTTACGCAGTGTACTGTATCAAATAACTGGTCAGAATTAACAATGACGTAGGAAATATCCTTTGAAAAGAAGAGTCAAACTAATAGGATATACGTTAAGATAGAATATATATATATATATATATATATATATATATATATATATATATATATAATATTTTCGTGACCTTTGTATGATATGGTAAATTTCAATCAGTTGGCGATCAAAAGTCTGGCTTCACTTCAAAGTATATGCATTTAAAACAACCCTACATGTTTCGGCAATGATGCCTTTATCAAGCATATAAAATATAAATGACAGTATACAAATTTCAAATAATTGAGTTGCTATGGATAAAATTATTCAAAGATACATTCCAATTGAATAATAATAAATCATGCCTTAGTATTCCAAAAACAGATAGCAAGGTGTGAACATATGTGTTGTCCGCTGCTAGCAGCTTGTGTCTCTTTCTGGGTATGAACTTGTGTGTTGGTTACTGCTGGCAGCTTGCGTCTCTCTCTGGGTGTGTGGTTTTGTGTTTGTGTGAGCGCGTAAGTGTAGGGTTTTGTATGTTGGCGCGCTCGTGCGTGTGTTTAGTGACCGGTCGCATAAATTTAGAGAGATCGGAAAACCAGCCGTTGCGCAGGGCCGTCAACCCTTTCCCTGCAACTTCTTTACTTTTCCGTGCAGTACTTCGACGGCCCGCCCCCCGCCCCATCGAGGCACTAAACACACGCACGAGCGCGCCAACATACAAAACCCTACACTTACGCGCTCATACAAACACAAAACCACACACCCAGAGAGAGACGCAAGCTGCCAGCAGTAACCAACACACAAGTTCATACCCAGAAAGAGACACAAGCTGCTAGCAGCGGACAACACATATGTTCACACCTTGCTATCTGTTTTTGGAATACTAAGGCATGATTTATTATTATTCAATTGGAATGTATCTTCGAATAATTTTATCCATAGCAACTCAATTATCTGACATTTGTATACTGTCATTTATATTTTAGATCCTTGATAAAGGCATCATTGCCGAAACATGTAGGGTTGTTTTAAATGTATATACTTATACTGAAGTGAAGCCAGACCTTTGATCGCCAACTGATTGAATTTACCATATATATAAATATATATATATATATATACTATTAAGTATTATCGACCGTACTGTATAAGTAAAAATTCATTAACGGTTGAGCGGTCTGTCAAGTAAAAATAAAGCTCCTTTATTCCACTCTATATTTCATAACGGATTTGTTACTTCATCAGGAGTGTCTACATGTTTAACAAAACCACAATATATTAAACAATATAACAATAACTAAATACTTACAATTGAGAGTTAAAATTTAGCAAACAATATATATATATATATAATACAAAAGTGTTTTTAATAATATATAAATATTATTAAAAATGGGGTGTGAAGAACACAATACAAGTTCATATGTATTTTTGAATGTATCTTCTCCAAAGACGTAGATACGTATTTCACATTTCTACATGATTGTCAATACGCCCCTGTTGGAGAAGAGACACATTCAACAAACATAACTCCCTTGCTATCTCGCAGATATTATTAAGACAGAGCGTGAAGGAATATTCAACGCTGTCTATATAATAATCGCAGAACTAGCCGTGGTGTTCCTTATAGTCGGTAACCACCGTATCTATAAAAAACTGTATTATCGTGTCTTCACTACTTGTCGGCGTAAACCGAATACGTATATAACAACATAATTTGAAACATACTTGAGTAAGTAAAACCTACCAATTTTGTATAATACAAAAGTATTTTTAATAGTTTCTTTAATAAGTTCTAAGAATGTAAACACCCGACACCTTAAGGGTATAAGGGTTTTCTGATAATATATATATATATATATATATATATATATATATATATATATAATTCATAGTAACAAAAAAGAAATTAAAGTTATTACCGAGTTAATAACCGGACATCGTCCTTTAAGGAAGCATCTGTACAGCATGGGCTTAGTTAGCGAGCACTGGTGTAGAAGACGTGAAAAAAGGAGGAAACTAGCTATCATGTAATATGTTCTTGTGAGGAACTGAAGAGACAGAAACATTTCGCAAGAGATCTATTGGATCCTACGAGGGTACTTAAACTTGCCCTGAGGAGGATAGTGGCTTGTGATGTTGCCTGGTCCTACGGGCTACATCTTGATGTTTGTCCGTGGAAGTGTGTAGGAATTAAATAACACGCGTACGAAGTTGGTTTAACATTTGTATAATTAGTTAATACTTGAAACAAGATAACAATACTATTTACATAATCGATATAAGACAGTAGCCGAAAGAGAGTTCTATAACGTACTCACAAGTCGTACTGATTGTCTAACTAAGACTGATCTCTCTTCTTTAATCGAATGTCTTATATACATTGAAAGATCCTTCTTTCGGCCATCAACTACTTAAAACATCAACAAGATTTGCAAGTGCGCAACTGTGATTCATAACCTTGTATATGCAATTAGATGGACCGAGGTCGTGTTATTCTAATACAATATAATGAGACCGGGGCCGCACCTTGAGAAAGTAGTACATACACAAATTACTTAAATCAAGTTATCACAGGCTTTTATCGAGGACACAAGACGAACAGAGTGGAATTAAGAGATCTATTAGGGTGGTACAAAGAACACTTTTCTCAGGTGCTTGGACGTGCTGGCGTCCAATCCAAAACGGAAGAAGATGGACACTTTAATGTATAACTGAATATACCCGTAATTACATACGAGGTGCAATCCAGACTGATGCTCTAAAAATTCGAAACTCAACCTTTATTCTTTAGGAACTTCATAGGACTAGAACCTGTATATGAAATCGCTAAGGATTCCGCTAAAAGGGAGACCTGGTTATGGCTAGAAAGATAACATAAAGAGAAATGTAAGCTAATGGAAGGTCAACTCCATACCAAAACACTATTAAGGGAGCTGGACGCTAGGTTTTCAGCCAACCTAATTCGTAGTAACAAAAATGAAATTAAAATAATTATCGGCTTAATATCTGGACATTGTGCTTTAAGGAAGCATCTGTACAGCATGGGCTTGGTTAGCGAGCCCTGGTGTAGGCAATGTAAAAAACAGGAGTAAACTAGCCTTCATGTAATATGCACGTGTGAGGAACTGAAGGGACTCAAGACAGAAACTCTTCGGAGATCTATTGGATCCTACGAGCATACTTAAACTTCCACTGAGGAGGATAGTGTTTTATCGAGGACACAAGACTAACAGAATGGAATTGAGAGAGATGTATTGGGAGTGGTACAAAGAGCACTGTGTTCATGTGCCTGGACGTGTTGGCGCTCATCTCAAAAAAATAGAAGAAGAAGAAGAAGACAACCCGGGTAATCAATTCCAACAACTCCAAAACCGAATTTGCGTCAAAAGAAGAGAATGCTGTGCATTTGGTAGTATAAACAAGGTCCTATTTGGTATGAAGTTTTACCATTGGTAGAGACCATTAATTCTCATAAGTATTGTATAAAAGCTGATAAGTTTGAATATAGCAATCAAAGAAAAACGGTTTGCTTTTGGTCAATAAAAAAGAAATTGTTTTTAGCGCGATAACTGATATAAATAAATAAAATTGGCAGTGCAATTTCAGACCAGCAAAATTTTTTGAAGGAGGTATTAATCGGGTGCCTAAAAGTTGAACGGGTGTTGTACAAAATAATGGGTATTGATGTAATTTTTTTAGATTAAATACCGACCTAATTTTACTTACCGAAAAGCGTGCAATATTTGTGTAAATTTGCATAAAATATCCTTAAAGCATACAGGATCCAAAATATCAAGCTTAATAAGCAAAAACAGGTGATAATTTTCTCCACTAACTTTCTCATTTTATAGACGAATACGTACACGGCTATTGTTACCACAAGACATATACATGTCAGTATGAGAACACCTCTCACTATGTCCCACTTTATATGCGTCGCTCGACTAATATTGCATATGAGGATTAGGTTCGTATAAGTTTGATCATTCTTGTTGTATCTAGTATCCAAACAGTAATCGTCTAGTTTGTATTCTGTAGGATCGTCAGTTTGGAAGAGGCTTCCGTTGCTTTTTACAGTAAAGCTTATTGCACGAATGTCTTTCCATCTCGCCGTGTCACATGTTAATTTGGTTCTATACACAAATCCATAGCCATCTGAAAAATGAAAATTAATTCTTGTACAGAATAGGAGTAGGTACAGGAGTAGGTCTTGTACAGAATAGGTAGTGATAACTATAACTATACAATCCCTTAAAGAAGGTTGTTGGATATTTTACCTAATTATAATACTGGTGGAAATAAACAAAAAAACTGTTGCTGACATATAGTCGATTTTCCGTTTTAACTCTTAAGTGCATACCGTTGCAGAAATGCAACATAATCTTTTAAATATCAAAACTATAACCCATAACAAGTTCTCGATCTATTCATGATATTTTAGAGATGCCACAGTGTGTTAAATATGAACCTAACAACTGCGCACTTAAAATTTTAGAAATCTTGAATCAGTCAAGCTTGCCTCGTGGCGGTAGTCACATGTTCTAACCTAACTTTCCTTACTGAACTTTTATAAACGTTATAAAGTGAACAAAAGGCATACTCGCGGATAATAAAATTGTGTTTTATACTGTCTAAGGCTAGTACTGCAAACATTTTATGGTGTTTTGTGTTAAAACATGGGCGATGTTCAACCTTTCGTAAAAAATTATATGTTGTTGAACTGCAACATCGTGCGTAGCGATTCATTTACTTTGGAAATCCTTTTACTAATCATGTTTCTGTTAGCCATGTCGACTGGCGATCGCAGGAAGGCGCTTACCGATGAAAACTTGCAATATTTTGCTGATCATTTAAGTAAAATTAGTGACGATGTAAATATCTCTGTCGTATATAGTTTAGATGATCCAGAGTATTTTCCCGATAAGGTTGTAGAGGAACAAGAACAATATGAACTACACTGGCCAACACGATTTTCTTCTAAGCGAGACTTGTTTTTTACTATTTCGGGTGTGTTGAATCCGAAAATCGCATTAGTTTTTGCGTACAATTAAACTGTATACTGTACTATGCTCTTTGAAGTATCACTAATGCGGATAAGTAGTTACTTACATAAGACCTGTTAAGATATGAAGAAGGTGTGAAATTTAATAATTCATTTATTTATTTCAATGCAACATTAGTCACGAGTACAGCGCAAGTATTTACACAATAATAATTAAAAAAATACCAGAGTATTTTTAAAAGGAAAAACAACAATCAGGGAATACATTTTCGTTTGTAGCACTTTCTGCTGTGTATTTTGGTTTGGCAGTCTTTTTGAACACTCCAACAGTAGTCGGCCATCATATGAAAATCACATCTTCCTTGGTATCGAGTTTCATGATTTTTAAATCTTGATGAAATTTCTCGCCTTGTTCATTGCTTACAGCACCTAAATTTCCGGGAAACCTATCAAGATGACTATCAAGGAAATGGAGCTTTATGCTCGTATATAAAGAATATTTTCATTATGCACGTATAACTAGTCGCGATGTAGAGAGGACGTTTTCTATCTACAAGGATGTATTTTTTTGAGGTAATATGTTTATTTTCAGTACACTTATGACTAGAACAGACCAATTTCCGTGCGCGCCATGAGCGCCGGTATGGGAGTGTAATTCGTAATATATTAGAATATGCGATAGAATAGGGACGCAACATGAGCTTGTTATCGATATAAGTATAGAAGTAGAGACATTTATTCTATCAGAAATAATTAAATATATATTTGGTTTTCTGCTATTAAAGTAATATGCATAAACAGAATAGTACATATTATAGCAGCGTTGTATGTACCTAGAAATAAAATGGAAAATGTATGATATCAGTGATTGTGTGCACGACAGAGGATTTAAAGAAACACACCGTTTTAAGCGTCTTCCAAGGATTGACAAACTGGAGAAACTCGATTGTATATTTTCAACATCAGGTGCGTTTCTCAGGTTATTTCTGAAAAACATGTCCGCCGTGAGGAAAAAATATGTTTATATTCGGAAAACGAGCGTTCTACATCTAGTGATGTTATATTCGCATAATCCAAATACTTTCTTAAGCAACTTAACGCATCTGTATACGTGCCCTCACAAATACGTGTTAAGGTGTCAAAATCTGCATTTCTGTCTAAAACACTTTCAAATTTAATGGCGCGTAATATGGAACCACATCAACCAACGTCTTCAATTTTATTAGCATCCAGACGACTAGAACAATGTAATGCCGAAAAAATTTCAGAGGTGCTCTTAGATACTTAGGAAAAATTTAAACTTTCGAAAGACCAAGTATTAATGTTTATGACTGATGGTGCCGCAACCATGTGTTCTGTAGGCCGGTCTCTTATTGTCCTAACTTGTTACATATTACTTGTAAACTCCATGCTCTACACCTTGTGGCAGAACAGGTTCGTAGATGTCAGTGGCGGCTCGGGGTGATTCACATAGGGAGTGCATAATCTCAAAATTAAAAAGTGTAATACAAAAACTCTTACCCAATCCTTATAAATTTCACCGACGTACTGTTCCAGACAGGTACTGTTCATTGTAGAGTTTGTTTTGAGGGAATAGTAAATATTACACTACACAGTTTAATTACATCTGACGATAAACGAAGTCCATTTTACGTGTCTTTGACTTGCGGAACAGTTCTATCACTGTTTTATTAAAGTTTGGGAAATCATTTATACATTCTTTTTCACAAGATAACATAGTAAGGGCATTTAATCTCTCTTCGTTCATTGTATTTCTCAGGGAAGTTTTTATTCTCTTCAACCGTGAAAACTGGCGTTCCGCTTCGGACGTTGTCATTGGGATTGTAATGACAATTTTTAAAAGCGTAACAACTTCATTAAAGGTGTCGCTTAATCCATCCAGCAGAAGACCTAGCAGACCTACAGCACCGACTTCTATATTTTGCCTAAATTCTTCTCTAGAATATAGAACGCATAATTCAGTTCGTAGTCTGCTTTCACTGAGGCATGGATAAAATTTTACTGCTTCTTTAAGGCAATCTCCCCGGAAATTTTTTTTTGAAAAGAGGAGAACTGTTTAAAAGAAATTAAGTTTGCTAATATTAAGTGCCCTGTATACCGAAATCTAGTTTTTATTTCTAGCAAAATAATATCGCACACTTCAATAGTTTCCCTCCTTCTTTGGCTACCATCAGTTACTCTTCGCCGCTTTGATGGTCGAGGAGTCAGTTCTGGGTCATTTTGTTTAACCAACTGATTATCTGTGTCAGCGATTTCGGTTCGAATTTTTCCAATAGCACGTTCAAAATTATCTAAATTATTCTAGATTTTTAATGCATCTGTATTGACATTTTGTAATTGATTAAACAATATGTCCACATGTGGCATAATTTTATGAAAGAAAGTTAACCAATAGATAAAATTTTCCTCCTCTAAAATTCGCAAATTGGCACTAGCTTGATGAATGGTAGTTTCTAAACTAGCTTCTCCCTCGATTTGTTCTAGAGCTTCAATTATTTCTTCTCGGTGCTCATATATTGTATTCACTGTCCTAGAATTGAAGTCCCATCTTATTTTTGAAGAACGAGGTAAGCTTTTTCTCTGAAGGAATTCTTCCAATCTTGCAGCTCGTTGTGGTGAAGTGGAGAAAAATGTACATAATCCCGTCAGATTGGCAAAAAAAATTCTGCAATTACTACTGCTCGATGTAGAATGTGACATAATTAGATTTGTCTGATGTGCATAACAATGTACAAAATTAGCCGTTGGATACTGATCTTGGACATGTCTTTGCACGCCGTTAATAGCACCACTCATGACTGCTGCCTCATCCTAGCTCTGCAGTTTTTCTGGGTCATCAACAAGCAAACTAATTTCGTTAAGGATGGAGGCAGATAAAGAATTAGCATCATGTCCACTAGGCAGAAGAAATTTCCAAAATCTTTCCACCGATCTTGCGTTCACTATATATCTTGAAACAACCACCAACTGAAACTGATTGGACACATCTGTGGTTTCATCAGCTATCACAGATATTATCACAGATATGAAGTCGGTTGCTTTAGTTTCACTTGCAACTTGTTCATGATACACGTTCAACATTGCATCAAGCAGCTCATTCTGTATCGTTTTTGATAATCCCTTAAAAACCGGTGCTACTTCGATGTGATCTCTGAGCGATTTATCCAATTCTGCCGTAAAATTTATCAATTCCCGAAAAATGCCCCCTTGTTATTCGACGTTTGCTGTTCATCATAACCCCGAAGTGCCAGTTCAAACGCGCCACAAAATCTAATGCAATTTATTATTAAATTTAACACATGCCTATTTTTTGTTACCTTTTCATTGTGTTGTTGAATTGCTTTTCTTTATGATGAATCTAAAACATTCTGAATGTTATTTTTTCCTAACATTCTTAGACTAAATATATTTTTCAAATGCCCTTCGGAATTTTCATGTTTACTAATTTTAGCACTAAGATGAATTAAGTCCCTTATTCCGTTCTTTGACCGGTTCACCACCAAACAAAAGACACGGAAAACAAAACAAAGTATTTTTAATTTCACACCCACAAATCCAGTAATTTTTCTGATAAATATTCATTTTGAATTTTCTTATAACGTCTTTACCTTTAACAGATTGTTTATTTTCTAAACATAATTGAGGCATCGGCCGTTTAAGATTTTTTTACTGCGATTTTTTCATTATACGTTAAACGCGAAAACGCGTTGTTTTCTAAAAAAAACACGGAGTTCATCGCAATAACGCCCGAGAGCAGTCTGGTTTAGTTGCTCCAACGTTATGTATTATACGACATTGAAGTACGGCAAAATACAGTTCTCCCCACCATCAATGTAATGTTAATGCCTTAACACAGCAACGGTAAGGGTTTGCTCAGTATATCTGTGACGACGCTCGGTGTATGTACGTTGTTAGCGTGCCACGTTCCTCGTCAATAACTATGAATACATAATATACATAATAAATAAATACTTGCAGTTAGTCGCCGCTTGGTTTGTTTCGTTTCATAATTCCAGGGGGTGCAATTGCTCACTTGCTCCCATTAAAGAGCCGCCACTGGTAGATGTTATCCGGAGGTAGACGCTTTAATATCGAGTACAAAGGCAGTATTCCTGATATCTCCAAAACGTATTTGGAAATTTCCCGTATTATGTTCCCATACCCCTGAGCCACTACGGCCGATTCTGACACGTTAGGGACATGGTTACGGGCGGGGATTTACTATCATGAACATTTTGAAAAAATTAAGGACTTGGTTTTATTATTCGATCCGAAAGAAAGTGCAGCTATCAATACAAGCCAGAAAAAATTTCAAGATGCCCAGATTAAAATGGATTTACAAAGTATTCGTGAGAATTACTTGGGACTAGAAGAAGCAATAATGAAATTAGAAAATTCGTCGCTGTCGTTAGAGAAATCACTGTAAATCGTTAAAGATGTTCACACATAACTTTGTGCTGTAGAAGACGCAAAAAGCGAAAGTGTTCTAATTAAATTTGAAAGTGTTTTAGACAGAAATGCAGATTTTGACACCTTAACACGTATTTGTGAGGGCACGTCTACATATGCGCTAAGTTGACATATTTTTCAGAAATAACCTTAGAAGCGTACCTGATGTTGAAAATATACAATCGAGTTTCTCCAGTTTGTCAATCCTTGGAAGACGCTTAAAACGGTAAGTGTTTTTTTAAATCCTCTGTCGTGCGCACAATCACTGATTTCATACATTTTCCATTTTATTTATAGGTACATACAACGCTGCTATAATATGTACTATTCTTATTTTTCGTGTGTTTATGCATATTACTTTAATAGCAGAAAACCCAATGTATATTTAATTATTTCTGATAGAATGAATGTCTCTACTTCTATGCTTATATCGGTAACAAGCTCATGTTGCGTCCCTATTCTATTGCATATTCTAATATATTACGAATTACACTCCCATACCGGCGCTCATGGCGCGCACGGAAATTGGTCTGCTCTACTTATGATACAACATACATACAATACACATAACATATACTATATACATATGCAATGTCACGCTTTCGCCCCTCGTCTTTGCCACGGGATACCATCTCGGGCTACTGGAGTTGAGGGCCTCATGTTTTTCATTAAAGTGAAATAAGAAGTGGGTGGCAGAGTCCGTGCCTTTTGTCAAATTATTTCACTAGTATTTAACATTTCTTTTATTTTGCTCTAAAGTTTGTATATTGAAGATCTTTTATTACTTTAGGAAGGTTGTTGTATATGTTTATTGCTGTTGTAGTTAGTAGTTGTGTGTGTTTTTGGTGGATAAATTTTTCCGTTCTGAGGTGGGATATCCTGCGTGTTCTGTATCTGTGTATTTCTCTGCTTGTGTGTAAATGTATATTAATTTTTATTTTGTTCTTGTTTATTTTGTATCGTAGTAACAAATTGCTAAATGTAATTAATTGTTTGATATTTAGTTCTTGAATTTCTTGATATACTGTTTCTGTTGGTGTTCTATAGTCCATTTTATAAAGGATCTTTATAATTTTGTTTTGTTGCCGTTGTATTTTTGTCAGGTTGTGTTTTGACGTATTTCCCCGAATATTTATTAGGTACATATTATGGTATGAGAATAATGCGTGGTAGATAGCTTTCCTGTAGTGTATCGGTATTACATATTTTATTTTATTCAACGCTGCTATTACTTTCCTATTTTGTTTTATTATCTTCTCGACATGCAAATCCCTTTTCATATTGTTTTGTACAGTTAAACCTAGATATGTAGTTACTTTTACTTCTTGTAGTTGCTTGTTCTTTAGAGTAATATTTAATTTCGGCTTTGCTTTTGTATTTGTAAATATCATATAGTTTGTTTTTGTTTCATTAATGGTAAGAAGGTTATCGAGGCACCATTCCTCTAGTACTTTCGCGTCTTCCAGTATCATTCTCACTACATCTTTTATATTTTGTGACGTATACAATATTACATATATCGTCAGCGTATAAATGTATCTGTCCTCTTAAGCGGAGTTGTAGAAGGTCATTTGTGTATAGTATGTAGAGGGGTGGCGGGAGGTTTCCACCCTATGGTAGTCCGTATTCGGCGTATAAGTAAGTACTTTCGGTATTATCTACTTTCGTTGTTTGTGGTCTGTTTTCTAGATATGTCTTAATCAGGTTTAGAGTCTCATTAGTGTATCCATATCTTTCTTCTTTTGCTATTAGTCTTCGCTTGGGTATGGTATCACAAAAGCTGTCTTCATGTCTATGAACAGAGTCACCACAGTTTTGTTTTTATCTAGCTCTTTATTTATTGTGTTTGTCAGATCGTTCGTTGCTGATGTTGTGTTTGAATGTTCTTGGAATGCGTATTGGTTGTAGTGTATAATCCTGTATTTTTGCATATGTCTCATAATTATAGTTTGTAAGACCTTTTCAAGGATTTTATTTAGGGTAGATAGTAGGGAGATTAGTCGGTAGTTTTGTGGGTCGTTAGTATCACCCTTTTTATGTATTGGAACCAGGCGCGGCTCGTGATGACGTATTTGGGAGTGCAAGTACAATGATGCGAGTGCCTCGTGTGTTTTCGGTGTTTACTAAGAAAACGTTACAGTTAGTACACGAGAATACACGAAGCACTCGCATCATTGTACTTGCATTCCCAAATACGTCATCACGAGCCGCGCCTGATTGAAACAATTACTGTTCTCTTCAGGTGATCCGGGTAGATACTGTCTTCTATTGTTTTATTTATCAATCTGTTTAGAATAGGAACAAGTTTTTGTTAGTTGTGTTGTATCTTGTTCGCTGTAATTTTAGTGAAACCAGGCGCTTTGTCTTTCTTCAGTCTGGATATTATTTCACTTATTTCTTCTTTATTTGTTTCTTCAGGTCTACATGGTATATATCTTTGGTTATTATGGTAGTTTGTGGTTCTTGTTTATGTTTACGTATTTTTTCTGCTAGTTTTGTTCCTATGGTAGCGAAGTATTTGTTAAGTTCGTTCGCAATGTCAGTAGCATCTGTTACGGTGGTTCCATTTTTTATCACTATATTTGTGATATTTTTGCTCCTTTTTTTCTTTTTGAGAGTTTGCTGATTTATGATTTTCCATACTTTGCCCGAGTCCTGTTTGTATTTTGTTATCATATTCTTCAGGTATATATGTTTAGCATTCTTTAGTAGTTCTTTTGTATACTTTTTCTGGTTTTCATATTCTCGTTTATAGGTTTCATTGGTTGGATGCCGAGATGTTTAAGTTTGTTGTTTTTATAATATGAATCCAATATAGTTAGTAGGTCCTAAATCTGTTTTAATTATATAGGCTGTAGGTGAACACGTCTCATGTTCTTCTCTATATATGTATTATAAATTGCTTCCCAGATAAAAGCATTTATTAACGCATTTCAAGAAATATCCATTGTCTATTAGTTTCACCAGTATACTCATTCGAAATAATTAAATTTCAAATTTATTGTCCTTGCATGAGACTTTAATGTTTATCTTTTTTATTCTTTGTCTTATTATTCGAAATTTAATGAAATAAACAATCATTATTAATTACCAACCATTATAATTTTATAATTACGTTATATTGAGCAAGTACCTATTTTTTTTTTATGAAATTATACAGTAAATTGCATTTTGTTTCTTAAAATAGCAAAAGATAGCAGAGATAAGGGAAATAAGAATTGAAAATACAGAATTAAAAAAGCAAATGGCAAAAATGTAGGAAGAAAACGTCGTATTGAAAAAGGAATTAGAAGAAACAAAAAAAAAATTAAACCATTTAGAAGATAGAATGGAAAAATATGAAAAGGAAAAAAAAAGAAAAAACATTGTTGTAAACGGACTGCAAATCGATGCAACTAATCCAGTAATGATAAGTCAAATGATGGAGAACTTTTTAAGACAAAACCTTGAAATGGACATAAAAGTAGTAAAGGCATATAAAATAAATGACAAAATGTGCGTCGTGGAAGTAAGAAACTTCGAAGAAAAAATGCAAATATTTACAAACAAAAAAAAGTTGAAAAATTTAAGGGAAAGAGTATTTATCGACAGCGATTTGACTACTAAAGAACAGGAATTGCAGAAATTGATAAGAGAGAGATGTGCAGAAGAAAGACAAAAAGGAAAAGAAGTTAAAATAGGGTACAATAAGATGTGGATTAACGCTGAAAAATGGACATGGAATAGGAAAACGAAGAAATTGGATAATACAAAAAATTAAGAAAGCCGACGAGAAGAATTAAAAACGAAACGACTATGGCCATGATTAAGGATAAGAGTAAGATGCTGGGACAGAGATTACAAACCATTGATATGAAAACAGAGAATGTATGGCGGGTTGGAACGTGGAATGTAAGAGGATTAAACGGGAAAGAACAAGAATTAGGAATGGAATTTAACAAATTGAATTTAGACATATTGACTGTAACGGAAACAAAGAAAAAGGGACAAGGTGAAGTAATATTGGATGCAGAACATGTGCTAATATACAGTGGAGTGCCCAAAGAGCAGAGGGCAGCGGCCGGAGTAGGGTGTGTTGTTAACAGAGAGATGTTTAAGAACATAAGAAAATGGGAAGGACATTCTGAAAGAATACTGTTAGCTGAATTGAATATGGCCCCCCGGCTATATTCAATTCAATTGCGTGGTCTGTGGTTGCTGTCTACGGGCCCAGCGAAGATGCGAAAGCAGAAAATAAAGATCAGTTTTGGGAGTTTTTGACAGAGAATTGTACAGGGAAGATCATTGTGGCAGGTGACATTAATGGCAGAGTAGGAAGAGAGGATACATACACAGGAGTAATTGGAAAACATGGTGAAGAAACTAATAATAATAACGGGATTAGACTACTAGACTATTGCCTGAATAACAATCTAATTGTAGCAAATACACATTATCAACATAGAGACATACATAAATTCACACGAAGAGGACCTAATAACGAACTATCTATCATAGACTATATATTAGTTGAAAGAGATAACAAAAAAAACTTGAAGGATGTAAGAGTAATTAGGGGACCGGAACTATATACAGACCACTTTCTACTATTAGGAAAGATCAAGACAGACATGGCAAGAAAACACGAAGAGAAAAAAGTAGAATTTAAAACTATAAGAAGCTATAAACTGAGAGACACAAAAATAGCTGAACAATACAGAAACATAGTAGAGAACAAAATATCGAAATTAGAAGAGAGAGAAAACATGAGTTTGGAAGGTCTCTGGAGAAATATTAAAGGAACAATATTAGACAAAGGTATTTTTAATAATATAAAATATTATTAAAAATCTGGTGTGAAGAACACAAATGCAGGTTCACTATTAATATTTTCTGTGAACGTGTCCGAATATATCCTATCCCCAGAGACGTAGATACGTATTTCACCTTTCTACAGGCTCATCGGTACGCCCCTGCTGGAGAAAAGATATTCCCAGACACATTCACAGAAAAGAACCACATCGCCCTATCACCGTAATTATCCAGACCGAGCGCAGAAGTAAATTCGGCGCTGCCTGTTGCCAGACAGCCGAAGTACCTCGCATACCGTCCACATAATTAATGTGAAGTAACGACGCCCTTCCAAAGGTTGGCACAGCCAATCTCTCTAGAAAACTGCATTTTGTTTGTGCCTTCACTCATACTACGGCTTAACCGCATGTGTAATGTATCAGAATAATTGAAACATACATGAGTAGGTAAACCCCACCAGTTTTGTATAATACAAAGGTACTTTTAATAATATAAAATATTATTCAAAATGTGGTGTGAAGAACACAAATGCAGGTTCACTATTAATATTTTCTGTGAACGTGTCCGAATATATCCTATCCCCAGAGACGTAGATACGTATTTCACCTTTCTACAGGCTCATCGGTACGCCCCTGCTGGAGAAAGGATATTCCCAGACACAATAGTGAACCTGCATTTGTGTTCTTCACACCAGATTTTTAATAATATTTTATATTATTAAAAATACCTTTGTATTATACAAAACTGGTGGGGTTTACCTACTCATGTATGTTTCAATTATTCTGAAACAATATTAGAAACTGCAAAAGAAACATGTGGAGAAATAAAAGGAAGCAATAAGAACAAACAGACTGCTTTGTGGAATCAGGAGATTAAGAAAGAAATCAAAATAAAGAAAGATAAATGGAAAGACTATCTAAGAGCAAAAGATGATAGTAAATACGAAATCTATAAAGAACAAAGAAAGAAAGTTAAAATATTAGTCAAGGAAGCGAAGCAGAAAAGTTGGGAACAGTTTGGAGAAAAGATGGAAATAAATAGTATAGAAAACCTAAAGCTATTTTATAAAGTCTTGAAAAACAGCAGAAAAGAAACACCTAATTTTCACGGCACTATACTAGATAAAAATGGAGAAATTATCACAGAAGATAAAAAAATTATGGAGAGATGGCAACAATACTTTAAAGAACTATTAACCATTGCAAGTAATGATGAACCTACATCAAAGGTAAATCTAGAAATACGTATTGAAGACGACAACAATGCACTGGGACCAATAACAAGAAATGAAGTCGTAGATGCCATTAAGACGCTAAAAAACGGAAAAGCCCTTGGTCACGATATGATAACACCAGAAATGATGAAAACACTAGGAGAAAAAGGTATAGAGCTGATTTTGAAAATATTCAATATGAGTTGGGAGCAAGAAATAATACCGAAGGACTGGAAAACTGGACAAATAGTACCTATACACAAAAAAGGAAACACGAGAGACTGCAGCAATTATCGAGGATTAACGCTTTTAAGCACAGTAGCTAAGACATTCGAGAGGGTATTGGAAACTAGACCAAGAAGAGTAACAGAACCCACAATTGATGAAGCACAGAGTGCGTTTAGGAAGGGAAGAAGTGTAAACGACCATATACAGGGTGTCCAGAAACTCTGCTGACAAACGAAGACCGGAGATTCCTCTGATAATTTTAAGACAATTAAACCCAAATTCACCTAGTCCGAAAATGCTTCCTAAGGGAGCTAGAGTTCTTTGAAGATGGCGCCTTGTATTTATTTTTTTTTAAATTCCTCCAGAACGCTTCTATTTAGAAAAACAAAAACTGGTATGCTTATTTATCCTCCAGAGATGAATCGATTCCATCAATTGCGAATTTCTAGTACCGGTCATAGGCGTCCGTTTTGGGTAGGTCAACGGTTATTTTAAGGCATAACTTTTTTGTCTTTAACTTTTAAGCATTTGTGACACTAGATTATTAAATTTTCAGGTATTCTAGTACTAAAATGTACTCTTACTTTAAGTCGGAGGGATACACCGTTTTCTAGAAAAATCGATTTGTAAATTTTTCGTTTTTCTTCATTAAAGTTCAATTTATTATGTACCTACTTATTTTTAGCGACGAAGTTGGCTTGGACTATCAAGGCATGGATGAAAATTAATTTAATAAATTCAAAACAAATTATTTATTACACTGGAACGAAACTAACAAAAAAAGAACAAGTATCAAAGGTAGATTGTTAGTCTCTTAGTCTAGATTAGTCTCTATGCATAAGTTTACCCTTTTGCTTAGAGAACGCCGAATTCTTGCAAAAATTCCAAAGTTATTTCTAAATTCGTTGCAAGCATCTTGTATCCTTAGCCAGAGTTGTGCGCGATTTTGTATCGGAACGGAATAAACAAATGCTTTTATGTATCCCCAAACACAATAATCGCAAGGATTCAAATCCAGCGACCTTGCTGGCCAAGCAACTGGACCGCCTCTTCCAATCCAATGGTCTTCGTAGTTATTATCTGGAAAGTCTCGTACATTCCTGCTAAAGTGGGCCGGACAGCCGTCCTGTAGAAACCATAAGTTGTGCCGAATATTTAAACGCACCTCATCTAACAAATCAGGTAAAATATTTTGCAGGAAATGTAAGTAATCAGCACCATTTAAACGAGCAGGTAATTCCACAGGTCCAAGTAGATAATCGTCAACTACTCCTATCCAGACGTTTATGCTAAACCTATGCTGATGCTTAAATTCTTGAACAACGTGGGGATTGTCACCAACGTACGAATAATAATGTGCATTATGTACATTAAAAATTCCATTTTTTGAGAATGTAGCTTCGTCACCAAACAAAATGTTCCTGAAGAAATCTTCATCTTGATTTTTCTGATTTTGTAACCATCTAGCGAATTCTACGCGAGCAGGAAAATCTCCTTCTAGCAGTGCTTGCACCTTTGTAAAATGAAAAGGATATAAATTTTCTTTGTGTAAGATATTTCCTACGGAAGATTTTGAAATTGTGGGGTACATGGCAGATAGTCTTCGAACGCTAATATCTGGATTTTCCTCAAACTTCCATTAAAATAACATCTTCATGTTCTGCTGTTACATCATTATGTCTCCCTGTTTCATTATTTTTTGGGACCACTGAACCTGTTTCTCTTAATCGTTGATGAAGAGCTGTAAATGTTGAGTGAGTGGGATGCTGACGATTGGGAATTTTTTCAGCGTATCTACGTTGCACCGCTCGAGCGTTACACCTCATTTCGCCATAAACTTAATGCATATCGGCGTATTCCTCGTTAGTAAAAACCATTTTTTTTTTTAAATTGAAATCGTTGTGTTTGAATAACACAAAGTAAAAAATGAAAAGATAAACTTCGTGAACTGACAACAATTTGACAATGAAAAACGTAGGTTTTACTTCTGTTGGCAGTTCAGAGCTAACTATTGCAAAAAATAAAAAATTGAACTTTAATGAAGAAAAAACGAAAAATTTATAAATCGATTTTTCTAGAAAACGGTGTATCCTACCGACTTAAAGTAAGAGTACATTTTAGTACTGGAATACCTGAAAATTTAATAATCTAGTGTCACAAATGCTTAAAAGTTAAAGACATAAAAGTTATGCCTTAAAATAACCGTTGACCTACCCAAAACGGACGCCTATGACCGGTACTAAAAATTCGCAATTGATGGAATCGATTCATCTCTGGAGGATATATAAGCATACCAGTTTTTGTTTTTCTAAATAGAAGCGTTCTGGAGGAATTTAAAAAAAAATAAATACAAGGCGCCATCTTCAAAGAACTCTAGCTCCCTTAGGAAGCATTTTCGGACTAGGTGAATTTGGGTTTAATTGTCTTAAAATTATCAGAGGAAACTCCGGTCTTCGTTTGTCAGGAGAGTTTCTGGACACCCTGTATATACGATAAAGCAAGTAATAGAGAAAACCATTCTTAGCCAATCAAAAGTATACTTTGCATTCATAGATTTAGAAAAAGCGTTCGATCGAGTTCCTAGAGAAGAAGTCTGGAATAGCTTACAGCAAAGAGGAGTGAATAGTAAATTAATTAGAGCTATCAGAAGTGTGTATAACGATAACACTAGCTATGTCATAAGTAAAAACAGGAAGTCGGAATTATTTAAAACAGAGGGAGGTCTGAAGCAGGGTGGGGTGCTCAGTCCAGTACTATTCAATATATTTATGGACAAAATACTAAAAGAATGAAAACGTCGTATTGAAAAAGGAATTAGAAGAAACAAAAAAAAAATTAAACCATTTAGAAGATAGAATGGAAAAATATGAAAAGGAAAAAAAAAGAAAAAACATTGTTGTAAACGGACTGCAAATCGATGCAACTAATCCAGTAATGATAAGTCAAATGATGGAGAACTTTTTAAGACAAAACCTTGAAATGGACATAAAAGTAGTAAAGGCATATAAAATAAATGACAAAATGTGCGTCGTGGAAGTAAGAAACTTCGAAGAAAAAATGCAAATATTTACAAACAAAAAAAAGTTGAAAAATTTAAGGGAAAGAGTATTTATCGACAGCGATTTGACTACTAAAGAACAGGAATTGCAGAAATTGATAAGAGAGAGATGTGCAGAAGAAAGACAAAAAGGAAAAGAAGTTAAAATAGGGTACAATAAGATGTGGATTAACGCTGAAAAATGGACATGGAATAGGAAAACGAAGAAATTGGATAATACAAAAAATTAAGAAAGCCGACGAGAAGAATTAAAAACGAAACGACTATGGCCATGATTAAGGATAAGAGTAAGATGCTGGGACAGAGATTACAAACCATTGATATGAAAACAGAGAATGTATGGCGGGTTGGAACGTGGAATGTAAGAGGATTAAACGGGAAAGAACAAGAATTAGGAATGGAATTTAACAAATTGAATTTAGACATATTGACTGTAACGGAAACAAAGAAAAAGGGACAAGGTGAAGTAATATTGGATGCAGAACATGTGCTAATATACAGTGGAGTGCCCAAAGAGCAGAGGGCAGCGGCCGGAGTAGGGTGTGTTGTTAACAGAGAGATGTTTAAGAACATAAGAAAATGGGAAGGACATTCTGAAAGAATACTGTTAGCTGAATTGAATATGGCCCCCCGGCTATATTCAATTCAATTGCGTGGTCTGTGGTTGCTGTCTACGGGCCCAGCGAAGATGCGAAAGCAGAAAATAAAGATCAGTTTTGGGAGTTTTTGACAGAGAATTGTACAGGGAAGATCATTGTGGCAGGTGACATTAATGGCAGAGTAGGAAGAGAGGATACATACACAGGAGTAATTGGAAAACATGGTGAAGAAACTAATAATAATAACGGGATTAGACTACTAGACTATTGCCTGAATAACAATCTAATTGTAGCAAATACACATTATCAACATAGAGACATACATAAATTCACACGAAGAGGACCTAATAACGAACTATCTATCATAGACTATATATTAGTTGAAAGAGATAACAAAAAAAACTTGAAGGATGTAAGAGTAATTAGGGGACCGGAACTATATACAGACCACTTTCTACTATTAGGAAAGATCAAGACAGACATGGCAAGAAAACACGAAGAGAAAAAAGTAGAATTTAAAACTATAAGAAGCTATAAACTGAGAGACACAAAAATAGCTGAACAATACAGAAACATAGTAGAGAACAAAATATCGAAATTAGAAGAGAGAGAAAACATGAGTTTGGAAGGTCTCTGGAGAAATATTAAAGGAACAATATTAGACAAAGGTATTTTTAATAATATAAAATATTATTAAAAATCTGGTGTGAAGAACACAAATGCAGGTTCACTATTAATATTTTCTGTGAACGTGTCCGAATATATCCTATCCCCAGAGACGTAGATACGTATTTCACCTTTCTACAGGCTCATCGGTACGCCCCTGCTGGAGAAAAGATATTCCCAGACACATTCACAGAAAAGAACCACATCGCCCTATCACCGTAATTATCCAGACCGAGCGCAGAAGTAAATTCGGCGCTGCCTGTTGCCAGACAGCCGAAGTACCTCGCATACCGTCCACATAATTAATGTGAAGTAACGACGCCCTTCCAAAGGTTGGCACAGCCAATCTCTCTAGAAAACTGCATTTTGTTTGTGCCTTCACTCATACTACGGCTTAACCGCATGTGTAATGTATCAGAATAATTGAAACATACATGAGTAGGTAAACCCCACCAGTTTTGTATAATACAAAGGTACTTTTAATAATATAAAATATTATTCAAAATGTGGTGTGAAGAACACAAATGCAGGTTCACTATTAATATTTTCTGTGAACGTGTCCGAATATATCCTATCCCCAGAGACGTAGATACGTATTTCACCTTTCTACAGGCTCATCGGTACGCCCCTGCTGGAGAAAGGATATTCCCAGACACAATAGTGAACCTGCATTTGTGTTCTTCACACCAGATTTTTAATAATATTTTATATTATTAAAAATACCTTTGTATTATACAAAACTGGTGGGGTTTACCTACTCATGTATGTTTCAATTATTCTGAAACAATATTAGAAACTGCAAAAGAAACATGTGGAGAAATAAAAGGAAGCAATAAGAACAAACAGACTGCTTTGTGGAATCAGGAGATTAAGAAAGAAATCAAAATAAAGAAAGATAAATGGAAAGACTATCTAAGAGCAAAAGATGATAGTAAATACGAAATCTATAAAGAACAAAGAAAGAAAGTTAAAATATTAGTCAAGGAAGCGAAGCAGAAAAGTTGGGAACAGTTTGGAGAAAAGATGGAAATAAATAGTATAGAAAACCTAAAGCTATTTTATAAAGTCTTGAAAAACAGCAGAAAAGAAACACCTAATTTTCACGGCACTATACTAGATAAAAATGGAGAAATTATCACAGAAGATAAAAAAATTATGGAGAGATGGCAACAATACTTTAAAGAACTATTAACCATTGCAAGTAATGATGAACCTACATCAAAGGTAAATCTAGAAATACATATTGAAGACGACAACAATGCACTGGGACCAATAACAAGAAATGAAGTCGTAGATGCCATTAAGACGCTAAAAAACGGAAAAGCCCTTGGTCACGATATGATAACACCAGAAATGATGAAAACACTAGGAGAAAAAGGTATAGAGCTGATTTTGAAAATATTCAATATGAGTTGGGAGCAAGAAATAATACCGAAGGACTGGAAAACTGGACAAATAGTACCTATACACAAAAAAGGAAACACGAGAGACTGCAGCAATTATCGAGGATTAACGCTTTTAAGCACAGTAGCTAAGACATTCGAGAGGGTATTGGAAACTAGACCAAGAAGAGTAACAGAACCCACAATTGATGAAGCACAGAGTGCGTTTAGGAAGGGAAGAAGTGTAAACGACCATATACAGGGTGTCCAGAAACTCTGCTGACAAACGAAGACCGGAGATTCCTCTGATAATTTTAAGACAATTAAACCCAAATTCACCTAGTCCGAAAATGCTTCCTAAGGGAGCTAGAGTTCTTTGAAGATGGCGCCTTGTATTTATTTTTTTTTAAATTCCTCCAGAACGCTTCTATTTAGAAAAACAAAAACTGGTATGCTTATTTATCCTCCAGAGATGAATCGATTCCATCAATTGCGAATTTCTAGTACCGGTCATAGGCGTCCGTTTTGGGTAGGTCAACGGTTATTTTAAGGCATAACTTTTTTGTCTTTAACTTTTAAGCATTTGTGACACTAGATTATTAAATTTTCAGGTATTCTAGTACTAAAATGTACTCTTACTTTAAGTCGGAGGGATACACCGTTTTCTAGAAAAATCGATTTGTAAATTTTTCGTTTTTCTTCATTAAAGTTCAATTTATTATGTACCTACTTATTTTTAGCGACGAAGTTGGCTTGGACTATCAAGGCATGGATGAAAATTAATTTAATAAATTCAAAACAAATTATTTATTACACTGGAACGAAACTAACAAAAAAAGAACAAGTATCAAAGGTAGATTGTTAGTCTCTTAGTCTAGATTAGTCTCTATGCATAAGTTTACCCTTTTGCTTAGAGAACGCCGAATTCTTGCAAAAATTCCAAAGTTATTTCTAAATTCGTTGCAAGCATCTTGTATCCTTAGCCAGAGTTGTGCGCGATTTTGTATCGGAACGGAATAAACAAATGCTTTTATGTATCCCCAAACACAATAATCGCAAGGATTCAAATCCAGCGACCTTGCTGGCCAAGCAACTGGACCGCCTCTTCCAATCCAATGGTCTTCGTAGTTATTATCTGGAAAGTCTCGTACATTCCTGCTAAAGTGGGCCGGACAGCCGTCCTGTAGAAACCATAAGTTGTGCCGAATATTTAAACGCACCTCATCTAACAAATCAGGTAAAATATTTTGCAGGAAATGTAAGTAATCAGCACCATTTAAACGAGCAGGTAATTCCACAGGTCCAAGTAGATAATCGTCAACTACTCCTATCCAGACGTTTATGCTAAACCTATGCTGATGCTTAAATTCTTGAACAACGTGGGGATTGTCACCAACGTACGAATAATAATGTGCATTATGTACATTAAAAATTCCATTTTTTGAGAATGTAGCTTCGTCACCAAACAAAATGTTCCTGAAGAAATCTTCATCTTGATTTTTCTGATTTTGTAACCATCTAGCGAATTCTACGCGAGCAGGAAAATCTCCTTCTAGCAGTGCTTGCACCTTTGTAAAATGAAAAGGATATAAATTTTCTTTGTGTAAGATATTTCCTACGGAAGATTTTGAAATTGTGGGGTACATGGCAGATAGTCTTCGAACGCTAATATCTGGATTTTCCTCAAACTTCCATTAAAATAACATCTTCATGTTCTGCTGTTACATCATTATGTCTCCCTGTTTCATTATTTTTTGGGACCACTGAACCTGTTTCTCTTAATCGTTGATGAAGAGCTGTAAATGTTGAGTGAGTGGGATGCTGACGATTGGGAATTTTTTCAGCGTATCTACGTTGCACCGCTCGAGCGTTACACCTCATTTCGCCATAAACTTAATGCATATCGGCGTATTCCTCGTTAGTAAAAACCATTTTTTTTTTTAAATTGAAATCGTTGTGTTTGAATAACACAAAGTAAAAAATGAAAAGATAAACTTCGTGAACTGACAACAATTTGACAATGAAAAACGTAGGTTTTACTTCTGTTGGCAGTTCAGAGCTAACTATTGCAAAAAATAAAAAATTGAACTTTAATGAAGAAAAAACGAAAAATTTACAAATCGATTTTTCTAGAAAACGGTGTATCCTACCGACTTAAAGTAAGAGTACATTTTAGTACTGGAATACCTGAAAATTTAATAATCTAGTGTCACAAATGCTTAAAAGTTAAAGACATAAAAGTTATGCCTTAAAATAACCGTTGACCTACCCAAAACGGACGCCTATGACCGGTACTAAAAATTCGCAATTGATGGAATCGATTCATCTCTGGAGGATATATAAGCATACCAGTTTTTGTTTTTCTAAATAGAAGCGTTCTGGAGGAATTTAAAAAAAAATAAATACAAGGCGCCATCTTCAAAGAACTCTAGCTCCCTTAGGAAGCATTTTCGGACTAGGTGAATTTGGGTTTAATTGTCTTAAAATTATCAGAGGAAACTCCGGTCTTCGTTTGTCAGGAGAGTTTCTGGACACCCTGTATATACGATAAAGCAAGTAATAGAGAAAACCATTCTTAGCCAATCAAAAGTATACTTTGCATTCATAGATTTAGAAAAAGCGTTCGATCGAGTTCCTAGAGAAGAAGTCTGGAATAGCTTACAGCAAAGAGGAGTGAATAGTAAATTAATTAGAGCTATCAGAAGTGTGTATAACGATAACACTAGCTATGTCATAAGTAAAAACAGGAAGTCGGAATTATTTAAAACAGAGGGAGGTCTGAAGCAGGGTGGGGTGCTCAGTCCAGTACTATTCAATATATTTATGGACAAAATACTAAAAGAATGTAAACCGAAGCTAATGAAAATGATTATAGGATACAAACATTTAAAGCCGATTGAAATAACTGAATGTATATTTGCTGACGATTTAGTAGTGATGGCTAACAGTGAACGAAATTTACAAAAGAATATAAATGAATGGAACGAAACATTGAAAAAATACAACATGAAAGTCAATACGAAGAAGACAAATGTAATGATGATATCGTCAGGAGTAGAAGAACAAATAAAGATATATATTGAAGATGACAGAATAAAACAAGTGTCACAGTACAAATATCTAGGAGTAACGATTGAGCGAAATGGAAATCAAGAAATTGACATTAATGAACGAATAGGAAAGGCGGCTAAACTATACCATGCCATGATACAGACATTGATATAGAAGAAAGAAATATCTACCAAAACCAAGATGACTGTATTCAAGACAATATACAGACCTATTCTAGTGTACGGAAGTGAAACTTGGGCACTCACAAACAGGCTAAGAAGTAAAGTGCAGGCTAGTGAAATGAAATATCTAAGAGGGGTTAAAGGAATAACACGCAGGGACACGATAAGAAATGTTGATGTAAGAGCAGAATTGCAAGTAGAATCCATTTCAGAGTATATCGAAAGAAAACAGCTAGGATGGTGGGGCCATTTACACCGGATGGAAGAAAGCAGACCAGTAAGGAAGATATTGGAAGCCAGAGTTAGAATTAAACGAAGACCTGGAAGACCGAGAGAAACATACGAAAATATAGTAGCGAAAGCGATACAAAGAAGAGGACAGACGGTAGCCAATGCGAGGAATATGGCAAAGAACAGAAAACAGTGGAAAGACTTTGTAAATATAAAATAGAGTATAGTAACAACTTCCCCTACACCGTAAGGTAAAAAAGGGGTTAATGATTATATATATATATATATATATATATATATATATATATATATATAAAATAGCAAAATGTTGTATTTGCATAAAATAGTTGATTGGTGGAGTAACTTGAGTAGTTGTTTGGGTTATTTCCATCGTTTATAATCCGACGTTTCGGCAGTCAATCTTCTGTCTTCAAAGTAACCCTGAGAAAGGCTGGTTGTTGCCAAACTCATATCTGACATATACGTCTTCCCAAGTTTTTGAATTGCGAATTGTACTCGTGTGACATTCGAACCAGGCCTGAAATTCGAAAGTTTAAATAAATTAAGCACACTAAACACTATTCTATTTGGGAGAATAGTATTTCTTAAAACATCTATTTAAGCTTTTTTTGGTTCTACGTTACTGCGCCGTGTTGCGTGCGCCTTGGGTAATCTTGTCTAATCTATTAAGGTGCAGACAACACTGCGCAATAATGTAGAACAGAAAAATTACAGTTTGTAGTTTAAATAGAGGTTTTAAGAAATAATATTCTGTCCCCCAAATAGCGTAGTGGTTAGTGCGCTTGATTTAGTTAAAACTTTCGAATTCCAGACTTGGTTCGAATCTCACATGAGTTTGTGTTATTTTTCAAAATCAGTGTCGATTTCAGCATTGAGTATTTTGGCCATAAACTTGCAATTAGGCCTTTCTTTGCAATATCTGAGAAATATGCCAACAAAACCGTCTCTGAATAATGCTTTACTTGTTTCTCATTGCACCAAGATATAAATTCGGCATACGTTTTTTCATACAGACTTCTGCTCTTTTCCGGTAGTAAATTTAATGATGCTGAATTAGCACTTTTTGCCACTTCTGGCGGAGTTAATGTAAAATTTTCATCCACCTCCATTGCTTGGAAGAATTCAACGCAACACAAAACACTAAAAAACCGTTCGATTCTGTTTCACGCTTAATAATGACAGTGAATAGCGCTTTAGTTTGACGTTGTTTGATTTTGTTGATTTCCTTGGTTACCATGGAATCCATCAAAATCGTTCTTTAACAGAAAATCATGCATTAATAAGGGTCATTAATGTATGATTTTGAGAACGTTAATAACGGATGTAAATACACGGTCGACGGAAAAATAGTTTAAACAACTACTACCCCATTAATCATCGTCAACAACTTCTCGTCACAAAGGAAGAGATACTTGTCGAAACTTCATTATAACGTTAAGAAATAAGTAAGTAATAATTTTATCGTTTAAAATATTCACTGTAAACTATTATGATATTGCTTCGCTATACAATAGCTGTCAGGTGGATAAAAACTACGATTACTAATACCGAGTGTATTTTTTAACTTGAAACTTTCAAATATCTAGAAAAATAAGCAGTTCACGAAAAAATCACCAGATTTAAAATCTAATAATTCAATATGGTGTTTATATTCGCGTTCACTTTGTGCAGCTGGTAAAACTAATGTCATGCTTAATTCGTCTGTTACGTGAGTGTGCAGTAATTTCAATCTTAAACTCACGCATGTCATAATTAGCATGAGAGTTTTGAGCACATCTCTAATGTTGTTATTAATAATTACAATATTCTTATACTACAGTTTGTTATATCTTTTATCATTTTAATTTATTTGGACTCGCCCGTTGGAAATAAGTATATATTATTATTATTATCTCTTCCACTCACAAGAGCCATTCGTTCTTGGTTAACATTATTATACCCCATCGGTTCGTTTGAACAAGATGGTTGGCATATTTATCTAACATTCAATTATATTAAAATTATTATTATATTAATATTTATTATAACGAGCCATCGAAAAAATTCATAATTGGAGCAGACTGTGAGATTGGGTTGATACTTTAACTACTTCCACATAATGACACATTACTTGATGCTTGACAGTTTCATTTGGTTTCATTGTAAAAAAAAGGTTATGGCATTGAAATGATACTACAACAAAAAAGAAAACAAATAATTTATTTAATATCGAAATCATAATCAAAATTTACATATAGCTACAGAAGTTGTTGAAAATGTTGTCCATTTACATCTAAACACAAACAATTTTCTTAATAAGAGTTTTGAAAAATTTGACACAAACTTATAGTTTCAATGTCAAATAATAAATGTCATTATGTGGAAGTGGTTAAAGAACCAACCCAATTTCACAGTCTACTCCAATTATGATTTTTTCGAGTAGACAAAACTTAATATGTTTCGTTATCGATAAGTATAACCATATAATTTATTGCATCTGTCGCTTCTATCGTGCAAGTTATATGGTGTGCGACACAGCGCACCACAGTTGGAAGAGCTGATTTTGTGTATCATCGGATGATTATAGGACGCTCGCTCATATGGTATACATATTTTAAAGAACGAGTTTAAATGCTAGACTTTCAAATTTAAATGAGAGAAGAATAAAAATATGGTGAAGGTTAAGGTGAATATCTTCAAAAGCTGCTGAATTTTATACTTACCAACGCTCTCGTAGAAATTTTTATTTTCTTTAACATGCAATCCCATTCTTGGCATTTGCTTACATTGATCATCTACTACCTTGAATGTATCCCGGCAGCATTTAGGAATACACCAATCTCTTGTATTATTTTTGGTACCGTTCAAACAATAATCTCTTTCGTGACATAATCTAATCACGTAATTATCACTGCTATTTGTAATTTTATCAATACAAAATTGATCTTCCTCAAATGTTTCTCCATCAATCTTCAAACTGATATTTCCATCAGATCTTTCTAAACTATTCTTATTAATAAAGCGATCTATTACTACGGGACAATCTGCTAATCCATATTTAACCAAATTAACACTTATGTTCATGTCTTGGTAAATTTGTGAATCGCTCTTGGCTTTTACGCAATCTCTATTTTCAGGTTCGAATAAGAAACCGGGCGGACAACATTTTGGAAACGCAACAGCGTCCACAAATTTGTCATCGAAATCTACCAATTCAGGGTCTTTGTTAAAGTTGGTATCATTGTAAAAATAAAAATATGTATCAAGTTCTTCATGTTTAGGCTCGTAGTGATCAAAATCGCTGATGATGTTACTATTAAGAAACAGCGTAGCCAAGCTAAGAATATTTCTTGTTGCCATTATTTTATATGTATGCTAGTGTTTGGAAGATAAAAAAGGATGATGGCAAAATATATTCCTTTCTTCTCGATATGCTAAGAACTTCAGCAGAAGCGATGGTTTTAGTTTGCAAGTTGGTTTGATACTGCAAAATTAAGTTAATGTTTAATTAATTAATGATAATAATTACCAATAATAATACATAGAGCGTTAGGTAGATAACTTTATTGTTAAAAGCAGACCCGCACAACATACGGCCCGCGATGACTTTGGTGAAAATAAATACAATAAGTAAATCTACAATCGTAAATCAGCAAACTCGGCAACATATCATCACCAGTTATTTGATTATTAGTAATTTTAGACATATACGAGGGGGTATTGATATGTTCATAGCCTACTATTGAAACAATTTAAAGTTGGGACTTAAAAATATTTGATTATTCAACGTAGTCTCCTATTAAATAAATACACTTAATATAGCTATCCTGCAACGCCTTTAACCCTTCTAAAAAAGAAGATTCTTCTTGGTGTGCGAACTAGCCTTCTATAGCTTCTATTACCCCTTCGTTACCCAAAAATTGACGTCTTTTTAAACTTTTTTTCTATCGAGGGAACAGATAATAGTCTCCGGGGGATAAGTCTGGGGAATAGGGTGTTAAAATAATTCGAACCCTAGATCATGAATTGTATTCATGGCAATACTCGATTCGCAACACAGCTTTCTCTAATATGTCACGTCTTGTTTCCTTAATTTTCTCTCTCAGAGTGGTTAGTAATTTGGAATAAGTATCTCCAGTCTGACCCTTTTTCAGGTAATCGATCATAATTATTTCACGAATATCCAAAAAAAACTGAAGCAAGAAATTTTCCACTGGATTTTTGAACTCGAAACTTCTTAGGCCTTGGAGAATCATGATGCTTCCACTCCACCGATTGCTGTTTTGTTTCTGGTTCGTAACAAAATGGATCCATGTTTCATCCATAGTCACAAGACGCTTCAAAAATCTAGATTTCCTCCAAAACGGGCACAGATTGACTGTGATGCTTACGCTCTTGCTCGTTTGTGTTCGGCGTTCAAGCATTTAGGAATCCATTTTGCAGAAATTTTTTAATATCCATGTCGACGTGAACTATATGATGGATGCGCTGAGCGATTTCTTGAGCGATCCTTGAGAGGATTTTGGTGATTTATTGGAGAACGCGTCGACAACATTAGAGTTTCTGCAAGTCCATCGAAAGACACGTTTCGGTATGTAATTTGAGTTTCTCTTAATGTTCTTTTGTTTATTTGCTTTGATTCCTAAATTTAGATGGTCCTACCTACGGACGAACTTTAATCGTCAAGTTACCGTCCCTTGTGTTACGCAGCCATCGAAGGAACGCACCAGGAGTTGTTGGACCATTCAGATAAGCGTTACCTGTTGATAATTAACAAACCGTGATTTTATTTGTTCAATTTCCGTACATATATTCTTAAAGATTTTAGCTAAAAATACATGTGTTTATTGTCAATCTTAAAATTTAAAAAAAAATGGAAAAGAAGTTTGCTTTTTTTTGAAGAATTTTTAAGATGAAATCTTTAGTACCCCAGCTATATGTTTCAGCCCAATTCCATTCAGATTATGTTACATCATGAACTGCGTTAATATTTTCAGGGTTGGACACCGAAATCGGTCTTCCTGGTCGCTTCTCATCTTCAACGGAAAGTTTTCCTCTTTTGAATGACGCAATCCAATTTTTGACAATCGGATATGATGGAATTGATCGCCAAGTGTGTTAAGTATATCTTCGTAAATTTCCTTAACACTTAACCTCTTCAAATACAAGTATTTGATGATGCCTCGATACTCCAATTTATCGATTTTACATTTGCATTCGACATGTTTTCTTTCAAAATTTACTGCACTAACGCATCGTCGGATGACTCACGTGACATTGCCCTCTTGAAGTTTCGATTCGAAACATGCCATCCCTTGGTTCTATCAAGCAATGACGAAATCTACAGGTAGAGCCCTTGTTACATTGTGACATCATATAGAAGTGAAAGTCCACGGTCTTATCTTGTCTGGGCGGAAGGGAATATTTAGGCCGATAATTGCAGACCAGAATTTCCATATCAGTATATTGGAATAACACCTCTAACATGCTTCATATAATTCTTCAGTCCAGACAGTCCAATCCACAACCCAATTTTGGTACTGCTAATTTCAACATGTCCCGTTGTAACATTTGTTCTCGCAAATAGACCAGGGCCTCCCATAAGGCACGATAGGTTGGCTTCGAGCTTAACAGTTCTTTCGTGACCAAATAGAGTATGGGTTGTTCTTTATTTATTTTTGGAGACTCTTCCTAATTGCCAGTCTCTGCTGCCTTAATTCTTCGATTCTGCCAAATCTCTCTTTAAATTCCTTGGCAATTTCTTTGGACATTCGTAGATTTCGGGCAATGCTATGAGCAAGTGCGTAGTCGGGCGGTCCCGTAAACAAATATTGATGTTTCTCGATGATCACCCCAAATCGAGCTTCTCTTGAACCAGAATACTCCTCCATTAAGTCTTCAAAAGTTAGTTCTTTATAGTGGCTATCTAATCGGCGCAAGTCAGCGGCTTCATTGTTATTGTCTTCAGACTATGGGGCTAATTGATTAAAATGTATGACCCTTGGTTTAGTATAAGGTGTTCGCCTTATGCGGCATATTTCATTGTTAATCCGCTTCAACACCTCGTTCGGTCCCTCCCAATTCTTTTGATGTTTTGGAGACAGGCCTCGTCGGCGTTGTGGATAGTAAAGCCAAACGCGATTGCCTTCATAGTAACCACCCTTCTTGGCGTTGATGTCGTAGTTCTTCTTCATCCTATTGCTGGCACCCTGGATATTATGTCTTACTTGGTCATGGATAATTTCCAGTCTTCTTCAAAGAGTACTGACATAATCTTCCCCTGCGAGATATTCTCCGGGCTTGCTTTCAAACTTCAAGTTACAGGGTAGTCGAAGTTTCCTACCCAACACGTTCGCTGGCGGTTGCCCAGTTGTCTCATGAATAGATGCCCGATTCGCCATTAGGAATAATGGCAAATGGCTAATTGTGGATGCAAGGGAATTGTTCTCGTCTCTTAAATGCCCAATAATCCACACATCTTTTCGAAAAGACTAGATTCGAAATGTCGCCCTTGATCCGAATGGAGTTACAGGGGTACACCAAAACGAACTCTTTTACGATCACGTCTGCTACCGTTCCAGCTTCTTGATTAGGCAGGGCATAAGCTTTGACATACTTGGTAAAATAGTCCATCACCACTATAATGTTTTTACTTCCTTTTTCACTTTTCGGGAACAACCCGGCACATCAATGGCGATTCTCTCGAATGGGCTTCCCACATTGTATTGTCGCATAGGGGCACGTCTGCGCGCACCACTCTCATGTCTCTTGAGCAATTTACCCAATAACATCTCTTGCGCACTTTTTCCAGCGTTTTATGAACAAAAAAATGTCCCCGAGAAGCATCATTCTGAAGTTCTCGCAATACCTCTGGTATCCTTTCCTGGGAATCACCAGTTGTATTTTTCGCTCACTTCAATCGTGATTTTCTACTTCACGTTTCAGGAGGTCATCTTGTATCATCAAAGAATTGTGCACAGTATGATTTGAGTTCCCGTGAACGGGGAGCAATTTCCTGCAAGGTCGGTCTTTGGCCAGTTTTCTTCCAAACTCTTAAGATTGCAAGATCAGAGTTAGCTTTTTGTTCTGCGCGCAAATTGTCAGGTTGCCATTGGTCATCAACCACGGTTGTTCGATGAATGTTGGCTTGATGTAAAGATGCAATTTGGCCGAGCGTTGTTGGAGTTTCCTGCTGCTCAATCGATGTTTCCTTGATGATTCTTACACGTTTGTTTCGAACATAACCGATTTCTTCAACATTACAACATCGACGTGCTCTTTTATTTTGCTTTATCTGATTCCGTACGCCCGACTCACCTCTTGCTCCATAAATTTTCATTTTTCTGGTTGTTCAGCAGCATTCTTCCTAAATGCCCGTTTTAAACTCCAGTGCGTGCGCTAAGGCATCGATTAAGGTCTTCGGCCGCGCCAGTCTTAAGACCGGCTGCGTATCACTATTCCAGAAGCCATCTATGAACGTCTGGATAGTTATGTATTCCATGAAATTGTCTGGCGCCATCGGATATGCAAGTCGAACCAGACGAGCAATATCTGCCTCGAATTCCTGAAGATTTTTGCCTTTCTTCTGGGACCGATTCTTCAGTTGCATATGGTATACCTGCTCTAGATGCGCATGACCATATCTCATCTCCAACCGTTTCAAATTGTGGATGATGTTCACTCACACCTTTGTGCGGCGGAAGGCGAAAAAAATGAGTGTGTAATACGAAAATTTGAAAGTGTTATTGACAAGGATTCCGATTTTCTCATACTAAGACAAATTTGTGAAGGTGCGTCGAAAGATCAATTAAGTTGTCACAAGGATTACTTTAAATTTGCAAATGTAATATCACTCGATGTGGAACGGTCGTTTTCATCACTGAAAAATATTTATTCTGCACGCCGTACTCATTTGAATGAAGCAAGTCTGGAAGCATATTTAATGATTCAAATATTTAATAGATGCCACCCAGTTTTTGATTTCATTGAAGCTCTTTAAAACAGTAAGTGTTTCGGCACGTTATATAATGTATTTTTTATCATTATTTTATGTGTAAAGATTCATGCGCCCGCATCGCCTATGCTCACTCATGAAAGTCACGAACATAAATTATGCGAGTACGTAAACGTTACTGAACGGTCGCCTTGATACGGCTGCTGGGCCCCTCCACGTTGTTATCCGCACTGCAGTGAAACTTGCCCCTCTTTGCCGACTTTATTTATAAGAAAAATACTGTTCTTGCTTTTGTATTGCTAGTAAAGAGTATGTAGCTGTACCTTAAAACTATATTATTTAAAAACTTGTTGCTTGAAATATTGTATTTACTAAGACAGATAGAAATAAAATAACAACAGAAAAATTACTTATTTTTATAAATCTGACAGAATACATATTTTCTTATTTTTACCCTTTGCTTTTAGAAGTTCTCTATTTACATATTTGAAAGAATAAAATATTTTAAGTGTAATATATTTTTTTGGAAAACCATTACATCCCGAGTCAAAGTTAATATCTATCATAATTTTACAATATTCTTCCTATTCTTTATACCTGAAATAATGCATATTTTTTACTTTGGTGGTTCCATATCAATCTGTTCTGGCTTCGTAGAACCACTTTTCTGTTATGGAAATACTGTAGGAACTGCAGTTGGTAACAGCCTACTTTTAAAGGATTTGCAAACATTCTGTTTTCAAAGTGTATCTCGTATATTCTGTAACTATTGTTGAGTTGAACGGCATCTGTGCTTCTTAAATCTTCTCGAATACATGCATTTAGCCATAATTAACATCGGCAACAGTAATGAATTACTTGGTAAAACATTTACAATCTTATAAACTGTTGTTTACCGTTGAGGAAACTTTGAAAAACGAAAAAACGTTTTTTGTCTTTCTTAATTGTCTTACTAAAAGAACCGGGCACCGCACAAACAAATCCACCTTTCTCACTCATGTTAACAAGATATGTTCAAAATTAAAACTACTAAGATTAAATTTACAGGTGTTCCAAAGTTCCGCAACCACTTTCAATTTTTTTAAAATAGATTGCTATACTTTTTTGTTATTATGATGATAGCCACCCAAATTATCTTTGCAATGATATATGACAATGTGCACTTACAGCTGTTAGTTTTGGTTTTATTGCAAATTTTGTTCAAATCTTGACAGTTGCAGCGTCTAACATTTTAAGCCTCATGTAACTCTTTTGTTACCAATTTATGGACTAACACGTTATATGTTTTGCGGGTGAACAACGTGACAACATATACAGAGTGCTAAATATGTCGTGCCAAAGTTATCGAATTTTAAAGGCTATTTTCTCCTTTTTTTTTAATTGAACCTATAATTTTTTTATTAGTCAGCAAATTCCTTATAAAATTGCCGTTAGAATGGTACCTAGAACATGGTACTTATTTCTAGTATTTTCGAAGTTATAACACTTTAATGGGATATACCTATGTTCATAATTCAATATGCGGTGCATCTAATAGTTGGTTAGCCATGAAATGATATCAAACAAAGCAACTTTTACAAACAACTGTTTTTTAATTCTTTATTATTATTAGTTTTAGAATTACATTTTGTAATTTTCCATAATAAAACAAAAATAATTTAAAATGTGTTCAAATATATGTCCATTCTGCTCTACACATGCTCTTAATCGCCTCTGCATCGACAGACTTACATTTTGAGCGATGTTGTTTTCACTTAATTGAAGAAAAGCGTTTCTGATTCGTTGCTGCATTGTAGGAGGTGTTTCGTAAACTATATTTTTTACAGTAGGCCACAGAATGAAATCACAAGAGCTTAGATCTGGTGATCGCGGTGGTCAGCTTATAAAGCTTCCTCTCCCAATCCACCTATTGGTTAATACCCTATCTAAATGTGCTCTTACAGCAGCGCTGTAATGTGCAGGTGCACCATCATGTTGGTACCACAATCTCCTTATGACGTTATCTGGTAGGCCTTCTAACAGTAATGGTAAATTATTTTGTATGAAATTTGTATAGACTTCACAATTTAAAGTAGTATTAAAAAAGAATGGATCTATAATAGTGTTTCCTATGATGCCTCCCCAGGTGTTAACAATCCATTTTTGTTGGTATAAAATGGGTTGCACAAAATGAGAATTTTTTCTGTTTGTTATTCCACAATTAGCAAATGTTGCTTCATCTGTGAAAAGCACAGTATCTAGAAAAGTTAGATCTTGTCGTAATTGGAAAAGTAGCCATTCACAGTAAACAAGTCTCCTTTCAAAATCCGTTTGTAATAAGCCTTGATGATTTTGAATTTTGTAAGGGTGAAATTTTTTTTAAAATCCTTCTTACAACAGTGACTTCTATCCCGTGTTCTCTCGAAATTATCCTTGTAGATACGCGTGGATTTTCCACAACGGATTGGACGACTGTCACTTCATTATCTTCTGTAACCATGGTCTTAGTTCTTTCAGTTTTAACGTAATTCACTGAACCCGTCCGAAGAAACCTTGTCAACAAATTTTCAAACGTCTTAATATCTGGTGCTCTTCGGTGAGGATACTCCATAGCATATGTTCTTGACGCTAAAAGTGGATTTCTATTGCTAGCGCCAAGAACAAATACCATGTCTATTAGCTGCTCTTTCGAAAAATTTATTCTAAAGAAACACAACTATAAACTATTACGGCATGTAAATAAAAAATAATGACAACAAAACGATATAACTGACAACAAGATAACAACAACAACAACGAACAAACGGAAATTGACAATTAACTAGCCGAACTTAAAATATAACAATTAAACGCGATTACAGCAAAGAGGAACTACAGAAAAACAATTTATTCGGAAATTTTAGATATTTGACGTTTTGTTAATATCATTTCATGGCCAACCAACCAACCAACAACAGCACCGCATATTGAATATTATAAACATAGGTATATCCCATTAAAGGATTATAACTTCGAAAATATTAGAAACAAGTACCATGTTAATGGTACCACTTTAACGGCAATTTTGCAAGGAATTTGCTGACTAATAAAAAGATTATAGGTTCAATTAAAAAAAAATAGAAAATAGCCTTTAAACTTCGATAACTTTGGCACGACATATTTAACACTCTGTACATGTTGTCACGTTGTTCACCCTCAATACATATAACGTGTTAGTCCATAAATTGTTAACAAAAGAGTTACGTGAGGCACTGCACCCATTTTCAGGCTAAGAGTTAAAATGTTAGACGCTGCAACTGTCAAGATTTTAACAAAATTTGCAATGAAGCCAAAACTAACAGTTGTCAGTGCACATTGTCATATATCATTGCAAAGATAATTTGGGTGGCTATCATCATAATAACAAGAAAGTATAGCAATCTATTTTTAAAAAAATTGAAAGTGGTTGCGGAGATTTGGAACACTCTGTAAATATATAAATAAAAATATAAAATTCACTGTAGCATACTACATGTGTACATAAAATTTCATTGCTACAACTTTATTAGTTTTCATGCTAAGCTCCGTCGAAGCACTATTGCCGCACCCGGTATATATATATATATATATATATATATATATATTTTGTATATTTATATTTTGTATTCCCTTGACAAAGGCGTATTGCCGAAACATGTAGGGCTTTTTAAATATATATACTTTGAAGTAATATACCAGACCTTTAATCGCCTACTGATTAAGTTTATTATATATATATATATATATATATATATATATATATATATATATATATATATATATATATATATATATATATATATATATATATATATATATATATATACACAATTAAACTAGGAAACTAAATAAAACGGCTATTACAAAACTATTGCTAAAAATATAACATACAAAATTTAAACGAAAAAATAAAATTCAGCACTCGAGAAACGTCTAATTTGCTCTTATAACCTAATCAAATTAAATAAGCTAAATAATAAACAAAAATACACAACAGCTGTTAACAACACGCCATATTTTTGATAGTATTTGTGTCACGCATGCGTACAAATACAAATTATGGCGCTAATACAAGTGACGCTTCTGTAATGTATAGATTGCGGAACAGACACTATCCTCTAATGAGTCATGCGGGCGCAGAGACATAGAAGCAATATTCGCTCGTAGCTCTGATTTTAATATCCTGAAAGGCTTTTGTAGTAATTTCAAAATACGGAAATACGGATATATTAAATTTAAATATTATTATTTCTAGCTCAGATGTTGAGCGAAGTTTTTCTATATTTAAAGACATATTGTCCAATAAAAGAACGCACTTTGCAGAACAAAGTTTAGAATATATTGTAATAATTAATGTGAATAAAAAATGTTTACTGTGGTGTGACAAAGCATTCACTTTAATTATAGGTGATATAATTAATTTCAAGTTTATAATTTTTCACAATTTTGAATTTTTTCACTGTATAAAGTAATTGCATTTGTGTGAGTATATATATCTTGAATTAATTTCAATTCAAGTTAATTTAAATTCATTTAACTTCAGTGTTTTATTTATTTCCCTAAAAATAAATTTCCGTATATAGATTTCATTAGCTTTATTACGACTCTGGCGAAATATATTTCACACTCCGTCTGTTTGCATTAAAAGACGTACAAAAAGACAAATTTTATCAATACCATTGCGCTATAACATTCATATATACTGTTAAGTTGATGGATTGTTCATTGTCGGCACCGATGAATCACACCCGATACGGGTTAACGCCGGTTCCTCAGTCTAGTAATGTACCTATTCTGTGTTGATACTAACCTACGTGATCGAGTCATGCATAAATACCTCGGGTATGTATGTACGCTTTCGGTTAAAATCGCTGTCACTACAAATCCATTCGCGGCCAGATTTAGTTATATTGGATAATATTATTTATAAAATTACTAATACCAGTTCATTCAAATTTTAAAATACAACAGTTTTTATATAAACGCAATTAAACTTATGACAAATCGAAACACTGTAAAAAATGTTTGGATAATTGGCATTAACCTGTTTATATTATTGACGTAACTCTAATACCATATCTTCTAACTCTTATTTGATTACATTTAACTAACTTTTACACACTTTTAATGAAAACTCCTTTTACATATCTATCACAATTTAAACTCAAATTCTACAGCCTTGACTTGGCCGCCATCTTAATATGCACTCTGATGTATATAATGAAATTAAAACAATACTCAATATCAAAAGTTGCTATACATTTCTTACCTTTAAAAGCGACAATCGTAACAAACTTCAATGTTTTTTCATTAACTGATAAACTACTATAAGATCTTTTTATCAACATTGAGTATGCGAATTATATGAAGTCACGGTTATTTCTTAACCTAGAATGGAGACTGTAGTTACTAAAAACGCAATATATATTTCTATATTACATTTATTAACATTTTATATGAGAGGAAGAACCTGTCTATCTCGAAAAAAAGGTCAAAATAATGCTGCAAGGTCGATTTGGTATATATGAAAGAATAAATTGTGAACGGGAACCTTTTTACATTTAAGAAGAGTGTAGAAACTTGTGAAAACTGGATTTTTGCATATTAATTCTAATAATTATTCGGAGTTCGAAATGATATAATGGAATTTAGGCGGAAAAGAGTAATTGACGTTTTTATGTTAATGTAAACATATATCTTTATATACATTTGTATATGAAATAGAAATCAAACTAATGGTTGAAATCTTCACTTTTTTAATACGTAATCGTAAAACGACGACAATTGTTTCGCCAGCACAGTGGCTTCATCGGGTACTTACAGTTAAAAAGCATGTTACAAAACTAAATTAAAAACATCAAATCAACAAGGTTAGTATTATTTTACAACGGTTTTAAAAAATCTAAGAGTTTACACAAATATTGTAGGTAAAAAGTTTTTCTTTGGAGACTGTGGTTAAGTAAAAACTCAAAAAAGGTATAAAACCCCTTACCACAATTAATAGTAGTATCCTAAATACGTATTTCCGCAATTAAGTTGTCATCATCAGTAGGTAAAACCACTAATCAAAGTGTCGCACATGGGGCACAGTAAAGCTAACACATATAAACGCGCAACAACTTTACACGGCGTCCACGTATACACTAACTTTAAAATAAAATTCGGATACTAAAAATTACGACAAACTTACCTTTCTTAAGAAAACGGCATCACATGTGTTTACTATCTATTCTCCGCTCTCGACCTTTTGTTTTGCCTCTTTTCTAAGAATGAAAAAAGAGAACTGTATGGGATAGGACCGTTGTCCGAGTTCAACGTATTACTTTTATTTTTAACGATATGAATGCTTTCATATGCGTCTAGCTCTCTGGTGTTATTGATGGCTTTGACAAGTCTTAACCGTTTGACCGACACGTTGTGATCTGTGTGTATAGCATGATAAGCTACGCTAGATTTTTCTGGTCTATTCGGAAATTTTATGTATAAAAAATGTATCGAAAATGTCATCTACGTACCTGATCCATTTTCGCGATTTTTAATACACGGAAATGTGAATTGGACATGTTCGTTAAACAGTTAAATTTTAAATTTCCGACTATAAATTCACGCTCGAAAAGGAAAACAATTTTTAGATACATTAGTAACTAGAAATAAGCATAAAATAGAAATCGATATTTTCCGGAAAGAAACTATTTATCAGTGCGGGTTCAAATCATAGCTTTCAACATAAGACAGCTTCTTTTAATTCCTTAGTCAATCGGTTACTACACTTTCCGTTAACAAAAGAGAGATATGAAATAAAACTATATTTCATTAAAAACATCACGAGAAATAATGGCTTTGACATAAAAATAATTGATAAATTAATTAGAAAAACGAATTTAAAAAAGACCATCCGCGAATCTACAAGCTTGATATCTCAACGTAGCCAGGAGAAAAAGTATATGTGTTTACCATACCACCCAATCACGAAAAACATTGAAAGAGTTGTTAAAGAACGAGGTCTCCAAGGTGCTTTTCGGTCCGAAAATACCATCAAAATCCTCCTGAAGAATACCAAAGATAAAGTTAATTTGGGTTTGAAATCAGATATATACGAAATTAATTGCTACGATTGTAATTTAAAATATATAGGTCAAACGAAACGCTCAATAATAACCCGTTATAAAGAACACATATCACATATCATATTTAATAGATCAGAAAAATCTAGCGTAGCTTATCATGCTCTACACGCAGATTACAACGTGTCAGTTAAACGGTTAAGACTTGTCAATGCCATCAATAACACCAGAGATCTCGACGCGTATGAAAGTATTCATATCGTTAAAAATAAAAGTAATACGTTGAACTCGGACAACAGTCCTATCCCATACAGTTGTCTTTTTTCACCCTTAGAAAAGAGGAAAAAAAAGGTCGAGGGCGGAGAATGGATAGTAAACACATGTGATGCCGTTTTCTTAAGGGAGGTAAGTTTGTCGTAATTTTTAGTCTGTGAATGTTGTTTTAAAGTTAGTGTATACGTGGATGTAAAGTTGTTGCGCTTTTATATGTGTTAGCTTTACTGTGCCCCATATGCCACACTTTGATTAGTGGTTTTAACCAGGGATGATTACAACTTAGTTGTCGAAACACGTATTTAGGATACGATTATTTTTGAGAAATATTGTAGGTAGTAAGAAAATGTAGCCCATCTGGTCGGCCCTAATTGTTATACTGTAGGGTACTAAACACGTTTACGTATATAATTTGTTTTTATAAACTACTAAATGTACATTTCTATTATCATCTAAACAGTTTTTAAATTAATAAATTTAACAAAGGCGAGTTATTTAAATCTAATGATTATTAAGTAAAATTTGTGATTGTTTTAATTTATTGATTTTTAAACTTTCCAGTAAATTTGATTTATTGCCTTTATTTTCTAAACGTAAAATTTGAAAATCCTTATTGAACGTGTGGTTTTCTTCTAATAATAATTAGCAAAAGTGGAATCTTGTTTTTTATTTCTAAACGAAGCACAATGTTCAGTAACTTATAGACTCCAGATTTCTTTTTTTGAACTGTTTCATCTGTATTGTTTTTAATATGTTTGATAAATTATTATTAGTTTTGAAAACCATGTTTATATTAAGTTTTTTTAAATACATTCAAATATAAAATAGAAATAATACTACAGTTAAAATCTTCACTTTTTAATACTTAATGGTAACACGACAATTGTTTCGCCAGCACAGGGACCCAGTCTGGGCCTGTTGTTGTTTCTACTATCTTTTAATGATCTTGTTTCGGTTGATTGCTATCGTTGTGTCTTTGCTGATGATCTTAAAATCTGTACAGTTATAGAATTAATAAACGACTGTAATCGACTTCAAGACCCTATTTATTAAAATCGAATTGTGATGTGAAGCTAACAAACCCGAGATGAACTTAAAAAAAGTGTAAGATTATCAGTTTTACTAGAAAATTACACACAATCTTCTACACTTACATGTATGGTATAATGGAGTTGAATCGTTGTTATTTAGTTAAAGATCTAGGAGCACGTTTTTATAGTAAATTCATTTTTGTTGAGAACGCTAAATTAGTTATGATGTCAGCTACTAGGGTGTTGGGTTTCAGTGTGTAGTAATGTTGGCGAAAGATTTTGAATTATCTTTCATCAACATTACTACACTAAAAATTGTATGTTACTCATATGTCGCATTGGGAAATACTTGTTTCCTTTCCGCGGCTAAAACGAACATAATTTACGCATCTCTCATTTTCGCCATGCAATGAGATCTCTCATAAATTATATGCGGCTTAATGAAGTCATTGAGATTGTTATGTTGTGGTTTTCGTAGAACTTTCTTTTTCATTTTATATTTATATTTGTAAAATACGTTTATTTTTTTGTCATTATGAATATCAATTGTTATTGAGTTATAATTACATTATTACCAGGTGTTTGTATGATTGTAATATATATTTGTGCTGTTAATGAATATGTAGTTCTGTTGGGCAGTAAATAAATAATTTAGATTCACCTGAGAAGTTAGATACATCACTACTAAACAACGATACCAGTTCACGTGAATGCATATCCATTAAGGTACAGTCGACATGGAGCGATTACAATGCTTACAATACTGAACAATAGACGCTATGATTGGACATCTTATGTACTGTCTAAAGCCTTTCAATCATTGGCGAAAGAAATATGGAAATATACAACTTGTAATATGCGTTTTGATGATCATAATGGAATGAAATAGTACGAAAGTTTATCATGAATTTCTTACCTCTAGAAACGATACAGCGAAACACTGTTCAATTTTAATTTTTAAACTCATGAAGCACAACAATTTTATATATTAAAAGACGATGTAATTTTAGAACCGGTATTAAGAGGAAGAAGAATTTGGAATATTTAGTATGCAAGTCATATGGTGTCAAGGTTATTTATTAAACAATTAATTAGACTTGTAGTGAAAGAATCTCAATGCTATAATGACTAAAAGGTATACAAGGTGTCCCGTATCGTTATGTTCAAATTTTAGGAGTGTAAAGTAGACTTCATTTCAAGTAAAAAAAAACGCAAAACTTGTATATCCATTTTTATTTGTTTCAAAGTTACAGATCTATGAATGTGATTGTCAGATTATGAAAAAAATGTAATCTTAAAGTCAATGAAAACTGATTTTATTTAAAAAAGTTCAATTAATAATATTTTCGAAATGTCCACCTCCTTGTTGAATGCAGGCGTGTGCCCGTAAGCCAACAGAAGAAGTACTTATCCGAATTTCATACTTGTTTTGTCGGATTTGCTCGGCAGCCAGGTGAATACGATCCAACAACTCTTCTCTTGTGTTCGAAACTTGCGCGTAGACTAAATTTTTTATGTACCCCCATAAATAAAAGTCAAGGGGATTAAGATCGGGTGATCTGGGTGGCTATGCAACAGGACCACCTCGACCAATCCATCTTGGATAATTGACTTTAACCCAATTTCGGACAGCAATTCCGAATGTGTTGGTGCCCCATCCATGTGAAACCACATGTCTCGTCGAACATTCAGTGGGACATCCTCTAAAAGAACTGGCAGTTTGTCAATAAGAAATTTAAGGTAATTGTCAGCATTTAACCTCCCAGGAAGAACGAGAGGACCAATCAACAAGTCATCGATTAGGGCCACCCAAACGTTAATAGAATATTCATGTTGAAATTTAGATGGGCGTATAGCTTTGGGATTTTCTGATGACCACCTGTGCAGGTTTCTCAGATTTGTAACACTACTTCTCGTGAACGTAGATTCATCTGTCCAGAGGACTGTTCTGCAGAAATTAAAATCAAGCCGTGACTGTCTTAATATCCAAGTAGAATAAACTAGACAAGCATAGTGGTCTGCCTCAAGCAAACCGTGTCCCATGCAATAGTGATATGGATATAAGCCCCCACGTTTTAAAATTCGCCGCCAAACTGTCGTTCGTGGCACTAGTCGCTAGTTGTTTAGCGATTCGACGTACACTGAGAGTTGGATCCTTTGTAACAATAGCTACTGCTTCTTCCTTTAAGTCTGCTGGCAAATTTACTCCTCGGTCGAAAAGATAATCACGCAGTCCGCATTCCCGAAATTGTCTGTGTACTCCCAGAAACGTTCAGTAATGAGGAATGCGCCTATCGGAAAATCGATGGCGGTATTCAATAACTGCTTGACGTGCACTGCCGTTACAGTAGCCATACACAAAATGCATGTCCGCATACTCTTGAGAAGAAAATCGGTAAGGCATTTTGAAAAAGAAACCGTGTCCGCTTACTAATAAGTTGATATATGAACTGAAACGTAATTACGTTAACAGTCATCTGAACATTTGTTTATTGTATGATATTCATGGTTCAGCACTTACGAAACAAGTACTCTTTTTTTGTAGATCTCCAAGAAATGACTGTATGCACTACGATACGTGTTTATTTATTTTAGGATAACGTTTTATTATAAGACGTTAACAATCACGGGCCTGTTATAACTTTTTTTAAGTAAAATCAGTTTGTATTGACTTTAGGATTACATTTTTTTTCATGATCTGACAATCACATTCATAGATCTGTAACTTTGAAACAAATAAAAATGGATATACAAGTTTTGCGTTTTTGTTACTTGAAATGAAGTCTACTTTACACTTCTAAAATTTGAACATAACGATACGTGACACTTGTATACTCGTGGAATTTGAAGTTGTTTGTTTAGACATACCATTTAAAATATTTGTTCAGTAAAATGTACAAAGGTAACAAAAATTTCTTTAATTTCCCATTTTTCCGTTTATACGATTTTTATATATTAATTTAATACATTTTATATGAGGAGAGGATACGTATTTAGAAGTAAAATTCGAAATAATGCTCCAAGGTCAATTTAGTATATACGTGTCAAACAATAAATTATGAACGAAAACCTTTTAACATTTAAAAATTGTGTAGACACTCATGGAATCTGGTTTCTTATGTATTAATTATTATAAATATTAAGTAATATTGTAATATGGAATTAAAAGTGGAGTTTTACGAAATTATGTATTGGAATTTTTTGGAGAGAAGGAGCAAGTAGCATTTTTATGTTCATATATGTATATGTCGGGCAATTTATTTGGCCTCAAGGCTAACTTATTAAAAATATAAATATTTAAAGTATTTATGTAATGAATGGTGAATACAATCCAACAACTCCTCTGTTGTGTTTAAAACTTGCGCGTAGACTAAATTTTTCATGTAACCCCATAAATAAAAGTCAAGGGGGTTAAGATCGGGTGATCTGGGTGGCCATGCAACAGGACCACCTCGTCCAATCCATCTTGGATAATTGACGTTAACCCAATTTCGGACAGAAATTTCGAAATGTGGTTGTGCCCCATCCATGTAAAACCACATGTCTAGTCGAACATTCAGTGGGACATCCTCTAAAAGACCTGGCAGTTCGTCAATAAGAAATTGAAGGTAATTGTTCGCATTTAGCCTCCCAGGAAGAACGACAGGACCAATCAACAAGTCATCGATTAAGGCCACCCAAACGTTAATAGAAAATTCATGTTGAAATTTAGATGGGCGTACAGCTTTGTTATTTTCTGATGACCACCTGTGCAGGTTTCTCAGATTTGTAACACCGCTTCTCGTGAACGTAGATTCATCTGTTCAGAGGACTGTTCTGCAGAAAATAAAATGAAGCCGTGACTGTCTTAATATCCAGTTAGAATAAACTAGACAAGCATAGTGGTCTGCCTCAAGCAAACCGTGTCCCCTGCGATAGTGATATGGATATAAGCCCTCACGTTTTAAAATTCGCCGCCAATAAAAATGCATATACAAGTTTTGCGTTTTTGTTATTTGAAATGAAGTCTACTTTACACTGCTAAAATTTGAACATAACGATACGGGACAATTATATACTCGTGGAATTTGAAATTGTTTGTTTAGACATACCATTTAAAATATTTGTTCAGTAAAATGTTCAAACGTAACAAAAATTTCTTTAATTTCCCATTTTTCCGTCTATACGATTTTTATATATTAATTTAATACATTTTATATGAGAAGAAGATACGTATTTAGAAGTAAAATTCAAAATACTGCTCCAAGGTCAATTTCGTATATACACGTCAAACAATAAATTAAAATTTAAAAATTGTGTAGAGACTCATGGAATCTGGTTTCTTCTGTATTAATTATTATAAATATTAAGTAATATTGTACTATGGAATTAAAAGTGGAGTTTTACGAAATTATGTATTGGAATTTTTTGGAGAGAAGGAGCAAGTAGCATATTTATGTTCATATATGTATATGTCGGGCAATTTATTTGGTATCAAGGCTAACTTGTTAAAAATATAAATATTTAAAGTAATGAATGGTATTTCTTTGTTTTCGAAATATAATTTGTTTTTAAAGATTTTTTATAACGCAATTTACTTTCAATCTTACTAACTGTTGATTGACTTAGGGGGTTATCAACGTACTTTTGTACAAATGTACCATTTTTATTAATAAAATAATTTGCTAAATGTGAATTTTAATTTAGAAAAAGCAAATGGCACTTGCTTTGTTGTGACATTTATAAATTATTTAATACCGACAGACGCAACTAATATTTTTTGTTTTAAACAAAAGTACGTATATCTTTTTCTAATTTTTTTTTTAATATAACAAATTGAAAACTTTATACCGTAGGAAACAGAATAAAAAGTGCAAATTAATTGCATTTTTCGCGAAGTAATGTGAATGAATAAATATTTCTTTCTGCATTTTATGACGATAACTATTAGAATTTTTCTATTGAAAAAGTGAGCACGAAGTAAAATATCTGTCCATAAAAGCTGTGCTGTCGGGTCTCACGTCTTGTGATAACTTTTTTACAACACTCCCCCCAATGCCGAGTTCTGGCTCAGGTTTGCCATCTAGCCATGTGCTTGCGCCTTGATACACAAAAGAATCCAGTACCAATCCCTGAGGAGTAGCTAGAACAAAATTTTTCAGGCCAACTGGGTTCGGTTTGTTCTTAACGTACTGCCTCAACACAGATTTTCCCGTGAATGGAATCATCTGCTCATCAATACTGAGCTCCTTGGTATGTGGAAGAGTGATGCACTTTCTTTTTAGAGCATCTATTATTGGCTGAGCCTTCCATAATCTATTTTGTTTCTTGGATTCTTCAGTAATTTCCAAATTGTTTACCAAGTGCATGTAATTTCTAAGTCTAAAAAATCGATCGCGCGGTAATATAGTAGCTGCAGGAATTTATAAGGATTTTTTGTAATACATACGAACTCTCGGTAGCTTGAAGCATCCCATTATGATACAAGATCCCACTAATTTTTTGTACTCCGAACTTGTAGCTCGAAGCGAAGGTAAATTATCATGCATAGCACGGATGTTGCTTTGATTTGCCGTCAAGTTCCAAAAGTTTTCATCAAGATATTGACAAGAGTACTGATAGGGTGACCACTTCGTTCTTTCTCCGACTGACCACTCTTCCTTCATTATTTCGACATTATTTGGTTCGAAAACTGGGCTACTCCACTTCATTTTTTTCCGTTCCGCAGATTTATTTTGACTCATTTCTCTTCTTATTACTGACAACAGGACATTATCGTCATCAGTATCAAAAAGGGCTTCATTTTCTAAAATTTCAATGGAATCCTGAACTCTTGGGTTATCGGCACTTACGTGTCTAACGTCAAAATCTACAAACTCATCAGAACTGCTTTCACTTTCACCGACTTCAAGTCCATTCCCAATGTCCTAATCACGTACCAAAAATTTCTCCAGTCTGCGAAACTGAAACTGTATATAATGCAAACCGTTCATGAATTGTTGGAAGATGATCCAGATTGCAGACTACATTTTTTGCGAAATAATGACACCATTAATCACAGATCAGCCAAATTTTGTAAATCAATAGTCTTTTTCGACGAAGCAACGTTTTGTCTCAATGGTACGGTCAACAGGTACAACTGTCGTGTAATGCGCGTCATATTCGTGACTATCTGGACGAGGTATTTCCTGCATGCTAGATTGGAGGCAGAGGAGCAAGCGAATGGTCAGCCCGTTCCCCAAACTTATCGCCACATGGTTTCTTCTTGAGGGGTCACTTGAAATATCAAGTGTATAAAAATAGACCAAATAATCTAGAAGAATTAGCGGGACGAATAACTGAAGAAATCAACAGTATCAGACCGCAAGTTTTACATAATTCACTAAACCATTTTGTTGATAGATTATATCACTGCCAAATGGTTAATGGACAATTGCAACATTTATTGTAGTCTGCAAATCTATTTATTAATACATACTTTTTTATTTCACGTTAACTAAATTTTTTTTAAATTTTTCTGTGAAAAAAAAATGCATTTCTGAATGTACTTTTTAATTCTTTTTCCGAAATTGCAACAATATACAGAGTGTTCCATTTAAAAAATATAGTAGGAAGCATTTCCGGCCAAACCGGGAATAGAAAATAAATATGAATGTCGTGAGTAAATTCGTAATTTTTAACTACATATATATACGAGTATATATATATATATATATATATATATACAAATAATAAATTTCAAAAAAATTCCCTCTGGAAAAACAAAGTTATGCGACCGTTCCGGGACTTTATACTAACCCTGTATAAATCTATTACTAACATATTGTATCGGGTGTCTTTTTAGATGCATGAGAACTATCGATATCGATAACTATGGTTTGACAGCTGAGAATGTCAAACTGTGTTGACATTTCTGTTCAGTAAGGTTTGGCAAGTCATCATAATCGTTTAACGTCAAAACAATGGCTTCCAAATTGTAGAAATTTACTTTGAAAAAAATAAATCTGTTCGCGAAGTTCATAGAGCACTTCGTCCATTTTACGCTCAACATAATCGGCCTAGTGAGCAAGCAATTCGTGCAGTTATTGATCGTTTTCGCACTAATTTTACTCTTCTCGATTCAAAACCATCAACAAGACAAAGAAATGTGCGTACCGAAGAGAATATTGCTGCTGTAGCGCCAAATATTGAAGAAGACGCCGAAATGTCGATTCGTCGTCGTTCTCAACTTGTTTGCCTTTGTTCTTCGACTACGTGGAAAATTTTACGCAAAGATCTAGGCTTACGTGCCTATAAAATACAGCTCGTGCAAGAATTGAAGCCAAACGACCATCGTTTGCGTCGCATTTTTGATGATTGGGCTCATTTGAAACTGGCCGAAGATGAGCATTTTTATCAAAGAATTGTGTTTAGTGATGAAGCTCATTAAAGCTGGTTAAATGGCTACGTCAATAAGCAAAATTGCCGTATTTGGAGCGAAGACAATCCTCAAGCCGTTAACGAATCACCATTACATCCATTAAAATTTACTGTTTGGTGCGCTTTACACGCATCGGTTCTTATTTCTTTCGAAATGAGCAAGGAGCTGCCGTTACGGTGAATGGCGAGCGCTATCGAGCCATGCTGACTGAATTTTTGTTTCCAAAAATTAATCAGCTAAACATTAACGACATTTGGTTCCAACAAGACGGCGCAACTTGCCATACAGCGCGCTTAATTTTTCTTTCCAGAAGTGGTTCTGTTCACTGGCCCCTCGTTCGTGCGATTTAACGCCTCTGGATTAGTTTTTATGGGGCTATGTTAAGTCATTGTTTTATGCCGACAAACCAGCAACTCTTGAAGCATTGGAAGCCAATATTCAAGCCACCATTGACGCCATACGGCCAGATTTATTGGAAAAAGTAGTCAAAAATTGGACTGATCGAATGGACCATGTAACTCGTAGTCTCGGCGGACATATGCCGGAAATCATATTTAAAAAATAAATGGCATGAAATTATCTACCAGATTATAATAAAAAAAATTTCATTCCAACAATATTTCTGTCTTGTATTATCATTTTAAGTTCTCAAGCTCTTAAAAAAACACACTTTATATTACAATTGTTGTGCTTTAAATTGATGCTGTTGGGCAATAAAATTATAATTATTATTATGGAATATGTTGGTATGTTAAAAAGAAACACATAATTTAATATAAAAACATTTTTTATTGTGGTGCTCTTTCCATAGGCATTGCAGCTACATACTCTGTACTAAGTCTAACAGATCTAGTCCAAGTAGATCGTACTTCTTTCCTTAATCTCCTTGGAATTCGACTTATATATCTCCATTTAAACACAAAAATAATGAGAAAATATACACCTAAAATTATATACAAGTACATCAACTTAATATTAAATAGCTAAATAATTTTATGAGAATATATATATATATATATATAGAAATATAAATTACCTTCCAAAAGATTTGAAAAAAATAAAACCTGACCCACCATTTCTAAAATCAATATATTTTGGAAATCGGTTAAGTAATAAAAAATGTAATAAATCCATGTGATACCCATAATCAAACCAAGTTTCAATACAATAAATTGACTAAAATCAATTTTAGGATTGTTTTGATTTTTCATGTTATACTAGCATTTATTTCTCTTACTTTCTGCTGTTAGTTTTAGCATTTCTGTGATTGATGTATGTATTCGTCCTAGATATTTTCCTAATGTCATTTTTAATTTCTAAGACGTATAGTATAGTTTTTACGTACAATACGATATTGATTATGACTAATATTGAAATAGGGAGATGTAGATGTAAATAATGACCATAATTACCTTAAATAAATAGAAATTATGTTTCAATAAGTAGTTAAGTATACAATACGAGGGGAGTTTTTTTATGTTATCTACCAAGCTATGAAAACAATATGCTATCGTGAAAAAAATTTTCTTAGGTTAGGTTTTGTTACGCTTTAAATTGTATGCTTATATTACTTAGTTGTTACACTTTGAATTTCGTAGTATACATTTAACGTTTTATCACCCGGTATACCGTTTCGTCTCTTGTTGGTGTGATTTTCATCTTCACGAGTACGTTATCGTCCTCTGTGTGTGAATTTGGTTAATCGTATCATCCCCGCCCTCCTCCTCGCTGAAATGTTGCTTGGTGAGTGAGGGTTGTTGATCGGTGGTGAATAGAATCAGTTGGATAATTTGAGTTATTGTACCTTCTTGAGGGGCTCCAATTTGTTAATCTACGTAATATGGAACATCGCCTGTAGTGGATAAAAGTGTAGAACACAAATAAATTTAACTAATCTGTAAGAATTTATGTCTTTTATTGAGCCTAAAAGTGCTAGGATTAGTAGGGTAGAACGGGGTTAACTGGTCCACTTTTTAGTTGTTGCAGAAATACTTGGGCATTTAGCCTTATTTAATAAAAATTTTTGATTATATTTGTAGCCTGAAGCTTTCAGAACATACATGTGTAATTTTATTTAGTTATAAACAAAATTTGTTACTTCTTATATTTGTTTTTCAAATTGTTGCAAATTGGTTCACTTAACCTACCTTCCAGGTTATCTGAACTATCTACTGGGGTTAACTGAACAGGATGTTAAGCTACACATTAAACCTATATAAATATAAAAAAACTATATACGTTTTTAGCCGTATTTTATTTTAGTAATTATTCAATATTTCATAAATAATTACTAAAGAGGATCATTCGAGTAACAGCCCATCGGCGTAACAACCCACGAGCGAAGTGCGCTCAAGGTTGTCTGGAATGAACTTCTCTGGTAATTATTTATGAAATAGTGAATGAATAATCATGAAAGTCAATACAAAATAATAGCATGTTTGCATATCGTGCATTTGATCTAATGCTTGGAGATGGTAACTTGGCGATAACATCTTTTTTCGTAATAAACTTGTTTGTTGCATTAAAACGTTTCAGAAACTCTACTTGGAAACCTTCTTTACAGTTGCCGCATATCTTGGCAACATAATGACGAAAAACTGATGATGTTTTTCCAAATACCTTTACTAGGGCATAATCACCAATTTCTGCATCTCGATCCTGCTTATCTTTATCGTTTTCACTGAAATCGAGTTCGGAATCGGAATCCTTTAAGGAATAGTTTTCAGAACTAGAAGAACTGGAACTTGTTAGTGCTATACATTTAGTTACTTTCCGAATTGCAGCTGTAGATCGCTTCTTTGCTTCGCGCGCCGCTGCTTCTTGTTCTAAGGAAACTTTTACTATTGTGCTAGTCAAAATAGCAGAAATCCTTTTGTTGCGATGGTGTCTAGCATTTTTACGAGGAATCGCTTTTGGATGTGGACGAATTTGTTCCGGTGTAACCATTCCACAGTTGGCCTCATTACGAATATCTTCAGGAGACGATGATGCAGCCTTTTTATTTGTATAAGATGAAGTAAGTCCATGGCTTGTGGATGCCTCATGAGATGGTGTAGGAAGTCTTTTACTTGTGGTTGTCTCACTTACTGGAACAGCTTGCTGTAACTGAGGCTGCGGCGGATCAGATACATATGATGACAGAAAATCTTGATCTCTGAATAGATCGTCCTTAAATGGTTCGATACCAGTAGCTTTGAAACTGTTGCAGATATTTTGAGGATTGAAAGCCAGCTCGAAAGGTTCAGCAGCTATTCCCGCGATATCATAAATGCTAATTGTTTGCCCTGGGTTATTCACCATCCAGGTATCCCATGCTGCATTATAAAATTTTTTGAACGGTTCAAATACGCCCACATCTAGAGGCTGAAGCTTGTGGCTACAGTGAGGTGGGAGGCTTAAAAGAAATATACCATGTTCTTTTGCATAATTCAAGGCAGCAATGCTCAGATGGCTCTCATGCTTGTCCAGTATTATAAGTTTAGGTTTATCAATGGAAGATCTTTCGTGTTTGACAAAATGCTGCAGAACCGGAAGAAAAAGACTGCTGTTCATCCAGCCACTTGTAGTCGCGGCTCCTTCACTTCCAGGTGGTGCATTTTTTAATATATGGATTTTAAAATGTACTCTAGGGAAAATAAAAAATGGAGGGAGAAATATTCCAGTAGCTCTTATTATTCCTACAAGAGTTACAAGAATACCATGCTCTGCTGATGTCATTTGACAGACATTCCGTCTTCCAGCTCTGGCCAAAACTTTTGGAGGTTTATGGACTGTTGTAATAGCAGTTTCATCCAGGTTGTAAATATCGTGCTTTTCTAGATTGAATTTGGATTTTAAAGATCGCAGATGGTCAAAAAATACTTTTACATTGGTTCTGTTGAAGCTGGTGGCTCTGTTGAGGCTCGTTGCTTCTGGAGTACGCGAAGATAGTTTATGTCTGGCCATAAAATTGTGTAACCACTCCCTGCCTGCCATTTGTTCGCCAATCCAATTCTTTTTCATGGGCTTACTATTAGATTCCGCAAATTCGTATGCTAAACGACGTGCCTGTTTGACGGTTAATCCATAATGTATATCGCAGGCCTTTTCGATATAGTTTTTTAGCATAAGTTCTTCCTCTTTAGTAAATACCAGTAGGTGCTCATTATTGGAGCGGAAATTCATATTCAGGCAAGCTCTATACTTATCCACATACCTTTTTAAACTAATTCTAGGTATCTTCGTATCCTTAGCTACCTGCTGTGTGGAGTTTCCTTGCTGTACTACCCTGCCCACGGCTTCTTTAAGTTCTGCTTCAGAATATGATCTGTTATGTGTAGTACGAATTCTAATTTGAGGCATTTTTTCACTCTTAGGGACGGTCCTGAAATAATAATTGCTACTACAGACCCTACTTATAGATCGTAGGTTAACTGAACATGGCTCAGTTAACCATACATAAACGTGGTTCACTTAACCTCAACTCACATGTTTTCATAAAATTGACTGAGATTTTAAAACTAGACACCATTACATTAGTTATGATAACTTATGATTCTTTAAAATGTAAATCGATACTTACCACTTCAATTGATAGCAAAAATAATTTAATAATAAATGTATTTAATTATTATTTTCCAAACACAATTACATCAAAAAATTTAGACATTTCCCACAAATTTCGCTTCATTGAATATCTCAGAAACGCACGATGAATAGTTATCTATTTTACATCAAAGTTATTGTAACAAATGTAGAAACCTGTAACAGTGATTGTGTTCAGTTATCTTTTACTAGCTGGCAGAAATCATACCTTGTTCAGTTAACCTACCTGTTCAGATAGCCCCGTTCTACCCTACATTAGATACGAATGAATTATAATATTCTTCCCTAAATATTCCAATTAATGATGAGAATTATTTTAATTATCAAGCTGTCACCTATGTATGTGGATTCCTCCTAAACAAGCTTAATTTACCCTATTATGAGGTTTGTAAATCTTCTTTATTTTCTGCTAACGTAGAACCTCCTCATATTTACAATGTTTAATTTAGTAAATCAAATAATCTTCTTTATCTCGATAAGATGGTTGTGTCGTTAAAATCTTTTGGCCATGTAAATTCTATTCACAAGAAAGTGTTGACAACTTTGCAGAAGTAGTATACTTGTGTTAAATCCGTTCATTAAACTTTAGTTCAATAGCAGTTGTTAAATATATTTATGAATTTAATTATTAGGAAATTCTAAGATGACGTTTGTCGGTCTTCTAATGATGGATTTCTGAATCGAAGTTCGAGAAAAATTAGACAGCTGATGCATTTGTAAAAAAGATAAATTAGGTTCTTGGTGCGTTGGTAAGTTTAAGGTTTTCTAATCTTTTGTGAATATGAAGAATTGTCCTTATTCTATATTGCTGTTTATTAGATTTTTTGTTTATTTATTGTTATGAGTATATAGTTTATTTTGTTTTATTGCAAGAGTTGGCATTTTTTTATATATTTGTTGAATTTTAAATATTTATTTTTCATATTTATTTTTCTTATATAGACTTTAAACTTATTTTTTAACAGAATTAATTTTTATTTACGAGGCTTTTCCGGAAACTAAGTACCGTTTCATTCTATCGCCACCGCAGAGCTTTTGTCATAGTCCCGCGCATGCACACGTGTCTCTCTGTTCATAGTCTTTCCGCTGACGCCATTACAGCGGAATTGTGTTGTGTTTATATTTGTTAGTGATCGTTCGAAATGTTTAAGACAATTGCTGAGCCCGCCGACTGTGAACTGCGTTTTGTAATACGGTTTTGAACGCAAAGAATATCAAGCCAGCTGAAATTCATCGTCAACTTGTAGAGATTTATGGTGAAAACGTAATGACAGATGGAATGATGAGAAAGTAGGTTAGACAATTCAATGATGGACAAATAAAAGTTCACGACGAAGCACAGAATGGACGGCCTTCTGTTGCCAATGATGGTTTGGTTGAAAAAGTGAGTTTTCACAAATTTCAAAAACTGTTTTGCGATAACGACGTAAAAAACGATGTTTTGCAGTGACTGTCTTCACTGGCGGCATCTTTCTATGAACAGGTTATAGAAAAATTGTTTTTTCGCTATGACAAATATCTGAACAATGATGGCAACTATGTTGAGAAATAATTTAAGAAAGGCTCTTTCATGTAGAAATAAATATTGTTTTGAATAAAATGTTTTGATGAGTTTTTTCCAAAACGGTATTTACTGTAAATACGTGTCTGTGATTTTTATATTTATAGATATATCGCACTGATGAGATCAAAAAAGATCGAAACATGTATTTAGAGCATATTTAGAACAAAAAAAAATTATAGTAATTTAAAAATGGCGCCATCGCGCTTGTTTACGAATTTAGTACTACCATATCAACATCAGAGGCACTAGCGTATGGGTCTAATTTTTAACATGGAGTGTGGCACTCTTTTATGACATAAACCGTGTTGTAAGAATGCCGTGTTATATGGGGATTTTGTCCAATTCTCGAGTCGTGTTAGAGCGGAGCCGTGTTAAGCGAAACCGTGTTGTGGGGATGCCGTATATACGGGGTTTACCTGTATGTATAGTTTATTCCAAATTATAAGAATATAACTTTGAACGGCTCTAATGCTTTTATTGCACCACCTTCTGTGATGATAATTATTATACCTGGTCTCCTTATTGAACGGGTACGATTTACCTATTTGCAACGTATGAATCTAGGGGCCGTATTGACTATAAATTAGGGCCCTATAATATAATAAAACGCTATTAATTTCAAGCATGTAATAACAAATATCTGTACATTGGGTTTATATACAAAGAAAAAATTACAAATCGTGTGGCAACATGTGTAGTGGATACATATAGATATATAAAGCTAATTTATTTGTAATACACAATAAAATTTTTATGTGTCATCGCATTTCATAAATCATCTGTGATTGAGTCGTCTTGCAAATCAGTGTCTGTGTCTGAATCGTATTGCAAATTTATAATCAAAGGTGCTACTATTTTATACATGCGCATATATTCGTCCTCTTTTGATATTGCGTGTTTAACAGCTTTTTTCCAATTTACAGCAGTTATATGTCCCATAGCATTTTTTATGTGTGTTACACTGCTTTCACTAAATTTCGGTGTTTGATTTGTTCGTCTTATGGTATTTTTCAGTTGGGCCCATATCAATTCAATGGGATTGAAAATGCAATGGTATGGTGGTAAACGCAAAATTGTATGTCCTGCTTCTTTGGCTTTGATATCCACATAATAATCCTTTAAATATTCTTTTGTCTTCATCACCTCTATTAATTGGTTTTTTGTATAATGATCCTCAAAATATAAATCATTTGCTTCTAAAAATGTTTTAATATCTTTCTTATTATTACATTTTGTAGGAACTTTGGTTTGCTGTCGAGAATGATACGGAGCGTTGTCCATCACTATCACACTAGCTTTTGGTAAATTTTGCAGCAAAGTGTCACAAAACCATCCTTCAAATAAAGATGAGGTCATATCTTCATGGTAATCTAAACTTGAGGATTTAACATTTTTAGCAGATAATAGCGGTTGTCCGATCCATCCTTTTTCTGACCCAGAATGAAGAATGATTATTCTCTTCCCTCTCGAAACCGACGCGTCCAACTGACACATACTTGAACTATCCACCCAAAATTTGCAAATTGTGTCATGGGTGTCATACCACGTCTCGTCTAAATAACATATTAATCGTCCTTCCTGTCTATACCTTCTAATTGCCGTTAAGTATTCATATCGAACTTTCTGTAGCCTCGGGCTTTCCATAATTGTGCGACGTTTGTCTATAGTGCCAAACTTAAAACCAGCTTTCTTTAGCGTCCGCCACAAGGTTGCTTTAGAACACTGAATATTTATAGGTTCATCACTAATTCTTTTATGTAAGCAGTCAAGTGTAGATACAACATTTCCTCTGTAGAAGGAGTATACTTGCTGCCTGATAGTATTAATTTCATACTCTTCAAATTTTCTCGGGGCTCCTTTGTCACTTCTTTGCTTTCGAGTCTCTGCGTTATTCTTAATTATTTTATATATTGTTCCAAAAGGCACCTTGGTTAATTGCGACATTCGTTGAATGTTCTGGGTTTGTAGTTCGTTATTTTCTTCCATCAGGGTATGATAGACATTGAAAATTATCTGTTTTGCATCTTCTGATATATGCTTTCTCTGTCGTGCTCTGACAGTATTATCACTATCCACATCATAATCGCTAACACTTTCAGCAAGAGGTCGCCACATGTTCGTTAAGTAAAGAGAGAAAAATCAAATATGTATACAGCAGTAAAGATTAACAATAAATGATAAATAGACTCAATATTAGATGTAATATATACCAACTCTCCTAACTATATTTACTTAAATTGTAATTTAATGACTATTTAACTATATATAATAACTATATATTCAAATTAACAACTGTTGGTACTTATATTATTATTAAATTTTATTTCATCTAAATTTCAGTAATTACAATTTACTTAAATTTTGTCATTACGGACCTCAGCAGTTTGTTTGCGTAAAAGATAATCGTATTGAGCGGCCAGGTAGTTATTGCAGCAGGTGGTGAAATAAAAGCATTAGAGCTGTTCAAAGTTATATTCTTATAATTTGGAATAAACTAAACATTGCTTTTACAGTTCTATCCTTTTCTGCCCTGGGAAGATCAGAAAATATGTTACTCAATTGAGTTGGTGTCTTTTTGAAAACATTTAGTATTCATATTTCTCACCAATTTTAGTAGTATATATGCTGCATCTTATAGGATCTATATATGGTTTAATTGTATTCGGTAAACTATACATTTCTTGATCACCCAAAATAAAGAATAGTGTACATAACAAGGGCACTCCTATGGCGTATGTACAATAATAAACGAATTTCTTCCACAAAATATGTGAGGGCTCTTTAATAATAGCTCTTGTTTTCCTGAAACGATTTAAAGGTAAGTAAATAAATAAAACTATTAAAGACGTTAAGATTCTAACTGCAAAATTTTTAAAAGTTTCGGTTCTCAACTTTTCAATTTTATATTGAAGAAAATGTGTTACAATGGGAGATTACTTACCCTAAAGTATGCCATATTTCGTATGATAATACATTTAACCACGTTAGACGGGACAACATAATAAAAAAGAATATATAACCTGCAAACAGAATATGTGAGTTGCTATGATTTTGTGATAATTGTGTAAGCATAATGTATTGAATCGAATACCTGGCTAGAATTAAAAACGTAGGAGAATACAAGAAGGAAAAATGCTTTGGAAGAATGTAATGAAAAGAAGAGACTAATCGACAGGACATACACCATTCAAAAAATAAAAGTAGTCACTTATTTGAATTTTGGTATTTTTTTTCATGTTTTAAGAGATTTGGAAACCTGAAATACGAGCCCTAACAACTATATGTTCGGACGATGTACGAAATGTTAGAAAAATGCAGTTTAAAATGTTTTTTTTCGTCTTCCCAATCTGAAAATTAAGGCAAATACCCTTCATTTAACAAGAAATTCGATTGTAATTGATTAACATTTTATTTTGCATAAACTACGTAACATTACAAAGAAAATATAACGAATTTACTGACAAATAATATTCGGACGCATTTGAATCTTTATAACATTAATAAGAGGTAACGTCACCTTTTGCAGCAATAACGGCTTGTATACGTTTTGACATGGAATCTACTAAAGTTTTACAATATTCGGGAGTGAAAGAGTTCCAAATTTGCGTAATTTTTGTCTCTAATGCTGGAAGTGTACGTTGAGGATCATTACGCAAAGACTTTTTCATCTTATGCCATAAAGTTTCGATGACATTCAGTCGGGACTGCTTCACGGCCACGATAAAACTTTTACATTATGGTCACCAAACCATTTTTTTGTTGTTTTCGCAGTGTGACTGGCTGCACCGTCTTGTTAAAATATATAACTTTTGTTTCCAAAATATCGAGATGCTGTTGGGACAAGGTTTATTGATAAAATATCTTGGTACTTTTCTGCATTTTCAGTGCCATCAAGGAACTCATATTCACCAACTCCTTTACTACTCATACACCCCCATATCATAACTCCTCTTGGAAATTTTATAGTACGTTTTAGGCAATCATGAAAGGCTTCAGATTTTGTACGAATGACTCTTTTTCGAAAATCGCCTACGCACACATCAAATTTAGATTCGTCGCTGAATATGACATTACTCCACATTTCAGTTGTCCAGGATTTTTTGGATTTTGCCCAATCTAAACGTTTTTTCTTTTGAATAGTCGATAATAATGGCTTTTCCTTTGCCTATAAAGATAGTGGATAAAAGAACATCATTTGTTTCCATATTGTAACACGCAAAATTATAAACTTACTTTATAAAAACTGTAACCAGACTTATGCAACCATAGCCTATAGCATTCCCTGGAGACGTTTAAATTTATCTCATGATTCCATTGGGCTTGTATTTGCCGCAAGGTACCTCTTCTATTTGTTCTGCAAATTTTGACCAGAGCACGACGTTCTCTTTCAGTGATAGTACGGGGTCGGCCTAAACTTTTGCCGCGAACATCAATACTAGCTGTATCGCCAAACTTTTTTATAATATCTCCGACAGTAGATTTGGCAAGATTTAATTCATTTGAAGTTTTTTGCATTGATTTACCTCTGTAATACTGTGAAATTATAATTTCTCGCAGTTTTTTATTAGTTGCGATACCACGCGTCATTTTCTTATTACACAAAATGGCGAACATGACATTAACTGACAAATATTCATCAAAGCACACTTTATTTATCAATCAACGCGTTCATAATACTAATTTCAAAGCCAATAACGATTATCGTCCGAATATTTATTTGTCAGCAAATTTGTTATATTTTTGTTGTTGTCTTCCGTAAATTAAGCAAAATAAAATAGTATAATCAATTACAATCGAATTTCTTGTTAAATGAAGGGTATTTGCCTTAATTTTCAGATTGGGAAGACGAAAAAAACATTTTAAAATAAACATAACTGCATTTTTCTAACATTTCGTACATCGTCCGAACATATAGTTGTTAGGGCTCCTATACATTGAACCGTAATTTATTCACGTAATTACAAAATTGTAACCTAATACTTCTTGCTGTAGTCAACTTATAACCTCAAATGTTTGAACAATACAAAAACTTAAATGAAAAAAAATAACTTAAGAATAAACGTTTATGCAGGCTTTGAGCCATTTAAGTGTTAAACAATATTAGACCAGTTTGACGGTTTACTAACATTTAAAATAACCAATGGCTCAGCAATTAACGTCGATAAAAGTTAGTGGAGTAACTTTACTTGAAGAAGGATATTCACAACGTTATGTTACTCTACAGCTTGGGGTTGTACAGGGAGCTGCGTGGAAGCTTTTAAAATGATATCAAGAAACAGGTACTGCAACAAGGCGAGCAGGTAGAGGTCGGCAGAGGAGAACTACGGCAGGCGATGACCGTTTTCTGCGATTGCACGCCCTTCGAAATCGGACACAAACAGCGCGTGACCTGCACGAAGACTTAGCGAGGCCAAGAAGAACAAGAATTAGCGACTAAACCGTCAGAAATAGGCTAAGAGAGGCTGATTTGGGAGCAAGACGCCCTGCAAAAGTGCCTAAATTGACCAGAGAACATCGTCGAAAAATACTTGAATTTGAAAGAGAACACTTTAACTGGAAATTTTGTTATTGGACTCCTGTTATGTTTAGCGATGAGTTAAAGTTTGTTCTGTCAGGAAGTGATGGACGTGTAAGAGTCTGGAGGAAGCCTGGAACGTTTCATGTCAAATACAGTGCATGATACCGTCCTTTTTGATGGCAGATCCATAATGGTGTGGGGTGGAATAACAATTAACACTCGCACGGACCTTGTGGTAATTCGCAATGGTGGACTAACAGCTCGAAGTTACATTGACGAGATTGTAGAGCCTCAAGTGATCCCTGGAGCAAATGTTGTTGGTCAAAATTTTATTTTTATGCAAGATAATGCCAGACCGCATGTTGCTCAAATCGTCACTGATTATCTTGATGATCACAATATCCGTTAAACGGATTGACCCGCATGCAGCGCAGACATGAATCGAATCGGTCATGTTTGGGATCAATTAGGGAAACGTGTTTGAAGACGTCCAAATTCTCTAATTACAATTGAACAGTTGACACACAGGCCTTAATTGAAGAATGAAACAATTTTCCCCAAGACGCTTTGCGAAGGATTATTTGTAGTATGGCACGATACTACGCAGCACTTGTGCAGGAAATAGGAGGGCGCTAGATATTAAATTCACAATTTGTACAAATTAGCCAAGTTGTATTAAACAGTTGGCACACAGGCCTTAATTGAAGAATTGGACGATTTTTTCCAAGACTCTTTGCGAAGGATTATTTGTAGCATGGCACGATGCCACGCAGCACTTGTGCAGGAAATAGGAGGGAACACTAGATATTAACTTCACAATTTGTACAAATTAGTCAAGTTGTCAGACTTTTTTTTTAATATAATTTCATTTCATTCACTTTATTTTTGCACATGTTACAGTTACATAAAAGTTGTAGTAGGTTGTTACAGTGTTTTTAATTTGTTAAAATTGGTTCAATAAATAATGTATCATTAGATATTTCGAGTTAGATGAAACTCTTAAAATATATAAAAAATATCGACGTTCAAAAAACTTGTTTTTTGAACGTCGGTTTTTTGAGTGGTGTATATTCTCAAACTGGCATTAAGACATGTCATAACGAAGATGGTTATGGAAGGTGTGATAAAACTTAAGCATGGCCAAAATAGCAGTATACACAGCATAATCTAAGATATGATATGGTAAACATACTGAAACTTAAAAATATTAGTCATGGATGGATAAAGTTGGAATACTGTACACATGGACATAGACCTTGACAAGTGAAGTAAAGTTTGATGCAACGCTTCTAATAGGTATAGCAAATTTTGTTCTTTCAGGTGATACCAGATAATTTGGCGACATCTGACGGACAAAAGAGACTATGCCGAAAATAACGATTTTCTCTCGTGCAGCTATGCCGGTACAAAAGGGAAAAAATACGTATACAGGGTGAGTTTTTTTAATGTTTAGCATTGGGATCTCAGAAACTACTGGAGATAGAAAAACGCTTAAATGGGGAAAGATGCGCAGTTTTACGAGTTTGATTTAAAACTGCTTTTGTTTCTCCGATAACTTTCATGGCTTATTAGATATTCAAAGAAAACTAAATTTTACGATTTTCTTTAAACATGCTTAACATCGTTAATAGTAATTTTAGAGAAAAAGTGTTCAGACAAAAGTTTTAGATAATTTTACGCCAAATAAAACTATGTAGCTAATTTTTTTTTTTCGTTCACCATTATCGAGTTATGACACAAACTTGTGTTTTTTTAAATGGAAACTATAGTTGGTTTTGACATCATTAAAAAGCTTATTTTTTGCTGATTACAATGATATAAAGGTTTGATATGATTATTTTAAAAAATAAAGAGGATACAGATTTTTATGGTTTTTATGGAAAACAATTGAATTTCTAACTAATAAAATACAAATCAAACGAAAACTTATTTTGAAATCTTATGTAGTAATAAAATGAAAACTATAAGCACTTTTATTAAAGGCACACAACATTATTAATGTTAAAAGATACCTTCATTATTATTAATACACAAATTGCATCTCTTCACAACAGAATTTGTAGCATTGCGGACTTTGCGCCTATCGATGTTATTAAAAGCAACTAAAACAGCTTCTCTTAAATCGTCGATTGTTTCATATGTTCTTTTGTATACTGTGTCCTTTAGTACACCCCACAAGAAAAAATCCAAAACTGATAAATCAGGGGATCTAGCCGGCCATTCAATGGGTGCATTTCGTCCTATCCATTGATTAGGGAAGTTCAAATTTAAATAATTTCTAACATTCAGTTGATTATGCGGAGGCGCTCCGTCATGTTGAAACCATTGCAGCATTGCTCAGGTTCTTAAATTTAAATTATCTAACATTTCCTCGAAATCTTGTTGTAAAAAATTAAGATATCGATTGCCAGTTAGTGATCCATCAAAAATAAAAGGAGGAAGAACAGTTGATCCTATAACACCACACAAAACATTAAACCCAAATTTAATTTGTGGTCTCCTATGTTCAACGTGAAGTGGATTTGTTTGAGACCATATGTGCTCATTGTGCCTATTAAACATTCCACAATTTGTGAAACGAGATTCATCAGTCCATAATATTTTCATTGAAAAGTGTGGATCGTTTTGACACTGATCTTTAAACCATCTACAAAAAGCTATTCGTCTGATGTTATCACCTTCATGTAAAGTTTGTGATACTGATAATTTGTAGGGACGAAATTTATGCTTCTTCAACACTCTGACAATAGTGCGTTGAGAGGAGCCCATTTCTGTTGAAATTTGTCGGGTCGATGTAGATGGATTCTGAGCGACACTTGCTAATATGTTATTTCTCTATCTTCATCCATCCCTTTTCTTGATTTTGGTTTAACGAACGAACCATAATCTGCTAAATTATCCCATAATCTCTTAAAAGTAGGTAGCGACGGCTGACGTCGATCAAAATAATTTTCAAAATAAACTTCAGTAGCTCTAGTAGAATTTTTCTGGCACTGAACGTAACATTCAACCATATCACGCTTTTCTACGTTAGAAAATTCCATAGCCAATGCAAACTTATGATTAACGGCCGTTTGCACCGCTTATAGTTAAGTTACAATTAAATTAATTAATAGTTAATTGTCAATGTTTGACAATTAACTTGACTTAAAAGTAAAAATTAACAGCTCTCATTTCTGTGACTCAACGTGAAAGCAATGTTAGTATATTTATCTCGACTGCTCCAACGAACACTATTGTAACTCAGATTTTTCGTTTTTTGAATTACAAAACACCAAACATTTTTTTTTAAGTTTTTATCTTATAAAGTGAACAATCATAGAAATGTCTATATCCTCTTTATTTTTTAAAATAACCATATCAAACCTTATATAATTGTAATCAGCAAAAAAATAAGCTTTTTAATGATGTCAAAACCAACTATGGTTTCCATTTAAAAAAACACAAGTTTGTGTCATAATGGTGAACGAAAAAAAAATATTAGATACATAGTTTTATTTGGCGTAAAATTATCTAAAACTTTTGTCTGAACACTTCTTCTCTAAAATTACTATTAACGATGCTAAGCATGTTTAAAGAAAATCGTAAAATTTAGTTTTCTTTGAATATCTAATAAGCCATGAAAGTTATCGGAGAAACAAAAGCAGTTTTAAATCAAATTCGTAAAACTGCGCATCTTTCCCCATTTAAGCGTTTTTCTATCTCCAGTAGTTTCTGAGATCCTAATGCTAAACATTCAAAAAAACTCATCCTGTATAGTGTTGCACGCTGGTATGTTGAAATTCCCGGCTAGATTTAGCGTCACAATATATGATATGAGAAATTGTTGGTTAATCGTGATCCTTTCGATGCACGAAACACAAGGCGTCGTTGTTAAAATTGTATAACACCGGTGTAATAAAATTAGTATAAAATAAATTAATAATAAAGGAGTCGAAGTGTCCTTAAAGCACTTTATTTAATAATAACACACGATATTAAACACTACACCATAAATATAAAACAAATAACAATTATAATACACCATGTGCAGAGCTAACTTCCGGTTAAAGTTAGACTACACAAATAAGTTCAATTCTAGTTAAAACTTACCTTTGTATGAGTTCTTTAATGATTAATAAATAACGAAAGAAAATAAAAAGAAAAAAATTAAAATCAGTAAAGGGTACTTAGCTTGTAGTGGTATTGCTGTCACAAAAGCGTCGAGAGTGTTGAACGAACACGTGAGGTCGAAGAAACTAAGAAGAGCGAGAGAGTATCCTTTCATGGGTCATTTGAGTTTGTCTTGTGGTCGAAGTAAACTCCATTTCCACACCATTGTTTCGTACTTCACAGGGTGTGTTTGTGTCTGATTAATAAATGATCGTGCAGTGTTGTGTGTTTTTTTTTGTGGTCGTGTGTGGCTGTGTGTTTGTCGCGTTTAAGTCATGTATTATTTTGTATGTGTTTATTGTTTGTTGTTGTAAAGTGTGATTATTTTCTTTGTTTGTGTTACGAAGTCTTGTATCTGTTGTGTTGTTGCCTTTGTAGAGTGAAGTGTAATTAGCATTTTGCCTAAGGCAAGTGCGAGTTCGTCATTTGTGTTTGATGTTGTGTTGTTCCGTTATTGTGTCCAAGGGTTAGTTTTTGGGGGTGGTGCTGGGATGTATTTGGGTAAGATTTTGTTGACAGGGTTGTTAGGGCAGTTGAGGAATGTTGATAGGTGGGGACCACCGCAGCTTGCACACTTTGGTGGCGTTGTTTTGGGTTTTGTGCATAAGTGTGTTGAGTATTGGTCGCCGCATTTCATGCATTTGTAGTGTACTTTGCAGTGTCTTTGTTGATGTCCAAGAGTCTGGCATTTGTGGCATTGTATTATGTCTGTCCGTGTGTTAAGTGACACTAAAAATCAAACGAATGAATGGAAAATACGGCAAACCTGCACCACTTAATCTAACCTACTAATCAAACTGACGAGGCAATATAAATCAATCTATAACATACACGAATGCTGCGGACTTTCAATCAAAATCATTTTTGTTATTATTATTAATATATTGTCTCGTCAGTTCGATTAGTATAAATGGTGCAGGTTCGCAGTATTTTCTATTCATTCGTTTGATTTTTAGTGTCGGGTAGCTTTGTCAGGTCGTCTGTTATGTCTGTGTAAACGTGTAAAATTGTATGTGTTCTGTGTTAAGTATGTGTTTAAGTGTGCAGTAGTCGTCGTCAGTTTTGGTTCTATGTGTATTTCAGGTTTACACGTTTACTTTGTACTGTCTTAATGCTGTGTGTCTTAAGTATTTGTCGTATTTGTGTTCATTTGTCTTTCTCTGTGACTATTATTGGTGCGATTTCTTTTTGCGTGTTACGGTGATTGTGTTTTGTGTTGTGTTTGGTTTGTCACTTACCCTGGGTGTGCTGTCTGAAGTTGACGGTTGTGGAGTGAATTCGGTTGCGTCTTGTTCCATGTCTTCCTCTGTTTTGTTTTCGAGGGCACTGTATGAGTTGTTGACATTCATTGGTGCCGTTACATATTCTGTTTTTTTGTAGTTTTTTTCGGGTGTGTGAATGTGTTGTTTTCGCTTTTCTGTTCCGGTTGGCTCTTTTTCCATTTTTTTTTTGTTCGATGGTATTGTCTATTAGCTCAATTTCAATCGTTGGTTCTTCCGGGTTAACCATGAATAAGAACGGTGTGCTTTGTAGTAGGTTCCGAATATCTTCTTCCTTGAAGGTTTTGTCGATTATGTCCTGTAAATCTTCACGTATCCTGGGTGAACATTGATCCACGTATATCAGGTTAGTGATGTGTCCGGCCATAGCTTCCGGCTTCGGCTGATGATTGTTGTCGTCGGTTCTCTCAAAGTGGCAGCTGTTGGAGTCGAGCGTCTCTTGCAGATGTCGCAGTGAGAATGAGCGAGAGTATCCGCGGAAATCGGCGCTTATATATGGCCGTGCGGGGAGTGAATCTCTACGGAAACTGTGAACCAATAAGAAGCTGCAGACAGAGTCAGAATTAATAAATACATCTGCGAGGTTGGTTATGGAAAGCGGGTTAAAATGATACCTCACAGCAGGTAATTCGAGGCGTATATAACGAAGTTAGAATGGCCAGGTAAGCTACAATTATTACTAATGGTAGGTAGACGTAGATTTACCTGAAAATGGGTCTACATGACTCTTACAAACTTATGACAAACTATTAATTATCTTGCTTCAGCTATATGTTAGACGTGTGAGATTTTGACAGAAGAATGGGGTTTAATTATCCTAAAAAATCGTACAAAGGTATTTTTAATAATATAAAATATTATTAAAAATCTAGTGTGAAGAACACAAATACAGGTTCACTATTAATATTTTTTGTGAACGTGTCCGAACATATCCCTCCCCAGAGACGTAGATACGTATTTCGTCGTTCTACAGGCTCATCGTTACGCCCCTGCTGGAGAAAGGATATCTTCAGACACATTCACAAAAAATAACCACATCGCCATATCACAGAAATTAACCAGACCGAGCGTAGAAAGAAATTCAGAGCTGCCTGTTGTCAGATAGCCGAAGTACCTCGTCCTGTCCACATAACCAATGCGAACCAACGACGTCCTTCCAAAGGTGGCACAGCCATCTCTCTAGAAACTGCATTTTGTTTGTGTCTTCACTCATACTACGGACTAACCGCATGTGTAATGTATCAGAATAATTGAAACATACATGAGTAGATAAACCCCACCAGTTTTATATAATACAAAGGTATTTTTAATAATATAAAATATTATTAAAAATCTATGTTTAATAATATTTCATATTATTAAAAATACCCTTGTATTATATAAAACTGGTGGGGTTTACCTACTCATGTATGTTTCAATTATTCTGATACTAAAGAATCGTATCCCGCTCATAGCTAAATATGAATTAGAAGGCGAGTAATCTCTTGATGAATAAAACCAACGCTAACTCATTAGGCTTCTAAAAAAAGGAGCATTTTCGCGGGTAAACTTAGAGGGTAGATACCTTTTCCTAGAATTACGGATAAACCGCTGCTTGTGGCAACCGAACTTTCTCTTTAGGAATGCAATGCGAAGGTTGTATACAGGGTTTTTGAAAGACATTGCGCGTACAAAAGAAAAAGCGATGATTTAATAAAACTTAATAAAATAAAATAAAACAATAACTTTGTTATACCACTTTATTCACATGTAATAGTGACCGCGGTTTCGACATACAATGTCATTATCAAACTGCAAAAGTTACAGGCCTACATAGATCTTATAAATGGCACAAAAATATATGGGGGTGGTTTATGATGTTATTTAAAATTACTACTATATACTTAACTATTATATACAATATACAAAAAAAGGATATTTATCAATACGTTTTTGCCGTATTACGCAGTTGTTATATAATGAAACAGATATGTAAAATACATATCCGTCACTGTAAACATGGACAAACACCTCGTATTTTTAGCATTTACTTCTGTTCAATACATATGTTTCAGCCATCTAGGCCTCATCGGTTGAACTAGTGAAGCAATGTGTATACAAATTAATACAAATCTGTTAAACAGCGGATCTGTATCTGTATCTACATTTACGCTAAAATCGTCCCCAAGCTATAACCAGTTTCGTTCTATCAGGCGACACCAATTTAATCAGTGACATCTGACGGAAGAAAGCGACTAGGCCAGAAAAGGCGATCTTCCGCTCGATTAGCAATGCTATTACGAAAAAAAGCGGAAAAATACGTAATTGGTGCTGTCCATTAACACGCGCCAGATGGCGGTAAATATACAAAAAAGGGATATTTATCAATACGTTTTTGCCGTATTACGCAGTTATTATATAATGAAACAGATATTGTCCATGTTTACTGTGACGGATATGTATTTTACATATCTGTTTCATTATATAACAACTGCGTAATACGGCAAAAACGTATTGATAAATATCCCTTTTTTGTATATTTACCGCCATCTGGCGCGTGTTAATGGACAGCACCAATTACGTATTTTTCCGCTTTTTTTCGTAATAGCATGGCTATTCGAGCGGAAGATCGCCTTTTCTGGCCTAGTCGCTTTCTTCCGTCAGATGTCACTGATTAAATTGGTGTCGCCTGATAGAACGAAACTGGTTATAGCTTGGGGACGATTTTAGCGTAAATGTAGATACAGATACAGATCCGTTGTTTAACAGATTTGTATTAATTTGTATACCCATTGCTTCACTAGTTCAACCGATGAGGCCTAGATGGCTGAAACATATGTATTGAACAGAAGTAAATGCTAAAAATACGAGGTGTTTGTCCATGTTTACAGTGACGGATATGTATTTTACATATCTGTTTCATTATATTATATACAACATTGGAAAAGAGGTGTATCTATAAGATCCAACTGGTCGTTAAGAACAATATCTATTATGTTGTTTCCGCTTTTAAAAATTTCAAGTGACTCTAAAAGATTTCTTTTTCGGCCAAATGCAATACTTTATGAGGACCAAATGTATGCCTTTCTGTAATAAGATGGTTTGCGAATGTTGAATCTTCTTTAGTTTATATGACCTCATGTGTTCTTTTACCCGTATAATAAAACTTCGACCAGTCTGACCTATATATACATTTTTACAATAATTACAATATAATTTGTACACTCCTGATTTATTATTAATATCTGTTTTAGGTTTTGCGTTAAAAATGAAATTACTTGTTTTTACACATGGTTTGTAAGCTATACTAACATTACTATTATTTTTTGAAATTATATTTCCAATTTGCTCGCTTATTTTACCGAAGTAAGTTAACGAGACAAATTGTTTCAAATTAGCACTATCTTTAGGATATACTAAACTAAGGGCCACTTGTAACTGTTTTTTCTTTAGTATACTGTCAATTACGCTACTTTTATAACTAATGTTTATCGCTATTTGTTTTATAGTATTGATTTCACGAACAAAAGATTCATTAGACAAAGGAATATTTAATGCTCTATGTATCATAGAATTAAAAAATGAATGTTTGTGTGTTTTAGGGTGTAGTGAATCTTTAGGAATAATGCAATCAGTGAAAGTAGGTTTACGATATATATATCAAATTTTAAGCTCTGATCTAATTTGTTTAATTTTAAATCCCTGGATTTAAAATTAAACAAATTAGATCAGAGCTTAAATATCAATTTTACAGTAGAAATAGAAGAGAATAACAGTAAGTTAATACTGTTATTCTCTTCTATTTCTACTGTAAAATTGATATTAGAATGGATTGAATTTATGTAGTTCAGAAATGTTTGTAGTTGTTTATGAGTACCCTTAAAGCAAGCTAGGATGTCGTCTACATACCGATACCAAAATTTAATATGTTTTTTACCTAGTTGTGATGAAAGAATTTTTTCTGTAATATGCTTCATGAAAATTTCAGCTAATAGAGGACTTAGAGGTGAGCCCATTGCCAAACCTTCTGTTTGTTTGTAGAATTTGTTGTTAAATGTAAAGTAACTTTGGTTAGTGACTAACTCCGTTAGAGATATGATTTCGTGTATAACAACCGGGTTTGTATTTTTCTTTACTAATATGTTTTCTATTAACCTTAAGCATTCCTTATGTGGTATTTTTAAAAACACATTGGAAACATCAAATGATACCAGGATTTCTGTCTTTTGTATATTACAATCTTTTAATTTAGCTGTTAACTGTATTTCGTTTTTTATGGAAGAGCTATCTGTAAATTCGGTATATTGTCTAATTATTATGTTTAATTTTTCGGTTAATTTTTTATTGGGGCAAGAAATAAACGAAACAACTGGTCTGATGGGTGCTTCCTCTTTGTGAATTTTTACTAAACCGTATAATTTAGGGGAGGAAGGATTCATATGGAAAAGCTTGTACTTATCTGTGTTTGAGATTACTGCATTACAATTTTTGACACATTCTTTAATTTCTGCCTGATACTGTTTAGTGGGGTCCTTTTTCAATTCTATGATAGTATTGTCGTCTATAAATTTCTTAACTTTATTTTCATAATCACCTTTAGTTAATATTACAGACGAATTTCCTTTATCTGTTTTTGTTATCGTGAGGTTGTTTTCTATGACTTTGTGATTAATACTTTGCAATGCTCGTCTGTCTGACTGGTTATTGCGAGATGTTGAGTTGTTTTTCAGAATATTTGTAACTTTGGCTTTACCTAAGATATTGCTAATTTGATTGTTATTTGCAAATGCCAGTTCTGTTTCTATTGCTAGAATTTCTTTTTGTTTGTTACAATGGTAGTGGTTGTTGTGCATTTTAAAAGCGGAAACAACACTATAGATATTGTTCTTAACGACCAGTTGGATCTTATATATACACCTCTTTTCCAATGTTGTATATAATAGTTATGTATTCAGGCTGATTCATTTTCGGCCCTCACCATGGGGATCTCGCTTATTATTGGAGATAGAGGATAGGTTTAAATTTGGCAAAGTTGTTAAATTTTGTGTTTGTTATAAATCCGTAAAGAAAATAGACCTGTGACAAATGACCTTCGTTATTAAAAAAAAAAACGCGAAAACCCCATTTTCTTCTTTTACCTGTAGCACCGACATTTGGCCTTGTAGAGAAAAAATAAAAACACATCCTTTTGGCCAATTCTAAACCTCTATCCAGTGGTGTACTCTAAATTTTTATGCGACGTTTCGTTTCTTTCTGGCCATCATCAACTATCTAATTTCTTATAGGCACCATATTGGATTTAGACATCTTCTGATTTCAACCATGTACCACATGCTGATTAAAGTTTTTGACATTAGGTTTTATTTGAAAGAATAAATTATAAGATTAAATAAGGTAGCCATGGAATTTCAATCTGTCAAACATTTCATTTATTGTTCATTAATAATACAAAAATGTCATACAGTAACGAAGAGAAACGAGATATGATAAGTATTTTTTATTCTTCGAAACGAAATTCAACAGTAGCGAGTACAAGATATCTACAATTATATCCAGAACGACAACAGCCTCATCGTACCATTTTTCTAGATCTCGACAGAAATTTGGTCGAGAATGGATCGTTTACTAAGCCGCGTAATGGTCAAGACAACAGGAATTAATGAAAATCGACAAGATATTTTACAAATGGTAAATTAAAAGCGTGTTTTCAAATTTCATGTTAATCTTGTATTTTTATAGATAAATCATAATCCATCAATTTCTACACGCGAAGTAGCGTCAGAATTAAATTTGTGCCAGTCCAGAGTTTGGAGAACTTTACATAAAAGTAGGTTTAAACCATAGAGGATCCATGTTAGTCACTATTTACTGCCTGGAGATAATTTGAGAAGGCTAGAATATTGTAAGTGGTTAATGGGAAGGATAGAAAATGACGAAAATTTTTTAAGCAAAATCATTTGGTCAGATTAAACAAAATTTACAAATTCTGGAATGTTCAACAGAAATACGGAGCACTATTGGGCAGTACAAAATCCCCGACAAAACAGGGCTAGAAGACCACAACATCGTTTTGGAATAAACGTTTGGATGGGTATAGGACCAGTTATGTATGAAGAACATTTAAATGGAGAAAGATATTTAAACATTTTACGAACATACGTATCTGACTATCTTGACGACAATATCCCATTAAATCAATTACAATATTTATGGCGGCAACAAGATGGCGCACCAGCACACAATGCAGCTGTTGTTAGAAATTTCTTAAATCAAGAGTTTGCAAACCGTTGGATTGGAAATAGGGGAGTTGTTGAATGGCCTGCGAGATCACCTGATTTAAGTCCGCTAGATTTTTTTTTATGGGGATATGTTAAAAATAATATTTATAAAGTAGATGCGCCACAAAACATTGAAGAGACACGAGACAGACTTCAGAATGCCTTCGATGCAGTTCCTAGAAGAACTATACAAAGGGCAGTACAAAATGCCAGAAGGCGTGCCCAATTGTGCATTACCGAAGATGGCTAGATAATTGAACATTTACTGTAATTGTTTATTGTTTACTTTTCTATGTATTTTTATTAATGTTTTTGTTATCTTGTACTCGCTACTGTTGAATTTCGTTTCGAAGAATAAAAAATACTTATCATATCTCGTTTCTCTTCGTTAGTGTATGACATTTTTGTATTATTAATGAACAATAAATGAAATGTTCGACAGATTGAAATTCCATGGCTACCTTATTTATACAAAAAGGTTTAAACATATCAATATGTTATGCACGTATTACGCATTTGTTACAAATGAAACAGACATGCAATATACATATCTGTAACTGTACACATGGACAATACACCTCGTATTTTCAGCATTTACTTCTGCTTAAGACACGTGTTTCTGCCACCTATTCCGCCACCAAGGTCACCTTTTTCGGCATAGTCTCTTTCGTCCGTCAGATGTCACTTATTAAATAGTGCCACCTTATAGGACGAAATTTGCTATATCTTGTAGGCGATTTCAGCGTAAATGTATATACAGATACAAATCTGTTCTTGAAAAGATTTGTATCATTTGTATTACATTGCTTCACTAGCTTGACTGATGACGCCTATAGGTGCAGAAACACGTGTCTTAAGCAGAAGAAAATGCTGAAAATACGAGGTGTATTGTGCATGTGTACGGTTACAGATATGTATATTGCATGTCTGTTTCATTTGTAGCTACCTTATTTAATCTTATAATTTATTTTTTCAAATAAAACCTAATGTCAAAAACTTTAGTCAGCATGTGGTACATGGTTGAAATCAGAAAAAAAAACTCTTTCTGAAGATGTCTAAATCCAACATGGCGCCTATAAGAAATTAGATAGTTGATTATGGCCAGAAAGAAACAAACCGTCGTATAAAAATTTAGAGTACACCACTGGATAGAGGTTTAGAAATGGCCACAAGGGTGTGTTTTTATTTTTTCTCTACAAGGCCAAATGTCGGTGCCACAGGTAATAGAAGAAAATGGGGTTTTCGCGTTTTTTTAAATAACGAAGGTCATTTGTCACAGGTCTATTTTCTTTACGGATTTATAACAAACACAAAATTTAACAACTTTGCCAAATTTAAACCTATACTCTATCTCCAATAATAGGCGAGATCCCCATGGTGAGGGCCGAAAATGAATCAGCCTGTATAGTAGTAATTTTAAATAACATCAAAAACCACCCCCATATATTTTTGTGTCATTTATAAGATCTATGTAGGCCTGTAACTTTTGCAGTTTGATAATGACATTGTATGTCACTATTACATGTGAATAAAGTGGTATAACAAAGTTATTATTTTATTTTATTTTATTATTTTCAAATGAATTACCAGAAAGTTACAGCTACCAGTATTAATTTTCTTAATAAAACTTAATTTATTTAATATACGCGAAGTGTAACAATAGGTGTGTTAGTCCATTAACACGATGCCAGATGGCAGCAAAAATACCAAAGAAATATCACTTGGTAGAACAAAATTTGCTATACCTATGAGAGCTGTTCCATCAAACTTTACTTCACTAGCCAAACTGACGAAGTCTATTGTTGTGACAGAAGTACGTGTCTTTGGCAGAATTAAATATTAGAAAATACAAGGCGTATGTCCATGTGTACGTGTAATACATATCTGTTTTATTTGTAACAAATGCGTAATGCGTGCTTAACGTACTCAAACTTCTTTGGTATAAAACGGATTTGTTTTGAGGAAAGTATTAATCCATTACCTGAAAAATGAAGGTAAAAAGTAGTTGGTTAAGTAAATATGTTATAAGTAAAAGGCACGATCGATATTTCCTACAGATCTAATATTCAATTACCAAAAAGCGTGCAAAATCCTTTAAAATCTGTGTAAAATATTTTCATAGCGTACAGAATCCAAAACATTAAGCCTACTGTGCAAACACAGGCTACAATTTTCTCCACTAATTTTTTCAATTTGTAAACGAATATGTAGACGGATATTGTTGCCACGAAACATCCGCACGTCAGTATGATAGCGACTTTGACCAGGTCGAATTTTGTATGTCTCCCTAGACTAACATCACATATGATGATTAGGTTCGTATAACTTTGACTTTTCGTGTTGTATCTAGTTTCCAAACAGTAATCGCCTACTTTGTATTCTCGAGAATCGTCATTTTTGAAAAGGCTTCCGGTAGTTTTCATAGTAAAGCTTAGTTCATGAAAGTCTTTCCAGTTAGCCAAGTTACAGGTTAATTCGTTATTATACAAAAAACCATAGCCATCTAAAAAATTGAAGATTAATTCTAAAACATCTCTCCCCTATTGCACGATCGCTGGTACCATGTTTGTCATAATAATAATTATAATAATAATAGTAATGATAATAATCAGAAAGCGGACTAAAGCGAATGAATGACCAATTGTCCCGAAAAACTTTGTGGCGGTATCAGGTATAGTATGCACGTTATAACAGCCCCACGATTTGCTTGCTCGATTGCATTCGTCGAGCAGATGTTGTTATTTCCGTCGTTTGAATAGCACATTGTATATATCTTTCATAAATTCAATTCAACAGTGGCGTGTAAGACGGAATATACATTTATATATTATTTCGTTAGACTTCGTTGAAATAATCGCTCAAAAAAATATATCCGCTAATTTCCAAAGTGTAGTATATTTTCTAATCTCTTGTACCTTGCTGCTGTAGAGTTTAGCGTAGAGGAAGACCCGAATCAGTCTATCCGCCATCGTGCACAGGAATTGGATATGTGTCCATCCACTTTATGGAAGATTTTGCGGAAAGATTTTGGTTTGCGTGCTTACAAAATCCAACTCGTGCAAGAATTGAAGCCACACGATCACCTAGCAAGGCGTAGATTCGGTGAATGGGCCCAAAACAAGATTGACGTTGATCCCGATTTTCATAAGCGAATTTTGTTTAGCGATGAAGCTCACTTTTGTTTTAATGGATACGTCAATACACCAAACTGCCGTATTTGGAGTGATGGTAATCCTCAAGTGTATGTTGAGACACCGTTACATCCAGAAAAACTGACTGTTTGGTGTGCTTTATGGGCTGGTGGAATCATTGGTCCGTACATCTTTAAAAACGATGCTGGTCAGAACGTTACAGTCAATTGTGATCGCTATAGAGCCATGATTACTGACTTTTTCGTTCATCAATTGAACAACCATGATGTGCAGGAGCTGTTGTTTCAACAAGACGGCGCAATATGTCACACAGCTCGTGCCACAATTGATTTATTGAAGGAAACGTTTGGTAACCGCGTATTTTCACGTTTCGGACCCCTGAATTCGCCTCCAAGATCGTGCGATTTAACGCCGCTAGACTATTTTCTGTGGGGATATGTGAAGTCGCTAGTCTACGCCGATAAGCCCGAAACGATTGACCACTTGGAGGACAACATTCGCCGCGTTATTGCCGATATACGGCCACAAATGTTGGAAAAAGTCATCGAAAATTGGACCTCCAGATTAGACTACGTCCGAGCCAGCCGTGGCGGTCATATGCCAGAAGTCATATTTAAATTATAATGCCAGAAGATTATCTTTCGAATAAAGTAAATTACATGTCAATTTAAAAAATTCATCTTTGTTTTATTCCATTTCAAAGTTCTATACCTCTATAAAAAACACACTTTATAAGGGATTATTTCTAGTTTCGTTTCTTTCAGTGTTATTTGGTTAAAATGTTTAGTATTTTCAAAAATACGTTTTATATTGGTATATCGTATATTTATCCTGTAATTTTTTTATAAATATTAAGAAATGTTGATGTGTTAGCTTAATCATTTAAAAAGATATTTCTCAAAGCTGAGACAAAAAGTTGATGCCATATTTAGCAAAAATCCAGATTTTAATATATTATATCAATTCTGCACAGAGCCGATTGAAAAATCTATACATTCGAAGTATGGTGCACTTTTGCAGCATTTTAATCGCACACCCATCACCAGTTGTGATGCGGAAAGGACATTATCTATTTTTAAAGACGTTTTCACATCTAAAAGAACTAATTTGACACAGGAACACCTTGAACAAATTTTAGTTGTTCATAGTAATGTTTCACACAAAACTATAATACATAGTTTTGAACGAAGACATAGAACTAGAGAATTCGCAGGCATACAAAACAAAGCCAAGTGTTTTTCAAGCAGCGACATGCATGTTATTGATATGTGGTACAACGAGAACAACAAATGCTGCTGCGAGACTTAGCAGGGTTTGTTGTTGTTCAATCTTAATGTATAAGAACAGTACCATTGTGAGAGAATGTTCAAATTCCGTCGCAAATGTAATACATCAATCGAAGACCTGATGGATGAATGTATTATTAGATCATCTGCATAAGCAAGTAGTAGACAAGATAAAGACGGCAATAGAAAATTTAGAAATAAGATAAATAGAAGAGGACCTAAATGAGAACCTTGTGGGATTCCGGATAGAGGAGAGGATTCAAAGGATTTATAGCCATTAAAAAAAAACATAATGAAATCTATTAGCTAAGTAAAACTCTAGAAGGGGTAAGATGGAAGGACTTGACCTAAACGCAGACAACTTAGTAAGTAATATTCCATTGTTGATTACCTGAAAGGTACTTCTAAAGTCAGTACATATGACTTCAATTTAGCCACGAGTGTTAACCTGCTCACTAATAAACTCGCAAATAGTCACAAGAATTGCCACTGTTAACATATCTCACATAAAACCGTCTCGAATTGGAGAAATGTAGGATTCGGTGTTATGGTACAAAGAGGAACCAATTACATTTTCGAATACTTTAGAGAAATTCGACAATATTGATTTGAAATGATTATTAACATGAGCAATATCATCTTTTTGAAATATCGGGCTTCTCCTAAGGTCTCTTCCAGATGGTCGGGAAAGGAACAGTTAGAATTGCGATGTTAATAATAAAAGTCGGCGGTTTTACGAGGGAAAATCTTACATCATGTGGGATAAAACTAAGAATTAAATCATCACTCGCAATATTTCTTTGAGCTAGTTTTGAGCCATTGTACCAAGTACTTCCTCTTCAGTTACTGATACTCTTGGAAAAGGAGTGCTCTCCTCAATGTAAGAAAAATCACTACTCATTGAGTATACAGAAGACAAATAACACAGGCCTTCATAAAATTTGTGATGACGTGATTTTTGTTTGTTAAGTTCAGTTTTTATATAGCAATAACTAATTAAAATACAGTTGGTCTCTACCACCCACAGATTTTTTTTTGCACAAAAGAAAAAGAAAAAATATAAAAGAAGTCTTATAATAGGCGTTTTAATACATATTAAAATGAATGTACTACTTTAAATTCTAGGTATTAACCCAAAAATGATTTTCTGTTGTGGTTTTAAAGAAATTTGTTAAATAGGCTCTCATTACCTGATGTAAATTTTTTATTACATGTATTAATTTTGGACAAGATTTCCGGGAATTTTTACCTGCTACATCCTATTTATTATGCTTTCACTTTATTAGTACTGCGAAGAAGGATTTCAAGTTTATCACTCCAAACAAAATGTATATTTTAATGTAATTTACTTCATTATAACTCTGAGTGTCGATCAGTAAACAAGTAAAATTAATTTGTCTTTAGTGTTGTGCGTGGTATTTGATAAATAAACATTGCTTAAGAATATGTCTAGCCGGTGTTGCAAAAATAAACCAGATGATTTCTGTTATATTTGTGGATATTTTGTCTTGAAAAAGTTTAAGAGACCAATTGGTGAATTTGTGAAAAATGCATATTATGCTTATTTCAAAATCAAATTAGGAGATCAAGATAAAGATAGGGCACCGCACGTTGTTTGTAAGGTATGTGAAGAAGGTTTAAGACATTGGACCAAAGGGAATAGAAAAGGCCTTCCTTTTTGAATACCGATGGTTTGGAGAGAACCGCAAAATCATCATGAAGATTGCTACTTTTGTCTTTGTGATATTAAGGTGCATAATAGAAAAACTTTGAAACATATTTTGTACCCAAACAATATTAAATCAGCTATCAGACCAGTTTCTAACAGTGATCATGTACCTATACCTATACCCCCCAAAGTACTACAAGAAGATATTGAAACCTCTTCAACTTCCGGCTCCGTACAGATGGATAGTGATTTTGAACCATCAACCTCAGGTAAAACGAACCTCAGCTATTTTCACAAGCCGAACTGAATGATTTAGTAAGAGATTTGGGACTTTCAAAAGATCTTTCTGAAGTACTGGGGTCTAGGTTGAAACAAAAAAAATTGCTTGCCCCAGAAACTACCTTCTCTTGGTATAGAAATCGTGAGGCTGGATTTGTAAAATATTTTGCACAAAACGGACCACTCGTGTACTGCCAAGCAATTGCTGATCTACTTACTTTCCTCGGAGCTTCTGAGTACACATCTTCCGACTGGAGACTTTTCATCGACTCTTCAAAAAGGAGCCTTAAAGCTGTTCTTTTACATAATGGCAATGTTTTTGCTTCTGTTCCGGTCGGCCATTCTGTTCATTTAAAGGAAAACTATGAAAATTTACAGGTATTACTTTTAAGAATACAATATGAAAATCACAACATGGAAGTGTGTGGTGATTTAAAAATTTTAGGCCTTCTCTTGGGTCAGCAGTCTGGATATACTAAATTTCCATGTTTCCTGTGCGAGTGGGATAGCAGAAATCGAGAACAGCATTGGATAAAAAGAGACTGGCCACAAAGGGTGACTTTAACACCTGGAACCAAAAATGTAATTCGCGAAAGTCTTATTGACCCTCAAAAAGTGTTACTTCCACCGCTTCAAATAAAACTTGGACTTATGAAACAATTTGTTAGGGCATTAAACAAAGAAGGAAATTGTTTTAAATATTAGGAGCTTGGTGAAAGATCAAGAATTTGAAAATGTAATGGAAGATAAGGAAAAACATGCATGGCATGCATATGTACATAAATTTCCAGGGAATTATAAAGAAAAACTATGTTGAGATCGTTGAAAATATGCTGGAAAATTTCAGGATTCTTGGTTGCAATATGAGCATAAAAATTCACTTTTTACATTCCCATTTGGACTATTTCCCAGAAAACCTTGGGGATGTGAGTGAAGAGCAAGGAGAAAGATTTCACCAGGATATTAAAGAGATGGAAAAAAGATACCAAGGGCGCTGGGACATAAAAGTGATGGCCGATTACTGTTGGACATTGAGAAGAGATCTTCCTTTAGCTGAATATGACATAAAAACAACCAAACGAAGCTTTTCTGAAAAACGAAAACGTTTTTTTAAGAAGCATACAGAATAAATAACTATTTCTAATAGTTTCTATGTGTATATTTTTGTATTTTTTTTAATATAATATAAAACTAGCTTATAAACGAAATAAAGCGTGTTTTTTCTATATTTTTTGATTTTACTGGTTTGAAAAATAACGTTACGTGATACAAAAAAAATAAAAGCAGATTTGAAATCAGCGCTACCCAATTACTAGAAAACAGTTAAAATTTTGAAATCAACTTTCAAAGTGTTGAAAAATGCAGGCCTGGGTAATTGGCAAATGCGTCAACAATACATCGAGGAGAATCTAGGAGACTATCATTTTTAACCAGAATTCTTGGTAGAGGAATCGTGCTTTTTGTAGCATGAATGTATTGAAATACGCCTGTTGGACTAATTTGCTCATTTTTTTTGAGATAGGTGGCGTAAGCAACAGTTATATTACTCTTACGAATAATTTAGAATTTAAATTAATCATAGAAGAAATGGTTACGGGAAGTCTTCTATTTGCGTCGAAAATATTCCTTCAATATCAAGTTAGAAACGATGTTACTTGAAAACCGTACCGGTCATTTTGGTTTCTTTGATTGATGCAGTACATGTGGTTTACATTCAAAATCAGCTAATTAGCGAAAGTGATAATAAAAAAACTGTTCTATTTTCTACTTACCCACGCTCTCGAAGAAATTCTTATTTTTTTTAACGTGTAATCCCGTTCTTGGCATTTGTCTACATTGATCGTCTATTACACCGAATGTATCACCGCAACATCTGGGAATGCACCAATCTCTTAAACTATTTCCCGTACCTTTCAAACAGTAATCTGGTTCGTGACATAATCTGATTACATAATTATCACTGCTTTTCGTAATTTTATCAATGCAAAATCTATCTTTCCTAAATGTTTCGCCATCAATTACCAAACTACCATTTCCATCAGATCTTCTCAAATTATTTTTATTAATAAAGCGATCTATTATTACGGGACAACCAAATAAACCGTATTTAACCAAATTAAGACTTATCTCAATGTCTTCGTAAATTTCCGAAACATTTTTAGCTTCCACGCAGTCTCTATTTTCGGGCTCGTATAAAAAACCCGGTGGGCAACATTTTTGAAACATAAGAGCGTCCGGAAATTCGCGGTCGATATCTACCAATTCTGGATTTTTGTTAAAGGTGATATCATTGTAAAAATAAAAATTTGCAGTTTTTACATGTTTCGGCTTATAACGCTCAAAATCATTAAATATGTTACTGTTAAGAAACAGCGTTGCCAAGCTAAGAATTCTTCCTATTGCCATTATTTTATATTTAAAAGTTTAGAAGATACAATTTTAAAATTAATGGTGGGAAGATGTTCAACTTATTTTTCTTTAATTTGTCCAAAATCTTCTTATAAATGTGGTACTCTTTCATTTGAAGCTTTAGTGTTGATAACTGCAAAATTAAATTAATTTTTTAATAATAATAATTAGCAACAGTAAATCCTGGACAATATTAACACATCAAAAAGATTTCTGTTCATTACTTTTATTTTTCCAAACATTTAAATCATACTAATCTATGTGATTTTATAATGAAACCATTTCAACTAATTTTAATAAATTAGAATAGTATTATTGGAAAAACATAGAAAGAAATAACGAGCCATCGAAAAAAATCATAATTGGAGTAGACTGTCAAATTGGGTTGGTACTTTAGCCACTTCCACATAATAACATTTATTATTTGACATTGAAACTATAAGTTTGTGTCAAATTTTTCAAAACTCTTATTAAGAAAATTAAATTTATTTAAAAAATGGTATTCAACATAGAACAAAAAGCAAAAATTATCGAATGTTACTTCCGTACAGGTGTGAAAGTAAATGGCGAGTGGCAGTATTCAATTACGGAATGCATGGCTGATTCTAATGAAGAACATCCTGAATTAGTGTTTGACTACAATGATTTTTACAATGTTTTGACAAATTGTGTATGGTTATTCAGAGAGACTGGTAGCATCGGTCGAAAAACTGGAAGTGGACGGCCATCTAAACGTACAGCTGATAATATTGAAGCCCTTCAGCATATTATTGATGAAAATTCAAAAACATCCATTTCAGTAGTGACCCAACAAACAAATTTATCTTATGGTACGTGCCAATTCATTCTTAAAAAAGTCTTACATTGTCATCCATACAAGCTGCAATGTTTTCATGAACTTTATGGAAAAATTTTCATGAATAATTTAGAATCTATAATTAGTACACATCCCTTGTTTGGTAATTGTGTATATTGGTTTAGGTATGTTGATGACATATTAATTTGCTTTAACGGTTCAGATAGACAATTAAAAACTTTACATAATTATATCAACACTATTCACCCCAAAATAAATTTTACTATATAAACAGAAATAAACAAAAGCATTAATTTTCTAGATTTAACCATATCACACAAAACTAATAAACACGAGTTCGCTACATACCATAAACCAACACATACAGATACCAAAATACACGCTAATTCTTTTCATCCTATAACACTCAAATTATCAGCATACCAATCAATGGTATATAGATTAATTCATGTACCTATGAGCAAAAGTAATTTCGACCTTGAACTAAATAGAATATACACAATAGCATTAAACAATGGTTACTCTATAAATATTGTCAATAACATCCTAAATAGCCAACAAAAATCTAAAACCCTTTCCTTAGTTTATCCAAAATTAAAATACAAGATAATTAATTCCTATAATTCAATCACTTACTTAGGAAAAATTTGGTACTTTCATTAAAAAACTTAATAACGAACATATATCATTTAAAACAGACAATACTATACAGAACATTATTAAAAACAACAAAGATAAAATAGACAAAGAATCAAACTCTGGTGTATATAAGTTAACATGCGAAGATTGTAATAAGGTATACATAGGACAAACGGGGAGGACAGTCAAAATTAGGATGAAAGAACACGAGAGATGCCATAAAGAAAAGAAAACAGATTCAACTTTCGCAAGTCATTGTATAGATATCAATCATAGATTTAATATAGATTTCAAAATTTTACACATTCAAGAAAAAAGTAAAAAACTTAACCTGTTAGAAACCTTAGAAATTAATAGATACAATAGCTTAGGATTAGCTTTAAATGACCAACTAGATTTAAACAACTCCCCTCTACTAAATTTAAGATTGTAAAAATTATTCCATTACTATTTTCCTAATAATTTTCACATAAATATTCAAATTTTTATTGTACATTATTCAGTATTCAGTATTTCATCCACCTGATGAAGCCATTGTATGGCGAAACAATATTGTAGTGGTATTTACAATAAATGAATTTTTGAAACTAGAACTTTAATTACTTACTTCTTAGCGCTAAAATATTTGATTGTTCTGCTAAATCGGAGTTGGTGACTAGAAAGTCGGAGGTTTATGATCTGAGCATACTTTTTGACTCGCAACTCACGTTCTCTCAACATGTTTCGTGGATCTGCGCCTCAGCTTCAAAATAATTGAGATTTCTTATTAGGTCGTGTAGAAACTTTAACAACATTGCTTCAATTAAGAATCTATATTTTGCCTTGGTACGATGCAAGCTGGAGTATGCCTCTTTAGTGTGGTTTCCTTATGGACTGGAATGGCTCTGGACTGTAATGTGATTTCATAGTAATTGTGAGTTCTTCGTAAGTTTTATCACTTGGCTTTTCTGGAGAAATTTTATCACAAATTATATCGTATGCATCTGGACCCATGTAGTGCAATAAATAAGCTGCTTTCTTTGAACTTGGCACTGGAAAAACGTCGAAAGCACTTTCTAAACGCATTAGCCAACGATCAAATTTCTTCGTTGTGTCAAACGTTTCGATAGAAAATACCGTATGTATTGTGTGATTTGAGTCGGACATTTTGTAATTCAGGTACTTAAACGTATGTATTTTCTTCTACGTATTGTTTTGTAATCGTAAGGTTCACTTTTCTACCCTCCTCGTCGCCAAACTGTTGTGTATGTAGTATAATATTTACGGGAAGGAATATGATAGTCACAATACATTTAACGGTTCTTTATTTCTCCATATTCTTACAATATATATCTCAAGCGTAACCCTACAAAAATCCCATTCCCCCATATCGAACTCCCTTGCCAACCTCTTCTATGAAAAACCCCTACTCCCTTTTCAAATAAATATGCAACAACACTTATCAACAAATATCTGTTGAGATAATCCAGAAGAGGTTTCTGAAGTACCTCTCCTTCAGAATGACGCACTTATCCTGAACGCGGAACGGACTACAATAGTCTTTTGGAGTGCCATAATATGCAATCTCTATCTTGTCGTTGAAAGATGTATAGTGCTAAATTCTTACTAAATCTTTATCAAACGAAATTGATTGCCCAATAATATTAGCCTATATTAACTTCAACGTACTCACTTCTAACACTCGCAAATGGACTATCTTTAGGTTACCCAGAGCGAAAACCAATGCATTTTTAAAGTCACCGGGGTATATTATGTGTAAGTATTTTGACAAAGTTTATAATGAAAAGGTTTTGTTTAAGTATGACAATACGTTAAGCACGTATAAAGCGTTTGTACAATATGAAACAAACATGTAAATAATTTACATATCTGTAACTATGCACATGGACAATACACCTCGTATTTTCAGCATTTACTTCTGCTTAATACATATGTTTCTGCCAATATAGGCGTCCTCAGTTAAGCTAGTGAAGCAATTTATACAAATTAATACAAACCTGTTATAAACAACTGGTTTGTATCTGTATTTAAATTTACTGAAATAGCCCGCAAAGATCAAGCAAGTTCCGTCCTATAAGAAGACAACTATTTAATAATTGACATCTTACGGGCGAAAGATACATTGTCCGGAGGGCTACCTATCGTTCGAACAGCTATGCTGCTACGGGAAATGATAAAATACGTATGTAGATGTAGTTCATTAACAACCTGCCAGATGGCGGTATATACGAAAAGGTTTTGTTTAAGTATGACAATACGTTAAGCACGTATAAAGCGTTTGTACAATATGAAACAAACATGTAAATAATTTACATATCTGTAACTATGCACATGGACAATACACCTCGTATTTTCAGCAGGACTACATCTACATACGTATTTTATCGTTTCCCGTAGCAGCATAGCTGTTCGAACGATAGGTAGCCCTCCGGACAATGTATCTTTCGCCCGTAAGATGTCAATTATTAAATAGTTGTCTTCTTATAGGACGGAACTTGCTTGATCTTTGCGGGCTATTTCAGTAAATTTAAATACAGATACAAACCAGTTGTTTATAACAGGTTTGTATTAATTTGTTTAAATTGCTTCACTAGCTTAACTGAGGACGCCTATATTGGCAGAAACATATGTATTAAGCAGAAGTAAATGCTGAAAATACGAGGTGTATTGTCCATGTGCATAGTTACAGATATGTAAATTATTTACATGTTTGTTTCATATTGTACAAACGCTTTATACGTGCTTAACGTATTGTCATACTTAAACAAAACCTTTTCGTATATACCGCCATCTGGCAGGTTGTTAATGGACTACATCTACATACGTATTTTATCGTTTCCCGTAGCAGCATAGCTGTTCGAACGATAGGTAGCCCTCCGGACAATGTATCTTTCGCCCGTAAGATGTCAATTATTAAATAGTTGTCTTCTTATAGGACGGAACTTGCTTGATCTTTGCGGGCTATTTCAGTAAATTTAAATACAGATACAAACCAGTTGTTTATAACAGGTTTGTATTAATTTGTTTAAATTGCTTCACTAGCTTAACTGAGGACGCCTATATTGGCAGAAACATATGTATTAAGCAGAAGTAAATGCTGAAAATACCAGGTGTATTGTCCATGTGCATAGTTACAGATATGTAAATTATTTACATGTTTGTTTCATATTGTACAAACGCTTTATACGTGCTTAACGTATTGTCATACTTAAACAAAACCTTTTCGTATATACCGCCATCTGGCAGGTTGTTAATGGACTATATCTCGCCCGTAAGATGTCAATTATTAAATAGTTGTCTTCTTATAGGACGGAACTTGCTTGATCTTTGCGGGCTATTTCAGTAAATTTAAATACAGATACAAACCAGTTGTTTATAACAGGTTTGTATTAATTTGTATAAATTGCTTCACTAGCTTAACTGAGGACGCCTATATTGTCAGAAACATATGTATTAAGCAGAAGTAAATGCTGAAAATACGAGGTGTATTGTCCATGTGCATAGTTACAGATATGTAAATTATTTACATGTTTGTTTCATATTGTAAAGTTTATAATGATATTTAAATTAGTTCTTGCTTATTTTTATTTTTAAATACACATAAATTGGATTAATTTATCACATTGAGTAGAGTATCTCAGCCGATTCTAACACCTCCTCATTGACCTTGATTGCACATATATTGGCGATCAAGGTCAATGAGGAGGTGTTAGAATCGGCTGAGGATAATCGACTTTCTTATATAGGGCAAGAGAGAATACGTGGTGTATATGAGGTGAAGGTTAACTAGGAGGTTCCAGAATAATATTAGTGATCAAAGTCGATGAGGAGGTTATATGGGGTTACATTTGCTTTTTTTCTATATATGTATACGATTGATCAATATTCATTTCATTTGTTTTGTTTTGTTTTTTGTTGATATATTTTTAAGTATTATTTTTTACATGTCTTTATGTAATATTAATCTACACCACAAATTATTTAATCCTAAATTGTCCTGATAGTAGCAACCGCTGTTGGGCGAATAAAGATTATTATTATTATTATTATTAATCTGTTTAGTTCGTGGTCGAAATTACTTTTACTCATAAGTGCGTTAATTAATCTATACACCCACCGTTGATTGGTTTGCTGATAATTTTTGTTATAGGATGAAATGAATTAGCGTGTATTGTGGTGTCTGTATGTGTTGGTTTATGGCAGTAGTGCCCAACCAGTAGCTCGCGGGCACCTGGTAGCCCGCGGCCTGTTTTCTAGGCGCCCGCGAACAAAATTGGATAAGGAATACAAATTTTCAAAAATTAAATTAGGTAAAATAAATTAAATAAACAATAACAGAGCAACACGCCGTATGAGTCGTAAGTAGGTATAGTGAACACACTTTCAGAAGTACATATTGGTTTGTCAAAATGTGCGCGAGCTAAAATTGGCAGCCGCGTGCGTTGTAATAAATTGAATGAATGATACGATGCGGTACAATGTTACTGTTGAAGCGGCCACCCCTAAAACGAGCTTGGCGCGCTAACATCGAATCGCCCGACACAAATTCTCGCTTTGCGCATTGTGACGTGTATGTACTTCTGAAAGTGTGTCTGCATTACCTACGCATGCGTAGGTTTAGGTAGGCTACAGCGTGAATACGAGCGAGAGGTTGCGTCGTCGCGGCGTCCTGTTCTATCGCCGAGAAAATATTCGGTCGGACTCGGCTGCGCGGCGAGCGGTCAGTTAAATCAGTTACGCTGGCATACATCGTTATTCGCCCTGTGGCATGCACGTGTTCTCATTTCATTCTATATTAAATACTTAACTAGGTTTCGATTCACATCATACATACGTCATCTCCTTGCCGTAAAATGAGTGATGCACCTGGGCCATCAAAGAAAAAGAAAATATATCACTTCAATAGGGAATGGGAAGAAGAGTTTTTATTTACGAGTGTTGGCGAGAAAGCTATTTGCTTACTCTGTAATGCTTCTGTAGCGGTACCAAAGCGATCGAACGTCGAACGTCATCATAAAAGTCTTCATGCGGATTTCAAAGGTAAGCATGTTAATGTGCAAGTAATATAACCAGCTTTTATGAATTTTTATTTGAATTTCGACACAATAATACATGTTATCATCATCCTTACTTTGTTATGTAAGTAAATAATATTAAAAAAAGTGTGGGTACTTATCTACATAACATGTGTTTTTTTTTTTATTATTTCAGATAAATATCCACCGCAGTCTGCATTACGAAAGAATAAAGTTCAAACTTCGCAAGCTGCTCTACGCGCTCAACAAAATACCTTTTTTACTGCTAAAAATAAATCAAAGGCTCACACAGAAGCATCCTTGAAAGTAAGTTATATCCTGGCTTCTCACAAAAAACCCTACTCTGACGGAGTTTTAATAAAAGAAGCTATGTTGGGCATGGCAGAATCTTTGTTTCATGATTTTAAAAACAAAAATGACATAATTTCACAAATAAAACAAGTGCCGTTATCGAGGAACACGGTAACACGATGAGTTGATGAAATAGCAAATGACGTTGTTGACCAGATGAAAAATGACTTGGCAAAATGCGAGTTTTTTTCATGGCAAATGGACGAGTCGACGGATATTACTGACTCACCACAGCTTTTGGTGTTCATCAGAATGGTATTTTCTGACTTTTCTGTTAAAGAAGCATTGCTCGCCAATTTGACGTTGGTAACTTATACACGAGGACAAGACATTTTTGACGCAATCAAAAAGATGGTTACTGAACAGAACATACCAATACAGAAACTGGTAGCCATGACAACCGACGGAGCGCCTGCTATGATCGGCAGAAATGTTGGATTTATTGGTCTGTGTGAAAAGGATAAAGATTTTCCTAATTTTAATTCCTATCACTGTGTTATACACCAGGAAAATTTGATTGCCAAAAATCTTAACCTTGGCCATGTTATGAGCGTAGTTGTACGAATTGTGAATTTCATTCGTGGACGAGCGTTGAACCATCGTCTTTTCAAAGATTTGCTTGATGAATTGGACAGTGAACACGGTGATTTGATCTACTTCGCTGAAGTAAGGTGGCTTAGCCGTGGTAAAGTGCTGACAAGATTTGTTGGTTTGATGACAGAAATCAAAATATTTTTGCAGTCTAAAGATAGCTATGAAGAAAAACTCGACGATGAAGTATGGCTGGCCGACTTGGCATTTCTGACTGATGTAACTGCAAAACTTAATAAACTCAACGAAACACTACAAGGAAAAGAAAAACACATATCAGACATGATGAGCGCAATTTCAGCTTTCGTAAAAAAAATCGATCTATGGAAGAAGCAGTTAGAGGAGAAAAATGTTCAACATTTTCCTGCTTTTACTCTTCTTTTGAAGGCTGAATATTTTGCGGAGTATAACCCAACTAAACATGTGGAGCTGCTTCACCAGTTAAAATCGGAATTCGAAAGGCGTTTTGACAACATTTTCTGTATGGAACCTTTGTTTATTTTTGTCCAAAATCCATTTATCGATAGTGATGTTTCACAACTAGCTTCGTTGATGGAAACCCATTGCTTTGTTAATAAAGCGGAAGTTGAATTAGAAATTATTACACTTCGCAGTGATATCATCCTGAAAAGCACAGATAATAAAAGCGACGATGTTTTCAAGCTCATGAACCCTGTTAAATACAGAAACGTACGTAACTGTGCTCTCATCGTTAAAGCATTTTTCGGTTCAACATATCTATCTGAACGTGCTTTTTCTCAACTAAAAGTAATTAAAACCAAATACAGAAGCATGTTAACTAACGAACACATCAAAAATTGTATGATTTTGGGTTGCACAGAAAATTATCAACAAGACTTTAAGAAGCTTTCTGAAAATGTGAACAGCCAAGTATCGCATTAGCTTTTTGCTGTTCCGGTCTATTAGACTTGAAGTGTTGTAAGTGTGTCATAGTAACTGCTAAATTAACGTAATAAATAAAAAGTAGTGTAGTAGTATAATGTAGTTTCCTTAAAGTATATCACTTATGTTTTTTTTTATTAACTTGGCAGTGCCCGCGTGGCGTATCGGGATTTTCAAAATCGCCCTCGTACCAATATTAGTTGGGCACCACTGGTTTATGGTATATAACGAACTAGCGTTTATTAGTTTTGTGTGTTATGGTTAAGTCTAGAAAATTAATGCTTTTATTTATTTCTGTTTCTATTGTATATGTTATTTTGGGGTGAATAGTGTTGATATAATTATGTAAAGTTTTTATTTATCTATCTGAAGCATTAAAGCAAATTAATATTGTCGTCAGCATACGTAAACCAATAGACACAATTACTAAACAAAGGGTGTGTAGTTATTTTAATTTCTAAATTGTTCATGAAAATTTCGGCTAATCAGGGGCTTAGTGAGTTCCCTATTGCTAGACCTTCTGTTTCATTTTAAAATTTCTTTTTAAATTGAAAATAATTTTGTTTCAGACACGTTTTTAAAAGCTATAAAATGTCGGTCTTTGTTACAATGTACTTGTTACTACGTTATAATTCTAGTTAGGATTAACTTTAAGTGACCAATTAGATTTAAACAACTTCCCTCTACCAAATCTAAGATTGTAAAAAAATTTCCATCACCATTTTTTCTCAATCATTTCTAAATAAATATTCAAACTTGTATTTTAAGTATTCAGTTTTTCATCCCCCTGATGAAGCCATTGTATGGCGAAACAATATTGTAGTGGATTTACAATACAAAATTTGTGAAACTAGAAGTTTAGTATTTATTTCAATTATTTAATATCAAAAATTACCGTGAATTTCTTACCTTTGAAAATAGGCCAGCGAAACTAACACAACTAACACTGCGTCACAATATATTTTAGTAAGGAACGTTTTTCTTGTAGATGTGATTTAAGGGATTTTAGACAAGACACGGAAAATTGAATTTCAAATATTAATACGTAAATCAAGTTATGTCAAGGTTATTTATTCCAAAGTTTATTAGCAGAAACGTGTTTGTTTGAAATACTTGTTCTAAAACTCTACAAGTCTTCTTTTAGTTTCTTATTCTTTTCGATAATAGGGTTTTTCCAACATGCATTTGCGCTTTATTATATTAGACTGCGTCATTTTGATATATGAAATAATATTTTATTTGGGTTTTACGTATTTTATTTATTAGTAAGATTTTAATGAGAAATAATTCTTTCCGCCGATTGTTTTTAGAAATAACGTTGAGAGTAAAAGGCAGACAGGAATGTCAAGGAGAATTTTCACGGTCTACAAGCCCGATTTGAAGAACGCACATAAAGTTGTGAACTGGAATCCTTTCACACATAAAAGTAGTGTGGTAGTAAATGGAAACTGGTTCCTTATATCTTATAAAATGATGGGAGCTTCGAAAACAAGAAGTAATTAAACGTATAGCTTTACACTAGTCCAAGGAAGTAATGAGATAACTTGTTTGTGTATAGACAACACAAATCACAGACAAGTAACAAGTTTGGCATTCACAGTGAGTGAACAAAAATATAGCACTTAATAAGATAGAGGAGGACATAGAACTATGATAGTTTATTCAGAATCTATTTATTGATCGTTCTTCTTCGGTAAATTCTTGTGAAGAAATACAGAAACTCACCTTACATACGTAGAAACACCGTCAAACCGGGGTTTTCTATTGCATACCTTGTGTCTTGTTTATGATCGTACTGTAGGATTTTGTCACCCACTATTGTTTCTGGAATACCTGCATATTTAGAGAAAGATCTCTTGCTACTATGGATTACTTATGGACTACTTCGATATTCTAATTGAAATTCATATTGTCAGAAAAAAATTTCAAAATAGTACTATTTTTTTATAAATTTTCCTTTCTCGATTATGGTACGTTCTAGACCCAATCTATATATACAGTGTGTTTCACTTTTCATGGGGACACCTAAATAACTTTTTTATTTTGAAAGCAATCAATATAAAATTTTTATCAGTTGTGTAGGCCCCGACAACGCACCTTTTTGTATGAATAGAGTTTTTATAAAGTCAATATCTAGCCAACTATAATTAAAATAAAAAGTAGTGTTTCAAGTAAAGTCATGCTAGCGATTAAGATAGAGCAAAAAAGTATTAGGAAAAGTTTTTACAAATCACTTAAGAACCCTTAATACCAAATTTCGCGGAAAAATTTTCATTTTTAAATTCTTCTACATTTTTATGCTATCAGTAGATAATAGTTTGTTATTGCAATAATAAGAGTGCCATGAAGCAAGAAAATAATTCACAAATTTTATTCAACATTAATGAACAAACAAAACAAAAGCAACAATTTAACTAACAATATTTTAAATAGTATCTTTTTCCACTAAATCACCTTGAAGACGCCAATCCAATCGCCTTTTGTTGTTCAGTACAACCCGTCGTAATACTTCTGGAGAAATTTCTCGACAGGCTTGTCGGATTTTCTGCCACAGTTCCTGTATGTTTTCAGGTCTAGATGCATACACAGCATTTTTAATAGTCCCCCAAAGAAAAAATCGAGTGGTGTAATGTCAGGTGATCTCGGAGGCCACTCTATTAAAGGGCTATTACGGCCTATCTATCTTAACGGAAAGTTTTCGTCTAACCATGCTCGCACTATTCTTGGGTTATGAACTGGGGATCCATCTAGCTGGAAGTGTAGATCTCGCCTCATATCCAATGGTAAATCATCAAGCACATCAATTAATTCAGTATTTCAAAAATTTAAAAACCTTTCTGCATTTAGCCTATCAAAAAAGAAAAATGGGCCAATGATTTGTGTATTTAAAATTCCGCACCACACATTAACTTTCTGCGAATATTGCCTTTTACAATTGATAACCCATTTTCGGTTTTCTGTTGCCCAGTATCTACAATTCTGGGATGAAACAATACCATTTGTAGTGAAGGTAGGTTCATCACTAAACATTATTTTTTTTTAAATTCTCTGTCATTTAGAAAATTGCCTTGAGCTCATAGACAATACTCCATTCTTCTATTTAGATCTCCTTCTGCAAGGGCGTGTAAATATTTTGGCTTATACGGTTTCAATTTGTGACGACGGAGACATCTCCAAATTTTGGAGTAAGAAATATTTAAATGTCTAGCCATATCTCGTAAACTTGCGTGAGGATTATTACGATACGCTGCTAATATTACTGCATCGAAATGGTGTTCTCGATTGTTCAATTCATGTTGACGTGGTTTAGCAACATCTCCAGTAGTGTTGAAAATGTTATTCAAGTATGCAACAGTTCGATGACGGATGGGTGGACATTCAGGATGTCTCGCGTTAAACTCTCTTGCAGCCTCTCAGGTAGAACATATATTATCACCAACAATTCGAATAATTTCTACTTTTTGAGCAATACTTAAATGTCTATCGGTCATTGCTCAGCAAAGTTCAATAGTTTCAACTGAAATAAACTGTTCAGTGAACTGACGTTTGACATTTGAACTGACAAATTATTTTCTTGCTTCATGGCACTCTTATTATTGCAATAACAAACTATTATCTACTGATAGCATAAAAATGTAGAAGAATTTAAAAATGAAAATTTTTCCACAAAATTTGGTATTAAGGGTTCTTAAGTGATTTGTAAAAACTTTTCCTAATACTTTTTTGCTCTATCTTAATCGCTAGCATGACTTTACTTGAAACACTACTTTTTATTTTATTTATAGTTGGCTAGATATTGACTTTATAAAAACTCTATTCATACAAAAAGGTGCGTTGTCGGGGCCTACACAACTGATAAAAATTTTATATTGATTGCTTTCAAAATAAAAAAGTTATTTAGGTGTCCCCATGAAAAGTGAAACACACTGTATATTCTTAATCTATACCAACCTAGATTCAATTTGATATACGACAATTAAATAAGGCTTACAATTACTATACCGGTTGTATTTTTTAACTTGAAACTTTCAAATATCTTGAAAAATAAGCAGTTCACGTAAAAATGTCCAGATTTAAAATTTAATAATTCAATAGAGGAAATACATAAGTGCTAGAATTAGTCCTTCTCTCTTCCTCCATGTAGGTGGGGCCACAGTATATTAAACATACAGTAGCGACAGCTGCCGTCGGTACCTTTGATGTTCGTAGTGTAGACTTTATAACCAAAATGGTGGACGAATTGGCGGTCCTTCCTATTTATAATACTAGATGTCGCTATCTAAAAGTGGAAATTATCATATTTTTGATATATAAATATAATATATCAAATTATGAAAAAAAACAACTACATGCAGACAAATAGTTGGAAATATTGAGTGGTAGACCTACTCTATATTTTTTTATAACCAATTTATCTTGGGATTTTTTATATAATTATAATGTATACGCGCAAGAAATGTTAAGAAGAATACTAATATAATGGACAATTATATTTGTAATGTGTTTTACGCTTTCATACTGGCATAATTTTAGCATCTCTAAATTAAGAAAATACCAAACCAATGACTACAAAATAACAACATGTTAGGTATATTTTAATAACAAAGACCTTTCTTGTCCAACAGACAAAATACATTTAAAATATACTATAATTATAGAGTTAATGTAATCACAATAAGATTAAAATACAGATCTATTATCTTGTTATGTATTCAATAACTTTATGGAAATATATATCACACAAGCATAATATGCATACAATGTGGCCGCGTGCGTCTGCACTATAGCGAAACCTGTAGTGTAAGCAAAACACACAGAGGTGTCCGTGTGTTAGATAGAACGGTAAAGAAGTAGACGCAATGTTCCAATGGATTACAAGAGAGCCTAGTATTTCGCATATCCCTATGATGCACTCGTATTTGTCCAATAAATTCACATTTAGACTGTGTAGTCGCGCAAGCGCATTAGCTGTCGCTCCCGCATATGGGTGTTAGTGGCAATGTTTATATCGTCAGGGGAACTACTCGCTCACAATATTTAATAAACCGCGTTGTTGGTGTACGTAACGGTCATTTAAAAAATGGAGTATTATACACCGGAGCAAAAACTCTTTATGATTAAACAATTTTACGGTGGTAATTCCGCGGAAGTAACTCGAGCTTTATTTGCAGCTAATTATCCTGAAAGTCAAATTGCCAATGCAAGCACCATTCGTAGGACAGTTAATCGATTCGAAACTACATCTTCTTTAGTAACTAATAAAAATAAAGTTGTTCCGGATAAGAATATAAGTGATATAGAAATTCGAGTATGTGCTTTAGTCGAAGTAAATCCCACTATGTCGTCTCGACAAATTGCCCGCGAATTAGGTATCTGTAAAACAACGGCTCAAAAGATTTTACGTACTAATAAATATCGTTTATACAAATTTACAAGTTCACAAGTACTTTTTCCCGATGATTATTATCGCCGTATGCAATTTTGCGAAAGAATGATAAATAAATATCACGAAAATGAATTCTTTCTTAATAACGTATTGTTCACAGATGAAAAAACATTTCGGCTACACGGACATCATAACCGCGCAGTTTGTCGTTACTGGTCGCGTGAAAATCTACATTTGAATATACCAACGCGAACGCAGTATCCAGAGAAGCTAAACGTATGGGCAAACGTATAGGTATAATTGGGGATCATATAATTGGGCCTTTTTTTATTGACGGTAATTTAAACGGAAATAGATATCTACAGTTACTTGAAAATAGTATTATCCCCGCAGTACGGGAGCGGTTCAATATTAATGAAGTTTGGTTCCAGCAAGATGGTTGCCCAGCGCACAATACCCGTTATGTAACAAACTTTTTAAACGTGGTTTTTGGAAACAGATAGATCGGTAACTCGGGTCCTATTAAATGGCCAGCGCGATCTCCTGATCTAGCCCCTAACGATTTCTTTTATGGCCCTTTTTACATAATTCGATCTATGGATACGGTGATGAACGTCAATCAAATCTAGAGGAACTTCGCGCGAGAATTACCGAAGTCACTAATACTGTCACAGCAGATATGTTAACAAATGTGCGTCGGAATTTTTATAATGGGTTGGGTTACTGTTCGTGTCAAGAAGGAGGTTTATTTGAACACTTAACTAATTAATTTATTTAGATATTAATTATTGCTTAAGAATAACATTTTCTTTTAGCTAATTGCAGGTTTATTGCAATGTCGAATTACAATTCTGTTTTAAGAAGTAAATATTTTATTTTTAAGTATTTTATTATTGTTAAGTTTTTAGAGTGTAATACTACTATAATACTAAATATTATTTTCGTTAAGAAGTTTTTTATGTTAAAGTCTAGTAGTTCTGTTTATGTATGTTTGTTTTTTTTTGTTGTTTATGAAGCTGTGATGAGTTAATTCACTGAGATGTTATCAGTGATTATCTGATGCTTCAAACAACTGCAAGTATTTACTTATATCGGGAACAAAATACCTCCTAGACTGCTTTTCACTTGCTTTGCCTACGAATACATTTATACGTATAACTTAATAATACTCCCGCTGTCGGTGTGGCAATTCAAGTTGACACGCCCATTATAGTCGACCAGTAGTTACTAATACATGCATCGCGCTATGGATGGCGGCCACACTGTATACGGAGAGAGCTAAAAAGAATATGTGAGTTGGCAGTACTTTTTTAGAACATTTTTGAGTTTGCGATTGGCAGCAAATCATTTTGAATGTCAAATAACAGTGTTTTCATGCGATCAATGACGTAGTATTTTTCTGGTTTTTGTTCTCTTTGTTTTATCACGTTTTATTCAAAATTTGTCTATATTCAAAAGAATTACAAGCTGCTATACAGAAGGAATTTGAATATTTAAATAATCATGTGGAAATTTTGCAGAATGTCAGTAACAATATAAAGCGACGAGTTAATTTATGTATTGAACACAATGGACATAATTTTGAACAGTTTATGTAAGCATATATGTGTTGATTTTTTTTTTAATATGCAACATTTATAGAATAATACGAAGTGACAAATGCATTTGTGTATAAAATGGCGCAGATAGTATTTATAACAGTTGTAAGAATATTGAGATGTACATACGTTTTATTTTTGTATATTTGTAAATTTATTTATAATATATGATGTTTAATATTAGAGAACGGACACGCTTACCACATGACGCAAAGCCCAGTGCAGTACTGGCGGAAGGCTGTATTTCTAAAATATTTAATTTTATTTATATAATTGGAAAACGAACGGGTGGTGATCTATAAAATTACGAAATACATATTTATTTGTTGAAAAGTTGTATTTATAAAGTTTTTAATTTTATTTATATAATTGGAAAACATACGGGTGGTGATCTATCTATCTAAAATTACGAAATACATATTTATTAATTAATTTTATTTATATAATTGGAAAACAAACGGGTGGTGATCTATAAAATTACGAAATACATATGTATTTGTTGAAAAGTTGTATTTTTATAGTTTTTAATTTTACTTCTATAATTGCAACATTTTTATTTGTTCATTTTGTCGTTCAAGTTGAGTAAAGGAGTATTAATATTGACTAGCAATAGTTTCTCAAGGTTTTCTTCTGTCAATTTTGTTCTCTTTGAATTAAGTACATCCTTATAAATAGAAAACGTCCTTTCTACATCGCAACTGGTTATAGGTGCATACTGGTAATATTCTTTTATTTCTTCATATTTAGCCGTTAGATTTTGTGGAATTGTCTCCATACATAATTGCTGCAATGTAATTAAATCTGGATTTCTATTAAGAATTGCTTCAAACTTTTGCCGAAGGCCACATCCGAAGTCACTTGGAATACTTTTCAAATTATTAACAGACACATCTAATGTGGTTAATCCGTCATTTAATTTGAGATTTCGATTTTCAAAATAAGTGATTAGTTTTGGCAATTTTCCAAAGTGTTCGTGAAGAAAGTACAACTGATTTTTTAAATTTGGGATTTGTTTGAGCTCCTTGCACTCACCAACACTTCTAGCATCCTCCTTTAGCAGTGTTACGAAATGTTTTAGACTATCGAAATTCTCAGCATAATAACTAGCAGCTTCCAGCCATGTTCCCCATCTAGTTATTACTGGAGTGGGAGGCAGTGACAGAGATGGAAATTTTTCCCTGAAAATAGCTACTCTCAATGGTGCTTTTCTGAAAACTTTTTTAAAAGCTGATACAAGTCATCAACTTCCGGAAAAGTGTCTCTGATATATTCACAGATTCTGTGGAGAGCATGTGCTACACAAGTAATATGCAGCATATTAGGATATGTTTTCTTCAATAGTCTGCCTGTTTTTAACATATACACAGCACTATCACTGACAAATAAAAGTATTTTTTCTTTGTACGTGGCGTCCGAATGAAGCATTTTTTGCATATTCTCCTTAATGGTTTCAGCAACTGTTTCCGCATCAACTCTATTTATAACACTTGTTGCTATTATATATGAGTTATAGGGAATAGTTGGATGTAGTACACCAGCTACAACATTTACCCACACAGCGTCCTAACATATCCACCGTTTCGTCGGCGCTTATCCATATGTATTGATTTAAAAGATGTCTTCTAATGCGTTCTACTGTTCTCGTATAGCACCTAGAAACATAATATTTGCGTAAAGTTGATTCATCAGGAACATTTCGACCACTATATTTTTTCAGAAATGTCAGTCAATAAAAGTTTCACAGAGTTCTTCGTTAAAATTGTCAGATTCCAACGGGTTCAAATCGCGTTGACCAAGTATGTGAGGAAGGACGCCCGTTCCTGGGTTATGATAATAGTACTTTGTTGATAAGTCATTTTTCGTGGTATTCTTTTTATTTAAAACGAATTACATAGATTCTCAGTGCAGAAAATTGAAAAAAATTAATTTCATGGATTACAGCGCCATCTATCATGAATTGGAAAAAATGTTTCTGACAAATCCCACGGTACATTTTCCAGTAGAATTCGATTCTGTAATAAAATGTACAGGTTCCTACTTTAAAATTTCGAAGTTACCTCGCCCCATCTACATGGATGGACATAGAGAGACTAATTTTAGTACTAATATATTTTCCCCAGTGAATTATTAAATTTTAGATCTGGACATTTTCTCGTGAACTGTTTATTTTAAGAGGTATTTGAAAGTTTCCAGTTAAAAAATACACCCGGTATAATGACCGTGTTGGTCTAGTGCAGCGATGCACATACTGATATTTATGCGGCCCGCCAACGAATTTTAAAAATTGTTCGAAAAACTACAAAAGTAGGTAAAAATCCATTCAAATCAATATTTCTTAACTTTTTATTTTATTCTAACTTTTGTAATTGTTAGTAAGATATGTATCTTTAAGTACCTATTACTTTCTTGTTCATGTTTACTACGTAGGACAGGTATGCTCCTCGTCGTTAAAAGCATATTGTTACGAGACTAGAAATTTGTTGAACCAACTAGATTACTCGAAGATTCGCGAAACACGTCGGTATTAGCCCCGAACAATGTGGTAGGTTCTCGATGTTAGGTAACTCGTGTAAATACAACGCATCGCCCGCTATCGGGGCAGTTAAGTTTTAACTACGGACAAGCGAACGTTATATTGATTGAATTGTAATATGTGAAGAATAAATATTTCGTCGTTCGAACTTGGCATCTACCTACGTAACAATATAATATCAATTTTGATATGGATAAACCAGGCCCCAGTAAAAAACGTAGTCATAAGGTTGAAAATCGACAGTTTCAAGATATTTGGACCGAAAAATACTTTCCTATTTCATCGCATAACAAAAGTGTCTGTTTAATATGCAAGAGTAGTGTTTCTATTCCGAAGGAATATAATGTGAAAAGGCATTATGAAACCCAGCATCATACTTTTACCAAATTAACCGGCGAAAATCGAACGCAAAAGATTCCACTTTACAAACTAATAGGCCAGCAAGCTATGTTTACAAAACCAATTCAAGATGATGAAACAGCTACTGAAGTTAGCTTTGAAATATCTCGAATAATAGCGAAAACTTGTCGGCCTTTTAAAGATGGTGAGCTTGTTAAGCAGTGTTTAGATATCGCCGCAAAAAAAAATGTGTCCGAAAGATGCAAAGAGGTTTGAGAAAATTCAACTAAATCGGATGGCTGTTCAAAGAAGACTTACCATATTAGCAGCTAATATAGAAGAGCAATTAGCTACGAAATCGAAAAGTTTTGAGTATTTTTCTATAGCACTTGAAGAATCTACAGATATAAATTCCACTGCTCAACTCTTAATATTTTTACGAGGCGTAACGCAAAATTTTGAAGTGAGTGAAGAACTGATTGGTATGAATTCTTTGACAAGTCAAACAAAGGGGAGTGACATGCTCACAGCACTTCTGGAAAAATGGTCTATAATGGATTTGGATTTAACGAAATTATCTGGAATTACGACTGACGGAGCACCTTCAATGGTTGGAAGTAAATCTGGGATAATAACTATGTTAAAAGAGTATTTACAAACTAAAAACATAGATACCAAGGAATTAATGCAGTTTCATTGCATTATACATCAAGAAGCCCTCTGTTCAAAATTATTGGGATTTGAAAATGTGATGAAAGTTGTAGTACCTACTGTAAACTTTATAAAATCACGAGGTCTCAATCTCCGACAATTCACACAATTTCTCGAGGATATTGAAAGCGAATATGGTGATCTCCTGTTTTATACTGAAGTAAGGTGGCTAAGTCGTGGGTTGTCACTAGAGCGGTTTCTTAACTTGATTGAAGAAATCAAAATATTCCTGGCGGAAAAGAAAAAGGATGTCTCCGACAACCCTGATTGGCTGTGTGACTTAGCGTTTCTTGTAGACATCACAAATCACTTGAATGTCTTAAATACGCGACTCCAAGGCAAAGATTAATTGATTTCGCAGTTATACTCTCATGTTTCGTCCTTTCAATGCAAATTGAGTCTTTTCAGGACACAAATCAATTCTGCCAATTACAGCCATTTTCCGAACTACAAAAAAATTATGGAGCAATTCAATAAAACTGATGTCAATTTCGCTTATGTTGAAAAAATTGTTATTTTAATACAAGCTTTTCATGATCGTTTTCTAGACTTCAAAAAATTTAAACCTCTATTAGACATTTTCAGCAATTCTTTCAACATTTCACCCGAAAATGTACCTACCGGAATCAATACAGATGGAGTTGATAGACATGCAAAATGATGATAATTTACGAAACAAGTTTTATGAAGGTAATTTACTCAACTTTTATCGTTGCGTTGACAAAACCGCTTATAAAGAGTTGCGAATGAATGAATTGAAATGCGTAAGCTTATTTGGATCGACGTATATTTGTGAGCAAACGTTTTCAGTGATGAAACTTAACAAAACAAAAAATCGAAACCGTCTGGCAAATAAAAATCTGGAAGCAATTTTACGTGTGGCGACAAGTAATGTGGAGCCAAACATAAACAAAATTGTTAGGTCAATGCAATGTCATGCATCAAAATAATAAAACATGAAATATTACATTGTAATGATTAGATTACATTACGATTACATAATTACAACAAACATTTTTGAATGTTCTTTTATTTTTATCATTTATAGTAATTCATACTATTTAAAAATAAAAATATTTGTGTTTTGTAGTTGCCCGTCTTTGGCTTATAATTTTCTCGAGTGGCCCCTGTTCCCTATAAGTCTGTGCATCCCTGATCTAGGGTAGGACACTAAACTATGAATCTGACGAACTGGGTTCAAATCCTGGTCTCGCCAATAATATCGATGGCGTTTTTCGGTCTCAGCTCGATTCAGGCTGACAGAAATGAGTACCTGCAGGTAAAGTTTTGTGGTAATAATAGGAGGTCGGGACGTAGCGCTAACCACCTAACTATCCTACTGGACCAAACAGCTTAAGTCGTGACAAGCCTACCAAGTGACACCTCAAAGGCCTGCAAGGCTAGTTACGGAGACTTATTATTATTATTATTATTATTATTATTATTAGTGTTGTTATTAGAGAGGTTCCTTCGAGTAACGTACAATATAAATATATTGTTGTAAAACAAATATGATTATCTACGAACAAGGAGTACAATAATTAAGTACATTAAGAAATTGTAAATAAATTTAAGTTAGTAGGAACCAAACCGCACATTATAAGTGTTAATATCAAATAAGTTAATTTCGCGTTTTTCTTTTTGTAAATTGATTATTTTTAGAAAATTCTTATTTCTATTTTCTGTAATTATATTCATTCATAATTTTGTATTTCCGGAGAGTTTTTAACTTATTTGATTGATTTAATTTTATATCAGAAACCTTTGATTCACCTGTACCGATCAGTACCGTTTAAATGTCAGAATCGCGGGAAAGTAATGATATGTAAATATGCACATGTGACATCTATGTACATTAAAAATAACCTGTAAATTATGTCTAAATTATTATGAAAAATTTTAAAAGTTATCTGAACTGGTATTTTATATAAATTTTTGTTAATTAGGAAAATAAAATTAAATATTTATTGTAACAAAATATTGGACGAATGAGAGGCCGGTCAGAAAAAAGTTGAACTGGGCGTCTTTTCCTTGAATTGGTGGTAGTATCGCGTCTTTCCAATACCTCTAATTTAAAAATTAAATAAAACAAGCAAGAAACGTAGTACTCATCTGTAATTTATAACACAAAGAAGCAGATTAAATAGTACTACTATTCACTACAGAAATAATACCTCAAGTGAGTTTTAGAGGTTATAAAACTTCGAAAACCAATCCAATCCATGTCTATCCTTTCAAGACCCCTTGGAAAGGCCCATTACCTGTACACCTACCTGATAACAATACCTGTTGATACTAAGAATCGTTTCTGTCAAGTGTCAAGTCTATAAGTATTTTAACTTTTCCTAAAAATAAACTTTCAAAATTATCACTAACCTATCCAACCGTTTATATATATTGTATTTTATCCTACTTGATATTATGAGGTTTTCTCTTAATACCAATTTAGCATCATATCATTATTCATAAGTCATAACTAGAGCTGAGGATGTTTGCGGTACGGCAGGACCGTATGTAGTGCATCCCCACATTTAACTATTTATCTAAATATTCTCTGAAATGATTTGCCGGATCTCATAAATTAATAGAGTGATATTTTAGTATGCACTGGATATTGTTATTATACAAAATCATAATAGCCATTTGTATTTATGGATCATAAATAATAATACGCATGTATTTGTATTTGGTTGTGAATTCAATTTAAACTTAAAACGAATCGTAATATTTTAACGACAAGCCGTCCTTACAATACATGCATTCGAGACAAAGTGTGCAACTCTACGAATAACTTCCATAATTGATCGAAAATGGACATTTTGGAGCTGAAGTAAAGCCCCTATTCTTAGAAAATTTTATGACTGTCGTTAAGAACTATTATTATAAACAACAAAGGCCTTTTATTAGTGTTGAAGTTTTAGTTTCATTGAATTTCCATGTTGTAAGTAGTCAATTGTAAAGTGTTCATTCACAATATTCTAAAACAAGGTGTAAATTTAACTAAAATCCAGAAAAACACATTCTGATAATATATTACTAGATTAGAAGCTGTGTTTATTACTATTTATTATATTATTTTTATAACCAAATGCAATAAAAGCTACGAAAACAAAGGAAACCTCGATTTATTAAAATCTTGTCACACAGCCTTTCAAAGCCTGGCAGCACATATTTTGCATATATTTTATATATACTACCTACTTGAACTATTTGAATGAAGTTAGAAGTTATAAGTTATAACTAGAGAACGGACATTCTTACCACATGACTATATTGTTATTGTTATCGCTGCGAGAGCAGGTGTCCGAGTAAGTCAAACACAATATCTTCATTGTATTACGCCGGGATGTTCTGAGCGAAGTTTATAAACATTCCCAAGAAGTTTATAAACATTTCCAATTGCCGATTGCGTCTAATGGAATATATCCTTCAGATACAATGATGTGTTGTCCATTGTTATAGCTGTAAGTGCAGGTGCCGGGTAAGTCTAACATATACTTCATTGTATTACGCTGAGTCATGTGGTAAGAATGTCCGTTCTCTAGTTATAACTTATAACTTCTAACTTCATTCACCTAGTTCAAGTAGGTAGTATATATAAAATATATGCAAAATATGTGCTGCCAGGCTTTGAAAGGCTGTGTGACAAGATTTTAATAAATCGAGGTTTCTTTTGTTTTCGTAGCTTTTATTGCATTTGGTTATAAAAATAATATAATAAATAGTAATAAACACAGCTTCTAATCTAGTAATATATTATCAGAATGTGTTTTTCTGGATTTTCGTTAAATTTACACCTTGTTTTATAATATTGTGAATGAACACTTTACAATTGACTACTTACAACATGGAAATTCAATGAAACTAAAACTTCAACACTAATAAAAGGCCTTTGTTGTTTATAATAATAGTTCTTAACGACAGTAATAAAATTTTCTCAGAATAGGGGCTTTACTTCAGCTCCAAAATGTCCATTTTCGATCAATTATGGAAGTTATTCGTAGAGTTGCACACTTTGTCTCGAATGCATGTATTGTAAGGACGGCTTGTCGTTAAAATATTACGATTCGTTTTAAGTTTAAATTGAATTCACAACCAAATACAAATACATGCGTATTATTATTTATGATCCATAAATACAAATGGCTATTATGATTTTGTATAATAACAATATCCAGTGCATACTAAAATATCACTCTATTAATTTATGAGATCCGGCAAATCATTTCAGAGAATATTTAGATAAATAGTTAAATGTGGGGATGCACTACATACGGTCCTGCCGTACCGCAAACATCCTCAGCTCTAGTCATAACTCATAAGTCTATATATTTTCGTTTATAATTTAATGCTCATGCCTGTGAAAATCACTTCTGTAAAACACATGTTTTAAGTCACGTGATCACAGCATTTATAACTTTCAATTATTGGTTTTCTTATAAAATTTGAGATTTTAAATATGCATGAGTATATTGTTTGTTTATACAGTTAAATCGCATTTTTATTTCCAGTATTTAAGTTGAGGATTCATAAGTTTTGTTTATCTTGTATCTTAGTCAGTTGATAAGTTTTTATAGTAATAATTACCGAAATCTGTTTACACTTTGGGACTGACTGAGATAAAAAAGTAAGTAATTTATGCACTGAGAATTACTTACTCGAGATAACACAAAGTGAATTTAAATACGGATTTTTATACATTAATTATAATAAAAATTTGTTCGCACTCAGCGACATCTATGAATAAATAGAGTAAAGATTCTTACGATATCGAGATTACTTTTATTTCACAATATATTCAAAAAAGTCTGTTAAATTCACTTTCATTATTAGTAATTGTCATTATTGAATTACAAGCCTCAAGGGATTATTATATATATATATATATATATATATATATATATATATATATATATGGTAAATCAAATCAGTTGGCGATTAAAGGTCTGTTTTACTTCAAAGTACATATATTCAAAAAAACCCTACATGTTTCGGCAATGATGCCTTTATCAAGGATATAAAAAATATATAAAAATCTATATTATATATTTTTTATATCCTTGATAGAGGCATCATTGCCGAAACATGTAGGGTTTTTTTGAATATATGTAATTTGAAGTAAAACAGACCTTTAATCGCCAACTGATTTAATTTACCATATCATACCAAGGTCACGAAAATATTATATTTATATATATTATCAGTCGCCACTGGACAATGAGGAGTGCACTTCGCTCGTGAGATGTTGGAAAAATGAATAATTTCAGTTTGCAAACTTTCGGAATGTTGACAAGCCTGGATAGAAATATCTTTGGTACCCTAAGTAAGGCTGCGCTCTGTGCGGCGGCTTAATCATCTATGTACTAATTAAATAAAAATAATACGTCTACATGTCAATACTTTATTATTGAATATCGTATAATTAATATACATACAAATACAGTTTAATATAACAAAAAAAATAATAAATTGTCATTTTGAGTTTAAAGTCTCCATAGGAATTGCATTTGTAACCTCCTGGTTACTAATACTAAGGGATCCAGTTGACTCAGTCGATGCCGACGATGAATATCGTGTTTTCTTCAATATATTTAATTTATGAAGGATTTCTCTGACAATTTTCCATTTCACAACAAATATCATGAGAAAATATACACCTAAAATTATATAAATATTGAAAATATCATGAAAATATGAAATGTCTTAATAACCAAATATTAAAGACTCGAAAACAGTCAAGTTAACTGTGAAGTAATTCTAGTAATAGAAAAGATAATCTGTCATTTTGACAGGTCATTCTTTACGAAGTGCAGATTTTGTTGAAATCAACTTGTTGCAGAAATATAATTGGTTAGAATGTCGATAAAACAAATTGAAATAGAAAAAAAATAGTATATTACATACCGAGGCGGAAAGTGGTTCATTACCGTCGAGAGATTAGAAAGTTCACCGAGATGCGAAGCGTCGGAAATAAATCTTTCCGCCGAGGTTTGTATATTATTTTACTAACGATAGGTTAATAATTAATTATTATATCAACTACTAAATCATTAAATTTCAAAAATGTAATACTATTAAATTTCATGACATTTTGACAAAGGCTTTTGATAGGTACTGTTGCTAGGTAACGTAACAATTAATAGTGATATTTTTTGACAGATTACCAAATTATTATTGTTGTAAAGTAATTACTGTTACGAATATGTTTGAGAATGAGAATATGCCGCAAGAATTGTCAGAAGCGAGTAAGGAAGTGACGTAAGCTAGCCGATAAAGTGACATAAGCTAGCCGATAAAGTGCTATTACCTACTTCGGTATGTAATAGCGGGTTTTCTAACCGGTTTGAAGTTTAGAAATGTTCAATTTATTGACCGATCGTGAGTAAATATATTAACAGATTTAAAAAGTATATGATATTTCTCAATTAAAATTAGTAATAACTTTATGAATTGCAAAATCAGAAGTTTGAAAAGTATTGTAAACTTATAAATTAACATTGTCAGCTGAAGGAAAGAAGGGGCCTGGAAGAAAATTGGGCTTAGTTGATAAAATAAAGACGAAAATAGTAAATGAATAATTTTAAAAAAAATCTGGCCTTTCTGTCGGTAATATCGCACGGAAATTGGATGCAACAAATCGCACGTATAAAAATTCTGAAAAATGAAAGATCGCCGTTCTACAAAGTGTTAATAGTTCCAAATTGTAATTCAATAAAAGAGAATTTGTGCAAAACGCAAGTAAGAGGTAGGTTGTTTACAAATTTATTAACGAAAACTGATTGTGTTGTGATTGACGAAGAAACATACGTAAAATCCTACTTAGAACAAATGCAAGGGTTAAAAATTATACAGGGTTAGTTAAAAATAAAATATTCATTTTAGGAAATAATTTTCAATATAGTTTTGATGTGGTTTTTTGTTTTTTTATGTAATTTGTATCTTCATTTGTGAATACTTGAATTTTTTTCTCCAATTGTTTTTGGATTATATCTTTTTGCGAATTTAAAAAAATGGAAACATGTCTATTTTACGGTACTATCCCATAGAACACTTTTTTCTCTTTGTAATAGGATTAAATTTTTTTTTGTTTTTTAACAAATTTATGTGTCAAAATAGTGTCATTTAAAACAAATTAATATCTAAATAAATTAAATTAAGTGTTCAAACTGTTATATATTTGTAATTTGACAATGTCTCGAACGATTTACAAGACCCTGAAGAGAATTCTTTAAAAATTTAAGGGCAATTTCTTGTATAGTTTTTGTAATTCGGATTTTTAAATCTATGATGTGTCGCGGTTATCTTTATATCTTTAAAAGAAAAAAAAATCTAAACGGCTTAGATTAGGCGAACAGGCTGAGCATTTAATGTTTCCCTGTCTACCAATCCATCTGCCTGGAAAAATATGTAACATGTCTTGCTCATGCCTTAAATAGGGTTGCTGAAGAGAATAGAAACATTTTCCTCTAGTAAATAGTTTAATTTCCAACATGAACAAATCTGTCTTAAAGCGCCTAAAAGGATTCAGTTCCATGAAGAAAAACTACCAAATTCTTCCATCTCAACCTGTTATTACAAGATGGGGCACTTGGTTGGAAGCAGCTTTTTTTATTGCGAGAATTTCACTGAATAAAAGATCTAATTTCAGAGTTGTCTGACGAATTTTTCCAATCCCTCACTGATGTTTTTAACATTTTAGTGCATATTTTGACTAAATGATTTGTATATTTATGCGCACGTGTTTGGGTTTTTTATTTGCATATTTGGGTTTCCCTAGTAATGAGTACGGGAAAGCTTATAGTCAGTGGAAAATCTCGTTTCTGTAGTGATTTTCAATGGCCGATGAAATATTTTTAAATTGAATATGCTTCATCTGGGCGCCTATTCCTTGATTCGTCAAAAACAAAGATCAAAGCAGTCTTGCTGCATAATGGGAATAAATTTGCATTTGTATTTTGCAAAGGAACTGTGAAATGAAGATCATTTTTCGATTCAGCAGACTAAATATAATATTTTTGAGAAACTGAGGGTTTCATGGTAGGGTCAGGAACTGAAGCATAACTACTCACCAAGATACTTAGGAACTTTATCCTTTCGAAAACATTGTTAAGAGGCCAAGGGCAAGGTAACGCTAGATACAAACTTATAAGTACTAAGTGGGGAGCATACCCAGATGTCTTATGAACATTTGCTCTGTCCTTGTGCTTCTCAGCTTCCGAGTACGCTGCATCGGTGTGGTTTAATTCGGTGCATATGTCGATATGGCACTCATTCAATGCCATATCGACATGTTACTGGCTGTCTAACACCAACCCCAACTGATAAGATTTATCTTATAGTTGGCATCGCACCACCTTCAATCAGAAGATTTATCGTCGTGGAATGTGAGAGGAAGAAGTAGAAAATCGACCATATGCATCCACTGTCTAATTACGGAATCCAACCGAGTCGACTTAAATATCGGAAAGGTATTATGCTTTCCACCTTCTCGCTGAGCGAAACAGCTGAAACGCGTCGAACAACATTATGGCGCGAGTCTGGTGACCGTTTGCCTTCTGAACCAAAGGAGGAATTGGCTGCTGAGTACTGGTTACAGTTTTCTTTGTGGAGAATTCTCAATAGACCAAGAACAGACGTTTTACGCTGTAACAACAACCTGAAGACGTAGGGCTACAGCGATGATGGTTCCTACGAATGCAGCGCGATTCAGAACCAGCTACATCTAACCGCGTGTCCGAAAATAGACAAACCCTGCATAGAGGAAGACAGCAAACAAAGATAACAAACGACAAAGCCATATATGTGGCAGATTATTGGAAATACGAAATTTAAAATGGTCTTCTCAAAATTGTGAAAATATAAAATTGATATAAGAAATATTATAGATATCATCATATAGATCAATACCGTATGTGTTAAATATCATTAGGCATAGAGAATCAACGTATGAGTACATACAATGTATGCGTACATGAGAAAGCCAGTCCAATGTCAGCGAAGACCGCGACGACTGACGATTGTCTCCGATACCGATTGACTGGAAATTTTGCATTCAGTCTAGCTGCGGCCGTTACAATTTGAAAGCGTACAATAAATTAATGTATAATGGCTCTTTATACACCCACTGAAAAGCTTCAGTTAGTAAAATGGTTTTATGCTGGCAAGTCTGCAATGAAGTGCATGAATTTGTTTGCGCTGACTTTTGCAGACCGTTCTGTACCTTGCAGACAAACAATTTATAATATTATAAATTAATTTGAAAGTTGTTTCTGTCTCAATAACTGTACGAAATGCAAACTAAGAGAGGTATCACCACAAAAAATTGTGGAAAGAGAACGGCGGGATGTATTAATTTGTAGTATTGTGGTAATTGATAACACGAGATCTACTAGAAGTGCTGCCGAGGAATTGGGTACAAGTAACACAACTATTTCACGTATTTGGAAACGTAATGGTTTAAAATGTTTTAAATATTCGAAAACTCAAGAAATTATTCCCGAGGACAATTTCCGGAGAATGGAGTTTTGTCAAGACGTTATGGACAAGATACATCGAGATGAAAATTTCGTTAAAAATATTCTCGTCACCGATGAATCAACTTTTCCATTACACGGAAAGCACAATCCCTCTGTTCTTCGATAAAGGGCTTCGGAAAATCAACACCGGCATTTTGCAAATCGCACTCAGTATCCTCAAAAACTAAACGTTTGGGCAGGTATTTTAGGTGACCATTCTATAGGCCCCTATTTTATTGATGGTATATTAAATGCCGAGAAGTATCTCGAATTACTGAAGAATCAAATACTTCCCACCATTCAAAACATTGGAATAAATCAGGAAATCGTTTGGTTTCAACAAGATGGCTGTCCAGCACATAATGCAGTGAGGGTAAAGAAATTTCTGGGAAATACTTTTCCTGACCATCTTATTACTGGAACAGGAAACATTAAAAGGGCCCCGCGATCTCCTGAACTATCTCCAAATGATTTCTTTTTGTGGGGATATCTAAAAAATATTGTTTATACTCATGAAGCTGGTAGAGCAGAAAATCTAGTTGCCTTGAGAGAAAAAATAACTGAGGCTGCGAATTCATTAACTGCCGACATGTTAGCAAATGTAAGAGCTAATTTCTACGACCGGCTAGGACAATGTCTTGCTGTGCAAGGAGGAATTTTTGAACCCGTTGTATAATTTATTATAATTTTTAGAATCCTTTTTTATTTATTTTATTAGGATTATTCTTTAATTTTATTAGAATTACGCTTTTGATTATGCAACGCACCGCAGCTTAAAAATTTCCTGCATCTACTGAAAGAAATAGGAACAGCAAATCCCTTGCAATTCGTAACTGTTATTTTAGAACGCATTACAAGTACCTATGTCGATGGTCAAAAGATTACTGCTAACTTGTATTTGCGAAACAATCGGAGACAATCGTTGCCGGCCATCGCGGTCTTCGCCGGCATTGGATCGGCTTTTCCATATACATATACATCGTATGTACTCATACGTATTACGCCTAATGATATTTGACACATGCGGTATGTATCAAAGACATCCAATGCAGCTGAAAAAGAATTTGTTGCAGACCTGTGTTATCGATGTGAGGTTCCAAAAGAAGTTGTTTTCAAGCTCAGTCCCTTTTACGAATTATAGTTTCGGTTTGAAAGTTGCTTAATTGTGTATTTGTTAAAAGTAAAATAAGGTTATATTTAATCTTTACCTTCTAGAATATTAGAAAAACGCAGTATATCACCAATAGTTCTTGAAAACCATATACTTTCGAAACTGTTTAAGTAATCGAATATATGATAAATCCACGTGATTCCCATAACTAATCCAAGTTTCAGGATAATAAAACCACTGAAATAAATTTTAATTTAGTCCTGACATTTACATATTGTACGAATATATGTTTGTTCTACTTACTGTTTGTTGTTATTTCGAATATCTTTTCGATTCTGACTCGTAGCTGGCCCAGATATTTTCTTCAAATCATTCTTGATTTCTAAGAAATGTAATACTGTTTTTACGTAAAATACAAGGTTGGCTATAACTAATGTCCATATGGGCATGTAAAGATATAAATAGTGACCATAATTACCTGAAAGACAAAACCTTTAGCAGTATATTACATGAACAAACTGAAGGGCATAAATATAAGAAAAAAACATTTCATTTATTCACTTTGAAAGTTAATCTCGCACAAAGAATTAATAGCAACGTAGAAATTACGTTGCAGTGACATTTTGCGTTAAGCGAACAATATTTTTTAAATACACTGTATACGAGGTGTGGTTATAAAATAACGATACTGATGCTGTAAAACGTTTTATTTCAAATTTATACATATTTAGTTATTAACGCCTTCAATATACACCTCTTCTATATCCTTACACCGCTCCGTTCTAATTTTCCATCGTGCAAAACAGTGCTGGAAGTCTTCTTCTGTGAAGCTCGTTTATGATATGTGTCGCTATTTCTTTCGCAGGTGCGATGGTTTGAAATCTTCTTCCTTTTAATGCAGATTTGCTCTTGGAGAACAGATAAAAGTCAGATGGTACCAGATCAGGCGAATAAGGCGGATGGTCTAACACTGGGATGTTATACAGGGTTGCCCATATTAGGCAACCCAGTTTGATATGCGATTTAAATTTAAACGAAGTATGTGATTATTCTTTCTTTAGTAGATCAAGTTAAATAGGCTTCAGGTTTACATTTTATCGAGTAGGCGTCTGTCTCAAACAAATCGAATAATTACTAGACATAAATTCGCGTCAGTGTCGCAATCAAAGTGTTACAGTTTGTGTCAAATTTTATAAAATTTTTAAATAGTATAGATTATTCAGTGCAACAATGTGTGCTTTTCGTGGAAATTTACATTAGAACTGATTCAGTACGTGCATTTCGACGGTAGTTTGGTGATAATAATGGAGGTAATGCGCCAACGCGCAAAACAATTACGGCATGGGTTTGTCAATGGCGTGAAAATGGTTGTGTGCAGAACATTAAAAAACCTGGACGTCGAAGAACGGTCCGTACGTTTGCAAATATTGAAAGAGTAAGAGCTGCTTTCACGAGAAGTCCTATAAGATCTCTGCTAATGGGCAATTACTAGCTCTACGAATATCCAAGGGAAATCTTTACCGAATCCTTCACAACGATTTAAAATTTCATCAGTACAAATACCAAATGGAACAGCACCTTAGCCATCGAGATAAGGAAGTGAGGTTAGCATTTTGTCAAGAACTTTTAAATCGGTATCGATAATCAATACATAATTTGTTAATAATCGACGAAGGAAATTTTCATTTGGACGGCGTTGTTAAAAAACAGAATTTTAGATATTGGGGAAGCTGTAAATCCTCGTGAATTGTTTGTAAAGAATCTCTATAGTCCAAAGGTAGTTGTTTGGTGTGGTGTAGTATCATTTGGTATTATTAGTCCTTATTTTTTTGAGGATGAAAATAAGATCAGGATAAAATAAAACAAATTTTAATGAATTTCACTTTTTAATTAACACTGTAACGGTCGTTTCGCTCCAACCTGAGCTTCATCAGACAAATAACTAACTTATTTACAATTTTTTTTAACACATGTATACGGTAACAAACACATGTTTTATTTTAAATAGTTGAAGGAATGGGTACTTTTTATTACTGAAATGTCTATGCACAAAACTTTCACTACGGTTTATACAATACTGTTCTTAAGTAATAAAACTAGGGGTTTACATTATATTACACGGAGGTAAAAAAATTCTATGGAAAAATACAATATGTGACTGTCTGAATATCAAATATTTGTTTCTAATTGATCATTTAGGATCTTGTCGGTTTTCTTTAATTTATTAATTTCAAGTGACTCTAATAAATTAAGTTTTTTGCCCTTATTTTCTACGTGTAATATTTTAAATTCTTTGTTAAAATTGTGGTTCGTTGAATTAATATGAGACGCATATGAAGAGTCACTTTTATTATTTCTAAATGAAGAAAAATGTTCTTTGATGCGTATTTCAAACGATCTGCCTGTCTGTCCGATATACGTCATAGGGCAACTACCGCAGGTTAACTCATAGACTCCTGACTTTTTATTGTTGTTTGTTAAATCTTTATTGTTTTTTATAAATTTGGAAAAATTGTTGTTAGTTCTATACGCTGTATTAATGTCAAGCTTTCTTAAATATTTACAAATTTTTGTGCTTGAAGAGCCTATAAACGTGATCATTTTAAATTTTAGGGTGTTATTATTTAATATTGGGTAAACTTGTGATATGGCTTTTGTAAGGAGTTTTTTATTTAAAATTTTATCTATTATATTACTTTTATATCCATTGTTTATAGCTATTTGTTTAATTAAATTTAACTCTTTCTCGAAATTTGTTTGGTTCAACGGAGTATTGATTAATCTATGTATAAGACTGTGATAAGCCGCTAATTTGTGTTGTATCGGATGGCAAGAAGTGTTATGAATAGTTATATCTGTAGTTGACGGTTTGTGGTAAATTGCAAAGTTACATTTGTTGTTAATTCTAGTAATCGTTAAATCGAGAAAGTTAATACTATTATTTGTTTCCTGTTCCATTGTGAACTTAATATTGTGATGCAATGTATTAATATAATCAAATAATAAATTTAATTGTCTCTTTGTTCCTATGAAACCTAGTAATATATCATCTACGTATCTGTACCAAAATAATACATTTTGAAAAAGTGGATTTTTTGAAATAGAATTTTCAAGATGATCCATAAAAATCTCAGCTAGGCTCTTCAAGCACAAAAATTTGTAAATATTTAAGAAAGTTTGACATTAATACAGCGTATAGAACTAACAACAATTTTTCCAAATTTATAAAAAACAATAAAGATTTAACAAACAACAATAAAAAGTCAGGAGTCTATGAGTTAACCTGCGGTAGTTGCCCTATGACGTATATCGGACAGACAGGCAGATCGTTTGAAATACGCATCAAAGAACATTTTTCTTCATTTAGAAATAATAAAAGTGACTCTTCATATGCGTCTCATATTAATTCAACGAACCACAATTTTAACAAGGAATTTAAAATATTACACGTAGAAAATAAGGGCAAAAAACTTAATTTATTAGAGTCACTTGAAATTAATAAATTAAAGAAAACCGACAAGATCCTAAATGATCAATTAGAAACAAATATTTGATATTCAGACAGTCACATATTGTATTTTTCCATAGAATTTCTTTACCTCCCTGTAATATAATGTAAACCCCTACTTTTATTACTTAAGAACAGTATTGTATAAACCGTAGTGAAAGTTTTGTGCATAGACATTTCAGTAATAAAAAGTACCCATTCATTCAACTATTTAAAATAAAACATGTGTTTGTTACCGTAAACTTTTGTTAAAAAAAAATTGTAAATAAGTTAGTTATATGTCTGATGAAGCTCAGGTTGGAGCGAAACGACCGTTACAGTGTTAATTAAAAAGTGAAATTCATTAAAATTTGTTTTATTTTATCCTGATAATAGTTATAATGGAATTTCATCAAGTAAAGGCTGAAACAATTATATATGAAAATAAGAGTTCTGCAAGGGCCAATTCCGAGGGTTACATAAACATGTTATAAACGTTTCTCATCCCAGATCTGATTAGACGGAGATTACAAAATGATGTTATGCTACTCCAACAATATGGAGCAACAGCTCACACAGCCAGAAACTCTATGAGGATTCTGCGAGAATTTTTTAACGGCCGAATAATTTTGCGATTTGGAAATTTGCCTTGGCCATCTAGGTCGACCGACTTAACGGCACCAGATTTGTTTCTAACTGGGTATTTGAAGATAAAGATCTATGCAAGTTGTCCTGCAACAATTTAGGAACTAAAAGACTGCATTCATGAAGAAATCATAGGAATAGATGGAGATTTGCTTCGCCGAATGATGCACCATTTTGTATTCAGAATTGAAAATTATATTCAAGTTAATGGAGGTCATTTCGAAGATTTAGATTTAGAAGCTAATTATAAGTCCAAGAGAATTACTTGTACATTAGTGTACTAAAAGATTCTTTTACTCTACTTTAGTCTACTAGAAGGATTTTATTCGAAATATAATCTAATATGGGGAACACTGTACCTGGCTAGGAACATCTTGACAGACAATGTAGTGTGTGCCATTGCGTTGTCCTGATTCTTCTCTCTTTTTTTCTGATTTTCTCACGGGATTGAGCTAGAACCACAAGGTAGTAATGCTGCTTAATAGTCCGACATTCATTCAAGAACCCCGTTAAGGTACACAATCCCATGAATATCGAAAAAAAAATAATCATAGCTTCGAATTTTGATTTGCTCATTTATATATATATATATATATATAATGCATTAAGAATTAAGAAATACTGAAAAAACAAGTCTATCAACGGGAGGAAACGCACAGACGACGTTTCGTTCTAGTTGGAACTTTTCAATGTACGGTATTCCCTCGATGACGGACATTGCTTTTTCATTTCTATACTTTCTGTATATATAGTTAACATTTGGAATTTACTGCAAGTGAGAATTAATGAATATTAAATCACATTCTTACATGTAAATGTCGACTTATTTAATGCGTTCGTAACTACAATCCGACAAACTAAGTTTGTACCAGTATGCAGAACACACCCTTTCGCGACAACGAACTTCCTGGTGATTAGGTTAATTAAGAATTAAGAAATACTGAAAAAACAAGTCTATCAACGGGAGGAAACGCACAGACGACGTTTCGTTCTAGTTGGAACTTTTCAATGTACGGTATTCCCTCGATGACGGACATTGCTTTTTCATTTCTATACTTTCTGTATATATAGTTAACATTTGGAATTTACTGCAAGTGAGAATTAATGAATATTAAATCACATTCTTACATGTAAATGTCGACTTATTTAATGCGTTCGTAACTACAATCCGACAAACTAAGTTTGTACCAGTATGCAGAACACACCCTTTCGCGACAACGAACTTCCTGGTGATTAGGTTAATTAAGAATTAAGAAATACTGAAAAAACAAGTCTATCAACGGGAGGAAACGCACAGACGACTGGTACTGGTATAAACTTAGTTTGTCGGATTTTAGTTACGAACGCATTAAATAAGTCGACATTTACATGTAAGAATGTGATTTAATATTCATTAATTCTCACTTGCAGTAAAGTCCAAATGTTAACTATATATACAGAAAGTATAGAAATGAAAAAGCAATGTCCGTCATCGAGGGAATACCGTACATTGAAAAGTTCCAACTAGAACGAAACGTCGTCTGTGCGTTTCCTCCCGTTGATAGACTTGTTTTTTCAGTATTTCTTAATTCTTAATTAACCTAATCACCAGGAAGTTCGTTGTCGCGAAAGGGTGTGTTCTGCATACTGGTACAAACTTAGTTTGTCGGATTGTAGTTACGAACGCATTAAATAAGTCGACATTTACATGTAAGAATGTGATTTAATATTCATTAATTCTCACTTGCAGTAAATTCCAAATGTTAACTATATATACAGAAAGTATAGAAATGAAAAAGCAATGTCCGTCATCGAGGGAATACCGTACATTGAAAAGTTCCAACTAGAACGAAACGTCGTCTGTGCGTTTCCTCCCGTTGATAGACTTGTTTTTTCAGTATTTCTTAATTCTTAATTAACCTAATCACCAGGAAGTTCGTTGTCGCGAAAGGGTGTGTTCTGCATACTGGTACAAACTTAGTTTGTCGGATTGTAGTTACGAACGCATTAAATAAGTCGACATTTACATGTAAGAATGTGATTTAATATTCATTAATTCTCACTTGCAGTAAATTCCAAATGTTAAATATAATGCATTGATTGACGCTTAGTTTCTGGATCGTAGTGGAAAAACCATTCATCACATGTTATTACTCTTTCCAAGGAGTTTAGGTAATTTTCAATGGCGCTTAAACTGTACAAATATTTTCACGATTTTGCTCGATTGTAAGAATTTTCGACATTTTCGCGCACACTTTCAGTATTTTTAAATTCTTGTGTAAAATATACCTTCGGCATTCTATGTAAATTCTTACAGTTTCAGCAATAGCATGAATAATTAACTGACCTACGCGTTACACGAATGGTTCAGATCGGATCAGATTACCGATTTTTTTCAATATTTTCATCCGCGTTTGACGTGAAAGGACGTGTGTCATATTCAACGTCTTCTTGGCCATCTTGGAAACGATTAAACTACTCAAATACCCGCGCATGTGATAAACATTCATTGCAATATACTTGTTTTAATAAAAGATAAGTCTCAGTAGCAGTTTCATATGATAAGTTTTATATGAAATTCACGATAATTCATTGCTCTATTTTTTCCATTTTCCACTTTTCCGGTAAAACAAAAAAAATAGGTATACAAATGAAGGCGAGACTATTATATCTACAGGCACGGGAGGGTAGGCGATCGAAAGGGTTCACGCTACCTAGCTGTCTGTCGTATAACATCGGTGCGTGCGTAGTTTATCTGTAATAGCTTCTGTCTCGTTATTTTTTAGCCGCACCTGCATGTATCTTTCAGATTCGCTCTTTTTCAAACAATACAAGAACGATTTGACTAGAAGTTAAACTTATAATGGAACAAATGAATTAGGGCATTCAATTTTCAATTTTTCTACAGTTGTCGACATGGCAAATCACGAATTGTTAATTGAACAATGATCATGCTACGGTATTAAAGGTAAGCTGTTGGTATTGATTCAAAGTTACTTGAAGAATCGCAGTCAATATGTACAAGATCATAATGTCACTTCGAGTAAATGTACTTTAAAAGTGGTGTGCCTCAGACCAGCGTTTTGGGACCAATATTGTACAATATCTATGTAAATGATATTTCAGCCGACGACACGGTAATACGAGGGTTGTCTTTTAGATTTAGTCTTTCTTTAAACATATTCAACTTTTCTTTTTTTTTTCTTCGTAATTCTATTCTAACTTAAATCAACTAAAATGAGTTAGAAAAATAAGATAGTGCTAAATAAATTCTAAAAAAGCTCGATTGTCCGTCTCCGTAGGGGGTATTTAGCCTTTATTGCGCTGTCTATTTGTCCTTTTCACGTAGGTGTGGAATCTCATACGGCAGGCCGTGGAAAAAAAATAAACGTAGATGATTCAATGAACTATGAGCCTTCAGTCGTCCATACAAAAAACAGTCGTCCATACAAAAAACCATCTGTTTTAAAGATGCAAATAATCGAATAAAAATTAAATGAAATAATTTAATTTCAAAATTACGCACCAGAATGTTCTGAAGATTTTTTTTATAACATACAACTATATCTCGTTAGAGAGAAACGACACCCTCTCGTCACCGTAAAAAAGATCCCCTTAGGAGTAATTGGTGCTTCCAAAAAAATGACGTGTTGCTTAATATATCCCTGTAGGTAGGGGGGCTACAACAACGATACTCTAATTAAGAGATAATTAACGCCCTATAAATAAGCAACCATGATTATGAACGAGAGCGGCATCACCACTGCTAGATATCGGTGTCGATGTTACATCTCAGTGAAAAATATCTCGCACTCGGTAATCGAATTGGAGAGGGACAAGAACGAAGAAAGCTAATACGCAATCATACTTTCAGATAAAGGACCGTAAGCAGATGCACTTACAGGTAGGTTCACAATTAATGAAACAAAATAGAATAAACAAAGCCGTTATTTTGCAACAAAACAATGAAGTGTCTAGGAACACATAACACACGAATGTACGTTGAATTTTCTAAAATTCACATTAAGACTTTTAGAAAAAGACGAATGCGTTCACAAGGAAACTATATTAAGACCAAGTATTGAATTTTAATACTTACTTCCTTTAAAAATCTATACAAAAAAATAACCTGGACATTCTGCGTCATAAAAAAGAATGGCTTACATACGGTATTATAAGAAAATTAAGTATAAAAAGACAAATGTGTGAAGATAAGTTAAATAATAAGAATATTTAGGTTCTTTTAAAAATAATAAGCTGGATTCTACTTTCGCGAAGCAGATTTTATAATCAAGACATCTTTTTCCTGATTTGTATAATACATTAATGTTACACAGTGAGAGAAAAGGTTTAAAACTGAAAATCTTAGAATCTATAGAAGTTTATAAAGGTATTAAAAATTTGAAAGACGGTTATTCTTAATGACTAGCTAGAACTATTTAAAAACTAATCTTTTCAATAGTCTTATTAATCCGTAACAATCTTAAAGTATTTTTATTAATACTATATATCCCCGTAGTTATTACTTCGGAAATTCCCCATAGTCACTTAATTATCTATTAATTATATCTTAGGGCTAGAATTAATTTAGGTTGTAGCCTATTTATCTCTGTATATTTGTTCCAATATTTATCATATATATTGCTAATTTCGTTTTAGAATAAAGTGATGAAGGGCAAAGCAATAGTTATTTTAAATATCATTATAAAACAAGCTTTTCATACATATTTCTTACCAATTTTGCTAGTATCTATAGCACATCCTGCTGGATTTATATAAGGTTTAATGGTTTTTGGTAATTCGTATATTTCTTGGTCGGCCAGGATAAAGAAAAACGTACAAAGAGATGGCAGTGTTACGGCATATATACAGTAATAAATAAATTTCTTCCGTAAAACTTCTGGTGTTTCTCCAACTTTAACTCTGGTTCTCCTAAAAGCATATTCACGCTAACAAAACTTGTTAAACTTAAATATTTAGATGATGTATAAATAGAATATAGCAAACAGCTCTTTTCTTTACCACATGTCGCATGAAAGTGTAAATACTTACCCTAGTGTAACCCATATTTCGTATGAGAATACATTTAACCATGCCAAACGCGACAACATAATGAAGAAATATATGTACCCTGTAAACAAAATGTTCAAATTGTAATATATAAAATGTATTTTAGATGACTTTTTAATCTCATTTTATATGTATCATATTTGCTAGTTTCTATACTATATCTATATATTACCGAATTGTGTACAAAATCCTCCGAAGTCCATATAAAATATCCTTAAGGCATACAAGATCCAAAATATTAAATTCACTACACAAAAGCTGGTTATGATTTTCTCCACCAGTTTTCTCATTTTGTGGACGAATACGTACACGGCTATTGTTACCACTAAACATATACACGTCAGCACGACAGCTACTCTTAATACTGCCCATTTTGCATATAATACTTTATCAAATTCACATATGATAACGAAGTCTGTGTAGGTTTTAGCTTTCGTGTTGTACATAGTGTCCAAGCAATATTCGTTAACTTTGTATTCTGTAGATTCATCGCTTCTGAAGAGGCTTCCGTTAGTTTTTATGGTAAAGTTTAATTTGCGCATGTCGATCCAGTTGGCTACGTTGCATGTCAAATTATCCCCATACAGAAATCCATAGCCATCTAAAAATTTAAGATATTAATTTTTAAATATTGACTAATAATTCTGAGCGAGCTCATAATACAAGTTACATATTTGAAGGTGGCACTGAAATTAGTAAAATATAGAGAAAAAGGTTTAAAAGTTTATTGATGTTTAAATCCACAAACTTTTGTAAACGAGTTTTTCAAAGTTCTCAAATACTTGATTCGGTAGTACTTTTTTATTACAAGTTGACGTTTGCTAATCATATACTCTATTTATGCTAATCTATTATTATGAAATCTTAATGATAAAAAGGAAAATAACTTTGATTTAATCTTGAATGAATTGTTTCATATAAAAACTTAAAATAATATGTATAGGTTAGAAGTAAATGTCAAGAAGATTAATTAAAATTAATTTAAAAAAATATGACAAACAGCTAGTAAAATATATTTTTTATCCTAAAATAAGTATTTCATTGAAAAGTCACTTCCGTCAAACCGCCCTCGTAGCATACAAATAATACACCTATATCGACGCTTCTGCAAACACAAAATTAAATAAGATTTTGGAATACTTTGTTACCAAATTTTCAGGTGTTATTTTTGCCTGCACCATTTTTAAACAATGCATAATACACTGTTGGAAAAAAAGTGACGAGCACACCCTGTATAATCTGAAGAAGTGGTTCTAACGCAATGAAATTTGGTATGGAAGTAGTCCAACCATGCTGCTTCAACTCGCCTCCATAGCTCCCTAACGTTACCCGGCGGAGCCGGATAACGTTGAAGTCTCCGACCGATCATATCCCAGACATGTTCGATCGGATTGAGATCCGGCGAACGTGCCGGCCATGGAAGCATCCGTATATGGGTCTCTTCCACAAAGGTCTGGTCAACACGTGCAGTGTGCACAACGGGCCGTAGCACCTCATATACGTAGCGGTGAGCCGTCATCGTATGCTGTATACGAAGCAGACGTGTACGTCCACCATGTGTAACCCCATACCATAATGCCCTGCTGGCGGTGGATAGGGCGTGGTTGGATGCGCTCCTCGAGGTGACGGTCGCCACGTCTCCGATGAACCAAAATTCGCGCGTCACCGGTGCTCAATTCGAATCTTGATTCGTCGGAAAACAAAATGTGCCTACACTCGACAACACGCTGATGTCTAGCCTCCACCCACTGGCGCCGTGTACGGCGGTGCTCGCGTGTCAGTGGAATCCGCTGCAACGCACAGCACGCTCGCAGTCCACTTTTTAGCAAACGCCCCCGTACAGTTCGCGTAGTGAGCACGCCTTCCCTTCCTGCTGGCCAAACGGCTCCAAGTTGCCTTGAGGAAGCCGTACGCGACGCTAAGGCGCTGTGCACAAGAGCGCGATCCCCGCGTGCTGTGCTCGCGCGGGGCCGTTCCGCTCGCGGCTGGAGGCGCATACGTCCTTGTTTCATCTATTCTCGCCATGCCCGCTGCACTGCCGATAATGACCGCTCAAGACGGCGCGCGATATCACGGAAGGATACTCTTGTCATGTGCATCCCCACAACCATTCCTCGCTCAAACTCAGATAACGCGCACGGCCTTCCATCACGTACAAAGTACGACTATAACTACCCGCTTCCACCACACTAACAATAACCGGTTTCTTCCTCCCCGCATCGGTCTCCATGGAGACATTGGAGCTGTCAGAGGCGCTCAGTAAAAATGTAGCAATAGAAAAGTCAAGACTAGCTACGCAAACTCGTCTAGAGGAGACCATAACGCTCCACTAAATCTACGCATTTATCTTGACACGTTCAGATTATACAGGCTGTACTCGTCACTTTTGTCGATCAGTGTATATTAAGGATCACATTTTCTTACAACTTACTACTTACCAACACTCTCATAGATGTTCTTATATTTTTTCACACTTAGTCCCATCTTTGTTGTCTGATCACAAACATAATCTATCAAAGCGTCTGTATCTGGACAACATTTATAAACACACCAATCTCTTGAATCATTTTTGACACCATCCAAACAGTACTCCCTTTCCTGACATAACCTAATTATGTAACTATCATTGTTTTGTGAAATTTTATCAATACAAAATCTTCTATTCTCGAAAGTTTCACCATCAATTACCAGATTTCCTTCTCCATTCGATATTTTTAATATGTCTTTATCGATCAAGCGATCGATCACAACGGGACATTCATATAGACCATATTTGACCAAATTCACATTTATGTTTAGGTCTTCGTAAATTTGCGAAACATTATGGGCTTCTACGCAATCTCTATTTTCCGATTTGAATAAAAAACCTGGCGGACAACATTTCGGAAACACAATACTATTCGCGAAGTTGGGATCGTACTTTACCGGGGCGGGGTTTTCTCCAGATCCGTTATTATTGTAGAAATAATAATAGGCGGGTTTTGTGTATTTAGGTTCGTAGTTATCCAAATCGTTAACGATACTATTATTAAGAAACAGAGTTACCAGACTAAGAACACTAGTCGGTGTCATTATATTTGCACAAGATATTTAAATGTTTCAAAGATACCATTGGAAAAAATGTAGCGGGAATATATACCTCTTCTTTTTCTTGGACATGATACGAAAATTCATTAAGAAGGGCAAGTCCTCGATTCTGAGTTTCAAGGTGGATGTCTGAAAAATAAAATAAAAATACACATAAATCAATACAATACAAAGTATCCAGACTTAAAACGAGCAAAAATACCTTCTAAAGGAGAAATTAAATTTAATCGGACAAGTTTATGAATAAAAGAACGTTCTTAAGGTTATTTGTATACGCGTTAACTAGGTTCCGTAACCTTTGGGAAGAGAATATCTGCATGTCAATTAATTATTATACAGGTTGTGTAAGAACCCATTTGTTTGTGTAAATTTGCCCGCAGCCGAAATTCGAAATATTTGTCTAACATATCAAGTCTATACAGGGATTAAATTTACGAATTTTATTTATTGATATCTAATTAGCCTATGCCATTTTCCTTGAATAAAACAAAATCTTGTAATGGTAAGAAATAATAACATTTGTAACGTGTTAAAATCGCTCCTTGATCATTTTTAGTCATTTATTTATATAATTTTTGAACGGAACTGTATATTATTGATTCTCGCATATATTTTTATAATTTCGTTCATTAAAATTTTTATTCATGTTTTTATTAATGCGGATAATAATCCCAGAGTTAGTTAAAATTGTAATTTCATCGTAAGTAATTTTCCAAGTTGATTTAAAATAAAATTTACGAAAATTTATATGTTAAAGTAAGCAACTTTGGTTTCAGTATGGTTTAGTTCATATTTTACGCGGGTGAGGGGTTGGTTAATTGATACAAGTTCTAATGCGAATGTTATTCTTAAAATTCATTAGAATATTTTTACGGCTTGTCTGTAACAAATTCAGTTAGAATTGTCCTTAGTATTGTCATTTAAGATCTCTTTGGGTATTGTCACTTCAGAGACATCTCATAGTGATTCTTCTGAACTATAAGTTTTCGATTAGTACTTCATTAATTAGTTCATAATTAATTAATATTCTTTGTCAGCTAAATTGTATATTATTGATTTTCGCATATATTTTTATAATTTCGTTCATTAAAATTTTTATTCATGTTTTTATTAATGCGGATAATAATCCCAGAGTTAGTTAAAATTGAAATTTCATCGTAAGTAATTTTCCAAGTTGATTTAAAATAAAATTTACGAAAATTTATATGTTAAAGTAAGCAACTTTGGTTTCAGTATGGTTTAGTTCATATTTTACGCGGGTGAGGGGTTGGTTAATTGATACAAGTTCTAATGCGAATGTTATTCTTAAAATTCATTAGAATATTTTTACGGCTTGTCTGTAACAAATTCAGTTAGAATTGTCCTTAGTATTGTCATTTAAGATCTCTTTGGGTATTGTCACTTCAGAGACATCTCATAGTGATTCTTCTGAACTATAAGTTTTCGATTAGTACTTCATTAATTAGTTCATAATTAATTAATATTCTTTGTCAGCTAAATTGTATATTATTGATTTTCGCATATATTTTTATAATTTCGTTCATTAAAATTTTTATTCATGTTTTTATTAATGCGGATAATAATCCCAGAGTTAGTTAAAATTGAAATTTCATCGTAAGTAATTTTCCAAGTTGATTTAAAATAAAATTTACGAAAATTTATATGTTAAAGTAAGCAACTTTGGTTTCAGTATGGTTTAGTTCATATTTTACGCGGGTGAGGGGTTGGTTAATTGATGCAAGTTCTAATGCGAATGTTATTCTTAAAATTCATTAGAATATTTTTACGGCTTGTCTGTAACAAATTCAGTTAGAATTGTCCTTAGTATTGTCATTTAAGATCTCTTTGGGTATTGTCACTTCAGAGACATCTCATAGTGATTCTTCTGAACTATAAGTTTTCGATTAGTACTTCATTAATTAGTTCATAATTAATTAATATTCTTTGTCAGCTAAATTGTATATTATTGATTTTCGCATATATTTTTATAATTTCGTTCATTAAAATTTTTATTCATGTTTTTATTAATGCGGATAATAATCCCAGAGTTAGTTAAAATTGAAATTTCATCGTAAGTAATTTTCCAAGTTGATTTAAAATAAAATTTACGAAAATTTATATGTTAAAGTAAGCAACTTTGGTTTCAGTATGGTTTAGTTCATATTTTACGCGGGTGAGGGGTTGGTTAATTGATACAAGTTCTAATGCGAATGTTATTCTTAAAATTCATTAGAATATTTTTACGGCTTGTCTGTAACAAATTCAGTTAGAATTGTCCTTAGTATTGTCATTTAAGATCTCTTTGGGTATTGTCACTTCAGAGACATCTCATAGTGATTCTTCTGAACTATAAGTTTTCGATTAGTACTTCATTAATTAGTTCATAATTAATTAATATTCTTTGTCAGCTAAATTCCTAATTTTTTTATTTTAATTTGGAGGTAGGACCTACTTACCTTGTCATATATCAGGTCGAGTTGAGAAATTTTGGTTCTCTTTGATGTTGCGTTTTCATCAATTAACACGTGGTACTGCAAACGTACTTTGTAATTCACGATGGCTTTTTAAAAGTAATTTTATTTACTTCGTTATGCGGACTCTGGAGTCATTATTAGTTAATTATGTCTGAAGTCCTTTAAAATGTGGAAAGACCGTTTTTGTTAACTTTCTGCACGAAATTGGTGTTCATGTAAAGCACGTGTTTAAGAGGTTTCGCTATGTTAATTTAGGTGAGTTATTTTACGATGTTCCTGTTAGGGCATTGTTCTTCTTTTATTTTTAATTTCGCTACATTAGATTTTCTTTCTTTCTGGAATTTAACAAGCAGCCAATAGAGGCTACATTTGCCAGAAGAGGATACTTTTTCTAGTAAGATGTTAAATGAAGCACGTGGTTAGTACAAGTATAGGATAGTTTTTCTAGCAGGATGTTAAATCAAGCACGTTTTGAATTCAAGTTTTACAAGTTGCGATTACTTGGAACTGTCGAACAAATGGCGTTCCTTTTGCAGCCAGCAGGGTTAGTTGCATGAGTATGGAGTATGCATGATCGTTTTTTAAACGTTAGTTAAACGAAATCTTAAGGTGTTAATTGTGCATATATTTTCCCTCAGAAGCTTACAAACAGTCAAAAGTAACTTTCTCCGAAAGAATTATTGGTGTCTATTGTAACGAGCCATCGAAAAAATTCATAATTGGAGTTGACTGTGAAATTGGGTTGGTACTTTAGCCACTTCCACATAATGACATTTATTATTTGACATTGAAACTATAAGTTTATGTCAAGTTTTTCAAAACTCTTATTAAGAAAATTAAATTTATTTAAGAAATGGTATTCAACATAGAACAAAAAGCAAAAATTATCGAATGTTACTTCCGTACAGGTGTGAAGGTAAATGGAGAGTGGCAGTATTCAATTACGGAATGCATGGCTGATTTTAGTGAAGAACATCCTGAATTAGTGTTTGACTACAATGATTTTTACAATGTTTTGACAAATTGTGTAAAGTTATTCAGAGGGACTGGTAGCGTCGGTCGAAAAACTGGAAGTGGACGGCCATCCAAACTTACAGCTGATAATATTGAAGCACTTCAGCATATTATTGAAGAAAATTCAAAAACATCCATTTCAGTAGTGGCCCAACAAACAAATTTATCTTATGGTACGTGCCAATTCATTCTTAAAAAAGTCTTACATTGTAATCCATACAAGCTGAAATGTTTTCATGAACTTTATCCAGTGTATTATTTAAGACGAGTGGAATTTTGTCAATGGTTTCAAAATAATCCACACAATCAGGATATCCTTAACACAGTTTTTTTCACGGATGAGGCCTGGTGTTATCTTTCTGGATATGTTAATTCACAGAATATGAGGTGTTGGTCCTACAAAAATCCTCATTTTTTTGTTGAAAAAACATTGCATCCCCAAAAGTTGGTGTTTGGGTTGGAATATGTCGAAGTAGATTGGTGGGTCCCATTCTTTTTGAAGGTACACTTACTGCTGCACGATATCGCAATGAGATACTCGGCTCATTCATAAATCAACTGAATGATGAGGAATTACAAAATGGGTATTTCCAACAAGATGGTGCAACAGCACATACGACCAGAGAAACACTTCAATATCTCAGAAAATTTTTTGATAATAGAATAATAAGCAGGAACACTGAAATCCCATATCCAACTAGGTCTTGCGATTTAAACAAATTGCTACGATCACACGTCGTAGTATATATATAAAATACCAAAAAAAAAAAAAATTGGTAATAGGAAAAGAAAAAAACACAAACGCTTCTCGGAGCAGAACTAGTCTCGGCCGACTAAAACCGCCCCTGCCCGTTCTCGCCAACGTCCAGCGGCCCACCCGGCTACTGAGGCTGCCTCAGCTCAGGGGGTGGGGAGACCCAGAGGTACGAGAAAGGAAAAATACCCAAAATAAGGTGGTAAAAGGACGCCACCGAATTTCTGCCGCTGGACGTCGCATACCCGGAAACTTGATGACCGAAAAAAAGCAAGGCGCGGAGCAGAGAGCCGGTTCCCAGACCGAGACCCGTTCCACTCTCGAAGTTGGAGAGATGAGGAAAGGGAGAAAAGAAAAGAATAATTTTAACAAAACAGTAGTATAATATCCGTGAAATAGAATAATAATATCACTCTGTACAATATTCGTGAAATAAAAATAATAATATCACTCTGTACAATATTCGTGAAATAAAGGTACTCCGTATAATATTCGTGAAATAAAAATAATAATATCACTCTGTACAATATGCGTGAAATAATAATACTCTTTATAATATTCGTGAAAAGAATAACAATAATACTCTGTAAAATATTCGTGAAAAGAATAATAATAATACTCTGTAAGATATTCGTGAAAAGAATAATAATAATACTCTGTACAATAAGATTTAACAGATAACCCTGTATAATTGAATTTAAAGTTAACCCTGTATAAAAAAATTTAAAGATAACCCTGTATAGTAAAATTTAACAGATAACCCTGTATAATTAAATTTAAAGTTAACCCTGTATAATCTAATGAAGTGAAAGAATTGCAGAATAAATTAATGTTCATTAGGTAATGCAGATCAATTACTAGGAATGAATTTTGAATAACTAAGTACACAGAGACTAAAAGCCTCAAACACCCTAGAAAGAAGTAATACGTATTGTTCTTATTAGTTTACAGAATAATAACAGTTTTAAAGATAGTTTGAACTTAGCGATCTTTCGCTAAGATTATTCCCTTATCTACAAAAAGTTCGAAACGGGTTGTCGCAAAATGTGTAATTTAGAACAAAAGCAATCAACTACGCTAAGTAATTTAACGACCACATAAAAATTTTGACAAATTCGGTGAAACAAAAAGGTATAAAGAGTATATATAAACAAAAATCTCAATTACAGAGTAAATGAATGAATGTAAATTAATTAATAACAATATGCAATTCTAAATTTGACTATTCAACAAGACTTTCATTTTAAATGCGAAATCAAATGGTTTAACAACAAAGAAAACATATAACTATTCGAAAACAAGAAAATTTGAAAACGCAAATGTTCTCGATATATCGTCGAAGGTCACAGGCTTTTTGTTTCTTGAAGAGAAAACACCTGCGAGATTAATACTTTTTGTTTTGTTTAACAACTGACTAAAATTAAGGAATTCGCATAAATCACAATTTATAAACAAGGAAAAAAAAAGGACGGTAATAGTTTAATAAGTGAGCTTATCTGTTCGTAGCCGACGTTCGTTGGTTGGAATTCTCCCTTTGTTCGTAGAATAATGAGGAACGACAAGGAAAACGTGGACCAATCTTCGGCACTTTTTCTCCCCGGCGTCAGTTATCAGCAAATGATGTGTTTAGGCCGGTGGGTGGTACCATCAGTACATCTCGATGGTAAACTAAAAACAAGCGTACGCAAAAAAACATACGCCGTTGACGAAGGAACGCTGATTCGCTTCACAACTCGTTAATTCCTCCAAATGAGATATCGCCCAAAGCGAATAACGAATGAAATTTTAATCAATGATATCCCCGAACGGGTCCGTAAATACGATACGGAATACTAATTAAAACTTCGAGTACAGTGAAAAGCGTTCACATTCAACGTACGTGGTCGAATGCCAAAAACCAAGTCATCCTCGTGCATCGGTATAAGAACTCGGAGGACAAAAAAGATTAAAGAAAGATCGCAAGAAAGAATTAAATATGATATTAAAGTGCGGATACCAAATTATACAGGGGATAAATTGTAAAAGTAATAGAATTAAATTAACGAGAAAATACATTTAATCGGAAAACGACGCAATAATATATAGGACGTTACGGACACGTAACAAAATGTGATTTTTTCGTATGGCCATATATCAAAAATTCGATTTATTCAACGCCAATTCATAATCTGGAACAACTGAGAATTCGCATAACAGAAAAGTGTGAAGAGATCAACAACTCACCGCAAATGCTGCATAAAGTTTTTGCTGGATTGCGGAGAGGAGTTGGTTTGTGTTTAGATGTAAATGGACAACATTTTCAACAACTTCTGTAGCTATATGTAAATTTCGATTATGATTTCGATATTAAATAAATTATTTGTTTTCTTTTTTGTTGTAGTATCATTTCAATGCCATAACTTTTTTTTACAATGAAATCAAATGAAACTGTCAAGCATCAAGTAATGTGGAAGTGGCTAAAGTACCAACCCAATTTCACGGTCTACTCCAATTATGAATTTGTTCGATGGCTCGTTATAAAACTATTGTAAATTCGAGTCATTATTTTTTTTTGTATGTACATTTAGTTAAATTTAAGTAATCAATATTCCTAATTTTGGTATATACAGGCTAGTCGACATTTCATTACGTACTAGGGTCATGTCAAATTAATTTTTTTATTCAATTAATTCTTGATAACGTAAGAAACTTTCCAAATTTCAAATATTAATTATTACTTTTTAGATGAGTATAGACCAACGCATGTGTAAAATTTATAACATATTTTCATAGTTGCCTTTTCTTTGTTACGATTTAAAAGTTGTAGATTTATATTGTTTTTAATTTCATAAACTAATTAGTATACTGAATGTACAAGAATCTCGACGTGAGACTTATCAAGAGATCTTAGATAAATTACAAACCAATTTATTGTCTAGATTAAGCATACCATTTACTTAATTATCGGTTAATGATTTATATACTCAGGGGGAGATCGTACTGCTTTGTTGTATAACTTTTATTTGTCTAATTTTGTCAGTATATTTTTAATTCAATTTAATTTCAGCATTTTATTGTTTTTTTTTGTGCATATTAAATGTGCATTATTTATATTTTTTGTCTATCACATCCCATTACTATATTGGGTGAGTCACTAACTCAGTATCACTTTATATATTTATTGCAACTTATTTATATAAAATTTGTATTTTTTGAGCAAGTTGGCCATTGATATTTACTTTAAATTTTTAGTTCATTATTACTTAGACTTTTTATATTTATTTTATTGAATAATTTTACTACAGCATTATTCATTGATATACTTATTAATTTTTTATCCTTGCTATATTTGCTTGTTGGTTGTTGAACTATTTCTTGTTATTGTTATATTTTGGATGCTTTATTGTTATGGTAACAATTGTCCACGTATTTACCTGTGATTTAGAACTACTATCGGCGGTGTCTGTGTTCATTGTATCAGCTTGAGAGCATAAACATAGTGGCGCCTATTTATAAAAAAAGAACCTCCCCTCGCTCTCCTCTTAACTGAGCTGGTCTCTCAGCCGAATATCTTCGGGGCAATCGTGTTATTGGGGTAAGTTATTAAATCATACAGGTTTTACGGTGTGTAAGTACGCGCGTATAATTATTAGAGTTAGACCTTGTTATTGGCATATAACACATCTTAAAAGTGTACTGTAAAATCTTAAGTTGAAGTATTGCTGTGCAGTAAATTTTAAAAGAAAGCATGTCGAATGCAAATGTGATAAATCGCGCTAATTTATAAGCTATTACCACGCAATTGACTTCGGTACCTGAACTGTCATTAAAATGACAAATCATTGAATTGCTTTTGTTTGCAAAGCCAACCCGATATTTTGATATTTTTAATTTTTTTCATAGAGTGTTGTATTTTGAGCCACAACTTTTGAGCAGGAACTGAAACCGAACCCGAACCTGAACCCAAACGGGTTCAGGTTCGCTGTTTATAAAGACTTTGAACCCGCACCCGTTGAACCCAAAAATTCAGCAAGATTCGGGTTCAAAAATACATATATAAAAATAGAGAAATATTTAATAGAAGAATAATAAAAAACATTACATTTCTTGCATGCAAAAAAAAATTAAAAACAAAATCAAAATAAAATAACGACTATTTGTAGCGAACAAGTAACCAGTAACCTTCACACAAACTAGACTAAAATGGGAAATCCCCTTTTTCTGTTCGAGCTATGTACAAACATAATATTTGTGTTAACCAAATCAGTAGGCAAACATTTTCTTGTAACCAATCTAAATAGTAGCGACGCAAACCGTGTATTAGTATATTTTAACTTTCTTAAAGTAAACGTGGGTTGTTAAAATCAACTCTTAAATTGTTTTTAGTAAAGTGAGTGCTCACACTCAAATTTAAAAATTTATATAAATTTTTTGATTTTTCTAATCCAGAGATGCCTACGAAATTTACGAAAAATTTATTTGTTTATGATGCAGGAAAAGATATATCTATATGCTCAGAATGCAAATATGAAATGAAAGGTAAACATAAGGCAAATCTTGGGCGGCATATACAACGGAAGCATCCTGAACTATTCAAGAAAACTCAAAATGAATCGTCAACATCTAAATTAACTCAGATCACCAATAAAAGAGCAAGAGCGGAGGAAAATACCCTTGAACAGTATTTAAATATTATCAAGATAAAACCTTCAAACAAAATTTCATTGATTCATGCGTAAAATTAGTAACCGTTAATGGTCGTCCTTTCACAATCTTCGAAGATTCTGGCATGAAAGAAATAATCGATCCGATTATGAATGCACTAAAAGTATCAGTAAATAGTCATAATATAAGTGATCTTGTTAACAACAAAGCAACGGAAATAAAAAACAAAATTAAATTGGAAATATCAAACAAAATTATTTCAATTAAAATTGATTCTTCTTCTCGTCTTGGTAGATGTATTGTAGGGATAAATATTCAATATATTTTTGACGGAAAAATAAAACTACGAACTTTGGACATGCATGAGGCTCAAAATCGTCAGACAGGAGCCTACATAAAAAATCTTATCATTAGCGTTCTTGATTGTTACGACATAAAACTGCAGCAAGTATATTCAATTACATCAGATAACGGAAAAAATATGATCAAAGCTGCTGAATTATTAAAAGACGAGTATGAAAACTTTGACATGGAAGATGAATTTGATGCAGCTGAAGCAAATGCGCTTTCTTATATTGAACTGGAAGGAGCAGAAACATAAGCACATTCACACCCAAATATTATTCATTTCAGATGTGTTGCTCATAGTTTACAGTTGGCAGTGCTCGACACAATATCTAGTCCTCCTTTTAAGAAAATTCTTGATCAATGCAGAGCCATTTGCAAACAATTGCGAACACCAAATATTTCTTCTTTAGCTAAGAAGCTAAACTTGAAAAAAGCCGTACTAGACTGTCAAACTAGATGGAATTCCAGTTATGCCATGGTTCAAGCCTTATTGGAATACAGAAGTTTTTGTTCGGAATTGCTGGATGCTGAATTAACTATGACTGATAGTACTTGGAATATTTGTGAAGAATTCGTAGAAGCTTTTGCACCTGTCAAAAAAATAACGCTGAAACTACAAGAAGAATAGATGAATTTAGGCGATTTTTATAGAATCTGGCTTACTTTTAAATTGGAGCTAACAAAAGATGACAAAACAAAATCATTTTCAAAAGAATTATATTTAAATATTATAAAAAGAGAAAACAACTTTATTAACAATCCACTTTTGATTGCAGCAGTATATCTAGATAGCAGATTTAAGGTCATTCTAAGTCCCGAAGATGTTGAAAATGCTAAAAAACATATTTTGAAAACAATAAAAATTTTGAAAAATTTACAAATGGAAAGAGAAAAAGAGAATTTTGTGAGAGAATCAATATCTTTTTCTTCAGATGATGATGAAGATATGCTCGAACAAGTTCTAAAAAAGAAGGAAAGGTTTTATAAATCAAATTCTTCAAATGTAAATGTCACCACTTTGATTGATAATTTTGTTAAAAATGAATTTGATATATATGAAAAATATCCAAGACTGGGAAAAGAAAAAAACATTTTACTATTTTGGGAGCAAGATAAAACGGAAACGCCATTATTGTATCAAGCGGCTCAGATTATATTCGCAGTACCTGCTGCGCAAGTAAGCGTCGAGAGGGCATTTTCAGCCTTGAAATTCATTTTATCCCCACAAAGAACAAATTTAATAGAAGAAAACTTGAAAAATATATTAATTGTAAAATTAAACGAAAGTTTCTTTGAAAAATAAATTTTCTACTAATAAAACACATGTAGTTTTTTTAAACTTTGAACCCGAACCCTGAACCGAACCCGAACCTGAACTTTTTATTTTGATTAACCCGAACCCGAACCTGAACCCATTTTTTTCATGGTTTCAGTCCCTGCTTTTGAGACATACGTTAATGTATGTATGTTAAAAATATGTGTAATTTTGTAATAGAAATTGTCACAAATGTCGTTCGTTTAAGTTTACACAACTGTTTATACATAGTTTATACAAGTGTATGCTGACTTATGCAACTAATTGTATCGTATATATTCTACCCTACAAATAATTTACTTACCAATATTACGTACAATAATTCTCTGCAATCTTGAATGAAACTTCAAAACATACAATTTACTGCACGAAAATAGCCTCAAAGGTTTTAATAACAAAACCTTACCTATCACGATCAGTAATAATTTAGTAATTCGGTAACTCGGTAATGAAATGTGTTTGTTTTTGCTCCCTATTTATGCTATCTTAAATTAAATAATTTCCGGTTCAACATTATCTAATTCATTAATTATTTCGGAAATTACGTACACAAATGTAATATGAAATTAATTTTCTCTTCGCTTATGTTTGTTGTTTCTTTTTTAATTTGAAAATATACAGGGTTAAATTAAATAATTTCCGGTTCAACATTATCTAATTCATTAATTATTTCGGAAATTACGTACACAAATGTAATATGAAATTAATTTTCTCTTCGCTTATGTTTGTTGTTTCTTTTTTAATTTGAAAATATACAGGGTGGCCTTGACATAAAAAGACAACGTATGAATAATGGAAAGACACAATTATATATCGTGCCTGCCATATTGTTCGCGCCATATGGGAAAAATTTTTATCTTTGATTTATTTAAAAATATAAATCCGACAGAAGTTTGTGGATATTAAAAAACCCAAAATGGACTACTCGGATTCTGCGTTTTAGAGAAAATTGAATTTATCGGAACTTCAAAAAATGAAAAAAAAAATTATTTTAAAATGATAAGTATTTCGACGAAATTTAGGTAACGTTAGTTAGATGTTCAGTAAATACGACGCCAATTACACAGGTCTACAAAATTAAACATTTTGACAGATGTTTTTATTTTGAAAACTGATTTTATATAATTTTGGTAGGCTTTTTTTAAAAATTCTATGCATTTATTTGTATCACGTAAGGTTCTTTTGCAAATATTAAATGAAAAAAAAACGATATTTCTAAAACAAATTATTTGTTTATTGAGTAAAGGTGGAATACAAGTTAAAAAAGTGGAAAACAATACTTTACTCAGTCTCAGACAGGAAATGCACTTTCAAACTCATATTACAACCTAGACGATGAAAGTGTTGTAACATATTTTGAACAATATTTTCGTAGTTTTCGTCCTTAGAGTTCCCAAGAAACTTATCAATTACTTCTTTAAATGAAACCCAGGCGTTTTTCTCGACATTGGTCATTGTGTTTTGAAAATCCTTGTCTTTGCATAACGTTCTTATCTGCGCCCCAACAAAAATACCTTCTTTTAACTTGGCATCGGATAAGGCTGGAAATGTCTCGCACAAATATTTAAAACACTGTCCATTTTTGTCTAGGGCTTTAACAAACTGCTTCATCAAGCCAAGTTTGATATGGAGAGGAGGCAATAAAACTTTTTTGGGGTCAACCAAGCTATCTCTTAATACATTTTTGCTACCAGGTGTAAGGCTTGTTCTAGAGGGCCATTCTATTTGAGTCCAATGTCTATCCCTTGCTCGACTATCCACTCACAAATAAAGCATGGAAATTTTGTATAACCTCCTTGTTGTCCTAGTAGCATGCACAGCAGTTTAAGGTCACCACAAAGCATCCACTGACGTTGTTGGTAGTTTATTTTCTTTAAAAGAAGTTCAAAATTTTCATACGTTTCCATTAAATGTACCGAATGGGCAACGGGAACCGAGGCCAGCTCATTACCATTGTGCAATAAAACGCCTTTTAAACTACGCTTACTTGAGTCAATAAACAGGCGCCATTCTTCTTTTACATACGGCACATTTCCTAATTTTGAAATTATGTAAGTCAGGAATATTGTTGCAATACACTAGCGGTCCGTCTTGAGTAAAATATTGACATAACTCTTTTTCGCGATCCCGGTAAAAGCTTGATGTGACGCCAGGTGCCAGTAAATGTTTCTCACGAAGTCGGGAGGCTAACAATTCGGATGCATCCTTTGGAAGGTGCAAATCTCTAATTAAATCATTTAGTTCGCTCTGGTTAAACACTTCGGGCTCTCTGAAATCTGGTGTGAAATCTGAGTCATCTGGGTCGCAATTAGATTCCTCTGATTCTGGCGATATGACGGTTTCTAGTGCTTTTGGGGTTGTAGGTATTGGTACATCTGGTCCATGAGGAACTGGTCGAATAGCGGAGTCAAGATTGGGATACACAATTTGTTTCTTATTTTTTCTTTTGAATCCTTGAACATTACACGAACAAAAATAACAATCATCACTGTGATTTCTAGGCTCTCGCCATACCATAGGAACACCAAAGCTTAAACATTTCTTCCTACCTTTTTGCCAGTTTCTTAATGCTTCAACGCGAACGGAACAAACAGTATGAGGAGCCCAGGACTTGTCTTGGTCGCCAATTTTTACACCAAAATAAGCGTGGTATACATTTTTCACAAACGAAATTATAGTTTGCCTATGCTTTACTACGACATAACTACCACAGATATAACAAAAGTCATTCGGATTGTTCACACAATGTCTTCTTTCCATATTTATACGTTCTAGAACACTTAAAATACGCAATAACGAAGACAACAAGCGCGCGGACACAGTAGCACGACGACTAACACAACCAAACTGCACATAAGCAGGTTTCAACGTTGTATTGACGCTTCTGCGTCGAATCTGTTGCTTTGCTGAGAAATCTAATATTAACCAGTTGTTGCCAAATCATATTTAATTTCATAAAAATCAATTCATTTAAAAATCATGCCTAACATGGAACAAACATATTCTTGTCATAGGTATGTATATTAATAAATTAACATTTTTAAGATATAGAGCGCTATAAAAAAAATTTACGTGATAGAGCAAAAATATGGCGCTTTTTGGAATAAGGGCGCCCAAACATACACAAATTAGCAAACAGCTTTCAAACATCAAAATCACTGTAGACCTGTGTTATGAAACCAGATGTCCAAAAAAATTGTTATTTTTCAATTTTTAACTTTCTCTTACAATTTCCACGTGTAATTTTTTTTGCATATTTTTGTCTTAAAAAATGAACTAAGCTAGTAAAGGGTTTTCTAATAGTAACGCTCGATGTTTGGCAAGCGCGCATGACGTAGTCGATAATCACACAGATGCTATCTTTGACAGCCGTATTCAGTTAGTCTCTGCATTTTATTATGGAGCATTACACGACTGAGCAACGCGTCGAAATTGTTAAAAATTATTATCAAAACCAATGTTCTATTCGGCAAACGTTTCCCGCGCTCCGTGAAATTTATGGTGTCAACAATCGTCCTGCGGAATACACAATTCGCCGTTTAATAAACAAATTCGAAACGACTTGGTCTGCGGCAGATCAGAAAGTGTCTGTACGTCAGCGAAACGCAAGATCCCTTGAAAATATTGCTGCAGTTTGGGAAAGTGTGCATGAGAATTCGCAACAGTCCATTCCGCGTCGGGCTCAAGAACTTGGCCTGTCTTCGACGACAATTTGGCTAATCCTGCATAAGGTTTTAGGGCTTCACCCTTATAAAGTGCAATTAACCCAAGAACTAAAGCCCAACGATCATAGACAGCGTTCGTTTGCAAGTAGAAAGTCATTCTTTTGTTATCGCGCTAGGCTAGACCCTTGGTCTTCTACCTGCTTACAATGTGGACAATGCTGTGGAATTTCTATATACATTTCATTAGTTGTTTAATTTAATTATGTACATCTTCTTTTATACGTTGTGTTTCATATCATTTGGAAGCTTGTTGCACAAGGGATATTTCAATAACATTTATGCCATCGATAGAACACCTCTTCAGGTCGCGCTTCTTATTAATTATTATTCAAGATATCGACAATATCCATCCTCTCTCAACTTAGGTCATAAATAAATAAATAAGAGACCTTTTTCTAGACCAGTGTTACTCCAACACGAATCGGGCTTCTCGTTAGAACCATCTTAAGTACAACATCTTATCCGCCGTACTGGCCAAGTACCGGCCATCATCCACGTGCCCTGCATCTCCACAACAAGATGGTAATATGTATTGTTCAATATATATTATTCTTTGATCTAATTATACTCTACATATACTTGTCCAAGTATATCTGCGCAGACCACGTCGCCGACCACCTTCTCAACTAAAAGGTTTTGAACAAGAATTACATGCCTTTCGCGTTTTTCTTTGTCTGTGATTCAATTCCCAGCAAATGTAACATTTTCCAACTACCAAAATACGCCCAGAAGTATCTCGAGATGATTGATCTCTGACTGCTGTAACGACTGGTTGTGTAATTTGGCGTCCTAGAGCCATTTCTAGTGATGTACGTGTAAAATGATTGCCCAAAACTATTGGAATACTGCTTCGAGTTAGTACAGCAGACATGCATAACTCGTTTGCAAGATCTTTCAAAAATCTCCGTCGTCGGTTGGTTGATGTAAGCCTAGGATTGTGCTCCGTGTAAATTATGTATGCACTCAGTGCAGCAAGGTCCACCATATTGTAAAAAAATGCTAGGGGCCAACGATTTGTTCTACGCTTTACTGTATACTCTGATAACATTTTATCCATCGTGTCGACGGCGCCTTTGGTTGTATTATAATATTTAATAATTTCGGGTTTTGCAGTATCAGTATGTTCTACTTTTCGAACTACTTTTTCGAACGGTTCCTACTAAAGTTAAGTTCCAAGAATTTAGGTTATGAGCCAACTTTAAACTTGTGAAAAAGTTGTCTGTCGTTAAATTTCTTCCAGAACCTTTATATTTAGTAACTAAATCTAGAACTGTACGCTCTCCAATATTCACTTGCCGTTTATCGTCTGGTGGTTTTCCAGTATAAATTTTACCTTGTAAAGGATAAGCATTTTCCGCATCACAAGCCCAAAAAATTTTTATCCTATACTTTGCCGGTTTTGAAGGAATGTATTGGGTAAATTTTATTTTGTATGTCCTCTATAAGGAAATAATTGCTCATCGACCGTTATGCATTCAGACGGCTTATAGTTGTTTTCTAAATTACTATTTAGCATTATCCATATATCACGAATTGGAGCAGCTTTGTCACTTTTAGATCGTTCAGCACGTGTATTCTGATTATCAAAACGAATAAATCGTGAAAACATTTTGAAGCGATCACGAGACATAGCCGCACGAATAAGAGGTAAGGATGCAAGTTTCCACATTTCAGGCATATGTTCCTTATTAGATTTACGTACACCAGCTGTAATTAAGATTCCTAAAAATGCATCGAATTCCTCTTCAGTAAATGCCTTGAAAACCTTTCGTGGTGGTGGTTGCCGCTTAGAATCTTTGTACTTTTGAGCTTGTTTTTCATTATAATCTCCAGTTACTTGTGTGCCTTTTCTGTTAGTTTCTCTTAAAATTATGGTACAAATTTCATTGGACCTGATAGATTTAAAAGTTTCTTTAGCAGTATATAATGCACTAAAACTTGGTGCGCCACATTTTTCGCGCAAGATATTTCGACTAATTGTCTGCGCTTGTGGTATGGAGTATTAGTCCAATGAGTTTCATCTTTAGCAAACTTTAGCAACAGTAGGCTGTGCAGGCGTTTCTTCTTCATCACTAATTTCATCTGAATAAGGTTCCTCTTGTTCGATTACAGCTTCTATTTCTGCATCAGATTCTTCAGATTCGATTTTCGGAATGTATTCGTCTTCATCCGAAGCAGTAAATGGCTCTTCTTCCAATGCTTCTTCCGCTGCTGCTAGTAATTCTACTGATGTCAGTCTGAAAACCATAAAATATCACATTACGTTCTTATTATTACTATTATTTTTACTCTTACAGGATTTGTAATTATATTAACTATTAACTATATCATACCTGGTTCTCCTCCATCTTGGTTTTGTAAATGAACCCGAACTAGGACCAGGCGTATTATCACACATTCCGATAAAAATAATAAAATTTGCACTTGTTATTACCAAAAACACTAAAAATATTCAGTATGTACTGTAGCGAACAAATTATATACGAGCACTTCGAAAAATGGACGGTTACTGATTTTCAGACATGTCTAATCTTGTTCATAACAGCGCAGTTTATGTCTCCTCACCCCTGTCTCCCGTATATGTATAGCTGCAACGTATATACAACGTGGGGTACCCGGGCACCTACGTCGTCATTAGAAGGTGTTATTTTTCCCAGTCACATAAAGGTTAATTTAACCATTATCATACACGTCCTGGACTTTGATGAAACTTCACCAGCACCACTAATTATTTTATTATCTTAGAATAATTTCATTATTATTAGCACAGCAGCCGAAACCAGAAGCGTATAAAGCCCGTGTTTGTAATAAAATCAATACAACTGTCCTAATTTAACCGACTACGTAGCTCCTCCAATAACGAAGATAGTGAACATTCAATTTGGATCAGCCTGTATAGGTAGCGCATGCATATCAACATAATCGTTTCGTAAGTAGTTTTCCTTTAGAAGCTTTTGCTCGCCTGGAACTTTATATTCGGTGCCATATTATTTTTTCTTTTTTTTATCACCTTTGTTTGATATTGAGGAAGAGCCAATAAAGAGAGACCGTCTTGAAGATCGTAAATGGGGATTGATATACAGAAGCTTGCCTTCTTTAAGCCTTTGAAAAATTGCTTGCGATGAATTTTGTCACACTATGACAACACAACTCCGCATACAGTTACAAAAACAATACATTTTTCTATACGAACCCGGAGTCCAATTGGTCGCTCATCCATCATAAAATCTAGAATTTTGTTCCGAACGATGTCGATATAATTAAAAGTTTAAAGCCTGGCAAGGGATTTCTTGACGCCAATGCAAATGTGGCGGTACTTTAGCAACGTTTTAATGACATGCCAATCGAAGTGTGCCGTCTGTTTCGAAAAGTGGTTCCAAAAGAATAAATACATTTCAGCTAAAGTGAATTATTGCGGAAAACAATAAAATTATTTTCTTTAAAAATCTTGTAGTTTTTTTTAACTCAAATGTTTTAGAATAGTCCTCGTATATAATAATTTTTAATTTAATTAATAAACACAACTGATAATATACGAAATCTAGGCCAGCCGATTACACAGTGTTCCCAATCTAAATTTCAGGAAACTGCTAGCAAACAACTCTGATAAGTCTAGAAGGATCACAACGTAATTATTATTTTTTAGATTATCATTGTTTGTACGGTTGTTAAAGTATTATTTCTTTCTAGGTCATTCATACTTGATTAACCTGTTCTTGTCTTTTGTTTACTATCGTAGTAATGTACAAATTAGCAATGGGATGTCATAACTTTTTTAAATTCTTTTTGTCAGTTCTTTCAGCTTAATTGAAATAAAATTTTATTAATTAGAATTATTTGATAATTTTTATTGAATTTTTAATCATGTTGTGATTAACGAAACGGTGCCCGCTATCAAGTTGTCGAAACGATAATAAACTACGCGACACCGTGATAAAATTAAACATTTACCAATTTCCGCTGGTTTATTCACCTCTGAAAACATGTAGCCAAATTTGCGATTCCTTTATTAGCACATATTAAAATCGATTCGTCGAATATTTTTACTTTAGAGCATGCATTTTGTACACAAGATTTAATTTTTCGAGTCTAAACGTTCAAAATAAATTTTAGAATTGTACCTGCACGGTTACCTGCATCGGGTTATAGGTAGTTCGAGTAGTTGGGATTGCGATTAATTTTTGTTTACGATAGTGGAAGAATAGCTTGCGGGGTTCTGCATTTAGTGTTAACATATTGCTGTGTTACTTTAGTATATTGTGTGATCTACGTACGTTTTTTCTTTTGTGCTTGTCATATATAGAGAATACAATTCCGGGATCCCGAATCCCGGGATCCTGGCCGGGTTTTGATCCAGTAAATCCCGGAACTGTATTTTGCTAATCTCGGGATTTTCGGAATTGCCAGTTTGCATTCCGTAATCCGTTGCGCCTTGACAATAACCTTACCTAGATTATATTAAGGGCACTTATTACTAGAGAACGGACGCAATTATTACATCCCGGCGTTATTCAATGAAGTATTTGTTTGACTTATCGGACACCTGGTCTCGCCGCGATAACAATGGACAAGCCAGCCATTGTATTCCGAGAATATAGTGCTTTTTAAAGTGTTTTCATGAGCGTAGATAGAAGCGGGATTTTTATAATGTATTTTATTTATTAGTTTATATTTCGTAAGATAAATAAAGTGCTGTGAGTAAGTTTCTTGTTTTCATAGTTTTAACTGTTAATTACATCGTAATTTTTGTGATAGATCCTGTTTAATATCGTTTGATTGAATCTATTTCTACCAATTATTTCGACGTAAGAGTGTGCATTGAATTTCGTTCAGTTTCAATAACTTACGCTCACATTTTTAGTTTTCATTTATTTAGAGCATTGTTTAAGTTACTTCTTCAGACATGATATGGAAGAATGTCGAGAACGGCATTGTAAAACAATGGCGAGTTGGATTGACGGTCATACTGATTGTATGTCCATTGTCAGTGATTCCGAAATTTATTACAAAATCCGTAAAATATCGTCAAAAATTCGTCACTTAGGATCGCAAACATATCTGAACTCTGTAAAACTTTTATAGCGGCTAATATTCCATTAAATAAACTTAGCAATCCCACTTTAAAAATATTTCTGAAAAAATATACTGGTCGAAATGTTCCTGATGAATAAACTTTACGCAAATATTATGTTTCTAGGTGCTATACGAGAACAGTAGAACGCATTAGAAGCCATCTTTTAAATCAATACATATGGATAAGCGCCGACGAAACGGTGGATATGTTAGGACGCTGTGTGGTAAATGTTGTAGCTGGTGTACTACATCCGACTATTCCCTATAACTCATATGTAATAGCAACAAGTGTTATAAATAGAGTTGTTGCGGAAACAGTTGCTGAAACCATTAAGGAGAATATGCAAAAAATGCTTCATTCGGACGCCACGTACAAAGAAAAAATACTTTTATTTGTCAGTGATAGTGCTGCGTATATGTTAAAAACATGCAGACTATTGAAGAAAACATATCCTAATATGCTGCATATTACTTGTGTAGCACATGTTCTCCGCAGAATCTGTGAATATATCAGAGCACCTTTCCAGAAGTTGATAGACTTGTATTCGCTTTTAAAAAATTTTCAGAAAAGCACCAATGAGAGTAGCTCTTTTCAGGGAAAAATTTCCATCTCTGTCACTGCCTCCCACTCCAGTAATAACTAGATGGGGAACATGGCTGGAAGCTACTAGTTATTATGCTGAGAATTTCGATAGTCTAAAACATTTCGTAACACTGCTAAAGGAGGATGCTAGAAGTATTGGTGAGTGCAAGGAGCTCACACAAATCCCAAATTTAAAAAATCAGTTGTACTTTCTTCACCAACACTTTTGAAAATTGCCAAAACTAATCACTTATTTTGAAAATCGAAATCACAAATTAAATGACGGATTAACCACATTAGATGTGGCTGTTAATAATTTGAAAAGTATTCCAAGTGACTTCGGATGTGGCCTTCGGCAAAAGTTTGAAGCAATTCTTAATAGAAATCCAGATTTAATTACATTGCAGCAATTATGTATGGAGACAATTCCACAAACGGCTAAATATGAAGAAATAAAAGAATATTTCCAGTATGGACCTATAACCAGTTGAAATGTAGAAAGGACGTTTTCTATTTATAAGGATGTACTTAATTCAAAGAGAACAAAATTGACGGAAGAAAACCTTGAGAAACTATTGCTAGTCAATATTAATACTCCCTTACTCAACTTGAACGACAAAATTAACAAATAAAAATGTTCCAATTATAGAAATAAAATTAAAAACTTTAAAAATACAACTTTTCAACAAATACATATGTATTTCTCGTAATTTTATAGATCACCACCCGTTTGTTTTCCAATTATATAAATAAAATTAAAAACTTATAAATATAACTTTTCAACAAATAAATATCTATTTCGTAATTTTATGGATCACCACCTGTTCGTTTTCCAATTATATAAATAAAATTAGATATTTTAGAAATACAGCCTTTCGCCAGTACTGCACTGGGTGGTAAGCGTGTCCGTTCTCTACTTATTACATAAAGACAAAAAATCAACCTTAATTACGTTGTACGATAAAATAACTACACAGTTACAGCCCAAATAATATGTAACTTAGAAGGAACTTCCCCATCCGTCATACTTCAATACAATACTGTTAAAGTAATTCCCCAACGGGCCAACAGGGGAATCAGCCGATCACCTCATATGATATATCATAATATTGTTGCGAAGGATTCCCCGTCGGGGATTCCTTGTACGAAAGTATAAATACCCTTATTAGGATTTACTTTTTTCATTTATTATTCTACCAGCGACAAGGTTACGCAGGTTACGTCATTTAAATTTAAAAGTAAATTATCTGAAAAAGTTATTTTAAATGGCGGGAGACTTTGTTCAACATAAAAAAAACAGTGATACGTCGTCAGCGTGGAGTTATTTTTTAGTTGCGAAAGACGGGAATAGTTCTAAATGGAAGAGATGCCCTGCCATTCTCAAGACTTTGGGTGGATCGACTAAGGGATTACATACACATTTGTCATCAAAACGTAACATTAAGATTTTAGCTGACGTTAATCGTTTAACAGCTTCAACAAGTCAAGATTCTGAAAATCTGAACACAGCACCACCGCCAGCTAAACGAAGCCTAGTTGTGTAGAACCAAAGAGATAGCCCTGAGATACCCAAACAGTATACAGTGTCTCAACAAAATTATGCTTGTGTAACTGCTCACACAATCATTCATTTAAATAAATTGAATTTGAAAGCTAAGTTCATAGCAATATGTAGGAATTTCATGTACGAGGTGCTAACTACTCACCCGAAAACTATGAAACTGGTGTTACTTCTCGACGTAATCTCCCTGCAGACGTACACATTTTTCACAACGTCGACGCCATGATTCCATGATTCCATGGCCGCGGCGAAGGCTTCTTTAGGAGTCTGTTTGGACCACTGGAAAATCGCTGAAGCAATAGCAGCACGGCTGCTGAATGTGCGGCCACGGGCAGTGTCTTTCATTGTTGGAAACAGCCAAAAGTCACTAGGAGCCAGGTCAGGTGAGTAGGGAGCATGAGAAATTACTTCAAAGTTGTTTTCACGAAGAAATTGTTGCGTAACATTAGCCCGATGTGCGGGTGCGTTGTCTTGCTGAAACAGCACACGCGCAGCCTTTCCCGGACGTTTTTGTTGCAGTGCAGGAAGGAAATTGTTCCTCAAAACATTTTCGTAGGATGCACCTGTCACCGTAGTGCCCTTTGGAACACAATGGGTAAGGATTACGCCCTCACTGTCCCAGAACATGGACACCATCATTTTTTCAGCACTGGCGGTAACCCGAAATTTTTTTGGTGGCGGTGAATCTGTGTGCTTCCATTGAGCTGACTGGCGCTTTGTTTCTGGATTGAAAAATGGCATCCACGTCTCATCCATTGTCACAATCGACGAAAAGAAAGTCCCATTCATGCCTTGGTTGCGCGTCAACATTGCTTGGCAACGTGCCACACGAGCAGCCTTGTGGTCGTCCGTCAGCATTCGTGTCACCCACCTGGCGGACACTTTCGATTTTCAGGTCGTCATGCAGGATTGTGTTCACAGAACCCACGGAAATGCTAACACTGGAGGCGATCTGTTCAACTGTCATTCGGCGATCCCCCAAAACAAGTCTCTCCACTTTCTCGATCATGTCGTCAGACCGGCTTGTGCGAGCCCGAAGTTGTTTCGGTTTGTTGTCACACGATGTTTTGCCTTCATTAAACTGTCGCACCCACGAACGCACTTTCGACACATCCATAACTCCATCACCACATGTCTTCTTCAACTGTCGATGAATTTCAATTGGTGTCACACCACGCAAATTCAGAAAACGAATGATTGAACGCTGTTCAAGTAAGGAAAACGTAGCCATTTTAAGTATCTAAAACAGTTCTCATTCTCGACGCTGCCGCTACAATTCCATCTGCCGTACAGTTCTGCCATCTCTGTGACCTATTGACAACGAACGCACGCTCATTTTAAAACAATGCACATGCTTCTATCTCTTTCCAGTCTGGAGAAAAAAAATCGGAGGCCTTAGAACTTGAAGGCACCTCGTACATTAACACACAGGATTTTAAAGAACAATAATATGCAACCTTATTCTTTCCAATCTGTTCACGCCTTGCGTCCAGTAGATAAAGATAGAAGAGTTTAGTTTTGCGAGTTTATTATAACTAAGACACAGGAAGATCCCAATTTCCTATGTAAAATTATTTGGACAGATGAATCGAAATTTAACCGTGAAGGGATTTTTAATAGAAGAAATTGTTAACATTGGGCGCAACAAAATCCACATGCCATTAGAGAACCAATTTTCAAGGCAAAGTGACTTCAATGTTTTTGCAATGATTATACATAACCACGATGAATACGAAATTTATAACGAGACTTTAGCAAGCGTTACGTATCCACAATTGTTAAGGGAAGTAATACCTACTGCCATTTTTGAATAACCTACCATACAATCTGATATGGCAATGTTGGTTTCAAATGGATGGAGCACCCGCTCACTCTTCACATGAGGTATATTGGGAATTAATCAATATCTTTGAGGATAAGTGGATTAGCCGCAATGGACCTTGGTTCTGGCCACCTAGATCCCCCCATTTGACTCCCCTTGATTTTGATTTATGGGGTCGAATAAAAAAATGTGGTTTATACGTCTCCCGTGAAAAACAGAGAACAGCTTATAACTAGAGTAAGAGATGGTTTTCGAAATTTGAGCTGAGCAAGTAAGAAAAGCAAATGCAACAAAGTTAAGGAGAAGAATTATGCTTTGTTTAGATCGGAACGGATTTTGAACATTTGTGAATATCTCTCTTAACGCATTAACGACTTTAATAAGTTGATTTTATTAACTTTTTTGCTCGTTATGTATTGTCATTTTTGTTATCTCATACGATATAAAATCTTTTCTCAGTTGTTCAATTTATTTTCTTTTCTAACCTTTTCGCAAAAAATTTGATGAATCTAAATACAATTCGTATAATTCCAAAACTATTTAGAATCAATCTTTTCCCAAAGATTACTACTAATAATGCTCGATTTAGAAAATCATTAATAACTTTAAAGCTATGAGAGGTAGGCATAGGTTTCGATGCAAAATGTTCATCTATTTAGTATGGCGTGCTCCTCTACAGGTTGTTCCATTTAAAAAAAATCGATATTTCTTTAATTAAAGATTACTTAAATAATCAATATTTCGAACACTCTGTAAAGGATTTATTAAATGTTTAGACATTACTCAGTTAAAATACGCCTTAGATATGTGGTTTTAAGTGCATTGAAAAAACAAGAAAAAAATCACAAAAATCAAAACAATTCAAAAAACGGTTAATTTTTTACAAAAAGAACCTCAATATAAAGTGTTATAGCACTTTAGAATAAATCTAAAAAAGCAACAAGAAATATACCATCCCATTTAAAATATCAAAGTTGGCTATGACTTCCGGTATAACCAAAAGTGGTTCATGAGTGTACACATTTTATTTTAACAAGATTTATCAAGATTACGTGCCACAACATACAAAACTTCTAATAAACGGGCTACGTGAAAGACTCTGTATATAGAAGGAATTTCTTATTTTCTTGGCCATTGTTTTAATACCAGATTAAAAATAACTATTTTTTTGGGAATGGCGACCGGGTAACTAAAACAATATTTAATTTATGTTTACGTTTCGGCTCTATACCGGGTGCGGCAATAGTGTGTCGGCGAAGTTTAGCATGAAAACTAATAAAGTTGTAGCAATTAAATTTTACGTACACATGTAGTATGCTACAGTGCATTTTCTATTTTTATTTATATATTTACAGGGTGTTTCAAATTTCCGCAACCACTTTAAATTTTTTTTTTAAATAAATTGCTATACTTTCTTGCTATTATGATGATGGCCACCCAAATTATCTTTGCAATGATATATGACAATGTGCACTTACAACTGTTAGTTTTGGTTTTATTGCAAATTTTGTTAAAATCTTGACAGTTGTAGCGTCTAACATTTTAAGTCTTAGCCTGAAAATGGGTGCAGTGCCTCACGTAACTCTTTTGTTACCAATTTATGGACTAACACGTTATATGTTTTGAGGGTGAACTACGTAACAACATATACAGGGAGTTAAATATGTCGTGCCAAATTTATCGAAGTTTAAAGGATATTTTTTAATTTTTTTTATTGGACCTATAATTTTTGTTATTAGTCAGCAAATTCCTTGTAAAATTGCCGTTAAAATAGTACAATAACATAGTACTTATTTCTAGTATTTTTGAAGTTATAACCCTTTAATGGGATATGCCTATGTTTATAAAATTCAAAATGCGGTGCTGCAGTTGGTTGCAGTTGGTTGCATATAGCAAAACATAAACCTATGTTTATAATATCAATATGCGGTTCAATATACCTATGTTTATAATATTCAATATGCGGGACTGCATCTAAAAGTTGGTTGGTTGGCCATGAAATGATATTAAGCAAAAAATGCTGTGTAACCAAACGTCAAATATCAATTTAAAATTTCCGTATAAAGTGTTTTTCTGTAGTTCCTTTTTTGCTGTAATCGCGTTTAATTGTTATAATTTAAGTTCGGCTAGTTAATTATCAATTTCCGTTTGTTCGTTATTAGTGGCTATCTTGCTGTCAGTTATATCGTTTTGTTGTCATTATTTTTTTATTTACATGCCGTAATAGTTTATAGTTGTGTTTCTTTAGAATGAATTTTTCGAAAGAGGAGCTAATAGATATGGTATTTGTTCTTAGCGTTAGCAATAGAAATCCACTATTAGCATGAAGAACATATGCTATGGAGCATCCTCACCGAAGAGCACCAGATATTAAGACGTTTGAAAATTTGATGACAATGTTTCTTCGGACGGGTTCAGTGAATTACGTCAAACATGAAAGAACTAAGACTATGGTTACAGAAGATAAGGAAGTGACAGTCGTCCAGTCCGTTGTGAAAAATCCGCGCATATCTACAAATATAATTTCGAAAGAATACGGAATAGAAGTCATTAATGTAAGAAGGATTTTAAAAAAACATAAATTTCACCCTTACAAAATTCAAAATCATCAAGGCTTATTACAAACGGATTTTGAAAGGAGACTTGTTTACTGTGAATGGCTACGACAAGATCTAACTTTTCTAGATCATGTGCTTTTCACAGATGAAGCAACATTTGCTAATTGTGGTATAACAAACAGAAAAAGTTCTCATTATTATGATACTAGAAACCCTCATTTTGTGCAACCCATTTTATACCAACAAAAATGGAGTGTTAACACCTGGGGAGGCATCATAGGAAACACTATTATAGGTCCATTCTTTTTTAATACTACTTTAAATTGTGAAATCTACACAAAATTTCTACAAAATAATTTACCATTGCTGTTAGAAGGCCTACCAGATAACGTCATAAGGAGATTGTGGTACCAACATGATGGTGCACCTGCACATTACGGTGCTGCTGCAAGAGCACATTTAGATAGGGTATTCACCAATAGGTGGATTGGGAGAGGAAGCTTTATAAGCTGGCCACCGCGAACACCAGATCTAACACCTTGTGATTTCTTTCTGTGGCCTACTGCAAAAATATAGTTTACGAAACACCTTCTACAACGGCAGAGAACATGCAGCAACGAATCAGAAACGCTTTTCTTCAATTAAGTGAAAACAACATGGCTCAAAATGTAAGTCTGTCGATGCAGAGGCGATTAAGAGCATGTATAGAGCAGAATGGACATATATTTGAACACATTTTAAATTAATTTTGTTTTATTATGGAAAAATTACAAAATGTAATTCTAAATAATAATAAAGAATTAAAAAGCAGGTGTTTGTAAAAGTTACGTTGTTTGATATTATTTCATGGCCAACCAACTATTAGATGCAGCACCGCATATTGAATATTATAAACATAGGTATATCCCATTAAAGGGCTATAATTTCGAAAATACTAGAAATAAGTATTATGTTATTGGTACCATTTTAACGGCAATTTTACAAGGAATTTGTTGACTAATAAAATGTTATAGGTTCAATTTAAAAAAAAAGAGAAAATAGCCTTTAAACTTCGATAACTTTGGCACGACATATTTAACACCCTGTATATGTTGTCACGTTTTTAACCCTCAAAACACATAACGTGGTAGTCAAATTCCTTGTAAAATTGCCGTTAAAATGGTACAAAAACATAGTACTTATTTCTAGTATTTTTCAAGTTATAACCTTTTAATGGGATATGCCTATGTTTATAATATTCAAAATGCGGTGGTGCATCTAATAGTTGGTTGTATATACCAAAACATAAACCTATGTTTATAATATTCAATATGCGGTTCAATATATCTATGTTTATAATATTCAATATGCGGTGCTGCATCTAAAAGGTGGTTGGTTAGCCATGAAATGATATTAAGCAAAAATTGCTGTGTAACCAATCGTCAAATATCTATTTGAAATTTCCGTAGAAAGTGTTTTTCTGTAGCTCCTCTTTGCTGTAATTGCGTTTAATTGTTATAATTTAAGTTCGGCTAGTTAATTATCAATTTCCGTTTGTTCGTTATTAGTTGCTATCTTGTTGTCAGTTATATCGTTTTGTTGTCATTATTTTTTTATTTACATGCCGTAATAGTTTATAGTTGTGTTTCTTTAGAATGAATTTTTCGAAAGAGGAGCTAATAGACATGGTATTTGTTCTTCGCGTTAGCAATAGAAATCCACTATTAGCATCAAGAACATATGCTATGGAGCATCCTCACCGAAGAGCACCAGATATTAAGACGTTTGAAAATTTGTTGACAAGGTTTCTTCGGACGGGTTCAGTGAATTACGTCAAACATGAAAGAACTAAGACTATGGTTACAGAAGATAAGGAAGTGACAGTCGTCCAGTCCGTTGTGAAAAATCCGCGCATCTACAAAGATAATTTCGAAAGAATACGGGATAGAAGTCATTACTGTAAGAAGGATTTTAAAAAATCATAAATTTCACCCTTACAAAATTTAAAATCATCAAGGCTTATTACAAACGGATTTTGAAAGGACATATTTAACACCCTGTATATGTTGTCACGTTTTTAACCCTCAAAACACATAACGTGGTAGTCCATAAATTGGTAACAAAAGAGTTACGTGAGGCACTGCACCCATTTTCGGGCTTAAAAGACTTAAATAAAATGTTAGACATTACAACTGTCAAGATTTTAACAAAATTTGCAATAAAACCAAAACTAACAGTTGTAAGTGCACATTGTCATATATCATTGCAAAGATAATTTGGGTGGCCATCATCATAATAACAAGAAAGTATAGCAATCTATTTAAAAAAAAAATTGAAAGTGGTTGCGCAAATTTGGAACACTCTGTAAATATATAAATAAAAATAGAAAATGCACTGTAGCATACTACATGTGTACGTAAAATTTAATTGCTACAACTTTATTAGTTTTCATGCTAAGCCCCGCCGACACACTATTGCCGCACCCGGTATATAGAGCCTTTTTCACAACTGTTGTATTTATTTAAATATAAGAATTGTGGGAGTAATGTTAAATTAAATATACTTACATTATATTGTACTATATGATTATGATTACATTTCAACTATGACTAACTACGTTACACTTATTGTCTAGTTTCATTAAAAAAAAGTTCTTGGTGACCGTGTTTGAAACGTCTGTTTATTATCGTTTTTGACGGGTGGAATGTGGGTAATGTCACCACATGTAAGTTAGTTTAAACTGTTCTCGGTCATGTGCTTTTTTAATTTCATTTTTGTAATTTTTATATTGTCACTATACGGAGGATGTTTATATAATAGGCAGGAATATTGTCGACAGGTTGCCAATGTCTGTCATGTCATTCATAGAATTTGTATTTTTTTGTATGTGGATGCTTTCTAATATATTTCTTGCCTTGTTATTTTTTTCTGCTGTAATTATTGAGGTTTTATGGAAATTTAAATAGTAAACGTAAAGGATTATCTTCAGGTTGTAAAACCTGTACTATTTCTACATGGAAAGGATACAATTGATTCTCGCGCAGTATTCGCCTGACAATTTGATTTGGTACATTTACTTAGCGAGATTTTTTCGAGTACTACTAGCAGGATCTTCTTCAACAAGATTTAAGACTTCTTCTTCTGTATTTAAAATTCGTTTGTGTCGGCCAGGTCAACCATCCCGATCTTGACATGTTTGCAGTACACCAGTTTCTCGTGCACGAATTACTAGAGCGTGAATTTTTGTGGAATGGGTGTTGAACTGTTAGGATATCGCTCAGCGTACAATCAATTTGCAGAAATTTCTGCCGTACTTCCCCGTAAATTAACAACATGTCAACGTATTCACTGTTTGTGCGATGGCTCATTTTTACTTTTCTTATTAGGATTTATTCGTAAGAATTTATGTTGAACCAGCAGTGCAGTGACAACTAATGAAACAGCTTGACAGATGGGACAAGTAACTGACATCTGATTCACTGATAACCTATCTTTTGAATTTACATTCACTTTGCACAAGTTGTTAATCAATCGTTTTAGCGTTAATAACCTTTTTTAAGGTGTTTGATCACCCATTAAAAATAAAAAAAATTAACAGTAATACCTCTCTTATTATGCAATTTTTGTTAAGACATTTTTACGTTAATAACCTTATTTTGAGATGTTTAATTACCTATTGAAAATTAAATCACATGACCGTAAACACGCTATATATATATATATATATATATATAAGGTAAATTCAATTTGTTGGCGATTTAAGGTCTGATTTTACTTCAAAATGTATATATTTAAAACAATTCTACATGCTTCGGCAAATGATGACTTTTTCAAGGAATATAAAATATAAATGACAGTATATTAATGTCATACGTATACATTTGTAGTTGCTATGGATAAAATTATACATTAGAGAGATCGGATAACCAGCCGTTGCGTAGGCCCGGGATAGGGTTGGCGGCCCTACGCAACGGCTGGTTATCCGATCTCTCTAAATTTACGCGACCTGTCACTAGACACACGCACGAGCGCACTAACATACAAAACCCTACACTTACGCGGTCACACAAATACAAAATCACACACCCAGAGAGAGACGCAAGCTGCCAGCAGCAACCAACACACAGGTTCATACCCAGAAAGAGACACAAGCTGCTGGCAGCGAACAACACATATGTTCACACCTTGCTATCTATTTTTTGGAATACTAAGGCATGACTTATTATTATTATTGGAATGTATCTTTGAATAATTTAAACCATAGCAACTCAATTATTTGACATTTATATTCTGTCATTTATATTTTTTATTCCCTTGACAAAGGCATCATTGCCGAAACATGTAGGGTTGTTTTAAATATATATACTTTGAAGTAATGAACCATGAACCAGACCTTTATCGTCGACTTATTAAGTTTACCTTATCATACCAAGGTCACGAAAATATTATATATATATATATATATATATATATATAGCAAACTTAATAAGTCGGCGATTAAAGGTCTGGTTTATTACTTCAAAGTATATATATTTAAGACAACCCTACATGTTTCGCCAATGATGCCTTTGTCAAGGATATAAAAAATATAAAACAATATGGCTAAACTAAATATATATATATATATATTTATTTTAGCCATATTACGAATTCATTCTAGTTGAGAAAACAAACTGCCCACAGTTTTTTATTTAAAATAAATCATTTTATATTAAACGTCTTATTTTTTATTATTCATATGCGATGAAATAAATAAAAATATTTACGTGTATTTTACTCTAGACATATACGTAAGAATTTATAAATATTTTAACTTCTAGTTCTTTTGTATTACATAAAGGTGAATCCCTGAACATTAGCACTTGTAATTTGACTCCAGATTATCTTGTTATTGCGATAATATTTATGTACTTTGCATAAATAATTGAAATATTTCCCAGAAAATTTCAAGGATCGCTGAGGTATTCAAGGTGTTAATGCGATGCTTCTAAAATAGATATTTAGTCTTTATACGATGTCTGACAATTAAATAACGACGTTGGTCTGAAAAATATGCTTTATTGAAAACGTATTACAAATATTAGTTGGTAATCCCCTTCAACATACTCTTCTTGCCTATCTATACAACGCTGCGCTGCATACGTGTTCCATTGTACGAAACAATGCTGCAGATGTTCAAGTGCCACCCTCTTCAGCAAACATGCCGTTTTTGCCTTGACCTCTTCTACAGACTTAAAATGTGTGCCTTCCAAGGCACTTTTCATCTTTGAAAACAGGTGGAAGTTGTGTGGAGCGAGATCTGGTGAATACCATGTTCGAGCACAGTAATTCTCTTCTCCGCTAAAAACTGCTTCATAGAGACTGCATTGTCAGTCGAGGCTTTATCCTGGCATAGCACCCGTGAGTTGTTCCATAGATCAGGTCTTCTTTTCCTCACCTTTCTCTCAGCTTGATCAGCGCCTCGATGTAGTACTTCTACTTCATCGTTTGGCTCTGAGGTACTTACTCAGTATAATGATGCCTTTAATATCGAAAAAAGGATATTAAAGGCATCATTATACTGAGTAAGTATGAGTATAACTTTCAATTTGGACTTGCTTATTCAAGTATTTCTACCACTTGGCGAAGTGGGGTCTTCTAGTGCATGGATTGACGCTTTGTTTCAGCTTTGTTGAAAAATCCACGTTTCGTCACATTGATGACATTTTCTATTACTTCAGGCTCTGCTGTGAATCGCTTCGATGTCAGAGCGGATGTATTCCTATTGCGGATGTATTCCTATGCATGCTTTCATCACCTTTTGATGTTTCAAATTGATCAGAACGTTCATCATTTTTTCAACCTTCTCCCTGCCTTCCGAAAATAATAATAATATATCTTTTATTTCAACACAAATTCTTCTGTCTCATTACATACATGAAGATAACAAAAGAGAGGCGAAAAGAACGAAAACAAAAAAAAAGTGCTGAAACCTTAAGGCGTGGTTCAGATGGACGGAAAAGAATTTCCGCCGCCTGTTCTTCCACCAAAACCTTAATGCACAGAATCACTAACAATAAAAAGTTTGCCTAGTTTAACTTAACAATAATATTCTGCTATTCTATACAATAATAATAAAATAATAATAAAAATACATAAAAAATAAATAAAACAAACAATATGCAAATAATACAATATGCAATAAAGCCTTTACTGTACATCCAGTCACGAATTATAAGGACAGAACAGACGCAAAGGAACAGAAAAAAACAACAATATATACATATAGATATACACACACACACAATACATATATATACATATAGATATACACATACACGCACATACTAGCTGAAGACCATTATTGACGCTTAAAAAGAAAGTACATGATTTGTTTCCTGAATGCCTTTGACTCCAAGGATTTGTAACAAGCCGGAATGGAATTGTACAGCTGATAAATGTTATGCGTGAAGGATCTTTCAAAAAGCGCCAATCTTTGTTTGGGGGGTTTAATCAAGTTGGTATTACGAAGATTTATATTATGTACATCAGACCGGAAACGTATCTTTTCAGTTAAGTACGATGGCGTTTTCAAAGTTATAATTTTATAGTATAGACATGAGGCTTGAAGCTTTCTTCTGTTGGCCATATTTAACCACTGCAACTCAAGAAGTTTATGCGAAATATGTTCAAATTTGAGTATACCAAAAATATAACGCATACACGCGTTTTGAACCTTCTGTACGCGAGCTCGATCAGCACTATCCAAGCAAGGGCCGTAGATTGTGGAAGCAAAATTAAATAGCGACAAGACAAGACTCTCGCATAACATGGTTTCAGTACGGATGTCAAAAGTTGATCGATAAGGATACAATGTTTTGAGATTGACAAAGGCTGATTGAATAATTTTTGAAAGATGTTTCTTGTATCGGAAGGTGTTATCAATTATTAAACCTAGGTTTTTTTGCCGAATCAACCAACGACACTTCTGCATCATTAATTTTGATCATGATTTGTTCTTTGATGTTCTGAATTAATACAGGGTTACCAAACAAGACGGCAGTGGTCTTTTCCAGGTTGATCTTTAGTGCATGACTCTGCGAAAATGATTGTATGCGCTCTAAGTCGTGATTAATCTTATCAATAGCAACTTGGACATCGTTTTTTTGTGAAACCAACGTAGAGCTGCGTATCATCAGCATACATTTGCACCTGGCAGTGCTTGACACCTTTGTGTAAGTGGCTGGTATAAATGGAGAAAAATAAAGGGCCAAGGATTGATCCCTGTGTAACACCACTGGTCACAGGCAATGGTGATGATACGTCGCCACGCAACGTTTCGCACTGATATCTTTCGGAGAGGTACGAAATTACCAGACCCAAGGCACCACTGCTGAACCCGAGATGATATAGAATAGCCAATAAAATGTCATGCAAAAGCCTTACTGTAATCTAGCATAACCAATAGAGACATAGCGTTATAATCTCTAGATCTGAGAATGTCATATGTGACCTTCAAAAGTGCAGTAGTACAACTATGATTAATTCGGAAATCGGATTGACACTGATGGAGCAAATCAAAAGCTTGCAGATGTTCAGTGATTTGTGTATTTAGTATTTTTTTCAAGACTTTGCTTAGAACGGGCAATAAACTAATAGGTCGAAGGTCACCGATGTTAGCAGCGTTCACATTTTTAGGTATAGGGATTACAAGTGATTTTTTCCACGTTACCGGAAAAACGCTTTCTGTTATGCAACAATTTATTAAATGAGTTATGTATGGAAGCGCATACGGTATGAGCAATCTGAGCATGTGAATGCCAATGCCATCACTACCGACAGCAGTACTGTTAATACTTAAGATGAATCGAAACACGACATTCTCGTCGACAGGGTGAAATACGAAAGTATTTTTTAGGTCCGGAGAAGTATTACTAATGTAATTATTAATACATTCCAGAAAATTTACAGAAACGAGAGGTTTGTTGTTAATAAACCCAGCGTTAATCAAGTGCGGATTTGAGAATTAACATGAAATCTCATTTCTCTTTTTCTTTCCAATATTTAACTGATTAAGTTTGCGCCAAAGAGATATACTGTTCCTATTATAAGACAAATGTTGAAAATAAGCTGTTTTCTCATTTCTAATCGCCAAAGTAGTATAATTTCGGAGTTGTTTGTAATAAATCCAGTGAGACACCAGTTTGGTTCTCCTAAATTTACTCTTAGCATCGTTGCGTAACTTCTGCAGAAGTTTAATATTTTCAGTTATCCAAGGTTTATGAGGTTTCGTAATTTTTACTGTTTTAAGGGGAGCATGAGCGTTGAATCGCTTGTGCCATTCAAAAACTCGAATGTATGACATGCAGTTATCGCCAAACACTTTCTCCAACAATTGGAAACCCTCAAACTGAATAGTTGAAGGATTTTGGACTTTGCGATGAATTTAAGATTAATGCGCTGCTCGATTTTTAAGTTTGTAATTATCGCGGTACTTTTTAAACTTATAATGATCGCGATAAAACGATGTCCTATTCATGCGCAGAAGTAACAAACGAAGAGGTAATATTATGGAGAGGCGCAATATGGTTCCACCTGTAGCGGAAGCATCGAGATAAACTACATTACCTTTTCATTCTCTCTCACCAAACCTAACGGCTAGGGCAGCGATGCACATACCGCGGCCCGCGGGCCGCATGCGGCCCACTGTCGATATTTATGCGGCCTGCCAACGAATTTTAAAAATTGTTCCAAAAACTACAAAAGTAGGTAAAAATCCATTCAAATCAATATTTCTTAACTTTTTATTTTATTCTAACTTTTGTAATTGTTAGTAAGATATGTATCTTTAAGTACCTACTACTTTCTTGTTCAGGTTTACCACGTAGGACAGGTATGCTCCTTGTCGTTCCAAGCATATTGTTACGAGACTAGAAATCTGTCGAACCAACTAGATTACTCGATGATTCGCGAAACACGTCGGTATTATCCCCGAACAATGTGGTAGATTCTCGATCTTTAGTAACTCGTATAAATACAACGCATCGCCCGCTAACGGGGCAGTTAAATTTTAACTACGGACAAGAGAACGTTATATTGTTTGAATTGTAATCTGTGAAGATTAAATATTTTGTCTGTCGAACTTGGCGTAACAATATAATATCAATTTTGATATGGATAAACTAGGCGGCCCCAGTAAAAAACGTAGTCGTAAGATGAAAATCGACAGTTTCAAGATATTTGGACCGAAAAATACTTTTTTATTTCATCGCATAACAAAAGTATATGTTTAATATGCAAGAGTAGTGTTTCTATTCCAAAGGAATATAATGTGAAAAGGCATTATGAAACCCAGCATCATACTTTTACCAAATTAACCGGCGAAAATCGAACGCAAAACATTTCCACTTTACAAAGGGAACTAATAAGCCAGCAAGCTGTGTTTACAAAATCAATTTAAGATGCTGAAACAGCTACTGAAGTTAGCTTTGAAATGTGTCGAATAATAGCAGAAACTTGTCGGCCTTTTAAAGATGGTGAGTTTGTTAAGCAGTGTTTAGATATCGCCGCCAAAAAAATGTGTCCGAAAGATGCAAAGAGGTTTGAGAAAATTCAACTAAATCGGATGACTGTTCAAAGAAGACTTACATTATCAGCTAATATAGAAGAGCAATTAGCTACGAAATCAAAAAGTTTTGAGTAATTTTCTGTAGCACTCGACGAATCTACAGATATAAATTCCACTGCTCAACTTTTAATATTTTTACGAGGTGTAACGCAAAATTTTGAAGTGAGTGAAGAACTGATTGGTATGAGTTCTTGGACAAGTCAAACCAAGTGACATGCTCAAAGCTCTTCTGGAAAAATGTTCTACAATGGATTTGGATTTAACGAAATTATCTGGAATTACGACCGATGGAGTACCTTCAATTGTTGGAAGTAAATCTGGGATAATAACTATGTTAAAGGAGTATTTCCAAACTAAAAACATAGATACCAAGGAACTAATGCAGTTTCACTGCATTATACACCAAAAGGTCCTCTGTTCACAATTACTGGGATTTGAAAATGTGATGAAAGTTGTAGTACCTATTGTAAACTTTATAAAATCACGAGGTCTCAATCACCGACAATTCACACAATTTCTCGAGGATATTGAAAGCGAATATGGTGATCTCCTGTTTTACACTGAAGTAAGGTGACTGAGTCGTGGGTTTCACTAGAGCGGTTTCTTAACTTGATTGAAGAAATAGAAATATTTCTGGCGGAAAAGAAAAAGGACGTCTCCGAACTCGACAACTCTAATTGGCTGTGTGACTTAGCGTTTCCTGTAGACATCACAAATCACTTGAATGTCTTAAATACGCGACTCCAAGGCAAAGATCAATTGATTTCGCATTTATACTCTCATCTTTCGTCCTTTCAATGCAAATTGAGTCTTCTCAGCACACAAATTAATTCAGCCAATTACAGCCATTTTCCGAACTACAAAAAGAATATGGAGAAATTCAATAAAACTGATGTCAATTTCGCTTATGTTGAAAAAATTGATATTTTATACAAGCTTTTCATGATCGTTTTCTAGACTTCAAAAAAGTTAAACCTCTATTAGACATTTTCAGCAATCCTTTCAACATTTCACCCGAAAATGCACCGGCATCAATACAGCTGGAATTGATAGACATGCAAAATGATGATAATTTACGAAACAAGTTTAACGAAGGTAATTACTCAACTTTTACCGTTGCGTTGACAAAACCGCTTATAAAGAGTTGCGAATAAATGCATTGAAATGCGCCAGCTTACTTGGATCGACGTACGAGTATCGAGTACTAGTATCGGAGATATTTGTCAGCAAACGTTTTCAGTGATGAAACCTAACAAAACAAAAAATCGAAACCGTCTGGCAAATGAAAATCTGGAAACAATTTTACGTGTGGCAGACAAGTAATGTCGAACCAAACATAAACAAAATTGTTAGGTCAATTCAATGTCATGCATCAAAATAATAAAACATGAAATATTACATTGTAATGATTAGATTACATTATGATTACATAATTACAACAAACATTTTTGAATGTTCCTTTATTTTTATCATTTGTAGTAATTTATACTATTTAAAAATAAAAATATTTATGTTATAATTATTCTTTGTAGTGGCCCGTCCTTGGCTTATAATTTTCCCGAGTGGTCCCTGTTCCCTATAAGTCTGTGCATCCCTGGGCTAGGGCATGCACAGTCCCATCGTTTATTGTCACACCTAGTATACTTAAGGATAATAGAAGAAGATATTTTATTTCTAAATTGAATCAATAAAAACAAACTAAGTATAACAGTGGATTATCGTGTATATTACAAATTTTCTCTTTGTTAATATCATATTAATTTACAATACGAGGAATATATAAAACGAGTATATTCATATTAAGATGATTCATAAACGACAAGGAAATCATTACGGATATTACATTCCTCGATAGATTCAATACCAACTCGATAAGTTTTAAGATCGTAACGATTCATGCAGTCTATTAGGTTGTGTTTAATTGTTTACATTATTTTATATTCGAAAGTTTAGTTCTTTCGGTCTTCTATTAGAGAGACAGATGAATAACTAATAGACTTTCTCCATACATTTCATTACTGCATTTTTAACACATTACGTATGCGAAATCTCTGAATTTATACTATGTCATTTGTATAATTTGAATTATAATTATAAATAACGGTAATATTTCTTGTAATACCCAGAGATCATAAATGATTGGCATTGCTGCTCGCTTGAATTTATGCTCATTTTCACAATAAACTGCTTCAACTATTTTCAGCAGCTTAGTATCGGAATTACAATTGAATATACATGTCATTCTGATATATAATGTTAATGAATTCTATTACATGTATTTTATGAATTAGGCATATGTTACTCGGGCCTGTTTATAAAAATAAAGAAAATTTAAATTAAATTTCATTATTCTCTATGTATTAAATTTGAAGAAACACAAACAACTGACGCCAATGAAAGAAAAAATAGTCAAACTATTTCAAATCTGCCTATTTTACTAAATTGCTAAATTCACTTCAAGAAATGGAAGTAGTTTTATTATCAACTACCAGGGAAAGCAGTTTTTTTATGACAATCTTTTCCGATCGCACGTTAACTGATAATGCTTTAATTTTAAATATTTTCTAATATGTTGTAATGAATAACTTAATAATTTCATAATTCTGAAATATATGTTTACTATTAAACAATATCTCAACTAATTGTTTGTTACTGGCTCTATTAGACCTGAAAATCGAGTGCTTTTTACACAAACAAAGATAATTTTAATTGTATTACATCGTGTGAAAGTGCAGCTTAAGTGACATTCGTTACCAGGCGCCCGTTCTACAATATTTTTTTAAAATTTATTATTAGTTTTGCTAAACACTGTTTTAAAAAAATGTAGAAACTAAACCAGAAAGAAGATTCTTTTAATTTAAATATATATATACACAGGCTGATTCATTTTCGGCCCTCACCATGGGGATCTCGCTTATTATTGGAGATAGAGTATAGGTTTAAATTTGGCAAAGTTGTTAAATTTTGTGTTTGTTATAAATCCGTAAAGGAAATAGACCTGTGACAAATGACCTTCGTTATTAAAAAAAAAACGCGAAAACCCCATTTTCTTCTTTTACCTGTAGCACCGACATTTGGCCTTGTAGAGAAAATATAACAACACATCCTTGTGGCCATTTCTAAACCTCTATTCAGTGGTGTACTATAAATTTTTATACGACGTTTCGTTTCTTTCTGGCCATCATCAACTATCTAATTTCTTATAGGCGCCATATTGGATTTAGACATCTTCAGAAAGAGCTCCTTTTTCTGATTTCAACCATGTACCACATGCTGACTAAAGTGTTTGACATTAGGTTTTATTAGAAAGAATAAATTATAAAATTAAATAAGGTAGCCATGGAATTTCCATCTGTCAAACATTTCATTTATTGTTCATTAATAATACAAAAATGTCATAAACTAACGAAGAGAAACGAGATATGATAAGTATTTTTTATTCTTCGAACCGAAATTCAACAGTAGCGAGTACAAGATATCTACAATTATATCCAGAACGACAACAGCCTCATCGTACCATTTTTCTAGATCTCGACAGAAATTTGGTCGAGAATAGATCGTTTACTAAGCCGCGTAATGGTCAAGACAACAGGAATTTAAATGAAAATCGACAAGATATTTTACAAATGGTAAATTAAGAGCGTGTTTTCAAATTTCATGTTAATCTTGTATTTTTATAGATAAATAATAATCCATCAATTTCTACACGCGAAGTAGCGTCAGAATTAAATTTGTGCCAGTCCAGAGTTTGGAGAACTTTACATAAAAGTAGGTTTAAACCATAGAGGATCCATGTTGGTCACTATTTACTGCCTGGAGATAATTTGAGAAGGCTAGAATATTGTAATTGGTTAATGGAAAGATAGAAGATGACGAAAATTTTTTAAGCAAAATCATCTGGTCAGATGAAACAAAATTTACAAATTCTGGAATGTTCAACAGAAATACGTTATGTATGAAGAACATTTAAATGGAGAAAGATATTTAAACATTTTACGTACATACGTATCTGACTATCTTGACGACAATATCCCATTAAATCCAATTACAATATTTATGGTGGCAACAAGATGGCGCACCAGCACACAATGCAGTTGTTGTTAGAAATTTCTTAAATCAAAAGTTTGCAAACCGTTGGATTGGAAATAGGGGAGTTGTTGAATGGCCTGCGAGATCATCTGATTTAAGTCCGCTAGATTTCTTTTTATGGGGATATGTTAAAAATAATATTTATAAAATAGATGCGCCACAAAACATTGAAGAATTACGAGACAGACTTCAGAATGCCTTCGATGCAGTTCCTAGAAGAACTATAGAAAGGGCAGTACAAAATGCCAGAAGGCGTTCCCAATTGTGCTTTACCGAAAATGGCCATATAATTGAACATTTACTGTAATTGTTTATTGTTTACTTTTCTATGTATTTTTATTAATGTTTTTGTTATCTTGTACTCGCTACTGTTGAATTTCGTTCCAAAGAATAAAAAATACTTATCATATCTCGTTTCTCTTCGTTAGTGTATGACATTTTTTTATTATTAATGAACAATAAATGAAATGTTTGACAGATTGAAATTCCAAAGGCTACCTTATTTAATCTTATAATTTATTCTTTCAAATAAAACCTAATGTCAAAAACTTTAGTCAGCATGTGTTACATGATTGAAATCAGAAGAAAAAACTCTTTCTGAAGATGTCTAAATCCAATATGGCGCCTATAAGAAATTAGATAGTTAATGATGGCCAGAAAGAAACGAAACGTCGTATAAAATTTAGAGTACACCACTGAATAGAGGTTTAGAAATGGCCAAAAGAATGTGTTTTTATATTTTCTCTACAAGGCCAAATGTCGGTGCTACAGGTAAAAGAAGAAAATGGGGTTTTCGCGTTTTTTTTTTTTAATAACGAAGGTCATTTGTCACAGGTCTATTTTCTTTACGGATTTATAACAAACACAAAATTTAACAACTTTGCGAAATTTAAACCTATACTCTATCTCCAATAATAAGAGAGATCCCCATGGTGAGGGCCGAAAATGAATCAGCCTGTATATATGTATATATATATATATATATATAAGTATGTATCAGTTTGAAATAAAATACAATTGAATATAAGGATTGGATACAAAATCAGATCAGAAAATATAAAATATTTGATTATTTTATATTTTCTGGTCTGATTTTGTGTCCAGTCCTCGTATAAAATTTTATTTTACTTTAAACCGTTACATAGTTAATTACATATATATATATATCTATATATATATATATTGAAAAGATGCTGATGTTGATGTGCTGAGAATAATAATAATATATAATAATAAGAGATATTCAGTGATTTTAATTGAATTAATTGAATGAATAGTATTGGAATTCTACTATAGGTTGGGCGCCTTGGTTTAATTAAAAACCTATCACATAAGTTCACCAGCTCTTCTCATATAATTTCTGTGTCTGGCGCTAGATGTTGGAGAGCAAGCAATATTTTGCAAAGTTGACCCTCACAGGCTCCTCGTCGGTCTATTTATCCCTAAGTATATGGTAGAAAATTGTATAATAAAATAATTAAGTTATCTCCAGCTAAGCACTGATAAATAAAAGAGTTTGTTAAGGAAATATGTGTAAAAGTTTATTAAAATAAGATTTATGTACACGATAACAAATAAACGTGCCTAACGACAAATTATGGAATTAATATTAAGTGTACGTGTGAATTGAAAAGGTTATATTATTATGGCAATGATATTTTCATGTAAATTATAATATAAATACATCGACAAACAAATTCAGGTGAGTATTACAATCCTTAAAAATAAAAGTTCTTTGACAAATTCTTTGTAAGTTGAAAATGTAATTTTTAAAGTAAAATTATGAGTTTTGATTTAGTAAAATTTTGTTTTAGTTGTAAAATGTTTTAATAAGTCTTTTTCGAAATAATTTAGCTTAATAAAACCTGTTTTTCGAAGAATATGGGCAGGTATCTTGAATGATGTCGGCGTAGATCAGGAAATTCGAAATATGGTTCAAGTACGGAGTCTTCGATACTGCGATGCCGGCTTTGGCGTACTTCGACGGCGATGGTTTTTTTCGGGCCGGTGTTCCAATCGAAAAGATGCTATGAACGATTACTGGCCGTTCTTCGGTGTTATCGCCTTCAAAATTGGTTTTAAAGTAGCTCCAAATTTATATGTTTCTTTTCCCGATACTTTTAAAATTATAACTCACGTATTTTAGATTTTATTAAATTTAAAACTTCGGAGTAGCACTTTTTCCTGGCACTCGTAATAAAAATTTCTACTGACGCCTTGATGGCAATTATTTCTTCCAAAGCTTAGTATGCATTTATGAAAAAGCCTCGAATTTTACTTTAAATTACTTGTAATAATACTTTGAATATAAATGGAATGTTGATTTAAACGTGAAAACAAAATTAAAATAATATTTTACAAATAGCTGTTATGAGTTTTTGAATGTGGGGTTATGTTTTATTCGTAGTTAGTATCGATACAAAATTTTAATGTAGATAAATTAGCTATCTGTTTATTTCGCGCTAATGATTTTAATTATGAAAATGACAATTTTAAAGAAATATAAAAAGTAAATTTTGAAATAAATATAAATTAATTTGTAATATACATACAAAGTTATCGTAATATAACAGCAACAACCACCCCCACCTCCCCCACCTCAACCAGTGGCACATTATTTTTAATTTATATACATTTAGATACTAATTTTACAAATGATGTCCGCCAATTTATGTTATTTTTATGTTAATTTCTGCCTTTCCTTTTGCAGTTACCTGGAATGATGGAGCAATTTGCCCCATAACAATATATATATATATATATATATATATATATATATATATATATATATATATTTATATAACAATTGATAAATTATTGGAGTTTTTCTTCTTTTATATGAAATATTTACAAATATTAAATTAGAATGTATGTCTACAAATTACAAAGCAAATCATACTAAATTCTTAATTGAAAAATATTGTCTATGTTGGGACTCGAACCCAAGTCTACAGTTTGCCGGACTGTCGCTTTTACCACTTAGCCACAATAGACCTAGGTTCAAGCTATTTCGAAATGCATTATAAAGTAACAGTGTCAATGCATCAGATGTCAGTTATTGAATGTAGATGTCAAGTTGAAAGCAGAAGTCAGTTTTGAAAGCTGATGTCAGTTTTGATAGTAGATGTCAGTTAGTGAAAGAAAAAGTCAGTTATTGGAAGCAGGTGTCTGTTTTGAATGCAGGTGTCAGTTATGAAAGCAAACGTCAGATTAGAAAGCAGATGCCTATTTTGAAAGTAGATGTCAGTTATTGAAAGCAGATGTCAGTATTTTGAGAGCAGATGTCAGATTTGAATGCTTGAAAATGCTAATTATTACTCCATAGCTATATGAGTGTTTAGATCATTTCTTAGCCGTTTACTAAATATAACAATTGATAAATTATTGGAGTCTTTCGACTTTTATATTAAATATTTACAAATAACAAATTAGTATGTATGTAATTGCAAAGTAGGTGGGGAAAAACTCTAATAATTTATCAATTTTTATATTTAATAAACGGCTAAGAAATTATCTAAACACTTATATATATATATATATATATATATATAAATATATTTGCAACATCTGGTTTTTGTATCCCATTTAGCTTCACAAGTCTTCCTTCGGAGGTATGCATTTTCTCCGCCCGCGAAAATTCCGTAAGAATTATTAGAGAAGCGATAGAAATAGAAAAAAGACCAAACGTCTTAATAAACGGGACGACGACGAGCGCCTGCCACATACATGGAAACCCCTTCCAGCTCACCTATATATTAACACTGAATGCAAACACGACATACCGCTATTTCAACCGGACCGTCCGCACAACACATTAAGATCCGGATTAATCACACGAAACCGTTCGTGTGCGACTTCGACAAGGCCACACCTCCCTCCGACGCAGCAGTATATAAGCAGAGGCAGCTCACAACAGCGGCATTCAGAACAGGATTCGTGTACTGGTCTTTGTGACGAGCACACGTACCTATCCCACTATAAGGAAACATACGACGGTAATCGTCAAAGCGAACCCGGAAGCAATGGCCGGACGACACAGCAGCATCAGTAAAGTCGTGCTGAACCCCAGCTTCGCACATCGTTTGGGTCCACAACAACTCACGGACTGCCAGAAAATAATCGAGACTACCACCGAGGAAATAACTATCCAAGAAATTCTACGGATCATGCCGCAAGTGTTCATGGTAGACCCGGATGAACCAACGGTAGAACTGCATCTAACTGAAAATATTCACGAACCATCCAAAGAAGTAAAACCGCCGGCGAAACAGAACAACAGCCAACCGGAACAGGAACGTGTAAACCAAGCCAGCAACGCATTCACATACCCGAAAAAGACAACAAAAAAACAGAAAACAGAGCATGTGACCGCTCCAATTCAAGTAAACAACTCGTACGGTGCCTTCGAAAACAAAACAGAGGAAGAAGACACAACCGAATTCACCCCACAACCGTCAACATCAGGCAGCACTCCCAGGGTAACTGACAAACCAAACACTACACAAAACACAAACACTGTAACTCACAAAACACCTAAAATAACACCGATCATAGTCATAGAGAAAGACAAATGGACACAAATACGACAACTACTTAAGACACATAACATCAAGGCCGCACAAAGCAAACTTGTTAAACCAGGAATACACATCGAACCAAAAACTGACGATGACTATCGCACAATTAAAGAATTCTTAACACAGAACTCATATAATTTTACACGTTTCAACTACGAAGCGAAAGGACACTAAAGGTAGTTATGCGAGGCATCCCTACCTTTATCACTGACACTGACATAACAGACGACCTGACTGGCCAAGGCTACCCGACACTAAAAATAAAACGTATGAATGGAAACACGGCAAACCCACACCTCTTGTACTAATCGAACTGACGAGACAATACAAATCAATTTACAACATATACGAATGCTGTAGACTTTCAATCAAAATCGAACCACTTAACACACTAACAGACATAATACAATGCCATAAATGCCAGACTTTTGGACATCAACAAAGACTCTGTAACGTACACTACAAATGCATGAAATGCGGCGACTCAGACTCAACACACCTATACATAAGACCAAAAACAACACCACCAAAGTGTGCAAACTGCGGTGGTCCCCACCTATCTATATTCCTCAACTGCCCTAATAACCCAAACAATCCTGACAACAAAACCACACCAAATTACATCCCGGCACCACTCCCAACAACTAACCCCTGGACACAAAAACGAAACAACACAACACCAAACACAACTGACGAACTCGCACTTGCCCTAGGCAAAATGCTAATCACACTTCACTCCACAAATGCAACAACACACGACTTCGTAATTCAAACAGAGAAAATAATAACACTTTACAACAACAAACAGTAAACACATACAAATTAATACATGACTTAACGCAAAAAGCGATAAACACACAGACACGCACTCATCACATGACCGCACAAAACACACAACAAATACGCTTAATAATTATTAATCAGACACAAACACTCACAACCCTGGGAAACACGAAACAATGGAGTGGAATTCATCGAAGCTTACTTCGACCGCAAATCAACAAGTTATCCACGTCATGAACAAAACACTCACGATTCGAAACAAAGAACAAAGTTCATTTAAAAAAAAATCCATTCCAAGAAGGAGAAAAAAAACAGCGGCATTCGATCGCCAACTTCGATCAGCGTAAGACCAACTCCAGAAGATAATAAGTGCGATCTTATTTAAACGTCTAGAAAATGAGTCCTTTTCAGAACATGCGGAGAAGAACCCGCGAAATAATGATTTCATCATTCAACCGCGAGAACACAATGAGAAACATATATATATATATATATATATATATATATATATATATATATATGAATAACTTAAAAGACATATATATATATATATATATATATATATATATATATATATATATATTAAAATAATAAGCTTTTTTTGGTTTAGCGACCTTTATTGAAATTTAATTTATTTAAATAACGACGTTTCGACTTTTTTTGTGTGTAATTGAGTCTATTTCAAGTGATTTAGATTAAGTTACACTTAAGACTCCAAGATACACGGTCGGACCCTGTGTGAAGTACATTGTTTTCCGACCATGCAATTTGCACTGGGCATGTGTTTAAACTTCGAAATAAATCTGTTCTAAATCACTTGAAAAAGACTAAATTACACACAAAAAGTCGAAACGTTGTTATTTAAATAAATTAAATTTCAATAAAGGTCGCTAAACAAAAAAAACACACGGCCAATAAAATAAATAAGAAATAAATTTGAATTTCTTATAAACACTATATATATATATATATATATATATATATATATATATAACAACTGATAAATTATTGGAGTTTTTCGGCTTTTATATGAAATATTTACAAATATCAAATTAGAATGTATGTAATTGTAGAGTAAGTGGGGAAGTAAACATTGCTGTCTACAAATTACAAAGCAAATCATACGATATTTTTAATTGAAAAATATGGTCTACGTTAGTCCTCGAACCCAAGTCTATAGTTTGCCGGACTGTCGCTTTTACCACTTAGCCACAATAGACCTAGGTTCAAGCTATTTAGAAATGCATTATAAAGTAACAGTGTTAATGAATCAGATGTCAGTTATTGAATGTAGATGTCAAGTTGAAAGCAGAAGTCGGTTTTGAAAGCTCATGTCAGTTTTGATAGCAGATGTCAGTTAGTGAAAGCAAATGACAGTTATTGAAAGCAGATGTCTGTTTTGAAAGCAGGTGTCAGTTATGAAAGCAAACGTCAGATTAGAAAGCAGATGCCTATTTTGAAAGTAGATGTCAGTATTTTGAGAGCAGATGTCAGATTTGAATGTTAGAAAATGCTAATTATTACTCTATAGCTATATGAGTGCTTAGATAATTTCTTAGTCGTTAATTAAATATAACAATTGATAAATTATTGGAGTTTTTTGGCTTTTATATGAAATATTTACAAATATCATCTGCTTTCTAATCTGACGTTTGCTTTCACTAACTGACATCTGCTATCAAAACTGACATGAGCTTTCAAAACTGACTTCTTCTTTCAACTTGACATCTACATTCAATAACTGACATCTGATTCATTAACACTGTTACTTTACATTGCATTTCTAAATAGCTTGAACCTAGGTCTATTGTGGCTAAGCGGCAAAACCGACAGTCCGGCAAACTATAGACTTGGGTTCGAGTCCCAACGTAGACCACATTTTTCAATTAAAAATTTCGTATGATTTGCTTTGTAATTTGTAGACAGCAATGTTTACATCCCCACTTACTCTGCAATTACATACATTCTAATTTGATATTTGTAAATATTTCATATAAAAGCCGAAAAACTCCAATAATTTATCAATTGTTATATTTAATTAACGGCTAAGAAATTATCTAAACACTTATATATATATATATATATATATATATATATATATATAAAGATAATTATTTCGTGACCTTTGTATGTTATGGCAAATTCAATTTGTTGGCGATTTAAGGTCTGGTTTTACTTCAAAATATATATATTTAAAACAACCCTACATGTTTCGGCAAATGATGCTTTTATCAAGGAATATAAAATATAAATGACAGTATATTAATGTCATACATTTGTGTTGCTATGGATAAAATTATTCAAAGATACATTCCAATTGAATAATAATAAATCATGCCCTAGTATTCCAGAAAAAGATGGACAACAAAAATAGGGAAACGCAAGACATGAGTTATTATTATTTATGCGCCCGTGGAGCGTCTTAAGATGTAAAGCTGTCGGCATTCGCCTTAAGCGAGAAGGAAAACTACGAAAACCTACTCGGACAGCCAGACAGGAACCAAAACACGGAACTGTCAGCATGATAAGCAAATGTATAGATATTTAAATAAGTTAAGATATATAATTATATAACAGCAACATATATTATGATGGTAAATTGCAGATCGTTACATAATTAAGTTATGGTATATACTGCCTAAATTTTTTATATCACTTCTGTTAATTGAATTTTTTCCTGTTTAATCCTAATCATTTCTTTAATTTCCCTTTTCATTGTGTGTTGTTCTTTATCAATTATCTGTGTGTTTTCAAAATCGAAATGGTGATCGCGTTGTAGTTTGTGTGTAGATAAAGCAGTTTTGTCTGTTTTAGAGTATTTGTGGGCTTGTATTCTTTTGTATAAATATTGTTTAGTTTGGCCTAACTAAACAATATTGCAGTACCTACAACAACATATTTTGGAAGCATGGTAGACTATCACACCGGAATTAACTCGGAACTTGGTGTTATCAATGCCAATACGTTTACAAAGTGTATTTGACTGCGATAGGTCAATGACCAAACATTAAAACTGTACTTACGATATTCTTATTACTAGAAAATAAAAACTAAATAATCAATTCAATTAATTTCTTTCGAAATATATCATTTTTATTATATTATTGTGAATCTACATAACCTTTCCAGATCGTTTCCCATAAAAGCTATTATACACATGTAATTTTTGAAAATTTAAGTAAGTTCATTTGTCAATGTTGTGCTAGTTTTCTTTTAGGCGCCGATAGTATGTTGATGGGCATCAAATCGCTTCATTGCGACATAATATATAAATTCTAACGTTAAATTTCCAAGGCTTGCTTCATTCATTGCAAAAAAATCAGGCAATTATATCTTAACAGACTTTTTTAAGCTATAGATAAAATAAAAGTGCAAAACACTCTGAGACACCTTGTATTATAATTAATTTATTTTGAAAATAGATGCTATCTAGGAGTAAAATGTTTGTATTATTTACGCAAAAATTTTCATTTTCCGAAAAAGAAAATATGTAAAGGTTTTCAATATCAATTTATATGATTGATATTTCCAGGAATGTAAGAAAGGTACTGCTTCTTTACACTTCTTCGTTATTTCGTTATCTAATGCACAAGCGCTATTTCCACATTTTTAAACTTTTTTTTTTAAATATATGTACATCTATGTAGATATGTATGTACGGATATTTATTACTTACCTCTTCAATAAACTTCTTATGTGGATGTATTCACAAGTATTTACACTTTCACAACAGTCTATGTACTAAAACCTGAAGACCCGGTTGTGTAGGTAGGTATACACTACCATCATCCTCTTAGACCCCAATTCGCGCATATGATTCTTTATATGAATAAAAACAAATAAATTTAAAGCTCATTGCGTTGCGTACATCGCGATAACCTAATATTCAACTTATTAATCATTTCAAAAGAGGAAATCTGAAGGTAAGTGGAAAGAGTAAACCCGCGATAAAACAAGGTCGCATAAGATCTTTTTAAAATTTTTTCTATGCGTTATGTGTACAGAGAGGTGAGGTGGTGTAAGTTCTAGAATGAATTATTGATAAGATCGTGATTACGAAGATGTATCGTATAATTAACATTAAAATTTTTATCGTATTTATTACCACAAACATTGAATTCCGAGCCATTTGCAATACGAGGTGTGCAAATTAAGTAATGAGATTGGCAACGTAGCGCTCGATTTGGCAACGCTTGGGGTGAGGGGCTTGAAGAAGCAGCAGGTGAACATGTAACCAGCGTTGCCAACATTAGGGAAATTTCCCTATTTTATTGAAAAATGACAATGTTAAGGAAAAAAGGGAAATTAGTTTAAAATCTAGGGAAAATATATCTCCTGACAGTAAGAGCGCTTTTTTTAACGTATTTTATGTTAATGAAAGCATAATGATCGTGTCTTCAAAAACTCAAAAACAGACGGCTATGCTCTTTGCTGTGCTTATGTCCGACGAAGGGCATTTTTATGCCAGTAGAAGTGTAAACAAACAAAATTGCCGTTATTGGCGCGCCTGAAAACTCACAACAATTACACGAAAAACCCTTTAATGGTGAAAAAGTCATTATATGGTGAGGTGTTTCATCATTTGGAATTAGAATTAGAAACATTCCTATGGCATGAGCTACGTAGAGCAAGACGAAGAAACATTTTTTTTTCTAACAAGACGGTGCCACACCACATACAGCAAGGCAAAGTTTGATTTGAAGTTTGATTGATCTCAATGTTTGGAGACTTACCGTGGTAGTTAAGATCCACCGACGTGACTGCGCCAGATTTCTTCCTTTTGGGGTATTTCCAGTGGCGGCTCGTGAGTTATGAAAGAGGTTGGACAAAAAAACTTACCTATTTTTTATGAATAAAATGTATTCTCTTATTTTTCACGCTGGAAGAGACGTCTATCACTTCGTTGTCAAAATCCGGGATAGACTGGATGAACTTCTTTTATATTGATAGTTTGATCGTTTTCTAAACTGACCCCTGCGGCAAAATGGTGCCTTATGAAACTTGTTTTTTAATATACTATTAAAGCTATAGATAAACAAAAAGTACAAAACACTCTGAGACACTTTGTATTATAATTAATTTAACTTTTAAAATAGAAGCTATCTAGGAATAGAATGTTTATGCAGTCCGCAAAATAGTTATCGCAACACCTGAATTTTTTGAGTCTACGACCATTTAAACGTACTGTTTGCTATTAAATTGGTCATATGACATTTTTTGTCGTTGTTAGACTTACATCTAAACGACATACCAAAAAAACATTCTTTTTCCTACCTGTTTCTTGATAAGTGCCGAAGACGTGCGGTAGAGACCATTTAAAATATTGTAGTTTGTTAGTCAGATCGGTTCAATTTTTTATTAAATTATCTGTATTTGAGATTACTGCATTACTATTTTTGACACATTCTTTAATTTCTGCCTGATACTGTTTAGTGGGGTCTTTTTCAATTCTATGATAGTATTGTCGTCTATAAATTTCTTAACTTTATTTTCATAATCACCTTTAGTTAATATTACAGACGAATTTCATTTATCTGCTTTTGTTATCGCGAGGTTGTTTTCTATGACTTTGTGATTAATACAAACAAAAAGAAATTCTAGCAATAGAAACAGAACTGGCATTTCCAAATAACAATCAAATTAGCAGTATCTTAGGTAAAGCCAAAGTTACAAATATTCTGAAAAACAACTCAACATCTCGCAATAATCAGTCAGACAGACGAGCATTGCAAAGTATTAATCACAAAGTCATAGAAAACAACCTCACGATAACAAAAGCAGATAAAGGAAATTCGTCTGTAATATTAACTAAAGGTGACTATGAAGATAAAGTTAAGAAATTTATAGGCGACAATACTATCATAGAATTGAAAAAGGACCCCACTAAACAGTATCAGGCAGAAATTAAAGAATGTGTCAAAAATTGTAATGCAGTAGTCTCAAACACAGATAAGTACAAACTTTTCCATATGAATCCTGCCCCCCCTAAATTATACGGTTTAGTAAAAATTCACAAAGAGGAAGCACCCATCAGACCAGTTGTTTCGTTTATTTCTTGCCCCAATAAAAAATTAGCCGAAAAATTAAACGTAATAATTAGACAATATACCGAATTTACAGATAGCTCTTCCATAAAAAACGAAATACAGTTAACAGCTAAATTAAAAGATTGTAATATACAAAAGACAGAAATCCTGGTATCATTTGATGTTTCCAACATGTTTTCAAAAATACCACATAAGGAATGCTTAAGGTTAATAGAAAACATATTAGTAAAGAAAAATACAAACCCGGTTGTTATACACGAAATCATATCTCTAATGGAGTTAGTCACCAACCAAAGTTACTTTACATTTAACAACAAATTCTACAAACAAACAGAAGGTCTGGCAATGGGCTCACCTCTAAGTCCTCTATTAGTTGAAATTTTCATGAAGCGTATTACAGAAAAAATTCTTTCATCACAACTAGGTAAAAAACATATTAAATTTTGCTATCGGTATGTAGACGACATCCTAGCTTGCTTTAAGGGTACTCATAGACAACTACAAACATTTCTGAACTACATAAATTCAATCCATTCTATTATCAATTTTACAGTAGAAATAGAAGAGAATAACAGTATTAACTTCCTGGATTTCAAATTAAACAAATTAGATCAGAGCTTAAAATTTGATATATATCGTAAACCTACTTTCATTGATTGCATTATTCTTAAAGATTCACTACACCCTAAGACACACAAACATTCATTTTTTAATTCTATGATACATAGAGCATTAAATATTCCTTTGTCTAATGAATCTTTTGTTCGTGAAATCAATACTATAAAACAAATAGCGGTAAACAATAGTTATAAAAGTAGCGTAATTGACAGTATACTAAAGAAAAAGGAGTTACAAGTGGCCCTTAGTTTAGTATATCCTAAAGATAGTGCTAATTTGAAACAATTTGTCTCGTTAACTTACTTCGGTAAAATAAGCGAGCAAATTGGAAATATAATTTCAAAAAATAATAGTAATGTTAGTATAGCTTACAAACCATATGTAAAAACAAGTAATTTCATTTTTAACGCAAAACCTAAAACAGATATCAATAATAAATCCGGAGTGTACAAATTATATTGTAATGATTGTAAAAGTGTATATATAGGTCAGACCGGTCGAAGTTTTATTATACGGGTAAAAGAACACATGAGGTCATATAAACTAAAGATGACAGATTCAACATTCGCAAACCATCTTATCACAGAAAGGCATACATATGGTCATCATAAAATATTGCATTTGGCCGAGAAAGGTCGTAAATTAAATCTTTTAGAGTCACTAGAAATTTTTAAAAGCGGAAACAACACAATAGATATTGTTCTTAACGACCAGTTGGATCTTATATATACACCTCTTTTCCAATGTTGTATATAATAGTTAAGTATATAGTAGTAATTTTAAATAACATCATAAACCACCCCCATATATTTTTGTGTCATTTATAAGATCTATGTAGGCCTTTAACTTTGCAGTTTGATAATGACATTGTATGTCGAAACCGCGGTCACTATTACATGTGAATAAAGTGGTAGAACAAAGTTATTGTTTTATTTTATTTTATAATTTTCAAAACTACGGTTCTTTTACCGTAGTTTTATTTCTATTTTAAATTATGGATCTTCATCAAGTAAATGCCGAATCAATTGAATTATTCAATTTATATGATTTATATCCAGGAATGTAAGAAACTAAGTATTGGTTCTTTACATGTCTTTATTATTTCGTTATCTAATGCACACGTGCTATTTCTACATTTTTGAAAGTTTTCTTTTTAAATATACATCTATGTATGTATTTACGGATATTTATTATTACTTCTTGAATAAACTTCTTATGTGGATGTATTCACAAGTATTTACACTTTCATAATAGTCTATGTACTAAAACCCGAAGACCGGATTGTGTTGGTAGGTACATACTAACATCATCCTCTTGGACCGAAATTCGTGCATATGATTCGTTAAATGAATAAAAACAAATAAATTTAAAGCTCATTGAGTTGCGTTCATCGCGATAATCTAATATTCAACTTATTCATCATTTTAGCAGAGAAAATCGGAAGGCAAGTGGAAAGAGTAAACCCGCGATAAAGCAAGATCGCATAAGGTGTATTTAAAATTATTTCAATGCATTATAATTGCATATATTCTATATACGTATGTGTACAGAGAGGCGAGGCGGTGTAAGTTCTAGAATGGATTACACAAGTCTACTCTGATTTTGATGTTTGAAAGCTGTTTACTAATTTGTATATGTTTGGGGGCCCTTATTCTAAAAAACGCGTATCACGTAAATTTTTTTTATAGCGCTCTATATCTTAAAAATGTTAAATTTACTAATATACATACCTATGACAAGAATATGTTTGTTCCATGTTAGGCATGATTTATAAATGAATTGATTTTTATGAAATTAAATGTGATTTGGCAACACTGGTTAATATTAGATTTCTTAGCAAAGCAACAAAGTCGACGCAGAAGCGTCAATACAACGTTGAAACCTGCTTGTGTGCAGCGTGGTTGTGTTAGTCGTCGTGCTACTGTGTCCGCGCGCTTGTTGTCTTCGTTGTTGCGTATTTTAAGTGTTCTAGAACGTATAAATATGGAAAGAAGACATTGTGTGAACAATCCGAATAACTTTTGTTATATCTGTGGTAGTTATGTCGTAGTAAAGCAGAGGCAAACTATAACTTCGCTTGTGAAAAATGTATACCACGCTTATTTTGGTGTAAAAATTGGCGACCAAGACAAGTCCTGGGCTCCTCATACTGTTTGTTCCATTTGCGTTGAAGCATTAAGAAACTGGCAAAAAGGTAGGAAGAAACGTTTAAGCTTTGGTGTTCCTATGGTATGGCGAGAGCCTAGAAATCACAGTGTTAATTGTTATTTTTGTTCGTGTAATGTTCAAGGATTCAACAGAAAAAATAAGAAACAAATTGTGTATCCCAATCTTGACTCTGCTACTCGACCAGTTCCTCATGGACCAGATGTACCGATACCTACCACCCAAAAAGCACTAGAAAACGTCATATCGTCAGAATCAGAGGAATCTAATTGCGACCCAGATGACTCAGATTTCACACCAGATTTCATAGAGCCCGAAGTGTTTAACCAGAGCGAACTAAATGATTTAATTAGAGATTTGCACCTTCCAAAGAATGCATTCGAATTGTTAGCCTCTCGACTTCGTGAGAAACATTTACTGGCACCTGGCGTCACATCAAGCTTTTACCGGGATCGCGAAAAATAGTTATGTCAATATTTTACTCAAGACGGGCCGCTAGTGTATTGCAACAATATTCCTGACTTAATTTCAAAATTAGGAAATGTGCCGTATGTAAAAGAAGAGTGGCGCCTGTTTATTGACTCAAGTAAGCGTAGTTTAAAAGGCGTTTTATTGCACAATGGTAACGAGCTGGCCTCGGTTCCCGTTGCCCATTCGGTACATTTAATGGAAACATATGAAAATTTTGAACTTCTTTTAAAGAAAATAAACTACCAAGAACATCAGTGGATGCTTTGTGGTGACCTTAAAGTGCTGTGCATGCTACTAGGACAACAAGGAGATTATACAAAATTTCCATGCTTTATTTGTGAGTGGGATAGTCGAGCAAGGGATAGACATTGGACTCAAATAGAATGGCCCTCTAGAACAAGCCTTACACCTGGTAGCTAAAATGTATTAAGAGATAGCTTGGTTGGCCCCAAAAAAGTTGTACTGCCTCCTCTCAATATCAAACTTGGCTTGATGAAGCAGTTTGTTAAAGCCCTAGACAAAAATGGACAGTGTTTTAAATATTTGTGCGAGACATTTCCAACCTTATCCAATGCCAAGTTAAAAAAAGGTATTTTTGTTGGGCCGCAGATAAGAACATTATGCAAAGATAAGGATTTTCAAAACACAATGACCAATGTCGAGAAAAACGCCTGGGTTTCATTTAGAGAAGTAATTGATAAGTTTCTTGGGAACTCTAAGGACGAAAACTACGAAAATATTGTTCAAAATATGTTACAACACTTTCATCGCCTAGGTTGTAATATGAGTTTGAAAGTGCATTTCCTGTTTTCACACTTGAACTATTTTCCTGAAAATCTTGGAGCAGTTAGCGAAGAACATGGAGAGAAGTTTCACCAAGACGTTAAGGAAATGGAACGGCGATACCAAGGCAGATGGAGCATAACGATGATGGCGGACTACTGCTGGATGTTAAAACGGGATATGCCCTTAAAAACATACAACCGAATGTCCGGACAACGCAGCTTTCTGGCAAAAGACAAAGATTTCACTTAAAAAACACTGAGTAAAGTATTTTTTTTCCACTTTTTTAACTTGTATTCCACCTTTTTACTCAATTAACAAATACATTTTTTTAGAAATATCGTTTTTTTTCATTTAATATTTGCAAAAAACCTTACGTGATACAAATAAATGCATAGAATTTTTGAAATCAGCCTACCAAAATTATATAAAATCAGTTTTCAAAATAAAAACATCTGTCAAAAAGTTTAATTTTGTAGACCTGTGTTATTGATAAGATCGCGATTAGGAAGAACTTATTGTATAATTAACTTTAAAATTTTTATCGTCTTTATTACCACAAACATTGAATTCGGAGCCATTTTCAATACGCGGTGTGCAAATTAAATAATGAGACTGGCAGCGTAGCGTCCGATCTAGCAACATATCAGACGTACGGGGGTATTGTATCAAGTACGAAATTTCGGGCAAGGCGTGCGTGCTATCTCGGTTTCATATGGCGTATTAACTATAGTATTGTTGCCATGTCCTTGTAGTCTCTGTATCTAAAACAGTGATGCACATACCGCGGCCCGCGGGCCGCATGCGGCCCACTGTCGATATTTATGCGGCCCGCCAACGAATTTTAAAAATTGTTCGAAAAACTACAAAAGTAGGTAAAAATCCATTCAAATCAATATTTCTTAACTTTTTATTTTATTCTAACTTGTGTAATCGTTAGAAAGGTATGTATCTTTTCTGTACTTTCTTGTTCAGGTTTACTACGTAGGACAAGTATGCTCCTCGTCGTTCTACGCACATTGTTACGATACTAGAAATCTGTCGAACCAACTAGATTACTCGAAGATTCGCGAAACACGTCGGTATTATCCCCGAACAATGTGGTAGGTTCTCGATGTTAGGTAACTCGTATAAATACAACGCATCGCCCGCTATCGGGGCAGTTAAGTTTTAACTACGAACAAGAGAACGTTATATTGTTTGAATTGTAATCTGTGAAGAATAAATATTTCGTCGTTCGAACTTGGCGTAACAATATAATATCAATTTTGAAATGGATAAACCAGGCGGCCCCAGTAAAAAACGTAGTCATAAGGTTGAAGATGAAAATCGACAGTTTCAATATATTTGGACTGAAAAATACTTTTTTATTTCATCGCATAACAAAAGTGTCTGTTTAAAATGTAAGAGTAGTGTTTCAATTCCGAAGGAATATAATGTGAAAAGGCATTGTGAAACCCAGCATCATACTTTTACCAAATTAACCGGCGAAAATCTAACGCAAAAAATTTCCACTTTACAAAGGGAACTAATAGGCCAGCAAGCTACTGAATTAGCTTTGAAATATCTCGAATAATAGCGAAAGCGTTAAGCAGTGTTTAGATATCGCCGCAAAAAAAATATGTCCGAAAGATTCAAAGAGGTTTGAGAAAATTCAACTAAATCGGATGACTGTTCAAAGAAGACTTACCACATTAGCAGCTAATATAGAAGAGCAATTAGCTACGAAATCGAAAAGTTTTGAGTATTTTTCTATATCACTCGACGAATCTACAGATATAAGTTCCACTGCTCAAATCTTAATATTTTTACGAGGTGTAACGCAAAATTTTGAAGTGAGTGAAGAACTGATTGGTATGAGTTCTTTGACAAGTCACACCAAGGGGAGTGAAATGCTCAAAGCACTTCTGGAAAAATGTTCCATAATGGATTTGGATTTAACGAAATTATCTGGAATTACGACTGACGGAGCACTTTCAATGGTTGGAAGTAAATCTGGCATAATAATTATGTTAAAAGAGTATTTACAAACGAAGAACGTAGATACCAAGGAATTAATGCAGTTTCATTGCATTATACATCAAGAGGCCCTCTGTTCAAAATTATTGGGATTTGAAAATGTGATGAAAGTTGTAGTACCTGCTGTAAACTTTATAAAATCAGGAGGTCTCAATCACTGACAATTCACACAATTTCTCGAGGATATTGAAAGTGAATATGGTGATCTCCTGTTTTACACTGATGTAAGTCGCTAAGTCGTGGGTTGTCACTAGAGCGGTTTCTTAACTTGATTGATGAAATCAAAATATTTCTGGCGGAAAAGAAAAAGGACGTCTCCGAACTCGACAACCCTGATTGGCTGTGTGACTTAGCGTTTCTTGTAGACATCACAAATTACTTGAATGTCTTAAATACGCGACTCCAAGGCAAAGATCAATTGATTTCGCAGTTATACTCTCATGTTTCGTCCTTTCAATGCAATTTGAGTCTTTTCAGGACACAAATCAATTGAGCCAATTACAGCCATTTTTCGAACTACAAAAAATTATGGAGAAATTCAATAAAACTGATGTCAATTTCGCTTATGTTGAAAAAATTGTTATTTTAATATAAGCTTTTCATGATCGTTTTCTAGACTTCAAAAAAGCTAAACCTATATTAGACATTTTCAGCAATCGTTTCAACATTTCACCCGAAAATGCACCGGAATCAATACATCTGGAATTGATAGACATGCAAAATGATGATAATTTACGAAACAAGTTTAATGAAGGTAATTTACTCAACTTTTACCGTTGCGTTGACAAAACCGCCTATAAAGAGTTGCGAATAAATGCATTGAAATGCGCAAGCTTATTTGGATCGACGTATATTTGTGAGCAAACGTTTTCAGTGATGAAACTTAACAAAACAAAAAATCGAAACCGTCTGGCAAATGTAAATCTGGAAGCAGTTTTACGTGTGGCTACAAGTAATGTGGAGCCAAACATAAACAAAATTGTTAGGTCAATGCAATGTCATGCATCAAAATTATAAAACATGAAATATTACATTGTAATGATTAGATTACATTACGATTACATAATTACAACAAACATTTTTGAATGTTCTTTTATTTTTATCATTTGTAGTAATTCATACTATTTAAAAATAAAAATATTTGTGTTAATAAGTATTCTTTGTAGTGGCCCGTCCTTTGCTTATAATTTTCCCGAGTGGCCCCTGTTACCTATAAGTCTGTGCATCTCTGATCTAAAAGGATTATAATAAAACATCAAAGAAGGTGTTTGTATGAAGAATTAGCGCTATTTTCACCAAAAAGTCTTCGTTGCCCATATTATTAAAAAAATCTATGAATAAATATGGTTAACTGCAAGAGTAGGTGACAGTGCACGGTACCGAGGATACAATAAAAATGCAAGTCATAATGACATAGTGTTTACAAATTATTTTTGAGGAGGAACAATTTTTTGGGTGAGTTTTATTATTATTAATTGTTGTTTTGTTATTATTCATTATTGTAGTAATAATTTTAATATTTTGCATAAAAAAATACTTTTATGACTTTTCCAAGTATGCACAAATATAAATGCGAAATTTCAGGTTGCGAAAATCGATATTATTCCAATATTCTTCCTGATTCGAGTTAATAAAATAAATATTTCTACACTTTCTCTTTTGATAATTGTAGAAAACAGGTATGGTTAAACTCTAGTAAAAGTTTTTTAGGTATTGATATTTCTTCGAATTCGAAACAAATGTGATGTGACCTGGTCCCGGAGGGCACATCGCTGCGTTAGTACGCAGGTTCACCAATATAATAAATAATAGACGGTCAGCGTTTGGATAACGATATATAATTAAATAACACCATAACAAAGGATTTAACAATAACAATATAACATAGTAATGAATAGACACTAGTCTTAAGGAGGGTTTCTATGATACACTCTCTCGGACTAGTCTCTGTTAGACTCTGTGTCTGTCTGTATCTCGAGATCTAGTAGAATCTCCTTATATGTCCGAGCGTGTCCTCCTTTAGCCTAGTGGCCTAGTTACAAGATCAACAAAGTGGTGAAAGATTGTAACATACCGAGGTCGTGTTTGGACGCACCGAGGTCGTGTTTGTATTCAATCGAAACAAGACCGGGGTCGTACCTTGATGGCGATGTGTTTTCAATACATGACCCGGTTTGGTTACCGCACAAATATATGTTTGCGAGGATCATTTTGAACATCTAAATAATTTAGTGTCTTCTAATTCCATCGGGTTCAATTGTTAGGAAGATAGTGGGCATATCTTAACTAATCTGCAATCATTTATGTTTACTATTGAGCCTAAAAGTGCTAAGATTAGTACGTTGGATACGAATGAATTAGAAGATTTTTCTCTAAATATTCCGATTAATGATGAATGATTTTAATAATTAAGCTGTCACCTATGTATGTGGAATCTTCCTAAAAAGGTTAATTTACCCGATTGAGAGGTTTGTAAATGCAGTAATCAATGAATGCGGATTTGAAGAATTACAGCATCCACCCTACAGTGCCACCTTACAGTACCGACCTCGCCCCTTGTGACTATTACCTCTTTCCAAAACTCAAAAAACAATTAACATGGCGTCGATTTTTATCGAATGACGACGTGGAAGATGCTGTGAGGTCGTATTTAGTAAGATTTCTCGTATGATGTGTGGGGTCATGGCTCATGAGTGGCTCTTTAAGAGAAGCCACTTTTGAAATAAATGACTTTTCTTTCTTAAATTTATTAATTTAAAGGAACCGTTTTTAAGATAATTGTAATTGAAAGAATATTACCAACGCAAATGCGAGTGTTTCCGTAACCATTTCTTCTATGATGAATTTAAACGACTCTCGACCATTTTATAAGAATAATGTAGTTGCTGCTTATGCTACCTAGCTCAGAGAAGTTGAGCAATTTCTCTAAATTAATCCAAAATAATGTATTTCAATACATTCATGCTAAACAAGGCAAGACTCGTACAGCCAAAATTCTGTTTTATAATAATGCCTTCATAGATTCTTGTCAAGGTATTATTGATGCATTTGCCAATAAATTTTCTTCTGGACACTCCGAGTAGCGATTTTGCTTACATGCTTACATTACACTAATTATATTCCTTTTACATTAGTGTCAGTAACTGAAGACGATGTACTTAGCATATAATCGCAAAATTTTCCTACAGAAATATTGCGGGTGATGATTTCATTGCTAGTTTTATCCTACATAATACAAAATTTTCCTTTGTAAAACCGATGACTTATTATTAAGATGACAATTCGAACAGCTACTTTCGCGACCATCTGGAAGCGAGAGAGGATGAGTTCAGTATTTAAAAAAGGCGATAATACTTGCGTTGATTACTATAGACCCATATCAATATTGTCGAATTTTTCTAAAGAATTTGAAAGTGTAATTGGTTCCTGTCTGTGCCATAACATCAAATACTACATATCTCCATTTCAACAGTGTAAAATCTGGTGATTATCTGCCAGTTTATTAGTCAGCAGCTTGATATTCATGGCCAAGTCGACGTGTTGCATACAGACTTTATGAGATTGACCACGGAATTTTACTTGGTTTGGGCTTCCCTATCACTTCTACAGTCTCACTTGGCTAGTAGGTCCTCTCCTATTTATCTTATTTATATATATATATATATATATATATATATATATATATATAAATATAAATATATATATATTTTTAGGTATATAACCCCTTACCACAATGATCTATCTTGTTCACTATTTGCTTGTGCAGATGATCTAAAAATATATTTATCCATCAGAACTTGGGATGATGTGTTACATTTGCAATGGAATTTGAACTTTCTCTCCCAATGGTGCTCCACTTGTAAATTGGGATTGAACATTAACAAATGCTGCTACTTCTCTTACGCAGAGTTAATTTTATCAACTCCAGTTACTTTGTAAATGATTCAATTCTTAATAAAGGACTTTTTAAAGGTTTTTTTTTAAATTAATTTAACTTTTGTGCCGCATATCAATAACATGTGAGCCGCTGCTTCAAAAATACTAGGCTTTGTTTTACGTACCTGAAAATTCTTTAGTTTTATGTTTTTGTTCAGAACTCTGTTTTATAGTTTTGTCCTTAGTAAATTAGAGTATGCTTGTCCTGTTTGGTCGCCTCATTGTATTTATCTTGTTATTCATTGAATTAGGTCGTTTTTTTTAGTATTTGTCATTCAAAATTTATGATATCTATTCTGAGCGAAATATTGTCTACAATTTGCTGCTAAGAAGACATGGTGTACCTTCTTTAGGCCATGGCCAAACTAGTCTGGGAGCGAGGTTTGTGTGGAAGTTATTCGTGGTACCATTGACTACCCTCATTTACTTTTCTCTATCAAGTTTCTTGTTCCCCGTATTTACTATCGTTCTTCTCTTATCATTGCCTTTCCTTTCTCCAGGATTAACATGCTACATGGCTCTCCGCTCATAACGATATACCGCGTTGCAGATATATTATATGAAGACATTTTCTTCAATTCTGTAGCATACAAAAAGTTCCTGTATAAATATGAGTCCCGCAGTTGGTAAATACATTGAACTATATAAGCATTTTATGGCATATTCTTCGTTTCCACGAGTTGCTTGAATATATTTATCAAATTATTGGATAAAAACTTAAAAAAAGGTATATAACCCCTTACCACAATTACTAATCGTATCCTAAATACGTATTTCGACAACTAAGTTGTCATCATCATTAGGTCAAACCATTAATCAAGGTGTCGCACATGGGGCACAGTAAAGCTAGAACATCGCTTACGCAACAACTACTTTACACGGCGTCCACGTATAGACTAATTTAAACATGCATCCAACGAAAAGATCGACAAACTCACCTCTCTTAGGGAAACGGCATTCACATATGTTTATACTCCAATTTGATATATATCGAACGAAAGATCGACAAAGATTACCTCTCTTAAGGAAACGGCACTCAACATGTGTTAATACTTCAATTTAAAACGTCGACGACCCTTTTATGGTTCTAACAATGAAAAGAGACAAGTGAAGGGGATCGGTCCTTTATCACCGTTCATGGAGTGTTGTATGTTTTTAGCGATATGTATACTTTCGTAGGCGTCAAGATCGCGGGGGTTATTAATGTCCTTGACCAGCTTTAACCCTTTAATCGACACATTGTGTAGTGTACTTAAAGCATGGTTGGCAACGTTAGATTTATCCGGTCTATTTTATTTAATATGTGATATGTGTTCTTTAAACCGGGTTATTATTGGTGGTTTTGTTTGGCCTATATATTTCAAATTACAATCATCGCAACTAATTTCGTATATACCTGATTTCGAATTAAAATTAGTTCTATCTTTAGTATTCCCTAGGAGACTTTTGATAGTATTTTCGGACCGAAAGGCAACTTGGAGACCTCTTTCTTTCACAACTTTCTTAATATTTTTCGTGATGGGGTGGTATGGTAAACACATGTACTTTTTCTCCTGGTTACTTTGAGATATCAAACTTGTGGATTTTTTATTTTTATTTTCTAATTAATTTGTTGATTATTTCTATGTCAAAGTCATTATATGTCGCGATATTTTTAATGAAATCCAGTTCTATTTCATATCTCTCTTTTGTTAACGGAAAATTTAGTAACCGATTGACTAAGAAATTAAAGGAAGCTGTCTTATGTTGATAACTATGATTTGAATCCGCGATGATGAATCTATTAAAATTGGTTTCTTTCCGGAAAATATCGATTTCTATTTTATGTTTATTCCTAATCAGTAAAGTATCTAAAAATGGTATCCTGCCATTGCGTTCCTTTTCCACCGTAAATTTAATCGTCGGAAATTTCAAATGTAATTGATTCATGAACATGTCTAGTTCGCATTTCCGAGTATCAAAAATCACGAGAATGTCATCTACGTACCTAATCCAGACTCTCGGGAAATATTTAGCGTTAACGCTAACGCTAGGAACTCATATCCTAATTCGACAAATTTAGAGAATGCAATAACGAATGATGAATGAAAGAACGCGTTATTTTAATAGAATAGCTAGTAGTAAAAGCGATACATTCCTGGACGATAATGTAAATTGTTGGCCGAGGCGTTAAACCGAATCTGAAATTGCGCCGAGAAAGTATGCAATCTTGACTGATTTCAGAAAAAACTATTGTCTAAATAACAGCGGTCGCTTTCCTGTCACTTCGGTATCGAGACGTGTCAGTACATTAGCATAGTTTTGAGCAGTTATTGCACTTTGCTTCTGTAAATAGTCAATAATGATTAAGAGCCTTTGGAAACCCAATATGTGGTGACTTATTTATTAAAGCAGAAATGTATCCACTTCTTGCGTTTTGTGTATGCTTTGAATTTCTTCTTGCCTATAATCTTTGTCGGATAAATTCTGCGACCCTGAAACAAATGTGTTTACTACGGTATAGTTAGTTGCGTTGGATGGTAATGCAATATCATATTCAGTCACAGATTTGACTGTACTTTCAATGAATTGAAAGTACAATGTGCCAATTTTATATTTTAATTTAGCCGTTGCTAGAATTACTCTAGAAATGGTTACGAATTCTAGTTAAAAAAGATATACAGTACAAATCTCTTCCCTATAGTCACCTACAAACGTGTATTACGTATGTGTGCGTTCGAAAAGCGAGGAGTGGGGACGCACATAGCATGTATGTATGTATGTATCATAATTTATCATACATACATACATATGTACTGTAGATCAGTTTGGATGTAAGCAGTAAGCACATACATAGTATAAACGTCGATGAATGTGGAACTACCGTCAATAATAGGGACTTTATGTATTATGTAATAATAAACACAAATAAGTGTGGACTTTTTGGAAGATTTTAATATTTTTAACGTTTAAAACAATGTCAGATATACCTATAACAATAACAATAAATAAAGCGGTAAATCATAATAACTTCTATATTCTATACATAATAAATAAAACTAGAATTAAAAATATAAAAAGTAAACTATTTAATGTATTGTATGCTCAAAACGGTCTCCTAATGCAAACAAGCAATGTCCTAATCTGTCATAACAGTTTCTCTGAACATTTAAAATCGTTTGCGGTTGAATATTTAGGATAGATTCAACTATTTTCGCCCGTAATTCCTCCAGATTATTAGGTCTGTTATTTGGAAACCCATAAATTGATGTCTTAAGGTAACCCCAGAGAAAAAAATCATTAGGAGATAGATCAGGTGATCTAGGTGGCCATTGAATATCGCTCCAGCCGGTTAGTACTCTGTCATCAAATATGCTGCGCAAATATTCAATTACAGCATTATGAGCAGGACAACCGTCTTGCTGAAACCAAATAAGATTTATGTCTGCTACATTTCGTATAGCAGGAATTATATTATCCTGCAGAAGACTTAAATATTTGGCTGCATTTAGGTTTCCTTGTATAAAAAACGGACCAATTATATTGTTGCCCAATAGGCCAGCCCAAACATTTAATTTTTCCGGATATTGAGTTCTAGCATTATAAACAATATGCTTATTTTCCCTTGACCAATATCTTGCAATGCTTGGATTATGGCGACCGTATAAAGGAAATGAACTTTCATCAGTAAACAATATGTTTTTTACAAAATTATCGTCGTTATTACATCGTTCGATGACTTGTTCGCAAAATTGCATACGTTTATATTTATCATCGGGAAAAATCACATTCGTTTTCCTTAATTTATACGAACGATACTTATTTTTTTTCAAAACCCTACGAACGGTGCAGCTGGCAATGTTAAGCTGTTCGGCGATTTTCGTGCTAGACGATTGTGGCTGCTCCTCTACAGAAGCACAAATAAAAAAATCACGTTCTTCATTTTGCGGTACCTTTACCTTCGTATGTTTTAACGGATTTAAACAGCCATATTTTTCGAAATTTTTAATTATGTGTCTTATTGTTTCAAACGCAATGGTACGTTGAAAGTTAATTTGAAATACCCGTGCAATTTCTCTTATGCTGCGACCAAGATGATACTGTTTTACGACATATTTTGTTTGTTCAAGGGTAAAAATATCCATCGTGAATACGGACTATTCGCAAAAGTTGAGCAAACCATCCAACTTGGCAAGTAAACTGTAACTAATGGCATGTATCACATGTATGCATTACTATGCATCGCTTCGTGCGTCCCCACTCCTCGCTTCTTGAACGCACACATACGTAATATACGTTTGTAGGTGACTATAGGGAAGAGATTTGTACTGTATAACCCCACGGCGTCCACGTCTACACTTAGTGTATACGTGGACGCCGTGTAAAGTTGTTGCGTGACCAGTTGCGCTAGCTTTACTGTGTTCCATGTGCGACATTTTGATTTTGTTGTTTTATCTACTGATGATGACAACTTAGTTGTCGAAATACATATTTAGGATACGATTAATAATTGTGGTAAGGGATTATATACCTTTTTTAAGTTTTTACTTAACCACAGTCTCCAAAGAAACACTTTTTACGAATTCTAGTCTTTTGCGGCTGGTACGGTTATGTTGCAAATAAATGGTGGCCACTTTGAGGACTTGCCCTGAAAGAATTTATTTTTCCTGTCATGATTCCTTTTGGCTTTGTTGTTTCTGTTATTATTATTATTATTATGTTATACCTTTTCTCCTGTTTTTTTATGATAAGTTGACGTGTATTGGAATAAACAAAGTTCTGTTCAGAACTGTCATTTGTTGTATTATGTTTATTATTATTAAAATAGATTAATATGATGGCGAATGTAACATCTTGAATGGCATCTGTCTTAATTTAACATGTTGATGTTGACACTTTAACAGCGATGTCATTCTGATAGTGTAATATAAGCTTAGTAACCGATTTTATCCATATTAACACCTGTAGTGCCCTTTCTGGGATTGGTGGATCTTAAACATCTCACAGCTCCGTTATGCAACAAATTAATTTTTCTTCGTTTGCATTTCTGGAATCTAGATTGTCATCGGCGCTAAGTATATATTCATTATAAATTCTTTATTGTTGTCGTGTAATTGTTATTGACTGTTTGTCAATAAATATTATTATTAACATGATATTTTCAGGAAATATCGACTCAAATAAATTTTATATACAGGATTAGTTAAAAGTATGGAGACGGCGATTTATTTTCGTTAATATTCATTTTAGGGAATTATGTTCAATATGAAAGTTTGTTAGGATATTTTGATCTACATTTGAGAATATTTGAATTTTTTTTTTCTTCAATTGTTTTTTAGTTACGCCTGTCCGCGCAGTTTTTTTTAAATAGGAACTAGTAAATTTTACTCTACCATTCGATAGAGAATTTTTTTTTTTTTGCAATAATATTTTTGTTTTTTAAAATTCATTTGAATAACTTTTTTATAAGAAAAATTAAACAAATTAATAACAAAGTAAATTAAAGTATGTGTTCAAATTGTCGTCCATTAGTAATTTGACAATGACCCAATCGATTTACAAAACTCCGAACAGAGTTCTGTAAAAAATCTCGGGGAATTTCTTGTATCGTTCTGGTAATTCGGATTTGTAAATCTTCGACGTTATCGGGCTTATCTTTGTAAAGTTTGTTTTTTACGTATCCCCAAAGAAAAAAATCTAAAGGACTTAAATCTGGCGAACGGGCTGGCCATTCAATGGTTCCTCGTCTTCCAATCCATCTGTGGGGAAAAACGTTGTCCAGATATTGACGAACATTTATATCATAATGTGGTGGGGCGCCAGATACTGTCATTGGGCAGGTGTTCATTGTTTTCATGAGGATAGAGCGTAGCACTAGCAGGTATTATTTCATTTTGCAATAACTGCAAATACAGAGCCGAAGTTAAATTGCCATGAAAAAGGGACCGATAATATGACCGCCTAGAATGCCAACCCAAACATTAACCTTTTGGGGGTACTGCGTATGGTGGTAAGGCAAAAAGTAGCTTCGTCTGAGAAAAGAATATTGTTGACAAAATTTTTATTATTATTGCAAATATTTAAGATTTCTTCAGAAAATTGTAATCTCCTATCAAAATCATCTTCCGTTAACTCGTGTACAAGGTGTACCTTATAAGGTTTATACTTTTCACTTTTTAAAAATGACACAATCGATGACTGTGAAATATTGAAATTGGCCGTTAATTGATTGGTTGATAAATGGGGATATTCAGATACAGCCAATAAAATATCCAGTTTGTTATCATCGCTTTTTGCTGTTCTAGGTCTACCACTCCTTGGCAAATCTTTAACGCTACTCGTTTGTTCAAAGCGTCTTAAAGTTTTACCAACAACGGATTTAGAAATTGGATTTCTATTTGGATGGGTATCATTAAATAAATTACAAACGACTTGTAAACTTCTGCGTCTATCTCCATAACCCAACATCATAAGTATTTCAATTCGTTCATGTTCCCTTAAACTCGCCATTGTTAATATTAACAGCAACAAATTGCACAAATGAATTATTTCTGTCAAAGATTTGACGTACACAATAACCATTGATAAAATTATGTCGCTCAAGTTTGTTTATCGCTACGCTTCTGTCTATCTGCGATGTACCGAACATCTGTTAAACACATGAACCGGCCTTTTCTTATAAAAAAAGTTATTAAAATGAATTTAAAAAAAACAAAAATATTATTGTAAAGAGAAAAAAATTCTCTATCGAATGGTAGAGTAAAATTTACTGGTTTCTATTTAAAAAAAAACTGCGTGGACAGGCGTAACTAAAAAACAATTGATGAAAAAAAAAATTCAAATATTCTCAAATGTAGATCAAAATATCCTAACAAACTTTTATAATGAACATAATTCCCTAAAATGAATATTAACTACAATAAATCGCCGTCTCCATACTTTTAACTAAGCCTGTATAAGCATCTTTCTGGCTTACAAACATAGCATGCACTGGCGGCCGTATTATTAATTCAGCGTTTATTGTAAATAAATCCACTGCAAGGGTTTCCCAAAGGAATTTTGACAATCTATACTTAGATACTTTTATAAAAGAGATAACACCAGCAGAACTTTCAAACACCCTTAACATTAATAAAATATTAGAAGCAAAATTAAATAAAATAAAAAGTTAAAACTTTTTACTAATTGCTTTAATACACACGAAAGAGAGCAGTTTGAATTGCACGAACAGGTTTCTATTCACTCTGTATAGCTTGATCTAGAGAATAGTGTTGATAATTACACCTGCAAACAATACATACTCTACAACAAACCCATTATCATCAACTGATATTACGAGCAATTAATAAAAACATTTAGTGTCTCGCATTCTGTGGAACGGATGTGTGAACGAACACGCGAATTATATTCAGTGCGGCATAGAATTCCACTGTGAGTATTTAGTAGAAACATTTTACATTTAAATACAATTTAACTTCACAAGCAAACACGTCAAGAGAGAAATAAAATGTTGAATCTTTTACAAGTTAAAAAAGTACAGGGACGGAACGAGGACATCATGAATTCTGACTTTTCACACGCGAATCAACATACGTATAGAAAAGCTAATACTTTCCAAGTAAGAGTAAATACATCTTCTCCAGAAGAAATATTGCAGGATTTATAAAACATATTAGACATTCTAACTGTTCACTGTTTATATCCAATGATAGTAAATCACATACATCGAAAACGACCGTTAAATATCTAGCCTACCTAAATAGGAGCATATTTAAAGCACATAAAGTTTTTTAGTAACGGCATATTTATTCCCTGTTCAGAAGAATCTACTTCTTTACCATCAAACAAGTCAGCAATTCAGTATACAGTACGAAATCCTGGATTGTTATTTAGAATTGTTTCAAATTTTCTTTTTACATTATCAGTAACAGCTCCAGGTAATTGAAAAAGGAATTAACCAAGATCATATACAATATTCCTGGCGTTAGTTGTAGAATATTGTGAGTTGGTCGAAGTAACCTCTAGATGGTGAATGGAATAATTTCCATAAAAATTGGCTAAATCTACCTGAATAGTTGGGTCCATAAATTGTTGTTGAGCATGTAAAATACAAACAGCATCATTAGGATACAGTAGCTGTATTATATCTTTAATGTCGCCAAAATGCATGTGGTAATAGGATGTTGCTTGTATCCATGTGCCCTAGGGTGTTATAACAGGTTCTGGTGGTAATGACACTTGAAGCAGAATTTCACGAAATAAATTCTTGCGTGTAGGTGGTCTCACAAAAACTTTCTTGACCGAAGATATCAATTTATCTGCATGCGAGTAACATTTTCTGACTTCCTCTGAAACTTGATGAGCAGCAAATGCGAAACATGTGATATGTGTGATACTACTGTATGTTTGTTGTTTATTTACAACGTGCTTTTCGCCCCACAACGATTTCAAACACGAAGTTACTCTACGTTATATATATTTGGTATTAGTTGCTTCGATTCTCTTAAGTGCAAGTAGATGTGTAGACTTTGCCGAGTCGCTATCTGTCACATATTTACGCAATATAACTCAAGTAACTAATAAAAAGGAACAATAAATCGTCCCGCTACAGATCCCTCCTGGAATGCACCCTTGACTGACGATCCATAATTATTTTATATTGACATTAACAATATTTCAGACGTAAACATACCTACTTTGTTACAGCTTGCATATTTAAAATGGGTATCGACTTACCACTATGTTCAGAAGACATTAATAACATTCTTGAAACCGTTATTGAAAAGGAGAAACTTAAAAATCCGAAAATAGAATTATCTTCTGGTTCGAAAGTTGGCGAAGGATACTTAGGAATTAATTGCTCGGTTGAAATAATTGCAGAGAATAAGACATTACACTTGTTTATTAAAGCGGCGCCTAAACATCAGAAACTAAGGCAGAGAGCCCAAATAAGATTAGCATATCAGAACGAGTTCCGTTTTTTTAACAGTATCTATCCTATTATGGAAGAATTTTACAAGAAACGAACAGGAAAATCGTTAGATTTCATCGCAAAATTTTATGCTGGAAATATTGAAGAAGTGAACGAAATTTTTGTGTTGGAAGATCTAAAACATGCCGGTTTTGATCTGAACGGTACCCATAACGTGTATAATATAGACCAACTTCTTGCTATCGTTAAGGTCTATGGTAGATTTCATGGTGTTTCTTTCGCTTTGAAAGATCAAGAGCAAAAAGTTTTCGGTGACGAGTCAAAAAATTTATCAGATTTTTTCTCATTGATATTCAACACATTGAATCTAAATGAAATTGTAAAGGCCAAATGCAAAATTATGGAAAAGTATTTGCAATCTCCTGAAGACAAACGTCTGTTTCAAAAAGTAAAATATATTTCAGAGAATGTAGAGGGTTTGATTTTGAAAATTAGAAACTTCGAAGGCGAACATCGAATCATCCTACATGGCGATTGCAGTCATAATAATATAATGCTAAGAAAACAGGTCTGTATATATCTATTCTAGTTTGTTAACTGATTTTCTAACAATTTCTATTTCAGGATAATTCTCTAGATGTACGTCTATTAGATTTCCAAGCGATAAGACTCAATTCTCCAGTACTAGATTTATCATATCTAATTTATGCTGCGTCCTTATCTGAAGAAAATTTAGCACAATTCGATTTATTCTTGGATACTTACTACGAGAGTCTTTCGCATACTATAAAAGAGCTTGGAAGCGATCCGGAAAAATTATGTCCGTTATCTGCAATTAAAGAACATTGGAAGACGTTCAGTGTTTTTGGATTGTTAATGTCGTTCTTGTTACTTTCATCTGTAATAGACGATCCTAACCAGACAACTGATATAGTTGAATATGCAAGCAGTGATAGTGTAGATGTCCCTGCAAGGTCAAGCACTAATGAAGAAGAATATGCAAAAAGGATTAAGTATTTACTCAAACATTTAGTAGATAATGAATTTATATAAATTGTGGCCATTTCCTTATCTATAGAAATTGTAAAAATTCAGAAACACCTTCAAATTATAAAGTTATTGTAAATATTTACACTTACGCATTATAACTTATAAATATTTTACTTTTAAGTGTGTATAAACCTTTATATATTTGTTTACAATAATATCGTTCAGTTTAAGAAATTTAAAAATCACAATTCTTTAAATTAATATCCGTTGTTTACTAAGTATGTAAGATAATATACAGGGTTGGGCAGAAGTAACGCATCAGTCTAATAATTCCGTAAATATAAACTTTAGAACAAAATGTTGTTAACAAAAGTTTTTTGACAAGCTATTTTGTATTGGCTTCAATAATTTGTTTTTTTTTCATAATGATTACATATGACAGCCAAAAATTTTTTTTTTTTTTTAATGGAAATAATATTATTTTTTAGACAATTCGGAATCTTTATTAAGTTCTGAATATGAATGCGTACTATTTTCATGGGGTTAGATAATAAAAATATTGAGAAAAAAATAAAATTTAATAAAAGTAAACAAACTACAAAATTAAATTAAAACGTCCTTCTACGACCTGACAGTGTCCTAAACGTTCCCAAAAATGACGAATTGTATTTTGTAAACTATTAGGTGGTATGGCTTGTATCTCACGAGTATCTTTTGCTCTCAAATCCTCTAGGCTTCTAGGTTTCTCCTTGTATACTTGCGACTTCAAGTGTCCCCAAAGAAAGAAATCCAATGGATTTAAATCGGGAGACCTAGCGGGCCAATCAATAAAACCCCGACGTCCAATCCAACGACCGGGAAAAATTGTGTCTAAATACTGTCGAACATTAATAGCATAATGTGGTGGTGCTCCATCTTGTTGAAACCATAGATTACGGTTTGGCATGCTTGGTTGATTGTCTTTAGGAAATAAAATCAACAGGTACAATATGGTTACTCAATAAATGTAAGTAACCATCACCATTTAGGTTGTGTTCCAAGAAGTACGGACATATGATTCGTTGCCCAACAATGCCAGCCCACACATTAAGTTTGTGGCGATGCTGTGTATGATTTTCTCGCATCCAATGTGGATTCTCAGTCACCCAATAACTGCAGTTATGCCTATTTACAAATCCATTTAAGTCAGAAAATACGATGTTGTTTAAAAAATTTGGATCGTTATTGGACAATTCCATTATTGTTTCACAAAACTGTAATCTTCTGTCCCGGTCATCTTCGTTAAGTTCGTGCAGTAAGTGTATCTTATAGGGCTTGTATTTGTTCGCCTTTAATATTCGTCTAATAGATCTGTTACTCATATCATTTTCTAATCCTAGTTGAGTGGTTGACGTGGTGTGATTTTCCGTTACAGCAAGTAAAACATGAATAGATCGGTCTTCATTAGTGATTTCTTTTGGTCGGCCAGCTTTAGGTATATCTCTAACATCGCCCGTTTCTCTAAATTTAGTAACCAATCTCGAAACTGTTGATTGTGCTATAGGATCTCGATCCAAATAAACATTATTGAATAAAGTGCAAACTTCGTGATGTGAACGTTGCCTGTCACCATATCCGACCATCATTAGAATTTCTATTCTTTCTTTAGTAGTTAATTTGACCATTTTCACACAAAGCGCGTATTAAAAAAAGCAAGTTTTACGATGGAAACTATTTTATTGTGAAACGTCAATAATTCAATGACAGTATAAAAATATACAATTTCCAAAGCAATCTACAAAACACTGCACTAGTCCAAATGTACGTTTATTAATTTTTTTTTCTCAATATTTTTATTATCTAACCCCATGAAAAAAGTACATATTCATATTCAGAAATTAATAAAGATTCCGAATTTTCTAAAAGAAAATATTATTTCCACTTAAAAAAAAAAATTATTTGCTGTCATATGTAATCATCATGAAAAAAAAACGTAAATGATTGAAGCCAATACAAAATATCTTGTCAAAAAACTTTTGTTGACAACATTTTGTTCTAAAGTTTATATTGACCGAATTATTAGACTGATGCGTTACTTCTGCCGAACCCCATATATAAAATTTTATCGTAATATAGAATTATTTGTTACATTGCAATTGAAATCAAGTATATAGTTTTACTAACATATAATTATTCTAAATATTCCAGAGTTGGGTTTTATTTGCGTTCTAATGAATAATTTTAGTTTCAACATAATTATCACTTTTGTGAATCTTAGGAGAATGTACCTTGAAGTTGTTAGTTTTTTGATTTTTTAATTATTGTTCTACTAAAAATTAATTTACTTTGAACCAAATGAAATATATGTTTCGGCTAAACATGTTTAGCCGAAACGTATTAGATTTAAAAGCCTAGTTTTATCTGAATTCACCTTATAATTATATAACCGCAATCCCAAGAATTTACTAAATTGGAATGGTGAGATTAATGCTAAATTAAATGTACTTACATTATATTGTCCTGTATGCTTACATTTCAACTATGACTAACTACGCCATACTTATTGTCTAGTTTCATTTCAAAATATAATTAAAGTTCTTGGTGACCGTGTTTGAGGCGTCTGTTTATTATCGTTTTTGACAGGTGGAATATTGGTAGTTTGAACTGTTCTCGGACATATGTTTGTTTTAAATTAATTTCATTCTTGTAATGTTTATATTGTCAATATACGTGGGGGAGATGTTTATGTAATAGGCAGGTATATAGTCGACAAGTTGTTTATGTTTGTTCTGTCGTTTATGGAATTCGTGTTTTTTTGTATATGAATACTTTCTAATATATTTCTTGCCTTATTATTTCTTTTCCGATGTAATTATTGAGATTTTATCAAAATTGAAAGTGTGTTTCATTTGTTTTATACGTTTTTTAGGGTTGTAATATTGCTTGAAAGTTTGTGTCCATTTAAGCGTGTTTATAGATTCCGTTGTTTGGCCGATGTATACGCTTTTGCAGTCGTTGCATGGAATTCCATAGATAACGTGTTTTCTTTAATGTAGGTATTTTGTCCTTTAATTTTGAGTGTAAGTTGTTGATATTATTAGAGTTTTTGTGAGCTATTTTTATGTTATATGTTGTTAAGCAATAACAAAATTAGAAAATTCGTCGCTGTCGTTAGAGGTATCACTGCAAATCGTTAAAGATGTTCACGCACAACTGTGTGCTGTAGAAGACGCAAAAAGTGAAAGTGTTCTAATTAAATTTGAAAGTGTTTTAGACAGAAATGCAGATTTTGACACCTTAACACGTATTTGTGAGGGCACGTCTACAGATGCGTTAAGTTGCTTAAAAAAGTATTTTGATTATGCGAATATAACATCACTAGATGTAGAACGCTCGTTTTAATATTTTTTCCTCACGGCGGACATGTTTTTCAGAAATAACCTTAGAAACGCACCTGATGTTGAAAATATACAATCGAGTTTCTCCAGTTTGTGAATCCTTGGAAGACGCTTAAAACGGTAAGTGTTTTTTTAAATCCTCTATCGTGCACACAATCACTGATTTCATACATTTTCGATTTTATTTATAGGTACATACAACGCTGCTATAATATGTACTATTCTTATTTTTCGTGTGTTTATGCATATTACTTTAATAGCAGAAAACCAAATGTATATTTAATTATTTCTGATAGAATAAATGTCTCTACTTCTATACTTATATCGGTAACAAGCTCATGTTGCGTCCCTATTCTATTGCACGTATTGCTTCAGGGCTGTTAGTATCTGCTAATAACGGCAATACAGGCGGAATTGCGTTAGACTGGTTATGCTGTGAATTCCGTAGGTGAAATCTACCAATTAGACGAGAGGTTGATTCATCTGCAGTCATCTAATCTTTTTTCACTCAAGGTAGTGTGTAGAGAGTCTGATTTTGGTGACAGAGTCCCGGAAAACAATATTATAGTGATTTTGAAGGAACGCATGGCGTTCTAAAACATGGTGTTCTACTCACCATTTTATTTTTTTTGTTCTCTTGCCTTATTGTAAAATTTAACTAAGTTCATTTTCATATATTAATCGCGTAATCAGTTTTTTAGTTCAAAATTTGGTGGTATCATTTTTTAATAGTATCAATCTCGCATATCAGATTGTTTAAAGTAAAGAAAATTGAGTAAATTAAATTAGTATTTTTTTTGAATCAGTAACGGATTCCGATGTAATTTTAATATCTAAATTTTGTTTAAATAAATATCTGTTCCATTTATTGGTAATCATTGACAACTATAGAATAACATTCTAGTTAATTTTTTTAATGTATCTTAAACACATTTTTTTTGCATATACATGCTGAACCTGTTTTGATTACTATCTGATTGGAGTATCCAATTATATGAATACATTGACGGTTAATTATTTATTGAACTATTAATTTCTATTTGTGTGTACCACCTAAGTACGTATTGCATATATTGGATGTATCGAACCTATGTAAGGTTGATTAAAGCTTTAATAAGTTACCGATGCAATACCATATAGTTTTGGGTACGATAATTCATTCTGACCAATAGTATTCCAACTGTGGAACAATTTTTTTTTTTTTGTTCCATACATATACCCCTCTGGTATAGCATATTACATTGTTTTATTCGTTGTTCTAAGCTGTTAATGAGGTTTCTTAATTAATAAATATAGTTATTATTATGAACTCTGGTTTTTTTAAAATTTTATTGTCACCTTATTTAGTATTACTAATTTATCCACTTACTACACAGAGTCTGTGCTCTCTGTTGGCTAAAGGAAAACGTGGTGGCGCCTTTTTTTATGTAAGAACCTCCCTTCAACTCGCCTCTATAACTGAGTTAGCCCTTTAGCCATAAGATCTCCGGGGCACCATAAAGTTGAAGGTAAGTTGGGTAGATTTAGGATAGTATTCGTCGGCGCAAGTGTAGTGCTCGTTGGGAAATATAGCAATTGTAATTTTTTACATTGTGAATGGTATCATTTATTATAAGAAACCTTATCATTAAAAATTCAAAGTAAAGTGTCGTCGTTGCGAATATTTTTTCAAACGAGACTTGAAATACCTGTTTGCAGTCAGTCTTTGATAACTATCGATATTTATGACAGATCTGTAAGCCCGATATGTTTTTATTTTAACAATAGTTTTGCATCATCATTCCTTACGTAATTAGTAAATTGATTGCAAATAAATAGATAACATTTTTCTCAACTTTTATTAATAATCTAATTAAATGTGTACTTATGATCTTTTATGTAAAATGAGATCAAAATATATCTAATATAAATATGTTGCAATTAGATATTACACTTAATAATAAAGGCCTTGAGTTCAAATAATACTTTCCAAAGTGAATAGGCATGTAAAGTTGATAAAGTATTTCTTAGGAGTTCGTATTGCCTAAAGTGCGAACGGCAAATTGTATTTTATCTCTTTCTAACGCACGTAAATACGCGCTGTAATACTACACACGTTAGTCATTTTAAGGTATTCTTATGCCTTAAATTTGGTCATGTGACTACAAAGAAATACTTATGAACTGTACCATACTTTTAACCGTTTTCCAAAAAAGAGGTGTTATCAATTCGTCATGTATTTTGTATATTTTTTATATTTGTTCCCGCATTACTTCTCAACTGGTTGATCAATTTTAATGATTCTGGCGTTTGATAGAGGTCCGTATCCAAGATGGTTCCATATCATAGTCAGTACCGGGCTAGTACAAACAAAAGACGACCTTTTACCTATTGGTTTGCTTACGTATTACCGATTTTTTCCAATAGAAACATTTTAACTGTTGATTCTGTTCTAATTTTATGTTAATGTCGGTCTAGTGCTAAGAAATTGATAGACGCTCATGAACTAAAGTTAGTCAATGAGTACGTTGCTCAGAAATCACGCTTACGAAGGATTACGATGGTGGTTCGGTGACTACGTGGCCCAACACAGAAAAGGCAAGTTTTTTTGACAAAAACATATTATTTTTCTATGCACTCAATACGTTTATTCCGGCAATATTCCAAATTAGTAATGTTTCCATTGCAGGTCGATAAATCCAAGCCTTTCAAATAGCTATTTATAGCAGCGACTACCTCGAAATTAGAAGAAAATCTCTTACCCCTGAGAGATTTTTACAGGTTTGGAAAGAGGTGATAATCGCTGAGAGCAAAATCTTGGGATTAGGGCTAATGAGGCATTAATTCAAATCCCAATGCATGAATTTTTGCCATTGCAATCGCAGACTTGTGGACAGATGCGTTATCCTAATCGAAAAGCGCATTTTTTCTTAGCCAAATAAGGCCGTTTCTCCTTGATTTTGTTACTTAATTATTGCAACAATTGGCAGAATACTTACCATTTATTGTTTTACCATTTTCTAAGTATGTAGTTGACCAAGATAATTCCAGGAGAATCCCAAAAAACAGTTGCCAAAACCTTTCTTACTGAGAAAACCGTGTTCGCCTTCTTTGGTGGCGGAGAACCGTTTTTGACCATTGTTTGGATTGTTCTCTGCTTTCGGGAGTATCATGGTGGACCCAGGCTTCATCTAGAATTTACATATTTGGGCGGGCGTAACATTCATCCGGCATCATCAACATAAATTTGCCCTGAATGTTTGGACTGAAATTTTAGGTGATTATTACTTAACTTCTGAAAATTATTTGGCAGACAAAGAATGTGGCTTCAAAATGACAGAGCGTCTCCACTTCTTGGATATGAGGTTCGAAGGTATTTAAATAATACCTATACAATAAGATGGATTGGCAAAAGAAGACCTGTACCTTGGCTTGCACGAAGTTCCGATTTAAATATGTTGGATTTTTACTTATGGGATTATATTAATACGCTTACCTATGAAACGCCTGTTCAAACTCAAAGTGAACTAAGAGAACGAATAATTTTAGCGGCGCAAGTAATAAGGCAAACATCTAGAATATTTGATCGTGTACGATGGTCAATGATTCGGTGGTGCAGTGCTTGTATTGAAAATCAATGGCAAAAATTTTGAAAACATTCTCAAGTTTTTTAAAATTTTTTTTTAAATGTATCCCTATTTCATTGTTTATTTTTATTCCGTTAAAGTAACATTTTCTAGTTTCGTTATTGCAATATTATTCCATGTAAATTTTTAATATAGAATTTAAAATACTATGACAGTAATAATAAAGAAATTGTGTGGCTCCTGTTATCCTTATTTCAATTCCAATTAGAACCGTACTGCTTCTAGAATATGTAGTTACGAACAGAAAACGTAATCTATAGATGTATGAAGAGTTGCCTAACATGTCAGTTAAAGCGAAGTACTTTAAAACCATTTAATTTTCCGATAAGGCGTTTCCAGAACGAAAAGATACTAAAACAAACTTAGCCGTCATGGGACGCCTGACAGATGTGAACATCGAAATTGATTGTTATTGAAAGAAGGGAATATAAAGTAAAATATATTTTGAGTTTTTAAAGAAAATATATATTTATCTATTTAAACCATACAATATGAAAATAAGAATTTCGATCATTTCTATTTTACAACCCATTTGGACTATAATTATTATACAATAACAAAGATGGAATATTAAAATTGGAGTAGTATATACCGATAGATTCGAGTAGTAGAAAATTTAAAGCGCTGACGGGGCAAAGAGGGTTAGACCCCCACCACTGCTGCAGTCTATTGTCTATTGTCAGGCATTCACATATCAATCAGCTGTGCTTGTGAATGCGAACGAAGTCCGCACCCATGTTTGTTGCGTAAGATGTATGATGGGATGCACAGAGTTATAGGGAACAGGGGCCACTCGAGAAAATTCTAAGCCAAGGACGGGCCACTACAAAGAATACTTACTTACTGTTGTAATTATGTAATCGTAATGTAATATAATCATTACAATGTAATATTTCATGTTTTATTATTTTGATGCATGACATTGCATTGACCTAACAATTTTGTTTATGTATGGCTCCACATTACTTGTCGCCACAAGTAAAATTGCATCCAGATTTTTTTGCCAGACGGTTTCGATGTTTTGTTTTGTTAGGTTTCATCACTGAAAACGTGTGCTCACATATATACGTCGATCCAAATAAGCTAGCGCATTTCAATGCATTTATTCGCAACTCTTTATAAGCGGTTTTGTCAACGCAACGGTAAAAGTTGAGTAAATTACCTTCATTAAACTTGTTTCGTAAATTATCATCATTTTGCATGTCTATCAATTCCGGCTGTATTGATTCAGGTGCATTGTCTGGTGAAATGTTGAAAGAATTGCTGAAAATATCTAATCGAGGTTTAACTTTTTTAAAGTCTAGAAAACGATCATGAAAAGCTTGTAATAAAATATCAATTTTTTAAACATAAGCGAAATTGACATCAGTTTTATTGAATTTCTCCATAATATTTTTGTAGTTCGGAAAATGAGCGTTGATATATTTTAAAGTAAATAAAAGTAATATATACAAGGAGAGGCAAATAAGTAATTAAAAAAATTAAAACAAAAATAAACTGAAAAGAAAAAAAGGGATGTTAAATTAGGCAGTAAATTAAATGTGAATTTATTGTGATTAATATAATATAATCTCTGTATCGAACAGTACAGAGTTACCTAGGGAGTTGCGAGGGAGCCTCTATCGGGCATGTTGGAAGCAAGGTCGAACGACGCTTGGGCGCTGGAACAGCACGTGGAAGTTTTAAACGTTGTGAAATTTACAGAGGTTCTGAACAGTAGACCGAAAGAATTCCTGTCTAGAAAAACGGTTTGTTTATTGCTCTAAGTTGAGAAGGGCATCGATGTTGTCGATATTTTGAAAAAATTAATTAATCAAAAGCGCGAGCTAAGAAGTTGTGATATCGATGACACAGATATCATTAAAATATCCCTTGTGAGACAAGCTTTATAACGATCTCCGACACGATATATAATAGAAGACATACATAATTAAATTAAAACAACTTAATTTAAAATGAAATGTATAAAGAAATTCAAAGCGAACGTTAAATGCTTGGTTGACCGTTCAAGTCAGGTAGAAGCCGAAGGGTTCATCGGCTAACGCGGTAACAAAAGAAAGACTTTCTCTTTGCACACGAAATGTACACAGAAAAATGGTTATGTTGAAGGTTAATATTTTAAATGCGAGACATATTTAAAGAAATATAAATTAAAATTAAAATTAAACATTCTTATATATACACGTAGGTGTAACAATATGTTGCGATGTCCAAACCAAAAGCTAATTTCTAATATTCTTAATAAACTTGTTTATTGTCAAAATAAAAAAAAGAGATAAATTTGTTAAAATAAAATTAATTCTCCCTTGACATTATTTTTTCAATAAAATAAAATTCTCAATTAAATTAAATATTCAAACAAACTCCTAGCAACAAACCATAAACATGCCATTCAAATATCCCATTCTATCGCAAAAAGCTTTTCTAACGTGAAATAATATCGAGCGATCAAGATAATTTGTAATCGAGTCGACCTTAAATCCGAAATCGTATGTATTTACTTGAACTACACATACATTACAAACGTCAAGTAAAATGTCAGTTGACAGCTAAAATAACAACTGTTAATGTAAACTATGCAACTGAGGACGAATGTATTTACGACATACAATTTAGGTTTCAAGGTTGACTCGATTACAAATTATCTTGATCGCTCGTTATATCGGGAATAATAATATCACAAGTTTCAACAAGTTTTTGTTGCAGCTTTGGTAAAGTTGTTGGTCTGTGATTGTTATAAATTTGACTTTTAGTATATCCCCAAAAGAAGAAATCAAGAAGTGACAAACCCGGAGATCTCGCAGGCCATCGAATATTGTCACATCAGGAAATTAATTTATGTTGAAATACATTTTCCAAATACTGTCGGATATTTCTGTGTTTTCATTGTATGAATTTCCTTGAAAATGCTAAGATCATCAGTTTTTTCATTTACTAAAAACATATCCATTTTAAATTGAGCGTGTTTGTATTTCTTCACATGTACATTTCAATGTAGCTGATATGCGACAGTAGACGTTTGGCGATGACAGTCACTGTCACCACGAAACGTCTACTGCAGCAATGATGGGGTATTAACTTTCTTTCGGTGTAAAGCAATAAACGAATATTAAAGAATCAATTTCATTTCAATTTTATATTGCAATTTTTTAAAAATGGATAATTATTGTGTTTATTTCCACCAGCTGATCTTTGAAATAAAAACCCTAACAAAATTATTTATCAATATATTCTCAAAGAATGTATATGGAACATAACTAAAAGTACTAGTACATAATTGCAAATTGAAAAGCCCTTATTTTTTAGATTGTCACTATCACTGTTAGCTCCACTATCACTCCACTATAACTTTAAGTTATATTCATATTACAATAATTAAAATTGCACTTCAAATACATTGCCTCCAACTATAAACATTGTTTATATCGCAATTTTGTGTTATTATAAGACATTTTCTATTTGTAGTAATAAATTTCGTTTTTACACTCATTGGCGTGAAGTGATTTCTGTCTATGTACTAATTCTGGAGTAATTCTATAACATATTTTATATAAAGTCATTAGAAATCATATGCTTTAATAAAATCTTCATTCTCCTGGAATATTCATCGTAATTTTTTATGTCCGGAAAAGTTTCGCTTTGCTCTGCATTTTCTAAATCTAAACCAGTAAAATCGATTGACTCGTTCTCTTCGGAAAGCATAATTCTTATGAGCAGAAACGCCATGTAGAGTCCAAATTTAGATTTTTCTTTCCATTGTTTTGTCATCTTTGAGAACGGGTAAAGAATATCTGGATCGCTACCCAATTTTCTAATTTGTCCTGAAAGTTCCTCGTAATATACTTTCAGGTAATACTCAAAATTATCAACGGCGTCTTGAGATGCAACAGTATAGAAGAAATATGATACGTCGATGACTGGTAAGGCTGGGTGTATCATCTGCCAATCTACTAGTATGACGTCCACGGGATGTTCTTTATGTTTGTCCTGAAAATAAAATCTAAATTCAGTCTTAAATTAAATCAAATTTCAAAGTAATTTGATGCTATCAGTGGATAATTATTAAGCCTTTTCTTAACAAGTTAATAATAAAACAAGTATTGTGCGAGGGAAAATGTGACCAGTGACCAATTATTTCTTAAGAAATTTAGTAAATTTTACTTTCATAAGTTATCGCATTCATCGTATTTACTAATGTCAAGTACAATCAGTTGTTGACATTAGCGTCGGATTTAGGAACTGTTCTTGATATATTTCACTTTATTTTTTTGGATTAATAGTTCTCTTCAGAACTCAATGCATCAACTTGGGTGTGTGACGTGAGTATAACAAAATACAATATCGAGTCTCTTTAAAAATTTTAAACGGTATAACAGTTTTGTGGTGATATGGTTAATGAATATGGATAAATGAATAATTTAGTTGTAATACTAAATTCAGGCTGAGAAATAATAAATTATATTTGTAATATTTAATTAAATGTTCATCTGATTTTTATCTTTTTTTTAATAACATTTTTTAACTGTAAAAAGGGCAGATTTGTGTGAAACAGGCGAAGTGCTTAAAGGAGATGTTCAATGTGGCTGACATTTGCGTAAATACAAGCTTTCAACAAGCATTTCACTGTTCCACTTGCCCTGATAGCGTTCTTCAATAACAGAAATGTCTTGATAAAACCTATCGTCGTGCTCGACACTTCGTCGCCAAGGTTCAGGGGAAAGAAATCCACATGCGAAGATGCAAGTGCCAAAAAATGTATTTTAACATGTGGTACCCCAATTTACGGTAACTTCTAAGAAGTTTATTAACAAATGCTATATAATTGTCGGATTTTTTTCTAAGAAAATTGTGGGTCACATTTTTAAAAGTATTCCAAGCAACACGCTCCAAGCCACTTAAAATTTTTGTATCTTGTTGTAGAAATTTAACTTGGGATTTTCCTAGTTCTCTCTTCAAGTTGTGCGTCTGAGATTTTCCGGAATTTTGGAACCCACGGCCATCTCTATCTATTGCTTTCACGAATTTTTTCATTAAACCTAATTTTGTGTGTAATGGCGGTAGAAGCATTTTATCAGGTTCAACTAGTGACTTATAAAGTATATTCCTTAGGAATATACTGAGTATCGTCGATTGAATCTGCCGATACTTGCTGGAAATCCATAATAGATGGAATTGAAGTACACATTTTTACTAATTTCAAATATAAATTACAATATATTATATACCGGGCTTTTCTTTTGTCATTACACATAGGTATAATGCATTGACTGACTTTTTTTAATTTCCAATTACACATACGCACAAATGTATGGTGGCATATAGCAGGCAATCAGTTATGCACCAGTATCATTTTCAAACTGTCAAAAATTTCTGTTTTTCGTTCATACTTAAAGCATAAATTAAATACATTTTATTGAAAAATGCATAATTTAAAACAGTTAATTATCCCAACAGGCGTATAACTTTTGCGAAGACAATTTTAAATATTTTTAACAAATTCAAAGAAGATGAATAGTATTTCTTTAAGGTTGAAATATATCTAAGATAGTAAAATTAATGTATTAAAAAAGGTAGAAAATATATCCAAAAAAGTACAAATAGATTTTAACACAAAAGGAAATTGTAGAACGTCCTCACATTACTTCTAATGAATTACCGAACGTAACTCGCGTATTGGGGGCATTTCAGTAACACGATAATAACAAATAACACGTTGTGGTATCTTACGAATAAGTGGTTTTAAAAAATGGAGAAATTTATCTTAAAAGCAGTAGTGGGAAATTCTTTTAGATAATAAATATGTTAGTATTTCCTTAATAATCACAATAACATTTGGACTGTACAATTATTTGACAGCATCACTACTGGAATTAAAGATTGAAGAAAGGAAGACAATATGCAACTAATTTTTGGAATCTGTTAAAATAAGACTATTTTCATATGAAAGAGGATCACTTACTAGAGTAGCAACTGTTTGAGAACCTCGATTTAAAGAGAAAGTGTTCGTAGTACTGAAAATGTTTCCGGGGTTACTTCTTTTCTAGATCAAGAAATGTTTAATATTATGAAGAAAGTAGATCCTGAAAATAAAGAACACATGCCTGTAATCGAAGCAGACATTAGTCCACATCAAAAATCACTTTCACTATTTGGATTTTTGCAAGAAAGAATAAGATAAAGTAAAATCAATTGCAGCCGATGTAATAATAACTATAAGGCAATACCTTCAAAGGCCAAATTCCAATCAGGACGTAGATCCTCTTTTATTTTGGAAGATAAGTTTCAAGAAAAAAGGGTATTTTTATTTTGATTTTTTATTTGGATTTTCTTTTCGGTAACAGGAATGGAGCTGAAACCCTTAAAACAATGTGCTAGGAAATACTTCTATATTCCAGCGAGTTCAGCAGAAAGTGAGAGTGTATAGTATAGCTCGTTCAATAATAGAACAAAGGTGTGCAAGACTAAAACCGAAAAATGTTAATATGATATTGTTCCTAAATAAAAATTTTAAAAATATTAATACCCAACCTTGTCCTATTAGCTAAAGATATAACTCAATGAGTTTGATCTTACTATGCTTTCTAACTATTAAAGATATAAATTTTTAAGCAATCGAATGGAAATGATTTAGATTGCCATACAGAATATACATGAAACTCTTTAAATCTATTTCAAAACTTAAAATTTATCGCGAAAATATTCTAGAATCTAGTTTAGTAATAATACTTATATTGGAAACAGTGGGTAATACCAAAGAAAATAAAACCACAAAGAATTAGGATATGTTTTTAGAAAAGAAAGAAAATCTCAGTTTGAATGAAGAAATTAATTTATTCTAACGATTAATTAAAATAAATAAAACAACATAACGAAAGCGTTTTTAGTAAGTTTTCGAAATGTCCTCTTTGTCTTTCAAGGCATTAAGCAAGGCGATTTTGAAAGCAACAAATAAACTCTGGATTTATTCCATCACATGCAGTAAGCATACGTTCTTTCAATTAATCCAATTCAATTCAATTAATCCATGAATTTGCACGTTATTATAAGTTTTACTTTTTAGGTAACCCCAAAAAAAGAAATCATTTGGAGATAAATTGGCTGATCTTTGGTGCCATCGTATTGGGCAAAACCTACCAATCCATCGTCTTTGAAATGTGTTACTTAAAAAATTCCTCACGGTGTGAGTAGAATGTGCAGGAGCCCTATCCATTTGGAACCAGAGTTGATCAACATTTAGTATCTCAATTGTTGGAAGATGTAGTTTCATAAGAGATTTAATTATTTTTCTGCAGTGAGGTTACCGTCACTAAAAACACACATTATTGCAATATGAAAGACTCTTGTCGATTAAAAAATACGTGATAGTCTTTTTGATGATTACGATACACAGAAATGTCTGTGTCTGGAGTTAACAGTTTTCATCCTTGGAGTCTAGATCTTAGTATTTCTACTTTATTTTTGACAAACTCTGGTCTCCAATAAGATCATCTAATTATAACTGATTTATTAGGTGTGATTCGTCCTCGTTAGATGGTAAATATTCATCATCGCTGGATAATAACTTGACAGTTGCATCTTGTGGTTTTTTAACATCATATTCTTCACTCGGAACACCTACGGGTCTTGGCACTGGCAAGGCTTCCGAAGAAGGTACTGGGCGAGTAGCAGATGGTAGACTAGCATAATTAATACGAGTATTTTTCTTATTTTTGTTGGAAAACCCGAAAGTTTTTGTGCAGAAAGGTAGGATCGGTAACCGATCGGTAAACATTCGAAGTATAAAAAGAATACGGTTTAACACGGCTCGGTCTTCACGGATATGGGCTGCAGCTTGGAAAATACATTGCAATGTATCGCGATCTCTCAATATGTGCACAGTTTGTAAAATTAAATAATTTTATGGACATCTTCGGTACGGAAACCGAATAGTAAGACGATATCTGTTAATTCGTGATTTGAATAAACACCATACTTCACAGAAGTTGATAACAGATTGAATTCTTACTTACAGTAAGGCATCATCGTATTTGAAACTCCCACCATTACGCTTCAGTAGGAGTAGCTCTCCAGTTATAAAGGAATATTAAATTTACGGATCTAGCCACGTGCATTTATTAAATATTTTTTTTTCTTTGATCTCGTTCGATATATCGATATATGTTTAATATTATTACAGCTATTACATTTTAAAGTATGTCGCGTATTTCGTTTACATACTGTATAATACATGTACCTCATTGACTTTTGCGTGTTTTATTTCAATGTAGCAGGACTTTCAAAACAAGAAATAAAGAAGAATTAAAAATTAAATAGGATCTGAAATTACGTTAGGTAAGAAAGATGGTAAAAAAAATTATGCTTTTTGGACGGAAAAATCAAAAAAATTATGTAAAATATTAAAAATGGAAGTAGCTATGTTAAAAATATAAATATGGGATTAGTATTTACCTCATATAAGAACATCATATTATTGCACCAGCAATCACCCTGGGTTAATATTCCATCTTCTTGTTTTGCCGTGTAAGCTTCTATTGCATTCGCTAATAATATATTTGCCAAGTCACTTGTTCTATCTAAAATCTGTTTGTCATTTACGGGGTCTAATTTTGATAAAAAATCGTTTATATTATTTTTAAACATCTGCATCATTGTGGAATTTTCCAAGTCGCTGAAGAGATTTTGCGTGGGTTCAATTAACTTGTCATATTCCTTTCTCTTTTGGTCTTTAAAGGCGAAAGAAATTGCGTGAAATTTCGCGAAAGTTTGCAGTACTAAACAGAGATGTTCATCATTTAGCGGCTTCCTTTTGTTGCATAGGGTATATCCTTTTTTCTTTATATTCTCTAATGCAATAATTCTTTTGTCAGATGCTCCGTAACATTTGGAAATATTTCTAAATCCTTCTTCGACTTTTTTCTCTTCAATGAATTTTAAATAAGTTGGATAAATGTGAGTGTAGAATTGAGTTTCATTTGCATAATACCTATCTATTGGCATTGCAGCAGTCGGTTCTATATTTAAACCGCATTTAAGAAATAGTTCTAAAGAACGATTATCGTCACTGATAGTAACTGCTAAATTTTGCGATAGAAATCCATCTCCGAGTTCTGAACCTTTAGTCCATGCAACATTAGAATTTTTAGCAAGTTCTTGCACCGAAATAATAATGTCGATAAAGTCATGCACATCTTGATTTATTTCAGCTTCAGTGGACATTTTTTATAAATTTAAAACACGCTTTTACACTAATTACTAAAGATTGATACTGAAACAATAAAAATATAGTTATGTTGTACTATTTTTATCGATTCATATCGACAAATGATAAATGCTTAATTTTGCGATGTAATACTTATATTTATCAGATTTTGCATTACCTAATAGGATCTATTTTAAGGTTGGTAATAACGAGTATATACAGGCTACATATTTAATTTAAATTTGATAATTAGGGACCGGATACGAGAGGCTGATGACTTATCGCTTACGGGCGTACTATTGAAAATTTGTATTTAATTTTATTTATATAATTGGAAAACAAACGGGTGGTAATCTATAAAATACGAAATACATTTTTGTTTGTTCATTTTGTAGTTCAAGTTGAGTAAAGGAGTATTAATATTAACTAGCAATACTTTCTCAAAGTTCTCGTCTGTAAAATTTGTTCTCTTTGAACGAAACACATCCTTGTAGATAGAAAACGTCCTATCTACATCTACATAGGTTTTTTGTTTAATATTAATTATTTCTTTAATTTTCCCTTCTAATTTTAGCTATGACAACTACAGATACATACAGATATATATATATATATATATATATATATAGTATTTTCGTGACCTTGGTATGATAAGGTAAACTTAATTAGTCGGCGATTAAAGGTCTGGTTATTACTTCAAAGTGTAGATATTTAAAATAATCCTACATGTTTCGGCAATGATGCCTTTGTCAAGGATATAAAAAATATAAATGTAGGATTATTTTAAATATATACACTTTGAAGTAATAACCAGACCTTTAATCGCCGACTAATTAAGTTTACCTATATATATATATATATATATATATATATATATATATATATAATTATATATATATATATATATATATATATATATATATATAGAATAAAATAAATCTAAAGCAGGCAAGCGGTCTGTCATTTAAAAACTCGTTTATTAATTATCCCTATATTTCGCAACAACTTTGTTGCTTCTTCCGGAGATAAAAAAGTAGAGTTCAAAAAAATAATAAAAGTGACGTACGAGGACAATAAAATTGTCCTTTTTTATCTCAGGAAGAAGCAACAAAATTGTTGCGAAATATAGGGATAATTAATAAACGAGTTTTTAATTGACAGACCGTTTGACCACTTTTAATTTTATTTTATTCAATATATTACAGTCGATAATTTCGTTTAAATTATATATATATATATATATATATATATATATATATATATATATATATATATATATATATATATATATATATATATATATATATATATATATATATATATATATATATATATATTAGAGTGTCCCTTATTTTAAAATTTTTTGAAATATTGAAACGGTACCCTCTCATTTTTTTCCATTGGACTAGAAAATAACTCACGTAAAATTTTTCGCCTCCCCGACCACGCCTTCCCTAAGCGACGGGGCTCTGAAGATAGCAGTATGAATTGTTCGTATGATTTCGATTTGTTTGAATCTGCAATGCTTTTGTTTATTGCTATGATGAAGAAATTTAAATTAGTAGAACATAGATGGAGGTAGCCCCATGTGGAGTGGGCTATGACGCCTGCAGATCAATTTTCGCTACACAAGAAAATCGGTTGGATCTGCTTATAAGCACTGGAGTAGACCTCAATTAGGTGTTTTTAAGTTTTTTGTTTTAAAATTTTTACGGTACTCTACCATTTTTTACTATTTGACGTAAATATAACTCATGCAAATTTTTACGCCCGCACGACCACGCTTTTGCTATGGTGCGAGCCCTAAAAATGTTCCTTTATTCTTTTATAACTTTTTTTAAATTTCTTTTTTTTAACAAGTTTTATTTAAATAAAACTAAACAATTTCATGAGGAAAACGTAACATTAAGATAATAATTAAAAATAAGAAATTCATTTAAAAAAATAAAAGTATAAAATTAAAATTAAAGCTTTTGTGTTAAAAGACAAATTTTTTTTAAATTTTATACTTTTATTTTTTTAACACAAAAGCTTTAATTCTAATTTTATACTTTTATTTTTTTAGATGAATTTCTTACTTTTAATTATTATCTTAATGTTACGTTTTCCTCATGAATGTTTAGTTTTATTTAAATAAAAACTTGTTAAAAAAAAGAAATTTAAAAAAGTTATAAAAGAATAAAGGAACATTTTTAGGGCCCGCACCATAGGGAAGGCGTGGTCGTGCGGGCGTAAAAATTTGCATGAGCTATATTTACGTCAAATAGTAAAAAATGGTAGAGCACCGTAAAATTTTAAAACAAAAAACTTAAAAACACCTAAATGAGGTCTACTCCAGTGCTTATAAGCAGATCCAACCGATTTTCTTGTGTAGCGAAAATTGATCTGCAGGCGTCATAGCCCACTCCACATGGGGCTACCTCCATCTATGTTCTACTAATTTAAATTCTTCATCATAGCAATAAACAAAAGCATTGCAGATTCAAACAAATCGAAATCATACGAACAATTCATAGTGCTATCTTCATAGCCCCGTCGCTTAGGGAAGGCGTGGTCGGGGAGGCGAAAAATTTTACGTGAGTTATTTTCTAGTCCAATGGAAAAAAATGAGAGGGTACCGTTTCAACATTTCAAAAAATTTTAAAATAAGGGACACTAATATATATATATATATATATATGTGTTTTCTTTCTGGTTTCCGCGGGTAGTAGTATGTGCTGTAACTGGATTCCGGGTTTTCTTCCGAGTTTCCACTGTTTGGTCGTCGTAAAGACCGGTGTTGGTTTCTAGACGACGTTTCAGCAAAGTCACATTTGCCATCTTCAGGTCTGCAATAACTGTCTGCTTCTGCTTCTGGTTACTCGTAAACTTTATGAGCATACTTCAAATGAAATGCAGTCATTTGAGTAGATCTCTGAAATTAAGAGATATCATAATCGGTTAAGAATTAAGAAAGTTAAATAAAGTTTTATCAATTTCTATTAGAAAGAAAGTTAAACTATATATGTATATATATATATATATATATATACAGTGCTTCTCAAAAGTCCCCCCCCCCTCTTATCTTTGGAACGATTATACATTCACAAGTGAAATTTGGAAACTGAATATTGTAGGTTATAAACTTCCCTACTAGTGATGATAGATGACGAAATCGTCATAGATGACGTCACAAGGCCATTGTGACCATTAATTTTAAATGGAACGCTACGGCAAGCGACACCTCTTTTAAAAGGTATCGAAAAAACCTATTCAATGATACTAATTTTGTTTGTGTTTGAGGCAGTTTTAATGGCTCATTAGTAAACACAGTATGATATTAAATACAGATTTAAGAAATAGTATGTACTTAAAGAAATTGCTCGAAGTGATCTCCTTTACTTCCTGACAGTAAAATATCCTATTTTTAAACTCTTCTCGTACTTCTTCAAATGTGTCTGCGGAAACAGCCTCACATTCTGCAACAATACGTTGTTTTAAAACGTCAATATTGTCAAGTTCAGTGGCGTAAACCTTCGATTTAAGGTACCCCCACAGAAAAAAATCCAAAGGTGTGAGGTCCGGTGATCGAGGTGGCCATTCCGTTGAACCTCGTCGTCCAATCCATCTACCAGGATACTCCTCATGCAAATACCGTCTTACTGCACCGTAATAGTGTGGAGGAGCACCATCCTGTTGGAATGTTATTTCCAAATTGCCGAATTCATCTGGATTATCTTCCAAAATTTCAAGGACTAACGGTTCTATTGCGTTTTGCAACATCTCCAGATAAACCTCACCAGTTAAATTAGTATTTTAAAAAATAGGCCCAACGATGTGGTTTCCCAGGATACCTGCCCAAACATTCACCTTCTGGGGAAATTGGGTATGTGTTTCACGAAACAGGTGAGGATTTGCGTCACTCCAATACCTCACATTCTGTGTATTTACATTTCCATTTAGATAGAAAGTACTTTCGTCACTAAAACAAATTGCTTTGACGTAGTCTGGCTGTTGGTTAATTTTAGTTTCCATATTTTCACAAAATTCTAGTCTTCGGTCTGGGTCGTCGTCTGAGAGTTGATGAACCATTTTTAATTTGTATGTATGAAATTTGTATTTTTTCAACACCCTGTGTATTGTACTTCGACTTCGACGTTAAACAATGTTTAGTGACTTATTATTGTAAACGAGCAAACAGAGTTTAGCCTTTCGCCGATAATGAGGGCAGTTATTTGAATTTAATGAGCTTTGAATAATTATATTGTATCTTAAAATACCCTTTTCCATTTGAACGAAAATTTGTTAGTAACGTTATCCCCTTTTTATTTTGTAGTTACATACATCTATTTATACTTTAGAAAATTTATTCTTATGTTAATTGAAAATGGACTGCAGAGTCCGAAACAATTGTCTTATTTTATGTAAATAAAATTTAGTGAAACATATAACCAAGTGTTCTTTTTTCATCGTGAATTTATCAAGATGTTTCACCAAGTGCCAAGCGAGAGTTCAATCAATTTAATTTGAAAGTTTTTATGACCACGTGTTGCTTCAGGGCCGTTAATGTTGGCTGATGAAAAGCTATTGTTAATATAGGCTAATGAAAAGTTGCTAAGTTATTTTCTGCTAGGGAAAACGGTTATTGTCAGTATCCCCTAAGAAAAATTTCATCCGTAACCATCTAATTACCTGGACCCAGAATAACCACGCAATTGAATTCAAAGGTCATCTATAATGCAAGGTAGTGTGTGTAGGATAATATTTTTTGTGACAGAGTCCCAGAAAAATTAATATAATAATTATTTTGGAGGACCGCATGGTGTCCTAAAACATGGTGTTCGACTCACCATTTTATTTCAGTTCATCACGTATATAACTCGCTTAATCACTTTCCTAATTTAAATTGTTGTAATATTTTTTATATAGTATCAATCTCATATATCAGATTTGTTTAAAAATAAGAATTTTGAGTAAATTAAATTCAATATATTTTTTTTTAATCACTAACGGAATCTTATGTGATTTTTTTTATACATATCTAATGTTGTTTAAATAAATTATTTTCCATTTTGTTGGTCAATTTCACAATTATAGAAAGATGTTCTAGTTATTTTTTTAATGTTAATTGAATAGTATTAGAATTATACTAATGGTTGGACGCCTTGGTGTGTTTAAAAACCTATTACATAAGTTCACCAGTTCTTCTCATATAATTTCTGTGTCTGCGGCTAGATGTCGGAGAGCAAGCAATATTTTGCACAGTTGACCCTCACAGGCTCCTCGTCGGTCTATTTATCCCTAAGTGTATGGTAGAAAATTGTATAATCAAATAACTAAGTTATCTCCAGCTAAGCACTGATAAATAAAAGAGTTTGTTAAGGAAATATGTGTAAAAGTTTATTAAAATAAGATTTCCGTACACGATAACAAATAAACGTGCCTAACGACAAATTATGGAATTAATATTAAGTGCACGTGTGAATTGAAAAGGTTATATTATTATGGCAATGATATTTTCATGTAAATTATAATATAAATACATCAACAAACAAATTCAGGTGAGTATTACAATTCTTAATAATAAAAGTTCTTTGACAAATTCTTTGTAAGTTGAAAATGTAATTTTTAAAGTAAAATTATGAGTTTTGATTTGGTAAAATTTTGTTTTAGTTGTAAAATGTTTTAATAAGTCTTTTTCGAAATAATTTAGCTTAATAAAACCTGTTTTTCGAAGAATATGGGCAGGTATCTTGAATGATGTCGGCGTAGATCAGGAATTCGAAGTATGGTTCAAGTACGGAGTCTTCGATACTGCGATGCCGGCTTTGGCGTACTTCGACGGTGTTGGTTTTTTTTCGGGCCGGTGTTCCAATCGAAAAGATGCTATGAACGATTACCGGTCGTTCTTCGGTGTTATCGCCTTCAAAAATGGTTTTAAAGTAGCTCCAAATTTATGTGTTTCTTTTCCGGATACTTTTAAAATTCTAACTCAGGTATTTTAGATTTTATTAATTTTAAAACTTCGGAGTAGCACTTTTTCCTGGCACTCGTAATAAAAATTTCTACTGACGCCTTGATGGCAATTATTTCTTCCAAAACCTAGTATGCATTTATGAAATAGCCTCGAATTTTACTTTAAATTACTTGTAATAATACTTTGAATATAAATGGAATGTTGATTTAAACGTGAAAACAAAATTAAAATAATATTTTACAAATAGTTGTTATTAGTTTTTGAATGTGGGGTTATGTTTTATGCGTAGAAAGAAAATAACCTATTCGCGGGTTTGTTTACATTAAAAAAGTGGGCGTGTCTAATTAGTATCGATACAAAATTTTAATGTAGATAAATTAGCTATCTGTTTATTTCGCGCTAATGATTTTAATTATGAAAATGACAATTTAAAAATATAAAAAGTAAATTTTGAAATTAATATAAATTAATTTGAAATATACAAAGTTATCGTAATATTAATTTATTTATATTTCGATACTAATTTTACAAATTATGTCCGCCAATTTAACCATTCTATTGTATGTTATTTTTATGTTAATTTCTGTCTTTCCCTTTGAAATTAGCTGGAATGATGGTGCAATTTACCCCATAACAATATATATATATATATATATATATATATATATATATATATAATATTTTCGTGACCTTGGTATGATATGGTAAACTTAATAAGTCGGCGATTAAAGGTCTGGTTTATTACTTCAAAGTATATATATTTAAAACAACCCTACATGTTTCGGCAATGATGCCTTTGTCAAGGATATAAAAAATATATATACCTTGTAGTAATAAACCAGACCTTTAATCGCCGACTTATTAAGTTTACCATATACATATATATATATATAAATATAATAACTTCGTGACCTTGGTATGATATGGTAAACCTAATCAGTAGGCGATTAAAGGGCTGTATATTACTTCAAAATATATGTATTTAAAAAACTCTACATGTTTCGGCTGTGTACGCCTTTATCAAGAGAATACAAAATATGAATCATATTTTGTATTCTCTTGATAAAGGCGTACACAGCCGAAACATGTAGAGTTTTTTAAATACATATATTTTGAAGTAATATACAGACCTTTAATCGCCTACTGATTAGGTTTACTATATATATATATATATATATCCCGTTTGTCGGACAAATAAAGCCTAATCCTAATTACGTCTAATTGCTTCGCAGTAGGACGACCAAATTCACTAACTCTATACACTCGCACGTCTAATAGGATAATCTCCCGCAATCATACTTTCCGAGAAGGGGCCAAATATAGTGCACATAATCCATTCTAGATGGCGCAGCCGGGATCACAAAGAAAATAATTAATATAATGAACTAAATTTGATATACATCTTCATCTATAGGGCGGTAACAACTTACAATAAGTAACAACAAGTTTTTAATTGTTTATCTGGACCATTAAAGCAAATTAGTATGTCGTCAACATACCTAAGCCTATTAAACAAGGGACGTGTACTTATTTTTAATTTCTAATTTGTTCGTGAAAATTTCGGCTTATAAGGAGCTTAGTGAGTTCCCCATTGCTAAGCCTTCTGCTTGTTTATAAAGTTTCTTTTTATATATAAATTGAAAACAATTTTGTTCCAGGCACGTTTCTAAAAGCTATAAAATTACGGTCTTTGTGACAATGTTCGTGTTATTACGTTCTAGTTGTAAAGTGATAAAATAACATTTACTATAGAAACAGAAATTAATAAAAGCATTAATTTTCTAGACTTAATCATAACACACAAAACTAACGTACCTATTAGTAAAAGTAATTTCGACCTCGAACTAAACAAGTTATACACAATAGCATTAAACAATTGTTACTCTATAAATATTATCAATAACATTCTGAATAGTCAATAAAAATCTAAAACCATTTCTTTAGTTTACCCAAAATTAAAACATTTCGAAAAAATTTAAAACAGACGATACTATACAGAACATTATTAAAAGCAACAAAGATCAAATAGACACAGAATCAAACTCTGGTGTATATAAGTTAACATGTGAAGATTGTAATAAGGTTTACGAGGGTCACTTTTTATACTTTTACAAAATCTGGGAAGAAAACAAAATTTTTGGGAACAAACTATTTTATTGTTTATCAAAACATTCGCTTTTATGGTCTATACAAAAAGAACAAAAGGAAATCATTCTGAGACAAGTAAGGTGAATATGGACAATGACACATTATTTCAACACTTTACTTCTTCAAATAGTCAACTGTTAGACGTGCTGTATGGGAACTCGCATTGTCGTGATGAAGAATAATGCGACCTTTTCGGTTGTTCTTCCTGAGTTCGTCTATAACTTTTGGCAAACAAATTACTGTATACCATTCAGCGTTAACAGTTTTTCGATTCTCTAAAGGAATTATTGCGATGTGTCCTGTACAGCCGAAGAAACAAGCGATCATTTTCTTGGAAGTGCTCCTTGCATGAACAACTTTTGTGGAGTTCGGTTCGTCCTGGAACACCCATACAGTAGATTGTTGCTTGGTTTCCGGCTCATACGCATATATCCTTGTTTCGTCACGTGTGACGATGTTGTATACGGATTTTATGGTTCCTTCGTCGAATTTTTTGCGAATCCCTTTACACTAATTGACGTGAGCTGCTTTCTGTGTTTCGGTCAAGTTATGTGGAACATATTTTCTTTACAAATAAATGTTCATGTAAAATCGAATGAATTGCAGTCTGCGATATGCCAAGAGATGCTCCTACCTCACTCTAAATCACATGTCGACTGTGTTCTATCATTTTCCGCACAGTATCGATGTTTTTTGGAATCACAACAGTTTTTAGTAGACCTTTATGTGACTCATCACTCACTGAGGCACGACCATGACGAAATTCTGCAAACCAATTGTAAAATGTTTTCTCTGATGGTGATTCATTACCAAAAGTTGACCAAAGCGATATAATGCATTCTTGTGGAGTTAGGCCTTCTTTATAATCGTAAATAATCATCTAGCGAAAACCTTCACGAGTAATCTCCATTATTTTACAAACTCACTGTCACCGTCAACAAACCACTGACTCAATTTCTAAGCTATCGCGGATTTCTTATCGGCAAATGTCAAACTTTAAGCATATAGTGATTACGTATGTCAAAAGCATCATCTAGTGGTAGATTGCAAAAATATAAAAGGTGTCCCTCGTATTTAGGACAAACGGGGAGGACGTTTAAAATTAGGGTGAAAGAACACGAGAGAAGTCGTAAAGAAGAAGAAAACAGATTCAACTTTCGCAAATCATTGTTTAGAAATTAATCATAGATTTAATATAGATTTAAAAATTTTATATATTCAAGAAAAAAACAAAAAACTTAACTTAGAAATTAATAAATATAATAATTTAGAATTAGCATTAGATTTAAAGAAATCCTCTCTGCTAAATTTAAGATTGTAAAAATATTTTCACCACAATTTTTGTCAATAATTTGGACATAAATATTTGAACTTGTATTTTAAATATTCAGTATTTCATCCACCTGATGAAGCCTTCGTCAATCAACGATAAAGATATTTAGTAAAATAAAAGTTTTTTTGCTAAATACAGAATAAATAACACCTTCATAATAATATTCAGTTTCAGTTTCAAATACTATTTATCGAATGAGACAAAAAAAAAGTTTTTACTTGAGTGGCATACAATCTATGCCGGGTTTTACTAGTTAAAAATAAATTTGACATTAGAGGATTAAATAGTTGCTTTATAATTTTGATAAACTGAAATGATTTTACAAATACATAACAACGAAAGTAATGATAGCACTGGACGGACGATTCGTCAAGGACAATACGAACGTTTTAATCTCAAAGTATTTAGATTAAATAATTGATTAATTAAGTATCACTTGATATTAATTTCTACTACTTACTAAGTAGTAAGGAGTAGAACACTGGTCATAGTAAGCTAACCTTTCCGTCTAGTTTATACCCATACAACTATACAATCGAATTAAATTAATATTCGGAGAGGAATAAATATCACAAAACAACTTTAACTCGTCTTCTTCCAGTAGAAAAATGTCTACCGAAATCAGTGTTGCTGAAAACGTTAAAGAATTAATTAAGGAAATTATTTCAAGGAATAACTTAAAAGATATTTCGGATATAAAATATCAACCCGGTTCCAAATCAGGTGATGGATATTCTTCAAAAACTGTTTCCGTCCATATCATTAGCGGAAATGCCTCGCTTCGAGTGTTCCTGAAATGTGGTTTGAACATGAAATCAGCAGCCGATGATGTTTCCATTGATAAGATTTATGAGAAGGAAATATACTTTTACGATGAAGTTTGTCCAACATACGCAAAATTCTTAGAAGAGCGAAGCATGGAAAATTTCTTCAAAAATATTCCGAAATGCCATGGTACTTCTATAAAAGATAAAATTGTGGCACTCGAAGATTTAAAGGAAAAGGGCTTCACTCTTTATGACAGAAGAACGGTAATGAACGATACTCATATTAATTTTGTTTTGAAGACTTTCGCGAAATTCCATGCTATTTCGTTTGCACTAAAAGACCAAGAAAACGAAACCTATGAAAAACTAATTTCAGGCATCGGTGAAGATTTCTTCTCGAAAATGATGGAAGTTGCAAACGTGGCTCAAACAATGACGAATGGAATCAATAGTTTCGTAAATAAATTAGATCCAATAGAAGATAAATATATTTTGGACAAGTGTAACCAATTAGATAAAAAACTGATTTTTTCCCTAACCAGTCCGAAAAGATTCATGAATGAGTATTCGATTATAACACAAGGAGACTGTTGGTGTAATAACATGATGTTCTTGTATGATGTAAGTATTTAGCTAATCAAAACTTTTTTTAAGAAAATTAAATTATAACGTGGAAAACTAAACAAATCGAAATATAGATTGATTAACTGAAATTATTATTTTACAAATAATTGCTACGAAGTTTGAACAAAGTGCTCGTTACCTGTTTAAACTCGCAAGTAATAGTATGTATTGATCACGCTGAGATATTATCTGCTGTTCGATTTAATGTACCTTCAGTTAATACTCACCATACGAGTACATTCAACTTGAGTACCCCAAGAACCAACTTGCTGATGAAATCATCTGTATACCATATGATGCGGAATGCTGATACAATCTACAGCGAAATATTTTCTGGTCAAATCGTTATTTGAGTTTACGTATGTGTTCCTATAAATATTTCTTGACCGTCATATAATATATTAATGCATAGTTTTTGTTTATTTATGTCTATCTGTAACTATTATGTTTTTCTTTTTTTCTGTTTTGTCATATTGCTGTGTACTTTGATTTTCAAAATGGGCTCCAATTATTAAACATGAATCGTCGTACACACATATTCATAGTTTAGACTCTTAAAAATGTTATCAGGCTTTTTGTTTTTAAAACGGGTTCCTTGTAACTAGGCCTAGCATCCAATGAAATAAGAATAGAAATAATACGATAGCATGTTAAATTTAATACATTTATTATTCACAATTTGCAAATATATACATTAATTTTTAAATGTGTTAAATATCATCAATTATATATTCCTTTCAAGATAAAACATGGTACGTAAATGCAAATTAATTGTGTTTTCGCGAAGTAATGTAATTGTAAATATTCTTTCTACACAAAAAGTGTGTTTATATATAAATATGTGTTTATGTATGACAATACGTTATGCACGTATAAAGCATTTGTTACAATATGAAACAGACATGTAAATAATTTACATATCTGTAACTGTAAACATGAACAATACACCTCGTATTTTCAGCATTTACTTCTGCTTAATACTTATTGTCATGGATTTTTCCATGGACAAGAAAGGAAAATAATTGAACTATATATTAAACTTTTTTCTGTAGTACATTTATTAAACTTATCTATTTCATTTTGATGTTTATTTTATTTCAGACGGGGATCGTTATAAATATATTTAATTTTAAGTGATGAATTTTATTATGTTTGAAATTTTGATCCATCCTCGTATATTTAGGTTGGTCAGATGTTTAAAGCTGCCGCTACTCCGGATATCATATTGTAATAAGATGTATATTTTCTGTATATTTTTGATTTTATAGTTGGTGGGGATATCCGTGCGGATGTTGGAACTTCATTCAGAGATTAATTAAAAGTCCTTGTGGATAGGTGTATAAGTATATTGGACACGACTTAATTTTGTCTAATATTAATTGAAATTTTGAATAAAGTCGTTAATAGTTTTTGGTGCGTCGATTGTGTTTTTTAACGTAAGTATTCGTGAATTTACAAATTTTTGATATTTGTAATTTTATTTAAATGAAACACCTATCTGAAGAAAGGAATCTCTCATATTTAATTGTGACTTACTTTAATTAATGTAGGTATCTTTATAATTATTAATATATATATTGACGAAAGCGCTATAATTAACTTGTAAAAATTTTGTTAAATTTTTTTTTATGTATGCAATATAATATCTGAAAAATTTATTAGCAAAGATTTTGTGAAGGTTAGTTTTTGTCACTTTGAATATTTTAATACGTAGGTAGGTGGGGACGAGTTTGCAAGGTCATGTGATTGCATGCATGACAGTTCAGATTTGATTTCGCGCGCAGAAGTAAACAATTCTTTACTTTGACGTTTAGCTTTGGATATTTTTTTTGTTGTTTAATAAATTTTCTGGTATATTAAAACTTTATAATTTTGATCGTGGATTGTCAAGTAAGGTCTTTACTGGTTTGTATCTTCACATGATATCCAAGCCTTTTTTGTCCTTATCACTGCGTCTTTAGCAGTTCAACGTTACACTTGGTAAAGTTGATTTTTTTTTTATTTTTTTTTTATTATATTAATGTAAAGGGAAAATGTGTGTATAATTTATCTGACACCTTGTGTTTTATTTTATGATATAACCGGTATCCGAGAGGATCGACCCGAGTGACATAAGCTCAAGGAAATCTACCAGACTGGACAGCCGGCAGCATAAGTTGTAGTGTGAAGAAAAAAAATTAATAAGCAATTAAAAAGCACATTCCACTGCAATATGTTTCTGCCATCTAGGCGTCATCAGTCAAGCTAGTGAAGCAATGTATACAAATTGATACAATCTGTTAAACAACTGATTTGTATCTGTATTTATATTTTACTGAACCTTGCTTTATCTTTGTGGGCGATTTCAGTAAAATATAAGTACAGATACAAATCAGTTGTTTTTTTAGTTAAATGTATGTCGTTCCAAATTTGGTATGCCTTGAACTATTATTTAAAAAGTTACAGGTTTTGAAAAAGTGTTCCCTTAATTTTTTTGAGTATTGTATATATCTAAAATATGACTCTGAAGATCTTTGTTTGATTTTAATAAATCTTCCAAAATACACCTGTGTATCACTTTAGACCAGTGAGTCTTGCACTCTACAAAATATCAAAGTATGACACAGTCATTTTATTTAAAATGATAAATTGCGAAAGTTTATGGATTTTTATAGTTTTATAAAGTGATAATATTTCAAATGGGAAATGTGTTATTTCATATTCATGTGACGAGAATTTACCCTACCACAGAGATACTCAGTATTACACAATTTGTTTTATGCAATATTTCACATATTTAATGAAAGTTTTAATTGCGAGTTCAAAAACCCAGATATCCTTAAATGTCCGTGGGACCCTACATTACTTACAATTTAAAATATATCTGTCTTATATCTTTCGTTTTTAAAACAGAAATTAAAATTATTCCCGAACAATAAAATATGCACATAAACAAGTAATCTTATAAATTTATTTTAATGAACTTCAAAGTCTTGAATACTTTTAATACATTACTGACCTGTCGAATTTATTATTATATGAAACAAAGAAAACGATAATTCTCTTTAAATTAAAAACAAGAATTCTAGTAATGGATTAAACTCAATATAATTTAAAATACAAATTTTATTTCTGACCACCGCTTTAAGATGATTTTTCGGTAAGTGTCCTCTTCTTAAGCAATTTTCTATATATATATATATGACCTGTGACGTCAATCCTTTTTCAAATGTACAAATTCTCTCTGCTAAGTTATGTTCTATATTTAAAAACTTTCGTTCTTGTATTGATTTACGTTTTCTTAATATTTAACAGTGTTAATATTTCAAATACGTTTTTACTTTTAAACTTTTAAATAATTTTTCTCAAAACTATATGAAATCCGTTTTCTTTCTATTTATTCTGTTCTTCTCTTACGCCCGACTCTATGTTTTTTTTTATCATTCACGTTACCATATTTTAGATTTGCACGTCATATCTTTTTTTCTCTTACCAATTAATTGACTATCATTTCTTATCTTCCGTGTTCTCTTATATAGCAACTTCAAACACACCTAACCTATAGTTCTGAACTTAGTTGACAACTGCATAGTTTATTATATATAAACAAATTGTTGTATTCCCTGGTGTTGATCCTTCATTTGATTAATCATACACATTTTAAAACGAATGGCATGCTTGTTGTAGATAGGTATTACAAAATGTCAATTTTTAAAATGCACATTCTATCATGTATAGTTTATTACAAGGTTGTTATTGTCTTTTTAGGTTATTCAAATTTGTGGTGTATATCAAATAATAATATATATTTAATATTTTAAGATATTAATGGATATCTTCGTTTGAAATTTCACGTACGTCGTAGCTGTCACAATAAACAATGTATTTAAGAAATTTGCAAACTTCAAGTATTGATTATGAAATTTACTATTACTATAGTACTCTAAATATCCTTTTATATCTTGGTAGGTATAGCATGATTCAAATTTTAAGTTATTTTATTTATGAACTGAAACGTAAAGAGATATAATAATCTATATAATATTTAACGTTCAATATAAATTTACTAAATATACACAGATGTGTTTTCTTAACACTATCTGTATTGTTGCATATTAAAACTTATTACAGAAAATAACGAGAAACTCTTCATAAAATGAACTTATATTTGTTATATCGATGCTTATACAGGCTGCATTCAAAATTTACAGGTTTTCAATTTTTCACTGCTGTTTTCAGCTCTATTTATTTTTCAATTTGTTACGTTTAGAAAGAATCACAGCAATGTTTGAGATGTATGTATTATAAAGTTTTTTTATTGTGCAAATAAACTGCTATTATTATTATAAATACTTATTTTTCTGTACATATTTTGATTCGCGTGTGATAAATCGGGATTCACGATAACCTCGCTTCGTCTCTGGAACTGACATCATGCACCCCTGACCGCCGATCCCTAGATTAGTAATACTCCATAACGTTGCGCAAATGCGTATTTCTGATTTTACGAACTTAAATTTAACCACATATTTTCTTTCTTTTTTTCAGAACGAAAAACCAATTGATATAAAACTTTTAGATTGGCAACTACTTAGAGTGTCATCTCCAGTTTTTGACATTAGCTATTTCTTCTATACAATTGCTTCCGAAAAAGTCCTGAACAATCTGCATCTTCACTTAAGGACATATCACGAAGAACTATCTAAAAACATTAGAGAACTTGGAAGTGACCCCGAAATCCTTTACCCTTTACATGTCTTTGAAAAAGAATGGAAACAACACGCGTTGTATGGTTATGCCATGGCTTTTATGTTGATTAGATATATGTTATCCTCTGGAGATGAAATCGTTAATATGGAGGGCATGGATTTAGATAACCCGGAAGACCTATCAAAAATGTTTCCAAAACTGAAAGATGAAAATGAATATATACGAAGAATGAAAATATTAACGTGCCACGTAATAGAACATAATTATTTGTAATACAAACATCAAATGTTATTATATGTATTTATTTCAATAGCGTTAATAAAGATTAGCATAAGATCCTAACATTTTAAATGTATTATGAAGTTGTTACATTTTTTCGTTTTTAAAATAATTTATTCTTTGGATTATATATATTTTTATCGCAACGAAATCAAATATTATGAACAAAATTTCAACTAAATTATTTCATCTCTTTGGACTAAATAAAACGTTCCTGACGATCGAAAATTTTGTTTATTTATTCAGACAGACTAAGCTAATGCAGAATCAAGCATCTTCTCGTTTATACTTTGAGCCTTTTAAAATTTTCTTTAATTTTTGGAACAAATAATAATAAGAAGTTGATTCATTGATTATTACAAAATGATAAATAACTTTGGAAGTCTTTTTTTTACAGTCAACATTTGGTGTTATAGGAGAGCGACTTCGCATTGAATAATAAATATTTACCACAGAAAAATCTATTCAATAAATAGCATAAGTACAAATCAGTTTCGATTCTCGACGACGTACAATGTAAGCTAGCTGCTGCACGTATAAGACTGCTTCGAACAATTTCGGAGAGTTTCAGTTGCAGCTAATTGCTTCTCTGTATATATGAAAGCTTAAACAAAGCAGTCTCATCCGTGCGGTAGGTTAGATCATACACTATCAAGAACGGCCACTGATTCAAATACAATAAATAAATAATAATATTGTTACGTGCTGATATGTAGAAAGCATTTATTTCATTCGCATCACTTCGCGAAAATGCAATTGATTTGCCTTGTACAATGATAATACGATATTGAGGTAACTAGCTATAAATTGTAAAACCTTCAACTAATTAATTATTACATTTCAGGTAATCACAAGCGATTTAAATAGACAGACTGATGAGAGATATCTTTTACAAAAGCAAAGGTTCTAGCCCCGAAATGAAGTTATTCAAATATAACAAGAATGTATACGATCTAACAAAAGAATCCTTGTATTGCTTATATAATACGACAAAACAGAACTTAGTACACAGTGAATTAAAAACAAAATTGCAGACACAATACCCTCGTTGATATAGACTCTTTTTACAGAAAGAACAATAAATACCTATCTCAAACACACAGTCAAATAAATATTCATGGAAAAATCAAAGCGTTATACAATTTAAATATAGGAAAATAATACACCATACGGAAATTCCATCTATAAATCGAGTAGTTCAAAACTAAATGACCAAAATGAACTAAAAATGCAGGTAGGCAAACACAACCCAATGGTTAGAAATACAAATGCGGTTAATATTTTTAATTACAAAAGAATAAATATATTCATTCAATATTTCATGGAAACTGATACTAATTTTTCCAGACGGCACATTTGGCGGAAATATTATTCAAAAATAAGAACAATGTCATATACCAAATATTATAATGGGCGAGGAATGTAAATGATGTTTTTGTATTTTTCTAGGTACTGAAAGATAAAATCAAAGAATTAGTAAATTATCTTAATTCAATTAACAACAAAATATAGGGTGAATCAACGATCTGACGAAGTACATTTACTCATAAATAGTGAATATACTAAAAAATTTATATACTGGAGTTGATAGGGTTGCTATTGCTGCCTATTTACTTATACAGAATGTTCCGTGAATCGCTGGCACGAAAAATATATTTCTTTTTAAATTTAATGGCCTGTATATAAATCTAATTTTTGATTACACGTTAAATTTAGAATATTTTTTATTGAGGATACTTAGCAACTAGAGCCAATAGTTTTCAAGATATTTACAATTAAAGAGATAAAATGATATTTCCATGTCGGTTTTTAATTGCCAATAATTCCAGAGTGCCATGGCATAAAATAAAATAACTTGGTATGGCGTTTGCACAAGGTGTCCTATGAGATACTTTTGTACGGAAATTGTTCTAATGTATACTGGGTGTTCGCGAAGGTTCGATAAAGTGAAGGAAACTTGCGCAAAAAATCTCATGTATTTTTAATGAAACGCCCAATATTTTTTTTATATATTCCTTTTAATTGCTTTAGCAACTGTCTTTTTGTTAAGTATTCCTTATATCTATCTTAAATATTTTGGAAGATATTTAAATTTCTTTTAAAAATACCGGTTCTCTATACATTAAAAATCATAGTAGCCATGAAAAAACATAATAGCTGTTGAAAACTATTTCTGGGAAAAGATTGAACCTCTGTCAAAATAATATTATAAATAATATTATATAATTAATTATAACAATATATTCTCTAGACAACGTGAAATATTTATATGTATCTTTATTATAGCCTGGAATAAGCCAATATCTACAAAAAAGGTTTAAGTATATCAATACGTTAAGCACGTATTACGCATTTGTTACAAATGAAACAAACATACAATATACACATCTGTAACTGTACACATGGACAATACACCTAGTATTTTCCAGCAATTACTTCTGCTTAAGACACGTGTTTCTGCCATCTATTATTAATCATAGATGGCAATATCTATTTATTCCCAAATCGCCAGTGGGATAACACTGTTATCCCACTGTCGATTTGGTGAAGAGCATATCTTCTAAGGTTTACCTTAGCCCAAAACGCTACGTTTAACATTTTTCAGTTTTTAAGGTTATTCTACTGAAGATGGCAACTTAGTTGCCGAAATACGTATATAGTATTTATTGATATATATTGTGGTTAGGGTGTTTTTCTTATTTCTGTTTCAGATTACAAGCCACAGTCTCCACCAATTTCGGAACAACTGATATCAAGCTTGTAGACTGGCAACTACTTAGAGTCTCATCTCCTGTTTTCGATCTTGGCTACTTCAACTATACAATCTCTTCTGAAAAAGCTATGGTCAATCTGCTTCCTCACTTAAAGACATATTATGAAGAACTATCCTAAAATATTAGGAAACTCGGAAGTAACCCTGAAGTTGTTTACCCTCTCCGCGTCTTCGAAGAGTACTGGAAGGAGCATGCATTATATGGCTATGCTATAGCGTTCGTAACAATGAAATATATGTTATCCTCTAAAGATGAGATCGCCAGTATGGAAGGTGTGGATTTAAATAAGAAGGAAGAGTTAGCAAATATGTTTCCCAAATTAAAGAACGAGGATGAATACATGAGAAGGATGAAGATATTAACGCATAGTGTAATAAAACATGGCTATTTGTAATATTATTCAAACATTAATATGTACATTGATAGTTTTAATATTGCAATTTCATTGTACCTAACAAAATATGAATAAACTTAATTAATGGATATAGTTTATTAATTTCTAATCCTGAAACCCTAGATAGGAGCTGCATGACTCCGACTCTACTTTCATAAGCCGTTCCTCAGGCATAAGTAAGTCTACGTTTTCAATAAAAAATACTTGCACATCCAAAAAAATGTATTAATTTGGCAGAACAAGAAATAATTGTGATTTCGCTTTTGTTAAATAATTTTTACAGTCAGTAGAGGGCACAATATTTACCAATCGTATCCTTTGAGAAATTTTATAGTCATCTATCAAAATTGTTATTAATTCTTAATTTAATTCTATGAATTTAGTTCTCATACAAACGCGACATATACCGGGTTCTTCTTTTATCATTACTAATGTGTTGGTCAAAAACACATTGTAAAGAACACGTAAGCAGTTCGAAGCACAATAATAACAAAATTAATCGACAACAGTTTATACATGAACTATGTGTAACTATCACTCTGTGTACACTGCCGTTTACCTGTTAAGTAATGATTCGTGTATTTCATTTTGGAATAAATACGCGAATCAAACATTACCGAGCACGACAACGTTACGAAGGAATTTACCATCGGTGCGTAAACAGGTTGAAAATAAAATCAAAGGCGAACAGAAAAATAAAAAACTGCGGTTATGTGACGACTAGATTAGACGACTAGAACAATGAAATGGCGAAAAAATTTCAGATGTGCTATTAGATACTTTGGAAAAATTTAAACTTTCGAAAGGCCAAGTAATAATGTTTATGACCGATGGTGCCGCAACCATGTGTTCTGTAGGCCGGTCTCTTAGAAAATATTGTCCTAACTTTTACATATTACTTGTAAACTCCATGCTCTACACCTTGTGGCAGAACAGGTTCGTAGATGTTATCCAGAGGTAGATGCTTTAATATCGAGTACAAAGGCAGTATTCCTGAAATCTCCAAAATGTATTCGGAAATTTCACGAATTGTGCCCCCATACCTCTGAGCCACCACAGCCGATTCTGACATGTTGGGGTACATGGTTACGGGCGGGTTTTTACTATTATGAACATTTTGAAAAAATTAAGGACATGGTTTTATCATTCGATCCGAAAGAAAGTGCAGCTATCAATACAAGCCAGAAAAAATTTTAAGATGCCCAGATTAAAATGGATTTACAAAGTATTCGTGAGAATTACTTGGAACTAGAAGAAGCAATAACAAAATTAGAAAATTCGTCGCTGTCGTTAGAGAAATCACTGCAAATCATTAAAGATGTTCACGCACAACTGTGTGCTGTAGGAAGACGCAAAAAGTGAAAGTGTTCTAATTAAATTTGAAAGTGTTTTAGACAGAAATGCATATTTTGACACCTTAACACATATTTGTGAGGGCACGTCTACAGATGCGTTAAGTTGCTTAAAAAATGATTTTGATTATGCGAATATAACATCACTAGATGTAGAACGCTCGTTTTCCTATTTTTTCCTCACGGCGGACATGTTTTTCAGAAATAATCTTAGAAACGCACCTGATGTTGAAAATATACAATAGAGTTTCTCCAGTTTGTCAATCCTTCGAAGACGCTTAAAACAGTAAGTGTTTTTTTAAATCCTCTGTCGTGCACACGATCACTGATTTCATACATTTTCCATTTTATTTATAGGTACATACAACGCTGCTATAATATGTACTATTCTTATTTTTCGTGTGTTTATGCATATTACTTTAATAGCAGAAAACCAAATGTATATTTAATTATTTCTGATAGAATAAATGTCTCTACTTCTATACTTATATCGGTAACAAGCTCATGTTGCGTCCCTATTCTATTGCATATTCTAATATATTACGAATTACACTCCCATACCGGCGCTTATGGCGCGCACGGAAATTGGTCTGCTCTGTTAGAAAGCTATGATATATAATTGTTGATTGTTATTTTTTATTTAGGAATTTTGTTTAATAATCTTTTCTTTTGAAGCAAAGCAGTCTCAAACGAGTCTCAAAGTTCGACACATTTTGCAATATTTCGTTCGTTTGTAATTTACTCTAGGAAAATTACATTAGTAATACGTATATAATCAACTAATTAGGTATTTCTCAAAATTACCACAAACTGTTTTGTTAATTTAAATTTAGTAGGAATTTACATGGAAGAAGGTAATTTACTCACTTTTGGTTATGTGGTAAATATTATAAGCTTTGGCCTTTTACTTTTTGGAACTTTACACTCTTGCACAATGTCAATATGTAATGGGAAATATACAATTTACAAACAAATACTCAGATGCGAGAGAGGAATATGGAGATTAGATTGGATTACTGTTTAGTAAACGTAGAAATATAGAAAATTTAATTGACAACAGAAACCGAAAATAACAAAAGTTTAAATATTTTAGACAATACAGAGATCTAACAATAACATAATTATGTTAATGCGAACACATTCTGAATCGTGAAAGAATTCCAAATTATTCCTTAATATTAAAGCTAAATATAAAATACACAAATATATAAAATAAACTTCTAATAAAACTATTGTGTTATACTTTAAAAATGATCCTTACACCGTTTGTGCATTTCCAATAATTTATTCAAATTAATTGCTAATTCTAGGCATCATAGGCTGCTACCTACGCGATCTTAAATAGTAGCGCACGCTAACAACAAGGCCGACGCTTGATGTTCAGCGAATACCCCTCTCTTTCGGACTGACCCACCTGAAGGTGGTCGCTCCAACGAAATGCCCCTACCGACTAGCTCGTATGATGGAGAGCGTGTGGGATCAAAGATCGCTCGTTGGAAAGGAAAAGGCGCCACCGCATAAAGTCACGGCAGGCGCACCCCGTATACACGGCTGCGGGTGGAGCTAGATGGCCTCAGTAGCAAAAGAAAGAAGTATTCCCCCACTCCTTGTTGCTGCCAAAACGTGTAACTGTGATCTCTCTAACACACGCTGAGTAAGAAATCAAACACAAAATCCAAACTACAAATAACTTTAATCAATCAACAAGATTTCAGCAAACGATATACAGATTAACAATATAACCAAAAGTAAACAATCGGGAGTTATCAACGATATCAAATTAATTCACAAGATCCAACAGGTGTACGTTTCTCTAACTCGGTATAGCTGATTAAATATGTAAGTATTCAAAAATATACAAAACAGGTTAAGCCATCAAAAGAAAATTATTAACTTACGATCGAGGTTAAGCCTCTCTAAATGTAATGACAGGAAAGCGTAAGAATATAAAATGACGTGACCAAAATTTAAATGTCCATTAAATATTTGACACCGTGTATATAAAATTACAGCAAAATTGAGGTAAATATATAAATTTTCTAACAAAGGTAACGCTTTAAGATTCTAACAAATCAAATGTGCTCGAAAGCAAAACAAGCACAGGTATACTACATGTGAAAGCAACCCCCTGTATAACAGGTTATAATTAAATTTAATATAAATCTAAACGTCAAATTTACAAAGATTAGGTACTTCGAGAGAACGGAAGTGAGAATTCTTACTATGGTCCTGTACAAGATGTTTACATAAATATAACGAAATCACTGATTTAATATTCGACGTGCTCTCTAATTAGACAGAAGCTCCACTCAAGGTATGAGCCTCAAGGTTAATAAATTGCTCAATAAAATGGTTGCCAGAATTATAAGTTATTCATGATATTATTAATAATAGTAAATGAGGTTAATCTAAATAAAAAAGTTACCAAACTAAATTAATTTAGGGGGTGAAGCCCTTAATCTGATTAATCTAGTGAAAGGATCACAAAAGTAAGAATATGGAGAAAGGAGAAGCCCCTCTCCGTAGTTAATTAGCAATATAAATACCAAAATTTACACTATCGCACAATTGATGATAAAAGAAGTTTAGTTTTAAATTGTCTTCAACAAAAGATGTCTCCTTAAAGACAGCGAAAAATTTAAAGCACACTTAGCTGACTCCAAGACTTCGATGAAACGTTTCCCCGGAGCCTGTCTTCCTGGAAAGTTCATCAAATCAACGGAATATAAGGGTTTTCAATCACCGTACAGGAAGCTTGGTTCCAGATGGCCTTCGGTCACCACGTGGAATTATTGTCTTAACGGAATGTGTTCAAAAGATCAATTACGCCATTCCGGCTGAACAAATATGAAATCCAGAAATATTCCACAAATAATCGGATAACCCGTCAAAATCCTAAGAAGAGAAATTTGAAATAAGTAATACTCAATATATTAAAAATATCTCTTACCGCCTAACAAGCTTCTTCGAATCAAAAAAAGACACGTTATCGTGGCGATGACTTGGGAAGAAGTAATGACAGAAAACCCGCGTGTTCCTCACAATGGCCAACATACGTCATCAGAAAATTCGGGAATATAAATGAGAGAAAACGAAGCTCAAAATCTCCCAACAATTAACGTACGCCTAAAGCGTTCAAACGAGCCCACATTGAAAAATAATTAAATTTTAGGAAACGGCAAATATCAAAATCAAGGTAATTATACTTTCAAAGTAGAATTCTGTAACTGAGGGAAACAAAATTCCGAACAGAGGGCGCTCTAACGAAAACGTTAATAATTAATAAACTGAAACAGTAGTTCCAAAATTAAAGACACTGCGACAAGAAGATCTTACAATTCAAAAAGCGAATTCCCACAAAATAAAACAAAGTAACGGAGATACATGACTCGAGGAAATCGGAAAACACTGTCAGAATGATTAACGCGGCAAAAAGAATGTTTAAAGAAGTGTACTGCGTCAGATATAGCAACTTCAACAATATCGGAACTAGAATTATATAACAGAAAATATAGGGTCGGTCAAAATAATCGAACCCGAAATTAGAATTAGGAATTATTTAACTTTAGAAAAGCTTAAACGACATGATAATTAATAACCTAAAAATATAAAATAGAGTAATTTGTAACAATTGAAAAATAAGCGGATCACAATGACTTGAAGAGCCTAGAATAAGAGAAAAGGAAAAAGAATTTAACAGCATAACGCAAAGTGATTTTCTATACGTAACAACTCCCCCCTGACAAAACAGAAATTTACTTGAAAATTTATCCCAAACACTAAGGATAGGGTAAGATGAAACACAAAAAGAACTACATAAGTCGAAGCAACAGCAACTGATCGAACTAAAGTAGAAATGAGATAGGCAAAAATGTACAACAATCAATACGTCGGAAACTAAGAAAAAGCAAAAGAAATGTACTGAGAAATCGCTAATAGACGGAGTAAATCAAAAATATATGGAGACCTGAAATCATCAAATCTATTAACCAAAAATCTGATCGAACAAACTAAAAATATAATCGGTAAAACTGATTCCAAACTAAACCAGGTAATACTAACAGAAGTATACCAAAAATAACACCCAAAATAATATATTACTCGATAAACTATCCAACAATAGATAGAAACAAAACTAATCGCAGAAGACGAAATTGTCATAACGTCAAGCAAAACTATCTCAAACCAGATAAGAGCAATATGATTCGCAGGAAGCGAATTTAACTTAACGTCAAACTATCTATCTAAAACAAGATAAAAAAAAACAAAACGCAGAATACGATAATGACACAAGGTCAGCAAAACTATCGACGCTCAGATTGATTGACAGCAGAAACTCATTAGCACCACAATAACCAAACCAACTCACCATGTCAACAGTTAGCGCGGCCTAAACCACCACAGAGGCCCTTCGACATTCGGTCGGTACGAGGATTACAAATAACGAAAACTAAAAAAAACAAACAAACAGTACTGAACGGTCGTCACCCCAGCATCAGAATGTGCAACAGCCGATATCATGCCGAGTGTTCAAGCGCCACGAAGAAAACAAGAAAGGGGAAGGAAAAGCTGCATAAAGCACCGAAAAAAGCACAGACTAGGAGGGGATCATTACTCCTAGCGGCGAAAGAAGATAGAAAGCTGCGCTATGAACACAAGTCACGAAAATCGTTGCGTCACAACCAAAACTAGGGAACAACTTCCGACAGCTCAAAAGAGACTAACTACCGTGAAGCAGTAGCAGCTCAAAAAAAACAGGATTAACTAAAAAGGTATATTACTAATGTTAAGGATTCAAATGGATAAGGAAAAATAAGTAAGAATCTAAAAGGTAGGAAATGAGTAACTGAGACACTGTGTACTTACGAGTTCCAACAATCTAACAATCGTTACGTCATACGATAGAGACAACAAAAAAAAACTTAATCTGGCCAAACAAAATAAGAGGATACGATATCACAAAAGTTTAAAGTGCAGCGGCGGCCTACCAACACACTAATACGGTTTAAGACCAAAACACCAAAAATCAAAACAAACAGAGTCACGTCCAAGATCGAAACGAAAAAGTCGCGATTACAAAACGAGGGGTGTCGATCTCAGCCCTATTAGAAGCATACGGAAATAGACGACGGAATTTTTTGACGTCCACCCCGCTTCTTTACACGAAAGTGTCGACAAAATCGGAAATAAAAATGGATCACATCAGAGATGTATTCCAAAGTCCAACATAAAGATATTCTTATAGAGTCAAACACAATGGTCATTAAGAAAACGGTACACAGCAATATGCAGGTAAAATAGCAACCCATATGCCAAATATAAAACTAAAGCGAAAGAACTCTATAAGAATAATATAATAACAGTCAAAATCGGTAAACAAGTTAACAAACTGTTAACGTCAAAATCGGTATACAAAAATTGGAATCTAAAAAAAATCCAATAGACAAAATCAAACGTCCAGTACGTATATGAGTTCACAAAACCCTCACAAGAGGAAAACCTACACGGTACGATAAAACTCTATACGACAAGAACAAAATAAACTGTAAAGATCTGTATATAAGTGTGATCTCCAAATCCTCTAAACAGAGATGCAATAACAGCAAACAGAACAACACTATCAACAGTTCTAAACATTATAACGTCCAAACTCCATAATATAAATGTTAACTAAACTACAAGAAAGTTAACAGAGTCAACAAGATAACAAAGTTATCCTAGAATGTAAAAGTCATAATCATAAATGAAAATGTCAGTATCAAGAATCGATAAATGTTTCAACAAACATACGCAGTCCGATCCAAATTTGAGACAACAAACTTATCTCAGAATAAGTACAACAAAACCTAGCACACACAGCTAGAACCAAAATATACCAAAACTACAGGATCTGCGAAACGTAAACTTGTCAACACGGAAAATCGATCTAGAATAGACAAATGAAAATCAAAATAATAAAAGTAAGACAAAATCGATATACTGTACGACAAAATATTGAGACTCAACTCAAACCTGAAGAAAACGAAATGTACAGATGGAATGAACAACAATGCAAGACTCCCTTTTGGACGCCTTTTACGCCAGGGCGGATTACACCCGACTGAGTATTCGTCTAGCCCCCAGACAGGCCACAAATACCTAAACAAGATGGAACGATCTCAGATAAACAGGACTCCGTTTAGTCGCCTTTTACGACATGGTGGATTACACCAGTTTGAGTATTCGTCCAGCCCTCAAACAGGCCACAAATACCTAAACAAGATGGAACGATCTCAGATAAACAGGACTCCGTTTAGTCGCCTTTTACGACATGGTGGATTACACCAGTTTGAGTATTCGTCTAGCCCTCAAACAGGCCACAACATATTAACATATACTAGTCGTCACTCGGTTGCGCTTTCAAATGTGCGCTATTCCAAGTTCCAGGCAGAAGTTCGCCTTCACAGGTTTTGAGTTCGTAAAAATCGGAAGACAGTCGACGATTAATTCGATAAGGACAAACGAAGTTCCTACGCCAGACTATCTGATTCGGAATGAATTCTACCACACGATGTCTCAAATCACATCGAGATTTAGATTTCAGCTGGGAATCAACGACAGCAATACGAGGTACTTCCAAAGACTGATTACTACAAGAGGGTTCTACCAAACGACTAATAGGTTTCTTTAATTCAGGTTTCGATTTTAAACAAATGCGACAGCGATTAATGTATCGGATGATATCAGCTGACATTTTAGGCCAATAATATGTCTCAGAAATGTGTCCAAGAGTTTTCGAGATATTCATATGTCCACTAGCAGATGGTTTATGGTATGTCTTTAATAAATCGGAACGACGATCTTTAGGGACCAATTCCCTCCAAGAATCGCTTACGGTACCAACACTTCCACGCCAAGGGCGTACAAACTTGAAAAGTTTACCATCAAAAATCTGGAATGCTGAATATCTTTCAGGAGATTCCCTAACATGATGTAACAAACGATTATACCACTTATCAGAAGTATTAAACATGGCCTTCATTGAACAAAGTTGAGCTTGAGTGTGAATCGGCTCACGGAAAACACTTTCACGATGAAAAACGGAATTGGGAAACGGACACGGCCTCATTGACGATTCCTTCTGTCGTTTCCTAGAAGGACGACATCGAGGACAGGAATTTGCGATATGACCAAGAGCACCACATTTATAACAGAAACGAGATTTACGAGGATTTGGACAATCTCTCACCAGGTGACCTGGAACATTACAATTCCAACATTTAGATACATTGCTGGACGAAGGTACAGCTACTGCTGCTACAGCACAAGAAGTTGAAGAGTACTTGTATGCCATATCAGGCTCTTGCAAAGAAGTTTTATTGCGAGGTGGAGGAGCATAAGCTTCAATAGAAATTTTGCAAGCTTCTAATTTTCTGCACAACTTCAACAACTGATCAACAGACTTGATCTCTGTAAGACCTAGTTGACTTTGATAAAAGGGTGCAATGTTTTGCATCAAAACGTCTAACTTAAGACCTTCGGCAACCGGTACAGTCAAACGCCCAAACATACCATTCATAACAGCAACATACATTCCGATCGTCTCAGCAGGCCCCTGAGTACGCCTCTTAATTTCTTGGAAAAGCTTATCATTATAATTAGGAGGTTGGAATTGCAAACGAAGCTCTCGCACAAAATCTAACCAAGTCGATACTTTGTGACGCGTGGACCGCCACCAAATCAAAGCTTTACCTGAAAATAATTCTGTCGCAGATCTGATTAACTGCTCCTTCGAAATATTGTTCGCAATACATTTATCTTCGATCGCTTCAAGAAAAGCACTCAAAGACTGACGAGAACTTTCGCCATCGAATTTCGAGAAACTCCACCGGGACACAGGAATGACCTTAAAGGCAGAAGATGCATCAGAAACAGAAGTCGAGCTCACCGCATGAGTTGCAGTAGCACGAACAGGTGAAAACATGGGTTCTCCCACCGATTCTTCAGAATCAGACAGCTCACTGCCAGATTCAGGTGAACCATGAGCAACACTAGTTGACGCAAACACGAAGGACATGTCTGCGGGAACAGAACCAGTTAAAACAGACTTTCTGGCTTTACGAGCCTTTGACTTTAACGACGCCTGCAGAGAAACCAACTCGACCAACATTCTTGCCACTTCCTCCTCACTTTCAGGAGTTACAGGTTTCGCTCGCCTAAGACGAGAGAAGGCATGGATGATTTTAGTGTTGACTTTTCGATATCTCAAACTGGTCTCGATTTCAGAAAACTGTTCCAAAAGAGCCCTAATTTCAGCAATTTTCCCCTTAACCTCACAGGTATCTTCTTCGATGGTGAAGGGATTAGCAGGTTTCGAAATTTCAATACCACCCGACTCTAATTGAATTAAACTACGCAGTGTGGTACGCATAGCCTTGACCGGTACATTAACACCAGCTCCACGAACTCTCAGTTCGTAAACCAGCTCGTCTCTCTCCAACCTGTTAATTTCGAGCTTACCTTCCATATTGTCAATCAAAATATCAAAAACGGAGCACGAAAACCTAACCAAAAATTACGATAAAATATCAAAAGCCAATGAATCTAAAAGATTCCTAACGACCTCAAAAGTTTGATTTCCCCCCACGAGTGCGAGAGAACACAGTTCCAAAATTCAAAAAAAACTCGCCCACGTCAGGGTGCCAATTTACTTGCTACCTACGCGATCTTAAATAGTAGCGCACGCTAACAACAAGGCCGACGCTTGATGTTCAGCGAATACCCCTCTCTTTCGGACTGACCCACCTGAAGGTGGTCGCTCCAACGAAATGCCCCTACCGACTAGCTCGTATGATGGAGAGCGTGTGGGATCAAAGATCGCTCGTTGGAAAGGAAAAGGCGCCACCGCATAAAGTCACGGCAGGCGCACCCCGTATACACGGCTGCGGGTGGAGCTAGATGGCCTCAGTCGCAAAAGAGAGAAGTATTCCCCCACTCCTTGTTGCTGCCAAAACGTGTAACTGTGATCTCTCTAACACACGCTGAGTAAGAAATCAAACACAAAATCCAAACTACAAATAACTTTAATCAATCAACAAGATTTCAGCAAACGATATACAGATTAACAATATAACCAAAAGTAAACAATCGGGAGTTATCAACGATATCAAATTAATTCACAAGATCCAACAGGTGTACGTTTCTCTAACTCGGTATAGCTGATTAAATATGTAAGTATTCAAAAATATACAAAACAGGTTAAGGCATCAAAAGAAAATTATTAACTTACGATCGAGGTTAAGCCTCTCTAAATGTAATGACAGGAAAGCGTAAGAATATAAAATGACGTGACCAAAATTTAAATGTCCATTAAATATTTGACACCGTGTATATAAAATTACAGCAAAATTGAGGTAAATATATAAATTTTCTAACAAAGGTAACGCTTTAAGATTCTAACAAATCAAATGTGCTCGAAAGCAAAACAAGCACAGGTATACTACATGTGAAAGCAACCCCCTGTATAACAGGTTATAATTAAATTTAATATAAATCTAAACGTCAAATTTACAAAGATTAGGTACTTCGAGAGAACGGAAGTGAGAATTCTTACTATGGTCCTGTACAAGATGTTTACATAAATATAACGAAATCACTGATTTAATATTCGACGTGCTCTCTAATTAGACAGAAGCTCCACTCAAGGTATGAGCCTCAAGGTTAATAAATTGCTCAATAAAATGGTTGCCAGAATTATAAGTTATTCATGATATTATTAATAATAGTAAATGAGGTTAATCTAAATAAAAAAGTTACCAAACTAAATTAATTTAGGGGGTGAAGCCCTTAATCTGATTAATCTAGTGAAAGGATCACAAAAGTAAGAATATGGAGAAAGGAGAAGCCCCTCTCCGTAGTTAATTAACAATATAAATACCAAAATTTACACTATCGCACAATTGATGATAAAAGAAGTTTAGTTTTAAATTGTCTTCAACAAAAGATGTCTCCTTAAAGACAGCGAAAAATTTAAAGCACACTTAGCTGACTCCAAGACTTCGATGAAACGTTTCCCCGGAGCCTGTCTTCCTGGAAAGTTCATCAAATCAACGGAATATAAGGGTTTTCAATCACCGTACAGGAAGCTTGGTTCCAGATGGCCTTCGGTCACCACGTGGAATTATTGTCTTAACGGAATGTGTTCAAAAGATCAATTACGCCATTCCGGCTGAACAAATATGAAATCCAGAAATATTCCACAAATAATCGGATAACCCGTCAAAATCCTAAGAAGAGAAATTTGAAATAAGTAATACTCAATATATTAAAAATATCTCTTACCGCCTAACAAGCTTCTTCGAACAAAAAAAGACACGTTATCGTGGCGATGACTTGGGAAGAAGTAATGACAGAAAACCCGCGTGTTCCTCACAATGGCCGACATACGTCATCAGAAAATTCGGGAATATAAATGAGAGAAAACGAAGCTCAAAATCTCCCAACAATTAACGTACGCCTAAAGCGTTCAAACGAGCCCACATTGAAAAATAATTAAATTTTAGGAAACGGCAAATATCAAAATCAAGGTAATTATACTTTCAAAGTAGAATTCTGTAACTGAGGGAAACAAAATTCCGAACAGAGGGCGCTCTAACGAAAACGTTAATAATTAATAAACTGAAACAGTAGTTCCAAAATTAAAGACATTGCGACAAGAAGATCTTACAATTCAAAAAGCGAATTCCCACAAAATAAAACAAAGTAACGGAGATACATGACGAGGAAATCGGAAAACACTGTCAGAATGATTAACGCGGCAAAAAGAATGTTTAAAGAAGTGTACTGCGTCAGATATAGCAACTTCAACAATATCGGAACTAGAATTATATAACAGAAAATATAGGGTCGGTCAAAATAATCGAACCCGAAATTAGAATTAGGAATTATTTAACTTTAGAAAAGCTTAAACGACATGATAATTAATAACCTAAAAATATAAAATAGAGTAATTTGTAACAATTGAAAAATAAGCGGATCACAATGACTTGAAGAGCCTAGAATAAGAGAAAAGGAAAAAGAATTTAACAGCATAACGCAAAGTGATTTTCTATACGTAACAAGGCTATTTCTAAATTCAATGTTATCCTTTAATATAATTTATTTACTTTAATTGCTAATTATCGAACATCATAGGCTATTTCAAACTCTAATATCTTCATGTAACGTTTGAATGTTAAAATATCCTGGATGTCACTATAAGCGTTTCCCCGGAGTCGTTTATTTAATGCGTTTATTTTTAATCCAGAGCATTGGATCTACTCATGCGCAAGTTAGACATCTTGAAATATTATGCGAGTCATCATTCGTACATTTGAATTTATATTTCATTATCGTTCCTTTTGGGCAATGTTAGGTAAACAGGACATCGTTATATTTTTATTAGAATTTTGTAAACATTTTAGGATCGTTTAACTTGTCGTATAACCATTTTTCAATTATTAGTCCTTAGTTTTACGACTTTTAGTCCTTACAATTTTGGTTTAGTTGGCGAGCCATCTAGGCAAGACTCTCTTAAACTATTTGTTGTAGATCGCTGTAACGGTTGGTATAATTTTAATCGCTTAATTAATCCGAATTAATTAATGAATTTTTGGATTGTGGCTTCCTCATTTGCTTTTTAATCATGTCATGATATCCGAGTAATTATCAATCTTTTATTTCAATATCCCGTATGGGGGTAGTACCTTTTTTGTTAACAATGACGTATCAGTTTATTCTGGTTAAATTAAAGGACAATCATTCTTGGCGTTCTCTTCTTGTTCCTCCCGCTTTGAAGTAAGTCGACGAGTGTAAAACTAGGAAGTCAAATTGATTTGATACAGTGTAATCTGTTCTGCTGAAGGCAGGCTTTGACAAATTGGCTTGTTTCATATAAATTCACTAGTGTAGTGATATTTTAGTCGAGGGTATTGTTCCCCGGGCTGGAAAAGTTTTACGCCCATGTGTTTGCTTCAGGGCTGTTAGTATCTGCTAATAACGGCAATACAGGCGGAATTACGTTAGACTGGTTATGCTGTGAATTCCGTAGGTGAAATCTACCAATTAGACGAGAGGTTGATTCATCCGCAGTCATCTAATCACTCGGACACAGGAAATCAGGGTAATCGAATCTAAGGATCATCTTTCACTCTAGGTAGTGTGTAGAGAGTTACATTTTTGTGACAGAGTCCCGAAAAACAATATTAATAGTGATTTTGAAGGAACGCATGGCGTTCTAAAACATGGTGTTCTACTCACCATTTTATTTTTTTTGTTCTCTTGCCTCATTGTAAAATTTAACTAAGATAATTTTCATATATTAATCGCGTAATCAGTTTTCTAGTTCAAATTTTGGTAGTATCTTTTTTTAATAGTATCAATCTCGCATATCAGATTGTTTAAAGTAAAGAAAATTGAGTAAATTAAATTAGTATTTTTTTTGAATCAGTAACGGATTCCGATGTAATTTTAATATCTAAATTTTGTTTAAATAAATATCTTTTCCATTTATTGGTAATCATTCACAACTATAGAATAACATTCTAGTTAATTTTTTTTATGTATCTTAAACACATTTTTTTTGCATATACACGCTGAACCTGTTTTGTTTACTATCTGATTGGAGTATCCAATTATATGAATACATTGACGGTTAATTATTTATTGAACTATTCATTTCTTTTTGTGTGTACCACCTAAGTACGCATTGCATACGTACGTACGGTTGATTAAAGCTTTAATAAATTACCGATGCAATACCATATAGTTTTGGGTATGATAATTAATTTTGATCAATAGTATTCCAACTGTGAAATAGTTTTTTTTTTTGTTTTGTTCCATACATATACCCCTCTGGTATAGCATATTACATTGTTTTATTCGTTGTTCTTAGCTGTTAATGAGGTTTCTTAATTAATAAATATAATTGTTATTGTTATGAGCTTTTTTAAATTTAATTGTCAACTTATTTAGTATTACTAATTTATCCACTTACTAGACAGAGTCTGTGTTCTCTGTTGGCTAAAGGAAAACGTGGTGGCGCCCTTTTTTATGTAAGAACCTCCCCTCAACTCTCCTCTATAACTGAGTTAGCCCTTTAGCCATAAGATCGCCGGGGCAACCATAAAGTTGAAGGTAAGTTGGGTAGATTTAGGATAGTATTCGTCGGCGCAAGTGTAGTGCTCCTTGGGGATATAGCAATTGTCATCTTTTACATTGTGAATGCTATCATTTATTATAAGAAACCTTATCATTAAAAATTCAAAGTAAAGTGTCGTCGTTGCGAATATTTTTTCAAAATTGACTTGAAAATACCTGTTTGCAATCAGTCTTTGATAACTATCGATATTTATAACAGATCTGTAAGCCCGATATGTTTTTATTTGAAGAATAGTTTTGCATCATCATTTCTTAATTAGTAATTAGTAAATTGATTGCAAATAAATAGATAATATTTTTCTCAACTTTTATTAATAATCTAATTCAATGTGTACTTATGATCTTTTATGTAAAATGAGATCAAAATATATCTAATATAAATATGTTGCAATTAGATATTACACTTAATAATAAAGGCCTTGAGTTCATATAATACTTTCCAAAGTGAATAGGCATGTAAAGTTGATAAAGTATTTCTTTGGAGTTCGTATTGCCTAAAGTGCGAACGGCAAATTGTACTTTATCTCTTTCTAATGCACGTAAATACGCGCTGTAATACTACACACGTTAGTCATTTTAAGGTATTCTTATGCCTTAAATTTGGTCATGTGACTACAAAGAAATACTTATGAACTGTACCATACTTTTAACCGTTTTCCAAAAAAGAGGTGTTATCAATTCGTCATGTATTTTGTATATTTTTTATATTTGTTCCCGCATTACTTCTCAACTGGTTGATCAATTTTAATGATTCTGGCGTTTGATAGAGGTCCGTATCCAAGATGGTTCCATATCATAGGCAGTTAGTACCGGGCTAGTACAAACAAAAGACGACCCTTTACCTATTGGTTTGCTTACGTATTACCGATTTTTTCCAATAGAAACCTTTTAACTGTTGATTCTGTTCTAATTTTATGTTAATGTCGATCTAGTGCTGAGAAATTGAAAGACGCTCAAGAACTAAAGTTAGTCAATGAGTACGTTGCTCAGCAATCACGCTTACGAAGCATTACGATGGTGGTTCGGTGACTACGTGGCCCAACACAGAAAAGCCAAGTTTTTTTGACAAAAAACATTTTATTTTTCTATGCGCTCAATACGCTTATTCCGGCAATATTCCAAATTAGTAATATTTCCATTGCAGGTCGATAAATCCAAGTCTTTGAAATAGCTATTTATAGCAGCGACTACCTCGGAATTAGAAGAAAATCTCTTACCCCTGAGAGATTTTTACAGGTTTGGAAAGAGGTGATAATCGCTGGGAGCAAAATCTTGGGAATAGGGCTAATAAGGCATTAATTCAAATCCCACTGCATGAATTTTTGCCATTGCAATCGCAGACTTGTGGACAGATGCGTTATCCTAATCGAAAAGCGCATTTTTTTCTTAGCCAAATAAGGCCGTTTCTCCTTGATTTTGTTACTTAATTATTGCAACAATTGGCAGAATACTTACCATTTATTGTTTTCCCATTTTCTAAGTATGTAGTTGACCAAGATAATGCCATGAGAATCCCAAAAAACAGTTGCCTTCTTTGGTGGCGGAGAACCTTTTTTGACCATTGTTTGGATTGTTCTCTGCTTTCGGGAGTAACATGGTGGACCCAGGTTTCATCGAGAATTTACATATTTGGGAGGGCACATTCATCCGGCATCATCAACATAAATTTGCCCTTAATGTTTGGACTGAAATTTTAGGTGATTATTACTTAACTTCTGAAAATTATTTGGCATTTCTCCAACAAGAACTTCCCGTACTTTTGGAAGATGTACCGCATGGTGTCAGACAAAGAATGTGGCTTCAAAATGACAGAGCGTCTCCACTTCTTGGATATGAGGTTCGAAGGTATTTAAATAATACTTACACAATAAGATGGATTGGCAAAAGAAGACCTGTACCTTGGCTTGCACGAAGTTCCGATTTAAATATGTTGGATTTTTACTTATTGGATCATATTAATACGCTTACCTATGAAACGCCTGTTCAAACTCAAAGTGAACTAAGAGAACGAATAATTTTAGCGGCGCAAGTAATAAGGCAAACATCTAGAATATTTGATCGTGTACGATGGTCAATGATTCGGTGGTGCAGTGCTTGTATTGAAATCAATGGCAAAAACTTTGAAAACATTCTCAAGTTTTTTAAATTTTTTTTTTAATGTATCCCTATTTCACTGTTTATTTTTATTCCGTTAAAGTAAAATTTTCTAGTTTTGTTATTGCAATATTATTCCATGTAAATTTTTAATATAGAATTTAAAATACTATGACAGTAATAATAAAGAAATTTTGTGGCTCCTGTTTCCTTATTTCAATTCCAATTAGAACCGTACTGTTTCTAGAATATGTGGTTACGAACAGAAAACGTAATCTATAGATGTATGAAGAGTTGCCTAACATGTCAGTTAACGCGAAGTACTTTAAAACCATTTAATTTTCCGATAAGGCATTTCCAGAACGAAAAGATACTAAAACAAACTTAGCCGTCACGGGACGCCTGACAGATGTGAACATCGAAATTGATTGTTATTGAAAGAAGGGAATATAAAGTAAAATATATTTTGAGTTTTTAAAAAAAATATATATTTATCTATTTCAACCGTACCATATGAAAATAAGAATTTGGATCATTTCTATTTTACAACCCATTTGGACTATAATTATTATACAGTAACAAAGATGGAATATTCAAATTGGAGTATATATACCGATAGATTCGAGTAGTAGAAAATTTAAAGCGGCGACGGGGCAAAGAGGGTTCGACCCCCACCACTGCTGCAGTAGACATTTAGCGGTGACAGTCACTGTCGCCACGAAACGTCTATTGTCAGGCATTCACATATCAATCAGCTGTGCTTGTGAATGCGAACGAAGTCCGCACACATGTTTGTTGCGTAAGATGTATGTCAGGGATGCACAGACTTATAGGGAACAGGGGCCACTCGGGAAAATTCTAAGCAAAGGACGGGCCACTACAAAGAATACTTATTAACACAAATATTTTTATTTTTAAATAGTATGAATTACTACAAATGATAAAAATAAAAGAACATTCAAAAATGTTTGTTGTAATTATGTAATCGTAATGTAATCTAATCATTACAATGTAATATTTCATGTTTTATTATTTTGATGCATGACATTGCATTGACCTAACAATTTTGTTTATGTTTGGCTCCACATTACTTGTCGCCACACGTAAAATTGCTTCCAGATTTTTTTGTCAGACGGTTTAGATTTTTGTTTTGTTAGGTTTCATCACTGAAAACGTGTGCTCACAAATATACGTCGATCCGAATAAGCTTGCGCATTTCAATGCATTTATTCGCAACTCTTTATAAGCGGTTTTGTCAACGCAACGATAAAAGTTGAGTAAATTACCTTCATTAAACTTGTTTCGTAAATTATCATCATTTTGCATGTCTATCAATTCCAGATGTATTGATTCCGGTGCATTTTCGGGTGAAATGTTGAAAGAATTGCTGAAAATGTCTTATAGAGGTTTAACTTTTTTGAAGTCTAGAAAACGATCATGAAAAGCTTGTATTCAAATATGAATTTTTTAAACATAAGCGAAATTGACATCAGTTTTATTGAATTTCTCCATAATTTTTTTGTAGTTCGGAAAATGAGGGTTGATATATTTGAAAGTAGTTAAATAAAAGTAATATATACAAGGAGAGGCAAATAAGTAATTAAAAAAATTAAAACGAAAATAAACTGAAAAGGATGTTAAATTAGGCAGTAAATTAAATGTGAATTTATTGTGATTAATATAATATAATTTCTGTATCGAACAATACAGAGTTACCTAGGGAGTTGCGAGGGAGCCTCTATCGAGCATTTCGAAAGCAAGGTCGAACGACGCTTAGTAGAGTATATTCAATGTGAATTAAGTGTGATTAATATAAAATAATCTCTCTATCGAACAATACAGAGTTACCTAGGGAGTTGCGAGAGAGCCTCTATCGGGCATGTTGGAAGCAAGGTCGAACGACGCTTGGGCACTGGAACAGCACGTGGAAGTTTTAAACGTTGTGAAATATACGGAGGTTCTGAACAGTAGACCGAAAGAATTCCTGTCTAGAAAAACGGTTTGTTTATTGCCCTAAGTTGAGAAGGGCATCGATGTTGTCGATATTTTGAAAAAATGAATTAATAAAAGGCGCGAGCAAGAAGTTGTGATATCGATGACACAGATATCATTAAAATATCCCTTGTGAGACAAGCTTTATAACGATCTCCGACACGATATATAATAGAAGACATACATAATTAATTTAAAACAACTTAATTTAAAATGAAATGTATAAAGAAATTCAAAGCGAACGTTAAATGCTTGGTTGGCCGTTCAAGTCAGGTAGAAGCCGAAGGGTCTATCGGCTAACGCGGTAACAAAAGAAAGACTTTCTCTTTGCACACGAAATGTACACAGAAAAATGGTGATGTTGAAGGTTAATATTTTAAATGCGAGACATATTTAAAGAAATATAATTTAAAATTAAAATTAAACATTCTTATATACATATACACGTAGGTGTAACAATATGTTGCGATGTCCAAACCAAAAGCTAATTTCTAATATTCTTAATAAACTTGTTTATTGTCAAAATAAAAAAAAGAGATAAATTTGTTAAAATAAAATTAATTCTACCTTGACATTATTTTTTTAATAAAATAAAATTTTCAATTAAATTAAATGTTCAAACAAACTCCTAGCAACAAACCATAAACATTCCATTCAAATATCCCATTCTATCGTAAAAAGCTTTTCTAACGTGAAATAATATATCGGGAATAATAATATAATATCACAAGTTTCAACAAGTTTTTGTTGCAGCTCTGGTAAAGTTGTTTGTCTGTGATTGTTATAAATTTGACTTTTAATATATACCCAAAAGAAGAAATCAAGAACTGACAAACCTGGAGATCACGCAGGCCATCGAATATTGTCACATCAGGAAATTAATTTATGTTGAAATACATTTTCCAAATAATGTCGGATATTTCTGTGTTTTCATTGTATGAATTTCCTTGAAAATGCCAAGATCATCAGTTTTTTCTTTTACTAAAAACATATCCATTTTAAATTGAGCGTGTTTGTATTTCTTCACATGTACGGTCGCGGTTACATAAAAGCGACCACTAATTTGACATTTTGTATTTTTTTTCATAAATTTTGGCTTTGTAAGTAATGACACTAATGACAAATTAAATAATATTTGACTTTTTTCATTATTAAGTGACATGATGTATACAATAGGTAAAAAGTGCCGGTCGCTTTTATGTGACCGAGACCGTACATTTCAATGTAGCTGATATGCGACTGTCTGACAGTAGACGTTTGGCAATGACAGTCACTGTCACCACGAAACGTCTACTGCAGCAATGATGGGGTATTAACTCTATTTCGGTGTAAAGCAATAAACGAATATTAAAGAATCAATTTCATTTCAATTTTATATTGAAATTTTTAAAAAATGGATAATTATTGTGTTTATATCCACCAGCTTATCTTTGAAATAAAAACCCTAACAAACTTATTTATCAATATATTCTCAAAGAATGTACATGGAACATAACTAAAAGTACTACTACATAATTGCAAATTGAAAAGCCTTTATTTTTTAGATTGTCACTATCACTGTTAGCTTCACTATCACTCATATTTAAAACCAATAAAAAGTTGCAACGTATTCTGTTGGAAATACTTTGTTATGCTCAAAAGGATGCTCCGATTGAAATGAAACCTTGAGACGATGCCGTGCACACAAGTAAAGCGACTATAGCGCGTAGCGATGAACGCACACAAATACACACGTAAAAGCGGCGAACGCCTAGTGTATAACTTGCAGAGTGTCTGCAATGCAGAGAGGGGGCGCCAGCATACATACAGGTTATAGCGTTCGCCAATATACACGCACACACAGTATATACATTGCAGACAGAAAGGAGCGCCAGCAGTATGGCGAAGAGATGGGAGCGCTGATGACATTCAAGAGCCGAGTCTACCCCCGTGGCGCGCCTTTAGATGTTTCACATTAAAAAGTTCTTCTATTTATTACCCTCCATCATCACGAAAATTTTGTTGGTTGAATTTAGACAGACTCTGTATAATATAGCATTATTTTATTACAATAACAATAAATGACAAATATATTTTAAACTTTTAATTTTCGTTATATTTTAAGTTATATTCATATTACAATAATTAAAATTGCACTTCAAATACATTTACCTCCAACTATAAACATAGTTTATATCGCAATTTTGTGTTATTAATGTTATTATAAGACATTTTCTATTTGTAGTAATAAATTTCGTTTTTACACTTATTGGCTTGAAGTGATTTCTGTCTATGTACTAATTATGGAGTAATTCTATCACATATTTTATATAAAGTCATTAGCAATCATATGCTTTAATAAAATCTTCATTCTCCTGGAATATTCATCGTAATTTTTTATGTCCGGAAAAGTTTCGCTTAGCTCTGCATTTTCTAAATCTAAACCAGTAATATCGATTGTCTCGTTCTCTTCGGAAAGCATAACTCTTATGAGCATGAACGCCATGTAGAGTCCAAATTTAGATTTTTCTTTCCATTGTTTTGTCATCTTTGAGAACGGGTAAAGAATATCTGGATCGCTACCCAATTTTCTAATTTGTCCTGAAAGTTCCTCGTAATATACTTTCAGGTAATACTCAAAATTATCAACGGCGTCTTGAGATGCAACAGTATAGAAGAAATATGATACGTCAATGACTGGTAAGGCTGGGTGTATCCCCTGCCAATCTACTAGTATGACGTCCACGGGATGTTCTTTATGTTTGTCCTGAAAATAAAATCTAAATTCAGTCTTAAATTAAATCAAATTTCAAAGTAATTTGATGCTATCAGTGTATAATTATTAAGCTTTTTCTTAACAAGTTAATAATAAAACAAGTATTGTGCGAGGGAAAATGTGACCAGTGACCAATTATATTATTTCTTAGAAATTTAGTAAATTTTACTTTCATAAGTTATCGCATTCATCGTATTTACTAATATCAATTACAATCAGTTGTTGACATTAGCGTCGGATTTAGGAATTGTTCTTGATATATTTCACTTTATTCTTTGGATTAATAGTTCTCTTAAGAACTCAATGCATCAACTTGGGTGTGTGACGTGAGTATAACAAAATACAATATCGAGTCTCTTTAAAATTTTTTTAAACGGTATAACAGTTTTGTGGTGATATGGTTAATGAATATGGATAAATTAATAATTTAGTTGTAATACTAAATTCAGGCTGAGAAATAATAAATTATATTTGTAATTTTAATTAAATGTTCATATGATTTTTATCTCTTTTTTAATAACATTTTTTTACTCTAAAAAGGGCAGATTTGTGTGAAACAGGCGAAGTGCTTAAAGGAGATGTTCAATGTGGCTGACATTTGTGTAAATACAAGCTTTCAACAAGCATTTCACTGTTCCACTTGCCCTGATAGCGTTCTTCAATAACAGAAATGTCTTGATGAAACCTATAACAGAAATGTCTTGATGAAACCTATCGTCGTGTTCGACACTTCGTCGCCAAGGTTCAGGGGAAAGAAATCCACATGCGAAGATGCAAGTGCCAAAAAATGTATTTTAACATGTGGTACCCCAATTTACGGTAACTTCTAAGAAGTTTATTAACAAATGCTATATAATTGTCGGATTTTTTTCTTAGAAAATTGTGGGTCACATTTTTAAAAGTATTCCAAGCAACACGCTCCAAGTCACTTAAAATTTTTGTATCTTGTTGTAGAAATTAAACTTGGGGTTTTCCTAGTTCTCTCTTCAAGTTGTGCGTCTGAGATTTTCCGGAATTTTGGAACCCACGGCCATCTCTATCTATTGCTTTCACGAATTTTTTCATTAAACCTAATTTTGTGTGTAATGGCGGTAGAAGCATTTTATCAGGTTCAACTAGTGACTTATGAAGTATATTCCTTAGGAATATACTGAGTATCGTCAATTGAATCTGCCGATACTTGCTGGAAATCCATAATAGATGGAATTGAAGTACACATTTTTACTAATTTCAAATATAAATTACAATATATTATATACCGGGTTTTTCTTTTGTCATTACACATAGGTATAATGCATTGACTGACTTTTTTTAATTTCCAATTACACATACGCACAAATGTATGGTGGCATATAGCAGGCAATCAGTTATGCACCAGTATCATTTTCAAACTGTCAAAAATTTCTGTTTTTCGTTCATACTTAAAGCATAAATTAAATACATTTTATTGAAAAATGCATAATTTAAAACAGTTAATTATCCCAACAGGCGTATAACTTTTGCGAAGACAATTTTAAATATTTTTAACAAATTCAAAGAAGATGAATAGTATTTCTTTAAGGTTGAAATATATCTAAGATAGTAAAATTAATGTATTAAAAAAGGTAGAAAATATATCCAAAAAAGTTCAAATAAATTTTAACACAAAATGAAATTGTAGAACGTCCTCACATTCTTCTAATGAATTACCGAACGTAACTCGCGTATTGGGGGCATTTCAGTAACACGATAATAACAAATAACACGTTGTGGTATCTTACGAATAAGTGGTTTTAAAAAATGGAGAAATTTATCTTAAAAGCAGTAGTGGGAAATTCTTTTAGATAATAAATATGTTAGTATTTCCTTAATAATCACAATAACATTTGGACTGTACAATTATTTGACAGCATCACTACTGGAATTAAAGATTGAAGAAAGGAAGACAATATGCAACTAATTTTTGGAATCTGTTAAAGTAAGACTATTTTCATATGAAGGAGGATCACTTACTAGAGTAGCAACTGTTTGAGAACCTCGATTTAAAGAGAAAGTGTTCGTAGTACTGAAAATGCTACCGGGGCTACTTCTTTTCTAGATCAAGAAATGTTTAATATTATGAAGAAAGTAGATCCTGAAAATAAAGAACAAATGCCTGTAATCGAAGCAGACATTAGTCCACATCAAAAATCACTTTCATTATTTGGATTTTTGCAAGAAAGAATAAGAGAAAGTAAAATCAATTGCAGCCGATGTAATAATAACTATAAGGCAATACCTTCCAAGGCCAAATTCCAATCAGGACGTAGATTCTCTTTTATTTTGTAAGATAAGTTTCAAGAAAAAAGGGTATTTTTATTTTGATTTTTTATTTGGATTTTCTTTTCGGTAACAGGAATGGAGCTGAAACTCTTAAAACAATGTGCTAGGAAATACTTCTATATTCCAGCGAGTTCAGCAGAAAGTGAGAGTGTATAGTACAGCTCGTTCAATAATAGAACCAAGGTGTGCAAGACTAAAACCGAAAAATGTTAATATGATATAGTTCCTAAATAAAAACTTTAAAAATATTAATAAGTAAACTAAGTATTTATTTTATTAAAATTACACCCAACCTTTTCCTATTAGCTAAAGATATAACTCAATGAGTTTGATCTTACTATGCTTTCTAACTATCAAAGATATAAATGTTTAAGCAACAAATGGAAATGATTTAGATTGCCATACAGAATATACATGAAACTCTTTAAATCTATTTGAAAACTTAAAATTTTGTAGCGAAAATATTCTAGAATCTAGTTTGGTAATAATACTTATATTGGCAACAGTGGGTAATACCAAAAAAAATAAAGCCACAAAGAATTAGGATATGTTTTTAGAAAAGAAAGAAAATCTCAGTTTGAATTAAAAAACTAATTTATTCTAACGATTAATTAAAATAAATAAAACAACATAACGAAAGCGTTTTTAGTAAGTTTTCGAAATGTCCCCTTTGTCTTTCAAGGCATTAAGCAAGGCGATTTTGAGAGCAACAAATAAACTCTGGATTTATTCCATCACATGCAGTAAGTATACGTTCTTTCAATTAATCCAAGTTATGAATTTGCACGTTATTATAAGTTATACTTTTTAGGTAACCCCATAGAAAGAAATCATTTGGAGATAAATTAGCTGATCTTTGGTGCCATCGTATTGGGCAAAACCTGCCAATCCATCGTCTTTGAAATGTGTTACTTAAAAAATTCCTCACGGTGTGAGTAGAATGTGCCGGAGCCCCATCCATTTGGAACCAGAGTTGATCAACATTTAGTATCTCAATTGTTGGAAGATGTAGTTTCATAAGAGATTTAATTATTTTTCTGCAGTGAGGTTACCGTCACTAAAAACACACATTATTGCAATATGAAAGACCCTTGTCGATTAAAAAATACGTGATAGTCTTTTTGATGATTACGATACACAGAAATGTCTGTGTCTGGAGTTAACAGTTTTCATCCTAGGAGTCTAGATCTTAGTATTTCTGCTTTACTTTTGACAAACTCTGGTCTCCAATAAGATCATATAATTATAACTGATTTATTAGGTGTGATTCGTCCTCGTTAGATGGTAAATATTCGTCATCGCTGGATAATAACTTGACAGTTGCTTCTTGTGGTTTTTTAACATCATATTCTTCACTCAGAACACCTACGGGTCTTGGCACTGGCAAGGCTTCCGAAGAAGATACTGAATGAGTAGCAGTTGGTAGACTAGCATAATTAATATTTTTCTTATTTTTGTTGGAAAACCCGAAAGTTTTTGTGCAGAAAGGTAGGATCGGTAACCGATCGGTAAACATTCGAAGTATAAAAAGAATACGGTTTAACACAGCTCGGTCTTCACGGATATGGGCTGCAGCTTAGAAAATATGATGCAATGTATAGCGATCTCTCAATATGTACACAGTTTGTAAAATTAAATAATTTTATGGACATCTTCGGCGCGGAAACCGAATAGTAAGACGATATCTGTTAATTCGTGATTTGAATAAACACCATACTTCACAGAAGTTGATAACAGATTGACTTCTTACTTACAGTAAGGCATCATCGTATATGAAACTCCCACCATTACGCTTCAGTGGGAGTAGCTCTCCAGTTATAAAGGAATATTAAATTTACGGATCTAGCCACGTGCATTTATTAAATTTTTTTTCTTCTTTGATCTCGTTCGATATATCGATATATGCTTAATATTATTACAGCTATTACATTTTAAAGTATGTCGCGTATTTAGTTTACATACTGTATAATACATGCACCTCACTGACTTTAGCGTGTTTTATTTCAATGTAACAGAACTTTCAAAACAAGAAATAAAGAAGAATTAAAAATTAAATAGGATCTGAAATTACGTTAGGTAAGAAAGATGGTAAAAGAAATTATGCTTTTTGGAAGGAAAAATCAAAAAAAATATGTAAAATATTAAAAATGGAAGTAGCTATGTTAAAAATATAAATATGGGATTAGTATTTACCTCATATAAGAACATCATATTATTGCACCAGCAATCACCCTGGGTTAATATTCCATCTTCTTGTTTTGCCGTGAAAGCTTCTATTGCATTCGCTAATAATATATTTGCCAAGTCACTTGTTCTATCTAAAATCTGTTTGTCATTTATAGGGTCTAATTTTGATAAAAAATCGTTTATATTATTTTTAACCATCTGCATGATTGTGGAATTTTCCAAGTCGCTGAAGAGATTTTGCGTGGATTCAATTAACTTTTCATATTCCTTTCTCTTTTGGTCTTTAAAGGCGAAAGAAATTGCGTGAAATTTCGCGAAAGTGTGCAATACTAAACAGAGATGTTCATCATTTAGCGGCTTCCTTTTGTTGCATAGGGTATATCCTTTTTTCTTTATATTCTCTAATGCAATAATTCTTTTGTCAGATGTTCCGTAACATTTGGAAATATTTCTAAATCCTTCTTCGACTTTTTTCTCTTCCATGAATTTTAAATAAGTTGGATAAATTTGAATGTAGAATTGAATTTCATTTGCATAATGCCTATCTATTGGGATTGCGGCAGTCGGTTCTATATTTAAACCGCATTTAAGAAATAGTTCTAAAGAACGATTATCGTCACTGATAGTAACTGCTAAATTTTGCGATAGAAATCCATCTCCGAGTTCTGAACCTTTAGCCCATGCAACATTAGAATCTTTAGCAAGTTCTTGCTCCGAAATAATTATGTCGATAAAGTCATGCACATCTTGATTTATTTCAGCTTCAGTGGACATTTCTTATAAATTTAAAACACGCTTTTACACTAATTACTAAAGATTGATACTGAAAAAATAAAAATATCGTTATGTTGTACTATTTTTATCGATTCATATCGACAAATGATAAATGCTTAATTTTGCAATGTAATACTTATATTTATCAGATTTTACATTACCTAATAGGATCTATTTTAAGCTTGGTAATAACGAGTATGTACAGGCTACATATTTAATTTAAATTTGATAATTAGGGACCGGACACGAGAGGCTGATGACTTATCGCTCACGGGCGTACTATTGAAAATTTTTATTTAATTATATTTATATAATTGGAAAACAAACGGGTGGTGATCTATAAAATACGAAATACATTTTTGTTTGTTCATTTTGTAGTTCAAGTTGAGTAAAGGAGTATTAATATTAACAAGCAATACTTTCTCAAAGTTCTCGTCTGTAAAATTTGTTCTCTTTGAACGAAACACATCCTTGTAGATAGAAAACGTCCTATCTACATCTACATATTTTTTTTGTTTAATATTAATTATTTCTTAAATTTCCCCTTTTAATTGACAACTACAGATACATATATATACATATATATATACATATATATATATATATATATATATATATATATATAATAACTTCGTGACCTTGGTATGATATGGTAAACCTAATCAGTAGGCGATTAAAGGTCTGTATATTACTTCAAAATATATGTATTTAAAAAACTCTACATGTTTCGGCTGTATACGCCTTTTTCAAGAGAATACAAAATATATATATTTTGTATTCTCTTGAAAAAGGCGTATACAGCCGAAACATGTAGAGTTTTTTAAATACATATATTTTGAAGTAATATACAGACCTTTAATCGCCTACTGATTAGGTTTACTATATATATATATATATATAGAAAAAAATAAATTCAAAGCAGGCAAGCGGTCTGTCAATTAAAAACTCGTTTATTAATTATCCCTATATTTCGCAACAACTTTGTTGCATCTTCCGGAGATAAAAAAGTAGAGTTCAAAAAAATAATAAAAGTGACGTACGAGGACAATAAAATTGTCCTTTTTTATCTCCGGAAGAAGCAACAAAGTTGTTGCGAAATGTAGGGATAATTAATAAATGAGTTTTTAATTGACAGACAGTTTGACCGCTTTTAATTTATTTTATTCAATATATTACAGTCGATAATTTCGTTTAAATTATATACATATATATATATATATATATATATATATATATAAATATAGTATTTTCGTGGTATGATAAGGTAAACTTAATTGGTCGGCGATTAAAGGTCTGGTTATTACTTCATTTATATTTTTTATATCCTTGACAAAGGCATCATTGCTGAAACATGTAAGATTATTTTAAATATATACACTTTGAAGTAATAACCAGACCTTTAATCGCCGACTAATTAAGTTTACCTTATATATATATTGTAACATTTCTAAATTGGTTAATATTTAAGAATGTTTATTATCGTTATAAAGGCCCCAAAAGTTGGGCTGACAAATGTAATGTGTCAGAGTCGTTAATATATATATATAAAATGTTCATTATATGAGGTTATTTTTATGAACGCCCCAAAACGTTGGGCTCTATTTGTTATGTTACGGAGTATTAATATATATGTGTATATAAAAATGAATGTTATATAACTGTGAATTGTTGTATAAGAAAATGTTATAAAAAGTGATATACAATTCAAATCGGGCTCGTTCAATACTTATCTTTTTTTTGTTATTTTCGTCGTCGGCTAGCTTCTTTAATTTCTTCAGGGTTAAGGTAGGTTCACCTCTCTCCACTTTGACTTTATGTACGTAGTTTACTTTTTAGTTGGGATCGGAACAATATCTCAAGTATATTACAAAGAAAACCAAAGTAAAATATTGACAATTAACTTTATTAATAAAAAAATTATCTAGCAAAGTTTGGAATTTATATTAACAATTTTCGTGACACACAAATAACAATACGGGAGATACACTCAACGGTTGGTATTCTTATAGTCTAACAATATGGTGTACGACAAGTGCAATTAGGTGTTGTTTTATTAAAAGAGTTTACAAAAGTAACATAGAATCAAGTTTTTAAAATTACAAACAGTGGATTCTAATATTTAAATAAGTGGAATAAAAATTACAGTGATATAATATCGGTGAAAGCAAAGTAAATAGTTAGTTATGGAATAAACAAAGAAAATTCTAGAAAAGTATATGAGCAAGTAAAAATGGCGCGTAAAATATTGTTAAAGTTAGCAAAAACCTTAGTCTTCGGATATAGCCTCCGTTGCTTCCTGCTCCTGTGTTCTGCTGGTTTTCACAACGGGAAACTGGATAATATTTCTGCGATGGTCCCTCGGGATGACTTGAGTTTTTTGAAATCTCCAAGTCCGACGGCGGCTTGCTCGGATGACCGGTTTCGAGCGTACCAAGATGCTGGTCGTTGCACGGTGAAACTTATGGCGGGTAATTAACGTATTGAAACTTTAAAAAATCGTAGTTCTTGAACTAATTGGTCGGCGGATGTTAAACTTTGTCTACAGGTAGATCGTAGGTGTGAGTAACGTTGTGTAGACTCAAAACTCTCCAGAACTTAATAACTTTACCAATTTGTTTTAATTAATTCGGAGCACAAAAAGCGTGACCTCTCACTGTGACGACTAATTACCGACGCTTACTTTTTCACTTGTTTTTAATTGCATAACTTTCCGCAAAATCGCCCCCTTCTTTACTTGTATTATCTTTTCGAATATTATTATTTTAGACATTTTTACAGAGTAAAACAGTAAAAAAAATTACAATTTGATTTATAAAATAACTTTGGTTGAATAACATATGTTTATGTGTTTACAAACACTCTGGCAATATCGGTTTATTTTCGGGTTATTGCACCGTTAGAATTGTGGGCGGGGCTTAATTGTTCAAATACATTTGAAAATAAATACGTTACATTTGTTTGAATAAACACGCGTTAAATATTAATTTGAATTAAAAATTGAAAGTAAACATTATAAAAAAATAGAAAAATAAGTTAATTATTTCAAAGCAAGTTTGTCGTCAAAATAACGTATTTATACTTTGAATCAATCTTTCCCCTTCTTGGTATTAAAGTACATATTAGATATAAATATTATGGTTACAAGTATTCTTTGTTTCTTTCAGAGAAAAGAAACCCTTCTTGCAATGCCTCAATTTCCCCCTTGATTAAAAGTTAGAAACTTGTTGAGAGCTTTTAATCAACCGTATCTAGGAGTAAAACAGAAATATATAAGTGCAGTCTAGTGATCTGATGAAAATTTAATAAAATGTGTGTGTTCACGTTAAAAATATTTCAAATTCTATAAGTGGTTATTTGTATTATTCTAGCTAATAATTCCCTATTTAATAATTGTCATTCAATGGTTAAAGTTAATTGTTTTATTTTGTTGTTCGGGTTCTTTTGTTTGAAAACCCCTTTTAATATTAAGTGATTATTTTCTTCTTCCTTTTTTTTTTCTTTCTCTTATTTAATAATAATATGATTAATTTAATTAGCCTAGTCTAAATGTAAACTTATGATTAGTATAGATAATAAAATATAGTAATATAGTATTTATTATTGGCTTACGGACTATAACATGCTTGGCTGGTTTTGTTCTGAAAGTTGTTTCGGCTTGTTATGTACATATATATAAAAAAATACTTTATTTTTAAGTGTGGTAGTCTTGCAACATAGTTATGTGATATCTACCTTTAATGTAATTTGTTTCGGGTTCAAAAAGTTCGTAGGTGTTATTACCAATGATTCTCTTAATCGTATAGGAACCTTCTTTTGAACTATTACAATGGGATTAATAAAGTATGTGTTCGATCTCTCGATAATTCCGGATTGTTCTAATCTCTCTAATTCTAAACTAACTTTCTGTTGGTTGTGGTAAGGAATCGGGTAATTCTTACTTATTAATGGGCAGTCATTGTCAATATTAATTGGATGTTCATATCCTTTTGCAAAAACAATATCGTTATTAATTAAAGTGATGTTTTCGTTTAAAATGTTAATTAATTGCGGTACGACGTTTGTATAAGGTATTTCTTGTTTATCAATTATATTCGTTATATCATTCTTATCATTTAAAATGTCAGTTGTCTGTAAATCCTCCTTAATCTTGACCTCTTCTTCGCCCTCGTAACTATCTAATGTTCCTAACAAATCTGGCCTATTATTCACTCCTATATATTCATTATTTATAATATTATCATTTCCAACTCTATCAATAAACCTTTCTTCTGCTCTCCTATAGTACGGTACATTATATTCTAATAAATTATTTATTACAACTGCTAAAACTTCTTTCTTATAAGTATTATATTCGTGCACTTCCTCTACGGACAAATGTTTATTAAATGTTAAATTGTTCTTTCCAATTGATAAAATACCTTTTTCAAAATTCAATATCATTTTCAACCTGTTGATATTGTCTATACCCAATATACAGTCATATTGTAACTTCTCTATTACGTAACAGTGAATTAAATAACCGATTTCGTTTATTCTTATTTCGGTATTGAGTTGCTTGGTGACAGTGCCCATCTTTCTTCCATTTGCGGTAACTATGTCGGTACCCTTAGTTTTAACAACGTGTTGTTCGTATCCCTTTATTTGTTTTGCCAGATCTTCTCTAACTAATGTAATCTCGGCTCCGGTGTCGATTAAACAATTTAATTTTATGTTGCTGAATTGTAAAATAATAATGGGTAGAGAATATACTTCATTCACGGCGTCCCCTGCGTCTTCTATGTTTATGAATTCCTCCGGTGATTGGTAAAATTTTATATTTTGTAACTTCCAGAACATGTTATAGCCGTTATCATTATTTGTCTTGTTTATTATACCTCAGTTATCTTTGTTTGGTAATGTGTTCTCTTTTCTTTATTGAATTGTGTTTATCATATCTGTGTTTATGTTTAATAATTGTGCATTTAGTTTAGTTTATGTATAATTATCAGTCCTTAATAAATCGTATCCCCATCTTAGCTTAGGTCGTCTTCGTATTTATAGAACACCGAGCTTCCATTATCCTATATTAAACTGTTAGTTTTCCGTCGACGTACCTTTGGTATTACCATGCAATTACCGTGGTATAAAAATATCATGTGGCTTCGGCCTCGTGTTATATGAATGTTTTTTATGATGAGTATCATATTTAGGATATTGTAGGTATTAAAATATTTGTAAGTAATTATATGGGTTATAGTACCTTCTATATTCAGTACATTATTAATGTCTGTATATGTAACTATGTATTGTAAAGTTAGACTAGTGTTTCGGGGGTAAATATTATTTATATGTGTGTTGTTGGTTGTATATGTGAGATGCAAATTTTCTATTATAGATACGTTAAGCTTATTTCTTTCCGTCGTTAGTATTTTAAAAGTGTTATACTCCTGAGTATTGTTTGTTAGAAAATTGTGATAGGCTTTATCTTTTATTAGACAGTGATTGTGTAAATTCGTTTTATGTTGGTGTTTGAGCGGTTCGTTAAACTTTTGGTTGTGTATGATTTTAGTTGCATTTTTGTCATGTGTATTGTTAATTCTTATGTTAACTTGTTGGTCTAATTCTGGTTTAAGTTGGTCTAATTCTGGTTTATTGGTCTCGTATTTTTTATTTATATTGGTTATTAATTTTTCATTAAACGCATCTAATTTTTGTTTCATCCTCTCTTCCATGGCTTTTTGCGTGGCGGTTATTTCTGCAATTTGTACGTCGATATCCCCCTTGAATGTATTAAGTTTCTTTTCTATGTTTGTGTTGTTTAATTCTATTTTTTCATTTATGTTAATTAGGTTAACTTCTAATCTCGTCGTAAGTTCGTTATTTAAGTTATGTAAATCTTGTTTTAGTTCGCGATTATTAGTATCTAGTTTGTTATTCAGGTCTTTATTTGCAGTATTCATGTCTTGATTATTAATATCTAATTTGTTATTTAATTCTTTATTTGAATTGTTTATATCTTGTTTTAATTCTTTGTTGTTGGTGTCTATTTTGTTGTTAGTGTTATCTAATTTGGTATTTATATCTTGTTTTAATTCTTGGTTATTGGTGTCCAATTTGGTAATTATATCTTGTTTTAATTCTTGGTTATTAGTATCTAATTTGTTATTTAATTCTTGCATCTGTGCCATTAACATATTGAACATGTCCATGAATTTACTGTCAGGCGAAACACTGGCTTCCCCTGAAACGGACGGTTGCGGTACTGTAGTGTCCCCCTGTTCACTCCGGTCTTCTTCTACTGCGTCTTTCGGGGTCTTAGCTCTGTGTCTTGTATCCATTTTAGAGAATATTTAGTTAGTTTGTAAATTATATTAGTATTTGTACAGGTAGTTGTAATTATCTTATTAATATTTTGGTTGTAAAATATTATTGTTTATAGTGTTATTAGATTTAATGTACACACGTAAATGCAATGACAAATAACAAAAATATATGTATATAAAAGAAATATGAGTCTGCACTTTAATATTTCCCTCTAACAACCTTTTGAATATCTTACCGATGGTCTCGAATACGGCAATCCCCTGAAATGCAAAACTGTGTTCTCTCTCTGAAGTTCCACAAAGACAAAATAAAAAAAAACATAAACAAATAGTACAGTATAGTAAATGCGAATACAACGGTTCTCCTTGGGTTTTTTTTTTTAATTCTTTGTGCCACGAAACTTTGTTACTTGAGAAAGTGTTCCTTCTTAATATACTTGACAATAGAGTGACTTTTATTGAAATGTGGAGTAGAAGTACGCCCCAAAACGTTAGGGTGCCAAATGTAACATTTCTAAATTGGTTAATATTTAAGAATGTTTATTATCGTTATAAAGGCCCCAAAAGTTGGGCTGACAAATGTAATGTGTCAGAGTCGTTAATATATATATATAAAATGTTCATTATATGAGGTTATTTTTATGAACGCCCCAAAACGTTGGGCTCTATTTGTTATGTTACGGAGTATTAATATATATGTGTATATAAAAATGAATGTTATATAACTGTGAATTGTTGTATAAGAAAATGTTATAAAAAGTGATATACAATTCAAATCGGGCTCGTTCAATACTTATCTTTTTTTTGTTATTTTCGTCGTCGGCTAGCTTCTTTAATTTCTTCAGGGTTAAGGTAGGTTCACCTCTCTCCACTTTGACTTTATGTACGTAGTTTACTTTTTAGTTGGGATCGGAACAATATCTCAAGTATATTACAAAGAAAACCAAAGTAAAATATTGACAATTAACTTTATTAATAAAAAAATTATCTAGCAAAGTTTGGAATTTATATTAACAATTTTCGTGACACACAAATAACAATACGGGAGATACACTCAACGGTTGGTATTCTTATAGTCTAACAATATGGTGTACGACAAGTGCAATTAGGTGTTGTTTTATTAAAAGAGTTTACAAAAGTAACATAGAATCAAGTTTTTAAAATTACAAACAGTGGATTCTAATATTTAAATAAGTGGAATAAAAATTACAGTGATATAATATCGGTGAAGCAAAGTAAATAGTTAGTTATGGAATAAACAAAGAAAATTCTAGAAAAGTATATGAGCAAGTAAAAATGGCGCGTAAAATATTGTTAAAGTTAGCAAAAACCTGAGTCTTCGGATATAGCTTCCGTTGCTTCCTGCTCCTGTGTTCTGCTGGTTTTCACAACGGGAAACTGGATAATATTTCTGCGATGGTCCCTCGGGATGACTTGAGTTTTTTGAAATCTCCAAGTCCGACGGCGGCTTGCTCGGATGACCGGTTTCGAGCGTACCAAGATGCTGGTCGTTGCACGGTGAAACTTATGGCGGGTAATTAACGTATTGAAACTTTAAAAATTCGTAGTTCTTGAACTAATTGGTCGGCGGATGTTAAACTTTGTCTACAGGTAGATCGTAGGTGTGAGTAACGTTGTGTAGACTCAAAACTCTCCAGAACTTAATAACTTTACCAATTTGTTTTAATTAATTCGGAGCACAAAAAGCGTGACCTCTCACTGTGACGACTAATTACCGACGCTTACTTTTTCACTTGTTTTTAATTGCATAACTTTCCGCAAAATCGCCCCCTTCTTTACTTGCATTATCTTTTCGAATATTATTATTTTAGACATTTTTACAGAGTAAAACAGTAAAAAAAATTACAATTTGATTTATAAAATAACTTTGGTTGAATAACATATGTTTATGTGTTTACAAACACTCTGGCAATATCGGTTTATTTTCGGGTTATTGCACCGTTAGAATTGTGGGCGGGGCTTAATTGTTCAAATACATTTGAAAATAAATACGTTACATTTGTTTGAATAAACACGCGTTAAATATTAATTTGAATTAAAAATTGAAAGTAAACATTATAAAAAAATAGAAAAATAAGTTAATTATTTCAAAGCAAGTTTGTCGTCAAAATAACGTATTTATACTTTGAATCAATCTTTCCCCTTCTTGGTATTAAAGTACATATTAGATATAAATATTATGGTTACAAGTATTCTTTGTTTCTTTCAGAGAAAAGAAACCCTTCTTGCAATGCCTCAATTTATATATATACAATGTGTCCGGGAAAATGTGGGAAATCTCTCGGATTCAGATAGAACATTAAAAAATAAGATGACAAGTTCCCATAATTTTTTTCCTAGCGGCCCTCCCTACGGAGATACGGCCTCCTAAAAGACGCCACTGGAAATCAATTTTTCTTGAATAACTTTTAAACTACTTATTATAATTTAATGAAAATTTAATATGATAAACAGTAGTAAGCACCTCTTAAAATACTGCCCTTAAATTTAAATTAGCTTGTTTAGTTTACCAGGGGCGGACTAGGTTGTACATTTTAATGCTTACATTTTTAACACCCTGTATGAGAAGGAGTTAAAAAAAACAAATTTGGATACCTTGAACATTAAGCTAAAGAAAAGATACTCTTGCTCATTGTCGATAAAATTAACCGTTTTCGAGAAAAAAAAAATAATAAAAGAATTAATGTTTTATTTCTATTAAAAAGAACAATGATTTCTAATTTTTTTTGTCTGGAACAAAGTGTGATAAAAAAGTCTGAAATAAAACTGTTTTCAGTACTAAATAACGCATTGTTTTTACAAACGTTACTATGGTACCCACGAATTAATAAATATCTTGCATTGACGTGTAAATTTTAAATCTTGTAATCTTTCATATTGTTAACACGTTGATCCTTTACTTCGATATTAATTTATTGAATTTTGAATGTCTTGGTAAATTTAATTTGATAATGGGATACACATTTAGTGAGTATGCAGATATGCATCTTATGTACGGCAATGCTTTGGAAGCAAGAAGGTTGTATGAAGAAAGATATCCTAATCGCAATATTCCAAATCAGAAAACATTTCAGCGACTTGACCAACGTCTAAGAGAGACTGGTGGGCGATTCCAGTTAATAAGGTAACATTATTGACTTTCTTTAATGTTTTAGGAAGTTTTCCGAAAACAAGTACTAATGCTGGTGTGAGAAGAACAGTACGTACGGTGCAATTGGAGGAAAATATTTTGGATACTGTAGGTGATACTCCTTCAATAAGCACTCGAAGATTAGCCGCGCAGCTTAATACGTCAAAAACGACAATTCATGAAGTACTTAAAGAACAGTTGTTATACCCTTATCATCTGCACAAAGTGCATCTACTGCTTCCTGAAGATTTTCCTCGCAGAATCCAGTTCGCAAACTGGCTGTTAGATCAGCAACGAACAAACCCAAACTTCATTAGCACTATTCTTTTTACCGATGAAGCAGGGTTTACCAAAAATGGTATTGTAAATTTACATAACTCGCATGTATGGGCTGATGAAAACCCTCATGCCACTGTCGTTCATCATTATCAACATCAGTTCCAATCAATTAATGTTTGGGCAGGAATAATTGGCAATTTTTTGATTGGACCATGCGTATTGCCGCCACGATTGAATGGTGAACTTTATTTACAGTTCCTTCAAAACGGTTTTCTGGATTCGATAGAGCATTTGCCACTTGCAACCCGCCAAAGCATGTATTTTATGCATGATGGGGCCCCACATCATTTTAGCGTTGCTGTACGCGAGCACCTGAATAACGTCTATCCAAACCGTTGGATAGGCAAAGGAGGTCCCATTGCCTGGCCTCCACGGTCTCCCGACCTAACGCCAATGGATTTTCGCCTGTGGGGTCATCTCAAAACCTTGGTGTATTCCTCTCCTGTTGATACTAGGGAGGAACTTTTACAGAGAATCACATTTCATTGTGATGTGATAAGAAACAATGCTGGGTTGTTGTGGCGAGTACAGCAGTCCTCTATTCGTCGTGACCGCGAGTGTATCAGAGCTCACGGAGCCCATGTTGAACCCACTTATGAAGTTTTTAATTGATTATTTCTAATTAGCGTATTTAGGTTCAATCGTTGCAAGCTTTATTGAGTACATTTCTAAACATAATTTTTGTTAAGGTGCCTTTCTGGGACAAAACTGCATTTCTAAGAATCTTTGTAATTTTGTCGTATTAAATAACCTAAACTAAAACTTTTTTGTTCCTGGAATGACTTTTGTATCACACTTTGTTGCAGGCAAAAAAAATAAAAAAAAAATAAAAAACATGGTTCTTTTTAATAGCAATAAAACATTTATTCTTTTATTTCTTTTTCCTCGAAAACGGTTCATTTTATCGACAATGAACAAGAGTACCTTTTCTTTAGCCTAATGTTCAAGGTATCCAAATTTGTTTTTTTTAACTCCTTATCATACAGGGTGTTAAAAATGTATGCATTAAAATGTGCAACCTAGTCCGCCCCTGGTAAACTAAAGAAGCTAATTTAAATTTAAGGGCAGTATTTTAAGAGGTCCTTACTACTGTTTATCATATTAAATTTTCATTAAATTATAATAAGTAGTTTAAAAGTTATTCAAGAAAAATTTATTTCCAGTGGCGTCCTTTAGGAGGCCGTATCTCCGTAGGGAGGGCCGCTAGGAAAAAAATTATGGGAACTTGTCATCTTATTTCTTAATGTTCTATCTGAATCCGAGAGATTTCCCACATTTTCCCGGACACATTGTATATATATATATATATATATATATATATATATATATATATATATATATATATATGGTAAACCTAATCAGTAGGCGATTAAAGGTCTGTATATTACTTCAAAATATATGTATTTAAAAAACTCTACATGTTTCGGCTGTATACGCCTTTATCAAGAGAATACAAAATATGAATGATTCATATTATTTATAGTTATTCTGAATAACTTGAACCTGGGTCTATTGTTGTCTAGTGGTAATGACGACAGCCCGGCAAGCTGTAGACTTGGGTTCGAGTCCCAACATAGACATTTTTTCAATTGAAAATTTCGTATGATTTGCTCTGTAATTTGTAGACAGCAATGTTTACATCCCCCCTTACTTTGCAATTACATACATACTAACTTGATATTTATAAATATTTCATATAAAAGCCGAAAACCTCCAATATTTTATCAAATGTTATATTTAATGAACGGCTAAGAAATTATCTAATCACTATATATATATATATATATATATATATATATATATATATATATTAATTATTACAAAAAACATTAGATACTTACTTATAAAAGAAAGTGCTCTATATTCATTCTTCTTTGTCACTTTGAGAATAAATATATAATTATTGTGGTGTAGTAAATATCTGATTGTACAGATTTTATACGTAATATTTTGTGTACGTCTATATTTAACATCTCCGTTATTTGTTATTGAAGCTGTTTCCAATAAATATATTGATTTGTCTGAAATGTATCTTTAATTTCTTAAGAGTATCAAAACACATTATTTACACATAACCAATAAGCAGGAAAACATATACATTATAATTTCTACTAGAACGACCAGTACTAAGGTAAGGAAGGTAACTGTGTTCTATATTATTCATTTAGAAATTCAAACATAGATGTCCTGAAATAATCATGTTATAAGAAAGAAAGTCATAAGAAATATTTTTTTTTAAATATATAAAATCATAATCATTTCAAGTAAGATATTACGACTGGCCAGCCGTGGTATAAAAGTTACTTTTAAAAAGGACAATTCAAGAATTCCTATTCTTGCACTCGACCTATTTGCAAGTTTAGAGATACTTAAACTTAGTTATTTAAAATTATAATTGTTATAAATAAACTGCACGACCCACAATTATATATATATATATATATATATATATATATATATATATATATATATACATATATAAATATATATATAATATCTTCGTGACCTTGGTATGATAAGGTAAACGTTAATAAGTTGGCGATTAAAGGTCTGGTTTACTTCAAATTATATATATTTAAAAGAACTCTACATGTTTCGGCAGTACGCCTTTGTCAAGAGAATACAAAATATAAATGACAGAATATAAATGTCAAATAATTAAGTTGCTATGGTTTAAATAATTCAAAGATACATTCCGATAATAATAATAAATCATGCCTTAGTATTCCAAAAAATAGAGAGTAAGGTGTGAAAATATGTGTTGTTCGCTGCCAGAAGCTTGTGTCTCTTTCTGGGTATGAACCTGTGTGTTGGTTGCTGCTGGCAGCTTGCGTCTCTCTCTGAGTGTGTGATTTTGTATTTATGTGACCGCGTAAGTGTATGGTTTTTTATGTTAGTGCGCTCGTGTGTGTGTTTAATGACCGGTCGCGTAAATTTAGAGGGATCGGATAACCAGCCGTTGCGTAGGGCCGCCAACCCTTTCCCGGCAACTTCTTTACTTTTCCGAGCAATACTTCGACGGCCCGACCCCCGCCCCAAGGAGGCAAGGCGCAGACCAGAGAAGCGCACCCTGCACGGGGTTGCTCATCGCCAACCGAGGGAACACTCTTAGTGGCTACCTCAGTCCACGATGGTCACACTTTGTGCCATCTTAACGATTTCCGCGGAAGCGGTGGCAATGCACACACGCCGAACGTTTGTGTGCTGTTAACAGCAGCCTAGCCAGGTTGCCGCCCAGGACCGGTCCTAGTAGTGTGTGCATTGCGCGGCGCCGTGATTTGCGCCGCGTAGCATGGTTCCTCACTCCTGCTGGAAAGGCGGAATGGCACCTGACTGCCCAACGGGCAGACCCCCCTAGAGTTTGGTAGCGTATATGCTAGGCTACAACACAGTAGAGGACAACATCAGCACAAAACAGAAAACAGGGTCTGCGCCTTGCCTCGTTGGGGTGGGAGTCGGTCCCGTCGAAGTACTGCCCGGAAAAGTAAAGAAGTTGCCGGGAAAGGGTTAGCGGCCCTACGCAACGGCTGGTTATCCGATCCCTCTAAATTTACGCGACCGGTCACTAAACACACACACGAGCGCACTAACATACAAAACCATACACTTACGCGGTCACAAAAATACAAAATCACACACCCAGAGAGAGACGCAAGCTGCCAGCTGCAACCAACACACAGGTTCATACCCAGAAAGAGACACAAGCTTCTGGCAGCGAACAACACATATTTTCACACCTTACTATCTATTTTTTGGAATACTAAGGCATGATTTATTATTACTATTGGAATGTATCTTTGAATTATTTAAACCATAGCAACTTAATTATTTAACATTTATATTCTGTCATTTATATTTTGTATTCTCTTGATAAAGGCGTACTGCCGAAACATGTTGAGTTCTTTTAAATATATATACTTTGAAGTAAACCAGTAGTAAATATATATATATATATATATATATATATATATATATATATATATATATACATATATATATATATTGTTACACTTTAAAAATGATCCTTATACCGGTTGGGCATTTTTAATAATTTATCTAAATTAATTGCCGACTTTATGTCATCATAGGCTGTTTAAAATGCAATATTATCGATTTATATAATTTATTTACTTTAATTGCTAATTATTGAACATCATAGGCTACTTCAAACTCTAATATCTTTATATAAGTTTGTATGTTCAAATATTTTGGATGTCACTATATCGATATTTTGACCCGGATTTTTGTATATACTTCTGCGCAGTTTAACATTTTGAAATTTTATGCGAAGTCATGGTTCGTATATTTGAATTTATATTTCAATTATTGTTCTTCTTAAGCAATTCTAGGTAAACAGGACATCGTTGTATTTTTTATTAGAATTTTGTAAATCTATTAGAATTGTTTAATTTATTGCATAACCATTTCTTTTAAACTTAATTCTGGTTTCTACATTTTCATTTGCTTAGAGCGACATCTTCGCGCAACTTGATTTAACTTTTGATTATAGATCGCTTGACGGTTGGTATAATTTTTAATTCGTTATTTATCCTTTCTTTCTGCGAATTAATTATTGAATTTTTGATGTTGGCTTCCTCAATTACTTTTTAACCATGTCAGGGTATTCGAGTAATTATCTTCTTTTATTTTCAATATTCCGTCTAGGGGTAGTTTTTCGTTACTATGACGTAATCTTCTTTCTGGATAAATACTCACGCATTCGTTCGGGAGATCCTCTTTTCCGATTCAAGTTTTGAAGTAAGGCAGTAGTTTAAAACTAAAAGTAATTTTTGAATTAAATAGTGTTACTATTCTGTGATATGCAGGAGTTGTTCAAAATTGATTTTATTTAATAAAATTCACTGGTATAGTGTATTTTAATCGAGGTTTGTTCCTCGGAATTGAAAGTTTTTATGACCACGTGTTGCTTCAGTGCCGTTAATGTTGGCTAATGAAAAGCTATTGTTAGTATAGGCTAATGAAAAGTTGCTGAGTTATTTTCTGCTAGGGAAAACGGTTATTGTCAGTATCCCCTAAGAAAAATTTCATCCGTAACCATCTAATTACCTGGACCCAGGAAAACTACGCAATTGGATTCAAAGGTCATCTATCACGCAAGGTATTGTGTGTAGGATAATATTTTTTGTGACAGAGTCCCAGAAAAATTAATATAATAATTATTTTGGAGGACCGCATGGTATCCTAAAACATGGTGTTCGACTCACCATTTTATTTCAGTCCATCACGTATATAACTCGCTTAATCACTTTCCTAATTTAAATTGTTGTAATATTTTTCATATTAGTATCAATCTCATATATCGGATTTGTTTAAAAGTAAGAATTTTGAGTAAATTAAATTCAATATATTTTTTTTAATCACTAACGGAATCTTATATGATTTTTTTTTATACATATCTAATGTTGTTTAAAAAATAAATTATTTTCCATTTTGTTGGTCAATTTCACAATTATAGAAAGTTGTTCTAGTTATTTTTTTTATACTTTATATAATTTTACATATACAAGCTGAGCCTTTATGTTATTTTACTATCTGATTGAAGTATCCGATTTTGTGAATACATTGTGTGTTATTATTTTTCACATTATTAATTTCTAACTGTGTATACCATCTAAAAATTCTTTGCATATACTGAGTGTAACGTAACCTATGTAAGGTACATTAAAACTTTTATGGACTACCTATGCAGTGATTTATAGCATAAAACACGATGTTTATATGACTCAAGATATCCCAACTATTTAGAACTATTTTGTTGGTTCAATACTTATACCTCTCTGGTATATTATATATATATTTTTTTTAATTTTCTTTGTTGCTTAATAATAAATATAATTGTTATTGTTATGAACTCTGTTTTTCTTTTCTTTATTTTTTTGAGTACAATTTATTCGAAAATTACTAAGTTATCCACTTACTACGGCAAATTGTTCTCTGTTGGCTAAAGGTAAAACATGGTGGCGCCCTTTTTTATGTAAGAACCTCCCCGCAACTCGCCTCTTAACTGAGTTAGCCCTTTAGCCAAAATATCTCCGGGGCAACCATGAGTTGCAGGTAAGTTGGGTAAGTTTAGAAGATATTTGTCGGCGCAAGTCTAGTGCTCGTGGGGGCACATAGCAATATATATATATATATATATATATATATATATATAATAACTTCGTGACCTTGGTATGATATGGTAAACCTAATCAGTAGGCGATTAAAGTTCTGTATATTACTTCAAAATATATGTATTTAAAAAACTCTACATGTTTCGGCTGTGTACGCCTTTATCAAGAGAATACAAAATATGAATGACAGGATATAAATGTCAAGTAATTAAGTTGCTATGGTTTAAATTATTCAAAGATACATTTTAGTAATAATAATAAATCATGCCTTAGTATTCCAAAAAATATATAACAAAGTGTGAACATATGTGTTGTTCGCTGCTAGCAATTTGTGTCTCCTTCTGGGTATGAACTTGTGTGTTGGTTGCTGCTGGCAGCTTGCGTCTCTCTATGGGTGTGTGGTTTTGTGTGAGAGCGTAAGTGTAGGGTTTTGTATGTCGGTGTCACAATTCCATATGTTCCACAACTATCGGAAAAAATTAAATGCACTTTAAAAAAATATGATATAGCTACAACATATAAACTTAGCAATACTAATAAACATTTATTTTCAAAACTTAAACCTAAAATAGAAAAAAATCGAGAAACACATGTCGTATATGAAATACCATGTCGCGATTGCGATAGTTACTACATAGGCCAAACGAAACAATATTTATACTAAAGAATACAAGCCCACAAATACTCTAGAACAGACAAAACTGCATTGTCTACACACAAACTACAACGCGATCACCATTTCGATTTTGAAAACACACAGATAATTGATAAGGAACAAGACACAGTGAAAAGACAAATTAAAGAAATGATCAGTATTAAACAGGAAAAAAATTCAATTAACAACAGAAATGATATAAAAAATTTAAGCAGTATATACTATAATTTAATTTTGTAACGATCTACAATTTTTCTACGTTTACCATCATATTATTATTATTTTTTTTTTGTTATATACCTTATGTTATTTAAATATCATTTAAATATCATATACTTTTGCTTATCATGCTGACTGTTCCGTGTTTCGATTCCTGTCTAGTTGTCCGAGCAGGTTTTCGTGGTTTTCCTTCTCGTTTTGAGCGAATGCCGACAACTTTGCATCTTAAGTCGCTCCACGGGCGCATACGTAATAATAACTCATGTCTTGCCTTTCCCCTGCCTATCCCTGTTTTCTGTTTTTTGCTGATGTGGTCCTCTACTGGGTTGTAGCCTAGCATATGCGCTACAAAACTCTAGGGGGGTCTGCCCGTTGGGCAGTCAGGTGCCATTCCGCCTTTCCAGCAAGAGTGAGGAACCATGCTACGCGGCGCTATCTCGTCGCCGCGCAATGCACACACCACTAGGACCGGTCCTGGGCGGCAACCTGTCTAGGCTGCCGTTAACAGCACATACACGTTCGACGTGTGTGCTATGCCCCCGCTTCGGCGGAAAACGTTAAGATGGCACAAGTGTGACCATCGTCGACCGAGGTAGCCACTAAGAGTGTTCCCTTAGTTGCGATGAGCAACCCCGTACAGGGTGCGCTTCGCCTGCCTGCGCCTTGCCTCGTTGGGGCGGGGGTCAGGCCGTCGAAGTACTGCACGGAATTGTAAAGAAGTTGTCGGGAAAGGGTTGGCGGCCCTACGCAACGGCTGGTTATCCGACCTCTCTAAATTCATGCGACCGATCACTAAACACACGCACGAACGCACCGACATACAAAACCCTACACTTACGCTCTCACACAAAACCACACACCCATAGAGAGACGCAAGCTGCCAGCAGCAACCAACACACAAGTTCATACCCAGAAGGAGACACAAATTGCTAGCAGCGAACAACACATATGTTCACACCTTGTTATCTATTTTTTGAATACTAAGGCATGATTTATTATTATTACTAGAATGTATCTTTGAATAATTTAAACCATAGCAACTTAATTACTTGACATTTATATCCTGTCATTCATATTTTGTATTCTCTTGATAAAGGCGTACACAGCCGAAACATGTAGAGTTTTTTAAATACATATATTTTGAAGTAATATACAGACCTTTAATCGCCTACTGATTAGGTTTACCATATATATATATATATATATATATATATATATATATATATATATATATATATACAGGCTGATTCATTTTCGGCCCTCACCATGGGGATCTCTCTTATTATTGGAGATAGAGTATAGGTTTAAATTTGGCAAAGTTGTTAAATTTTGTGTTTGTTATAAATCCCTAAAGAAAGTAGACCTGTGACAAATGACCTTCGTTATTAAAAAAAAAACGTGAAAACCCCATTTTCTTCTTTTGGCCTTGTAGATAAAAAATAAAAACACATCCTTGTGGCCATTTCTAAATCTCTATCCAGTGGTGTACTCTAAATTTTTATACGACGTTTCGTTTCTTTCTGGCCATCATCAACTATCTAATTTCTTATAGGCGTCATATTGGATTTAGACATCTTCAGAAAGAGTTTTTTTTTCTGATTTCAACCATGTACCATATGCTGACTATAGTTTTTGACATTAGGTTTTATTTGAAAGAATAAATTATAAGATTAAATAAGGTAGCCTTTGGAATTTCAATCTGTCAAACATTTCATTTATTGTTCATTAATAATACAAAAATGTCATACACTAACGAAGAGAAACGAGATATGATAAGTATTTTTTATTCTTCGAAACGAAATTCAACAGTAGAGAGTACAAGATATCTACAATTATATCCAGAACGACAACAGCCTCATCGTACCATTTTTCTAGATCTCGACAGAAATTTGGTGGAGAATGGATCGTTCACACAAAATTTAACAACTTTGCCGAATTTAAACCTATACTCTATCTCCAATAATAAGCGAGATCCCCATGGTGAGGGCCGAAAATGAATCAGCCTGAATATATATATATATATATATATATATATATATATATATATATATATTGTAGTAAAACAAATATGTCGAACCTAAGAAGAAGGAGAAAAATAGTTTAAAAATACATTTATAGAAGTACTATTAAGTTGTTATATATAACTGAACTGTGTATTATTAAGTGTCAACTATCAAACAAGTTAAGTTCGCGTTTTTTTCTTTGTAAATTGTTTAATTATTTTTAGAAAAATTATATTTTCACACTTTTTTAATAATATTCATTCATTATTTTGTATTTTCAGATTTTTTTAACTTAGTTGACAGCAGTAAATTTAAATAACAAAACTTTTGATTGTGCTATACCGTTCAAATATCAAATCCGCGGAAAGCCGGCGATATGTGAAAATGCGCAGAAGAGAATGACGCATGCTAGAAATAAAATGTAAACAATGTCTAAATTAATTTGAGTAATTTTGAAAGATATCTGAACGATTATTTAATATAAATTTAGTAATTTAGCAAAATAAAATTATATATTAATACCTACACAAAATTGGACGAATAGTAAGCCCTAGAGAAAAACAATAGAGAGTTGGCGTCACTCTTGCCTCGATTTTGTACTAGTAAAACGTTCATCTTGGATGATTTCAAATTAAATAAACATAGGAAAAAAGTAAAACTTACCTAAAATTTATTATCAAGTCGAATTAGAATTTCTAGTGCTACATTTTAACCATAAATTGAACGCTGAGCGAAGTTTTTAAGGTTATTAAATTACAAGCGCCGACCCAGCGAACTTCAACCTCCCCAAGATACATTGAAATGGTCAAGATCTAGAAAGCAGACCATATAATTTGATCCAGACTATCAAAGAATCACTACTAGACCTTATATGAGTATTTTTAATTAATTTTCCTAAAATAAACATTCAAAAATCAGCGTTAACCTACGATATCGTTTAGGTATATTTTTCATAAATCATTATTACATATTAATTGAACACTTACCTATTAATATACGGTTCTCATAATCCTAATTTATTTTCTTGTATAAAATAATTATTACGCCTGTGAGAATCGCTTTTGTAAATACATGTTTTAAATCACGTTATAACAGCATTTATAAGTTTCAATTACTGTTTTCTTTATAAAATTTTAAATTCTAAATATGCACCAATAAAATGATTATTTATACACTTATATTGCATTTTTATTTCCAGTATTTAAGTTGAGTATATAAGTTTTGTTTAACTTGTGACTTAGTCAGTTGATAAGTTTTTATAGTAACAATTACCGAGATCTGTTTATATTTTGGGACCGACTTCTGAGATGAAAAATTAAGCAATTTATACACTGAGTTAGACGGATTAAAGTTAAAAGAACAAATAATATTTATAGAGAAAAATTACTTATTCGATATAACACAAAGTGAATTTAAATACGGATTTTTATACATTAATTAGAATAAAAATTTGTTCGCACTCAGTGACATCTAGGAATAAATAGAGTAAGGATTCTTACGATACCGAAATTACTTTCATTTCACAATATATTCCAAAAAAACTCTGTTAAATTAACTTTCATTATTAATAATAATTATTATTAAAAATTACAACCCTCAAGGGTTCATTTCAATATACCGCCTAATTCTGAGTAAAGGCAACGATCCGAATGTATGAATATTTCTCCCGCTTCGAATACAATTCCCCTGAATGCTGTAGGCGCGTCAACATCGATGTTATACATATAGCAAGCGCCAATTAAGTTGGCGCGAGGAGGGGGTTTAGCAACAGACTGTTTTGTGATTAGCTTAACATCGATGTCATACATATAGCAAGCGCCAATTAAGTTGGCGCGAGGAGGGGGTTTAGCAACAGACTGTTTTGTGATTGGCTTAACGCGTTCAGGGGATTTTTATTCGGAGCGGGAGAAATATTCGTTCAGGCCGTTGCGTTTGCTCAGAATCAGGTGGTATATATATATATATATATATATTTATATATATATATATATAATATCTTCGTGACCTTGGTATGATAAGGTAAACTTAATAAATCGGCGATTAAAGGTCTGGTTTACTTCAAAGTATATATATTTAAAACAACCCTACATGTTCGTCGTGTGACACGAGAAACAGGGATTTCAAAATCTACTGTTCACAGAACCTTGACGAAAAACAAGTATCACCCTTACAAACCAACAATTGTACAAGGTTTAAGTGATAATGACAATCACCGACGATTACAGTTTAGCAGGTGGTACCTTCAAAAATGTGAATATGACGCTAATTTTCCTAGGAAAATACTATGGACAGATGAAACACGATTTACCAATTGTGGAGTGTTTAATAGGAATAACTATCATCATTGGTCTACTGAAAATCCACATTTGGTACATCAAAGAAGATTTTAAGTTCGATTTGGTTTTAATGTCTGGTGCGGTTTAATTGGTATGACATTTTGTTTACTTTTTTTTTGTTTTTTAAAATCTTTTTTTCGTTTTAGATAATCAGTTAATAGGTCCTTTCATCTTTGATTACAATTTAACTGGTAACAGATATTTGGAGCTACTAACAAACGAGATAATGCCTGCTTTGAGGCAAATTATTAATCCCGAGAACATGCAAAACATCTGGTTCCAGCAAGATGGTTGCCCGGCCCATAACACTTGTAACGTGCAACATTTTTTGAGAGAAAACTTTAATGAGAGAGTGATTTCAAATAATGGACCCGTGCAATGGCCTGCGAGATCGCCCGACCTTACCCCGCTTGACTATTATTTATGGGGACCACTAAAAACGAAGTATTTGATTTTGAACCGCCAGAAACTCGGGAAATTTTAGAACAAAGAGTACTAGATGTGCTACGATCAGTAAACGGAAACACGCTACGTTTGTAACTCTACTCGAACAAGGTGTCAATATTGTGTGGAACAGAATGGTCGTCATATTGAACAATTTCTTTAAGTGAATGTGAACTTTAAGTTCTGTATCTTTACTTTTTATTTCTATAATTTTTTTATCGTTTCGTTTGTTTACAGTATTACTTAGAATATCTTTTCACTTTCATTTGACATTGGTGTTTAATTTTTCAGCCTACTAATTTCATATTAAAGATTAATTTACGTTTTTATTAGTATTTTCCTTATAAATAAAAATTTTTCAGGCATGTTATACATCGTTGAAAAGCACATTTTGAGGACTACCTAACAAACTCAAAATCAAATATGGCTGCCGTATGAAAAACAAAAGATAGTGGTAATAACTTAAAAACAAATGACAATCGGGGGTTTCTGTTTGTATCAAATAATTTGTTTTAAAAAAGTGTCTAAGCAATGTAAAACTTTAAAAGAGGTCAGACTAAGCGTTATCGAGTTATTGAGGAATAACGAAATCGGCAAATTTTTGATTTCTCAAAATATTTTAAAAAATTAAAAAGTTAGGTCTAATTTGAAATGGGATTTGCCCCGAGTATAGAATTCTGCAAAACATTCCCCATTTAACTGTTGTTCTATATCTTCTAATAACCGAGATACCAATGGTGAGCATCGAAATTGGGACACACGGTATACATATATATTGCAAATTAATTGCTTTTTCGCGAAGTAACGTGAAGGTAAATATTATTGAAGTAAAACCAGACCTTAAATCGCCAACTAATTGAATCTACCATAACATACTAAGTTTACTATATATATATATATATATATATATATATATATATATATATATATATATATATATGGTAAACCTAATCAGTAGGCGATTAAAGGTCTGTATATTACTTCAAAATATATGTATTTAAAAAACTGGACATTTATATCCTGTCATTCATATTTTGTATTCTCTTGATAAAGGCGTATACAGCCGAAACATGTAGAGTTTTTTAAATACATATATTTTGAAGTAATATACAGACCTTTAATCGCCTACTGATTAGGTTTACCATATCATACCAAGGTCACGAAGTTATTATATATATATATATATATATATATATATATATGTATATAAACATAACATTTTCGTGACCTTGGTATGATATGGTAAATAATCAGTCGGCGATTAAAGGTCTGGTTTACTTCAAAGTATATATATTTAAAACAACCCTACATGTTTCGGCAATGATGCCTTTATCAAGGATATAAAAAATATAAATGAAAGAATAAGATTGTTTTAAATATATGCATTTTTAAGTAAAACCAGACCTTAAATCGCCAACTAATTAAATATACCATAACATAAAATGGTCACGAAATAATTATCTATGCAGGGTTTTTCACGTAACCCGTTCGTTAGAAGTTTTCTATGTTAATGCTTTAGGATATTTTTGAAAATTTGTGCCACGTAATCTTGATACTTGGTGTGTTAAAATAAAATATTTACACTCATAAATCACTTTCGGTTTTACCGGAAGTCATAGCCGACCTTGATATATAGAATGTTATATTTTTTATTGCTTTTTTAGATTCCTTGTAAAGTAAAGTAAAGTAAGTAAGTAAAACACTTTATGTTAATGTTTCTTTTGCAAAAACTAACCGTTTTTGAATTATTTTAATTTTAGTGAAATTTTTAGCTTTTTCAATGTACTTTTTAAAACCATATGTCTCAGGCGTATTTGATCTGAACTAAGTCATATTTTTACTGGATACAGCGAAAGGTATAATATTTTGAGAAATGACTAAACATTTAATAAATCTCTTACAGGATGTTCGAAATTGATTGATTATATAAGTAATCTTTAATTAAAGAAAAATCGATTATTTTAAATGGAACATCCTCTAGATGAGCACGCTATAGTAAGTAGATATATATTTTACATCGTATAGGTATAGGTTTCACTAGCCCTATCTCTCATAGTTTTAGAGTTATTAATGATTATTACGTCAAGTATCCAGATTCCGTGCCACAAATTTTCAAATGTATCCTAAGGCGTTAACATAGAAAACTTCCAATGAACGGGTTACGTGAAAAACCCTGTATATATATATATATATATATATATATATATTGTAATAAGACCGAATTCCGTGGAGTATAAACCCACGTTCGGTGTCAATAATGTAGTAACGCTTACTGTAATTAATAATAATAAATATAAAATTTCAAGAAAATAACTGTATTGCTAGCTCAAATATGATAATAAAGAATAAATAAAAATAAGTAGAGAACAACTTAATCTCAAAGGGTCTAAAGGCGAGTTCCAGATACACAAACAAGAAAACACGTTAATACATAAAATAAAACGAAATAGTCAAAAGATAATAATAAATATATTTAAGTTAAATTCAGTAGTTTTACTAACAAGATACAAAATATAATTTCTAAGCACTAAATATCCAAAATAAACAAATTTATGTGGTAAAATGTATGTAACCTTCTAAATTACAAGATGCAATGGGTTGCCTACTCAAATTCCAGTAATATTGTTTTAGAAATATGGTCGAATTTAAAAACAAGTGTCAATATTTATTAAAAATATCGCAATAACTGATATAAAAAGCAAAGTGATATGTCCCTTGAAATAACGTGAGTAATCTATTATAAAATATGAAATTGCAAGAGATGTTATATCTTTTATGTAAATATAGGAAGCAATTTTCACAAGAATACCTGTTGCTAATGACAAATATGGTAATTTCAAAACCAACGTATCCATTGGATGTTGAAAACTCAGTAGAATCCCAACAGGTAAAGCGTAATAAGAATAAAGTTGCTTGTCTCAAACGTCTGGTTGATATCCTAATCGCAGATCCGCATACGTTCCCTATCCACGTAGAATACAACTAGGTTATGTGCAATTTTGGTATCCTGAAGAGGTGTTCTTTAACAAAAATATCCAAAAATGGTTCCAGAAACTTCTTATTAAATGCTGCTTAAACGTAAACTGATTTTAGTAATGATGGAAACACAAAAGTAATGCTAATTAGGTTTCCTAGTACTTCCACACTCAAAGAAAACCTTCTTGCAAGGTAATAATTTTATGTAAAATTAACAAAACCACTTTCTTGTGATAAAAATGTAGCCGTAAATAATTTATATGATTAATTTTGAAGAGGAATTCAAAAATTAGACTATTCTTTATAACTGCATGCAAAAATCTTCTCAATCAATAATATTGTTTTTTTGTCGTCCTGACTACCATGTCAAAGTTGTAAAAGCATAAATAAAATTTTCTTAGAAAATTGTACTATGAATTCGAAAAATATATAAAAGACAATTTTGACAAATTGAAAAGAGATAATTTAAAAAGTTTCTTCAATGTATCTCTTTAATAATTCAGTGTAGAAAATATCTCTAGAAACGTAATTAAATGCTAGTAAAACCCATTCACGTGATCTCAATTACAAATTTTGAACATGATGCTTTCAAAAGTCATAATAAATAACAATGTTTACAGAAAGTTGTACACAAATAAAATAATCATCATTAGTTTAAGAAATCTTAAATTCTCGCGAAAATAAGTTATGATTAATTTATTAATGAGCGAAATATATAAATAGACAAAATAAAATATACAATATTAATCGATATCGTGATTTTAAAATCTAATTATGATCTTACATCAAAAATACAAACTTTTAACTCTAAAGTAATATTTCTCAAATCATTATATTTCAGATATAACATTCTTGGGGCAAATATCTTATAAGATGAAGAATTTATTAAGGAAGTAAGCTGAACCATATCAATATATATATATATATATATATATATATATATATATATATATATTAAATGTATTTTATAAATATAGTATAAATCTCAAGGTTTATCAGTCCTTTAAGAAATATTCGAATGATGATGAATATAGTGAATAAGAAAAATGCAATAAATATACGGGCAATATCTAATTTCTATATTTTATTTGTATAATTTGATGGTTACAATGCCAATATATAATATGTCTGCAAATATACATTGAAAGAATTTATAACTACAGTAGGACAAAGCAATGAATTCGCAGTGGCGTACAGTGTCGCCGGGTAAGCCGAAGATGTGCGATTATAAATATAATAAATAATGTATCTAACTAGTTAGGTACCATTTTGGTTTGAATGTGAAAGAACACATTTAAGACACAATTTTTTTTGCATGCGTTGCTTAATCGACCATCAGCCATATTTCTGTATTTTTTAACTGTGGCTTTATTGGATGTGTAATCGTGTTTTTCACCAGCGGTAAATTATACCGTAATTGTCTTGTCGATAATTTACATTTTGGAATATATTTACTCTAAAGCTTTCGAAACTCTTCATTGTCTACAAAATTTTGTGAAATGTCGAACACACTTAACATAATAATAAAATCATGTACAAATTTACAATATGGTATTTCACTTTTCGAATTTAATAGGTTTGCTATTAACATGTTGTTTGCCAAGAAAAATATCGTACAGTAAAATGTTAATCTTGCAAACAATACATTTAGTACTAGTACCAATATATTCTAATGCAGGAAATCTATTAAAGAATTAATTCATACTCGTCGCACTTAACAAATTGCGTCGTCGAGGAAGTATATTTACATCAAACACGTTTCGATTGATATTAACGCGATCAAATCATGCATATATACCTCGGGTATCAATGCAGGGTTTCGGATAAAATCGACGTCACTGCATATCCATTCGTTTGTCCATATATACTCGTATATACGGGGTTGGGCAAAAGCAACGCATCAGTAAAATAATTCCGTAAATATAAACTTTAGAACAAAATGTTGTTAATAAAAGTTTTTTGACAAGTTATTTTGTATTGGCTTCAAACATTTGTTTTTTTTTCATGATGATTACATATGACAGCCAAAAATTTTTTTTTTAAATGGAAATAATATTATTTTTTAGACAATTCGGAATCTTTATTAAGTTCTGAATATGAATGCGTACTATTTTCATGGGGTTAGATAATAAAAATATTGAGAAAAAAATAAAATTTAATAAAAGTAAACAAACTACAAAATTAAATTAAATGCTCAAAGTGAGGTCCTTCTACGACCTGACAGTGTCCTAAACGTTCCAAAAAACGACGAATTGTATTTTGTAAACTATTAGGTGGTATGGCTTGTATCTCACGAGTAATTTTTGCCCTCAAATCCTCTAAAGTATCCTCTTTGTATACTTGCGACTTCAAGTGTCCCCAAAGAAAGAAATCCAATGGATTTAAATCGGGAGACCTAGCGGGCCAATCAATAAAACCCCGATGTCCAATCCAACGACCGGGAAAAATTGTGTCTAAATACTGTCGAACATTAATAGCATAATGTGGTGGTGCTCCATCTTGTTGAAACCATAGATTACGGTTTGGAATGCTTGGTTGATTGTCGTTAGGAAATAAAATCAACAGGTACAATATGGTTACGCAATAAATGTAAGTAACCATCACCATTTAGGTTGTGTTCCAAGAAGTACGGACCTATGATTCGTTGCCCAACAATGCCAGCCCACACATTAAGTTTGTGGCGATGCTGTGTATGATTTTCTCGCACCCAATGTGGATTCTCAGTCACACAATAACGGCAGTTATGCCTATTTATAAATCCATTTAGACAAAATGTAGCTTCGTCAGAAAATACGATGTTGTTTAAAAAATTTGGATCGTTATTGGATAATTCCATTATTGTTTCACAAAACTGTAATCTTCTGTCCGGGTCATCTTCGTTAAGGTCGTGCAGTAAGTGTATCTTATAGGGCTTCTATTTGTTCGCCTTTAATATTCGTCTAATAGATCTGCTACTCATATCATTTTCTAATCCTAGTTGAGTGGTTGACGTAGTGGGATTTTCCGTTACTGCAAGTAAAACATGAAGAGATCGGTCTTCATTAGTGATTTCTTTTGGTTGGCCAGCTTTAGGTATATCTCTAACATCGCCCGTTTCTCTAAATTTAGTAACCAATCTCGCAACTGTTGATTGAGCTATAGGATCGCGATCCAAATAAACATTATTGAATAAAGTGCAAACTTCGTGATGTGAACGTTGCCTGTCACCATATCCGACCATCATAAGAATTTCTATTCTTTCTTTAGTAGTTAATTTGACAATTTTCACACAAAACACGTATTAGAAAAAGCAAGTTTTACGATGGAAACTATTTTATTGTGAAACGTCAATAATTCAATGACAGCCAAAAAATCTACAATTTCCAAAGCAATCTACAAAACACTGCACTAGTCCAAATGTACGTTTATTAAATTTTATTTTTTTCTCAATATTTTTATTATCTAACCCCATGAAAAAAGTACATATTCATATTCAGAAATTAATAAAGATTCCGAATTTTCTAAAAGAAAATATTATTTCCATTTAAAAAAATTTTTTTTTTTTCTGTCGTATGTAATCATCATGAAAAAAAAACGCAAATGATTGAAGCCAATACAAAATAAATTGTCAAAAAACTTTTGTTCACAACATTTTGTTCTAAAGTTTATATTTCCGGAATTATTAGACTGATGCGTTACTTCTGCCCAACCCTGTATATTTACTATATGAATTTATTATTTACGAAATGGTGAAGTAGAGATTTTACTCTTTTGGCGTATTCACTTTCATTATATATTAATACTCGCATTTCACTGAAAGCGGGATCTTCAATTGATTTTACTATGTCGTGCGGTTCTCCGTCATTTAGCATTGATGGTAGTAGTATAATGGCCATTATCAATCCAAACATACTGAACTTCTTCCAATGCTCTTTGATGACTAAAAAAGGACATACTTTTTCCGGGTCACTTCCAAGTTCTTTTATTGTTGATGATAGGCTGTCATAGTACGTTTGCAAAAAGAAATTTAATTCTGTTAAGTTTTCTTCTGAAGATGCAGAACAATAAAAGAAATATGACAGATCAAATACTGGGGAAGTTAGCTTCAGACCTTGAAAATCCACTAAACGTAATTCCAGATGAGTCCCCTAAAAAAATAAATAAAGAAATGAAATAAATCGTAAAGTGAAATAATAATAAACAAGAACCTTATATCTGAACATCATATTGTTATGATTGCAATCTCCATGTGAAATTACGGCATGTTCTCCATTGTACTCCTTCTGTTTTAAAAACATATTTCTGGCATTCTCCAAAATATATGCCATTTTCTCCAGCAAAATACTGTCTTCAGGTGACTGTAGATAGTTCTCAAGTACTTTTCTGTTTGTTTCCAAGATGGAGCCAAAACTCATTTTATCGTATAATAAAGTGAGTAAATCTTGTGGCAAATCTTTAGTTATATCATTGAAAGTCTGTTTCTTTTGATCTTTAAGAGCGAAAGACGTGCCATGTAGTATCCCATATTTCTTCATCATTAAAAGAGTCTCTTCTTTATTAAATACATGCTTGTCTTTACTTAAAGAAAATCCTTCCTTAATTAAATTTTCAAACACGAAGACTTCTTTCATTTCTTCAACGCTACCAGCGTAGAACTTAGGTACTAGTTCTAATGACTTACCGGTTTTATTTTTATAGAATTCGTCCAAAATTGGGTAAATAACATTATAAAAATTAAACTCACAGCCATATGCTTCCTTTAGACTGCCAATTTGTCTAAGTTTTTCATGTTTTGGTGCTGCCTTGACGAACAAATGCATAGTTCTATTTCCATCACTTAACTCGACTGCGCTATTAATTCCTAGGTACCCTTCGCCAATTTTCGAGCCCGGGAGGTATGTCACCTTGGGATTCTCGAGCTTCTCATTTTTAATGATGACTTCGAGAACGCCATCAATATCTTGGAAACACAGAGGTAGATCGATCCCCATTTCTTTACAGAAAATATATTTAGACTTATTGCTGTTCTAATTTATATTGTATTGAAATACTGTAATCTAATCTAACAGCCAAAATAAAAATTCTGGCGATCACTCGATGTGTTACACATTAGATTGATTTTTAGCAAGTCATCAAATTGGTGTTTCATAAAGAATAAGTATAAATCAATTGTCGCTTAAGTAAAATGGAATGAGTTATCGAAAAAAATCCCAGGAATTTTTAATTATGACCTTGGTGACTCAATTAATTACATGTAATTATAATCGTTTTGATGGGAATGTCTAAACGAAAGTAAAGCTTAACAAAAGTTAATCAGAATAACTAAATGCCTATACAACATAACGAGAAACTGCGTAATTAAGGGAAACTTGATATCTGAGGAGTTTGATACCAGTGAAGGAGTGAGGAGTGATCTTCCCCTCACTCCTCACTCCTTCACTGGTTCATTTCTAGTCATTACCTAAAAACAATGTTTGTGGGTTATAGAAATCTGGAGGTGGTTAGCGTCTCTGGATGTGCCTTTGCGGATGAAATTGCAATAGTGGTAGGAAGCAAAAAAGAATTACAAGAAAATACGAATACTTGGAATGAAGTGTTAATGAAAATGGAATGAAACTGAATAAACGTAAGACCAAAACTATGACAATATCCTAAGATCACAAAGAAATAGAAATAGAAGGTGAATTAATAGAGCAGGTGGATAGTTTCCAATGCCTTTGATTACTTTGAACTAAAAGAAAGACGAATAATAAAATTAAAAAACCCTTACCACAATAGAATTTAATGATTTTAAATACGCATTTCTGCAACCACGTTGTCATCTTCAGTAGAAAAACACTTGAACGCACAAAAACACTCACAGAAGGATTGCTCTGAACGTCTGCTAGTTTAACACTAAAATCTTCAATCTTAAATGCTACAAAAATTACCTACATTTTGGTAAACCCCACCTATTAATGCAAGAGCATTAACCCATTATTTGTAAATTCTTTAGAAAAACCGTTTAGAAATATTATAAAAGCCGTAATTTAACATACATTAAGAAACCAATTATGAAACTAATCCTTAAATTATGTTGAAATATAAATCTGTGAAAAGCACATAATCTAGAAAAGTTAGATCTTGTCGTAATTGGAAAAGTAGCCATTCACAGTAAACAAGTCTCCTTTCAAAATCCGTTTGTAACAAGCCTTGATGATTTTGAATTTTGTAAGGGTGAAATTTAAGTTTTTTTTTAAATCCTTCTTACAGCAGTGATTTCTATCCCGTGTTCTTTCGAAATTATCCTTGTAGATACGCGCGGATTTTCCATAACGGACTGGACGACTGTCACATCATTATCTTCTGTAACCATAGTCTTAGTTCTTTCATGCTTGACGTAATTCACTGAACCCGTCCGAAGAAACCTTGTCAACAAATTTCAAACGTCTTAATATCTGGTGCTCTTCGGTGAGGATACTCCATAGCATATGTTCTTGATGCTAATAGTGGATTTCTATTGCTAGCGCCAAGAACAAATACCATGTCTATTAGCACCTCTTTCGAAAAATTGATTCTAAAGAAACACAACTATAAACTATTACGGCATGTAAATAAAAAATAATGACCACAAAACGATATAACTGACAAAAAGATAACTAATAACGAACAAACGGAAATTGATAATTAACTAGCCGAATTTAAATTATAACAATTAAACGCAATTACAGCAAAGAGAAACTTCAGAAAAACACTTTATACGGAAATTTTAAGTAGATATTTGACGTTTGGTTACACAGTAATTTTTGCTTAATATCATTTCATAGCCAACCACCCAACTATTAGATGCAGCACCGCATATTGAATATTATAAACATAGGTATATCCCATTAAAGGGATATAACTTCGAAAATACTGGAAATAAGTACTATGTTATTGGTACCATTTTAACGGCAATTTTACAAGAAATTTGCTGACTAATAAAAAAATTATAGGTTCAATTAAAAAAAAAAGAGAAAATAGCCTTTAAACTTCGATAACTTTGGCACGACATATTTAACACTCTGTATATGTTGTCACGTTGTTCACCCTCAAAACATATAACGTGTTAGTTCATAAATTGGTAACAAAAGAGTTACGTGAGGCACTGCACCCATTTTCAGGCTAAGACTTAAAATGTTAGACGCTGCAACTGTCAAGATTTTAACAAAATTTGCAATAAAATCAAAACTAACAGTTGTAAGTGCACATTGTCATATATCATTGCAAAGATAATTTGGGTGGCTATCATCATAATAACAATAAAGTATAGCAATCTATTAAAAAAAAAATTGAAAGTGGTTGCGGAAATTTGGAACACTCTGTAAATATATAAATAAAAATAGAAAATGCACTGTAGCATACTATATGTGTACGTAAAATGTCATTGCTACATTGATGGAGATGGCTTGTCAGTAATTTTTAATTATCCTAATTGCTACAACTTTGTTAATTTTCATGCTAAGCTTCTCCGACACACTATTGCCGCATACGGTATATAAAGATTAAATAATAAAATAATTTTTAACATCTTGTATGATTTCTTTGAATTTACATTGGATGCTAGGTTTAGTTCCTTAAAACCCAAAAACAAAACCCTGAAATTTACAAACTATATCTAAGAGTCAAAAGAGAAATATGCCTGAGTGACAATTTGCACTAAAATTTTATAACCCAACATTACTAAGTTTACGTGGGGACTGCCGAGTTGTACCACGTTTACCTGAGTTAATCCGGGCAGCGTAAAAGGTTGCCCTTTTTGACGACCGAGTTGTACCACAAATTATATTACCCGATTATAATATTAATTCTCAGTAATTCTCTAATGAGCCTTGGGGGAGATAAAGTGGGGAGAGAAAGTTTATTACTGTTGCTTGCTATTTATTTCTAGTCCTGATAGCTATGTACAAGTGTCAAGTATCTTAAGACAATGGAAGTTCAAACTATGTTTAGTGAAAAGGGTGCAAAATTGATAGTGTTAAATAAATTTAAATTTTCAAAAGCACACATTGCGAAGTGTGGGAAAATAAGATGGCGTTGCACTAACACCAAAAGTAGGTGCAACGCAAAAATATATACAAGTGCTGGTGAACCTACTATTTTGGAAACTCAATTTGATCATAATCATGAACGTGAGAAGACGATTGCTCGGCAAGCTATCAGTAATAGCGTTGAGGATTGTACAGAAAGACCATCTAAACTAATTCATAAGGAATTAAGTGAGTGTATTAAAAATTCTAAAAATTAAATTATTATCAACAGTATGATTTTGTTTCATGTCGTAGAACAATGATTGGGCTTCAGACATTGGAAGCGATGATCTACTACGTGTGAGAAAAAATATATACGAAGCACGGCGAGATGTTTTACCAGCATTACCCAAGGATAGAGATCAGGTGTTTGATGCAGTTGTTAATTTAAATCTGAAAATTAAAGGTAAAAATTTCCTTTGCTCTTTAGATGAGGAAAACAATATAATTATCTTCTCTTGCTTTCCAATGTTATATTTTTTATGTTCCTGTGATACTATTTATATGGACGGTACATTTCAGTATTGCACAAAGTTTTTTTACCAACTATTTACCATCCATGCTTTTAAAAACGGTTATTATGTTCCAGTCATATTTGCTCTTTTACCTGATAAAAATGTAATACATATTTTAAAATGTTTCAAAATGTTAGCGATAAATGTAAACCACTGAACTTATCTTTTAACCTAAAAAACGTAGTAGTGAACTATGAACAAGCAATTCATAGGGCTATTTATAGATGTTGGCCATATTCAAATTTAACTGGGTGTAGATTTCACTTATGTCAAAGACTATGTATATTTCAAATTAAAATTGAAATGTATATGTATTTTGTATTATATGGAATTTATAATAAAATTGTTAAGCTTAGAATTAATATAAGATTTTATTATTAAAGAGCGTTAATCCTATTTAGAAATTCGTTGGTACAACTAGACGATAGGATTATTTCTACCTGATGTCCCGTGGTACAACTCTGCGATCCCGGCTTAACTATATGAGAAATCTGGGATTTCTGTTTATTCCGCGTTCTAAAGATTCTTTGCTTCAGTGACGAACCGTTAACTTCTCGACATTTCCATGCTCTCGCTAGCATCTTGAAATCATGCCGCCCCACGTTGCAATGACGAAAATAAATTATGCGTTCTTTTTAAACAAAAATTGAATGATGATGAATATAGGGAAGAATAAAAATACAATAATACTAATATGCAAAATTTCTAATTTCTAGATTTTATTTGTGTGATTTCATGGTTGCAATCATCAAAAGCAGTAATGTTGTAATATGTCTGCAAATATACATTGCAAGAAGTTACAACTGCACATATTTACTATATGAATTTATTGTCTACGAAATGTTGAAGTAGATATTTGACTCTTTTGGCGAACTCACTTTCATTGCTCATTGTTGAACGAACTTGACTGAATTCGGCTCCTTCAATAGATTTTACTACATCGTATGCCTCTCCGTCATTTAGCATCGATGGTAGTATGAGGATGGCCATTGCCAATCCAAACATACTGAATTTCGTCCAATGCTCTTTGATGACGGAAAAAGGACATAATTTTTCAGGGTCACTTCCAAGTTCTGTTATTGTCGATGATAGACCGTCATAGTACGTTTGCAAAAAGGAATTTAGTTCCGTTAAATTTTCTTCAGAAGATGCCGAACAATAAAAGAAAGAAGATAGATCAAATACGGGGGAAGTTAGGTTATGCCCTTGGAAATCCACTAAACGTAATTCTAGGTTAGTTTCCTAAAAAATTAAATAAAGAAATGAAATAACTCGCAATGTGAAATAATAATAAACAAGAACCTTATATCTGAACATCATATTGTTATGATTGCAATCTCCATGTGAAATTACTGCATATTCTCCATTGTACTCCTTACGTTTTAAAAATATATTTCTAGTATTTTCTAAAAAGTATGCCAGTTTTTCTAATAAAATACTGTCTTCAGGCGACTGTAGATATTTTTCTACTACTTTGCAGTGTGATTCCAAAATGGAGATAAAACTCATACTATCGTACAATAAAGTGAGTAAATCTTCTGATAAATTTTTAGTTATGTCATTGAAAGTCTGTTTCTTCTGATCTTTAATAGCGAAGGATGTACCATGTAGTATGCCATATTTCTTTATCACTGAAAGAGCCTGTTCTTTACTAAATACGTGTTTGTCTTTACTTAAAGAAAATCCTTCGTTAATTAAATTTTCAAACACGAAGACTTCTTTCATTTCTTCAACGCTACCAGCGTAGAACTTCGGTACTAGTTCTAATGACTTACCGGTTTTATTTTTATAGAATTCGTCCAAAATTGGGTAGATAACATTATAAAAATTAAACTCACAATCATACGCTTCTTTTATACAGCCAACTTGTCTAAGTTTTTCATGTTTTGGTGCTGCCTTGACGAACAAATTCACAGTTCTATTTCCATCACTTAACTCGACTGCGCTATTAATTCCTAGGTACCCTTCGCCAATTTTCGAGCCCGGGAGGTAAGTCACCTTGGGATTCTCGAGCTTCTCATTTTTTATGATGATTTCGAGGATGTCTTTAATATCTTCGAAACAGAGAGGTAGGTCGATGCCCATTTTTTCATAGAAATATGTACTTAAACTTTTAATGGTGTTAATTTATATTGTATTGTAATACTTTAATCTAATCTGTACATACAAATTTTGGCTGTTATCACTGGACGTGTTACATAAATCGAGTTTTAACTAGTGATGAGATTGACACAAATAGAATATCGTTTGTACGGTATGTTTGATAAGGAATAACATTTTTTAATATGTTTATGGTCTTAAATCAAATTACGGTTAATTTGTTGTATTAACTTATCGAAAAAAAATTCAGGAATTGTTAAATATTGTCTCAGTGATATAATTAATCAGTTTTAAGTGATTATTTTTAGATACAATATGAAACAAACATGTAAATAATTTACATATCTGTAACTATGCACATGGACAATACACCTCGTATTTTCAGCATTTACTTCTGCTTAATACATATGTTTCTGCCAATATAGGCGTCCTCAGTTAAGCTAGTGAAGCAATTTATACAAATTAATACAAACCTGTTATAAACAACTGGTTTGTAACTGTATTTAAATTTACTGAAATAGCCCGCAAAGATCAAGCAAGTTCCGTCCTATAAGAAGACAACTATTTAATAATTGACATCTTACGGGCGAAAGATACATTGTCCGGAGGGGTACCTATCGTTCGAACATCTATGCTGCTACGGGAAACGATAAAATACGTATGTAGATGTAGTCCATTAACAACCTGCCAGATGGCGGTATATACGAAAAGGTTTTGTTTAAGTATGACAATACGTTAAGCACGTATAAAGCGTTTGTACAATATGAAACAAACATGTAAATAATTTACATATCTGTAACTATGCACATGGACAATACACCTCGTATTTTCAGCATTTACTTCTGCTTAATACACATGTTTCTGCCAATATAGGCGTCCTCAGTTAAGCTAGTGAAGCAATTTATACAAATTAATACAAACCTGTTATAAACAACTGGTTTGTATCTGTATTTAAATTTACTGAAATAGCCCGCAAAGATCAAGCAAGTTCCGTCCTATAAGAAGACAACTATTTAATAATTGACATCTTACGGGCGAAAGATACATTGTCCGGAGGGCTACCTATCGTTCGTGAGGACGCCTATATTGGCAGAAACATATGTATTAAGCAGAAGTAAATGCTGAAAATACGAGGTGTATTGTCCATGTGCATAGTTACAGATATGTAAATTATTTACATGTTTGTTTCATATTGTACAAACGCTTTATACGTGCTTAACGTATTGTCATACTTAAACAAAACCTTTTCGTATATACCGCCATCTGGCAGGTTGTTAATGGACTACATCTACATACGTATTTTATCGTTTCCCGTAGCAGCATAGCTGTTCGAACGATAGGTAGCCCTCCGGACAATGTATCTTTCGCCCGTAAGATGTCAATTATTAAATAGTTGTCTTCTTATAGGACGGAACTTGCTTGATCTTTGCGGGCTATTTCAGTAAATTGAAATACAGATACAAACCAGTTGTTTATAACAGGTTTGTATTAATTTGTATAAATTGCTTCACTAGCTTAACTGAGGACGCCTATATTAGCAGAAACATATGTATTAAGCAGAAGTAAATGCTGAAAATACGAGGTGTATTGTCGATGTGCATAGTTACAGATATGTAAATTATTTACATGTTTGTTTCATATTGTACAAACGCTTTATACGTGCTTAACGTATTGTCATACTTAAACAAAACCTTTTCGTATTTTTAGATACGTTGAAGAATTTCATCGATTTTGTTACACGTAAAGTATTAATTACGGATAACTTTACATTGTTATGTAGACGCTAGTTGATTGTGCGGATTTTGTGTATTTTTTTACCCCAAGCTAGTTGTACCGTCCTAGTTAATAAAAATAGTTAATAAATGTAATGTCAACCTCAAAGGTGTAGGACATGTAACAAATAAATTAAACTAGCGGATACCTTCGATCCACCGCAAGGCTATTTAATGAAATGAAATATACTATTTTTGCTGTAGCAATCGACTTACGTCATACAAACAAAAATTGTGACGATCCGTATACATTTTGTAGGTATAGTATTTAGGGTCTTTTGCTATATTAAGTTATACGAAATTCTAACGTTGTCGCTTTCACATTACCACACAATAGCCAGAATGGACAACAGCTTATTTTTCTATTGTTATCGATGTAGCGTCGTTTGGGGACCTTGATTCAATTGTATTCGTATCGCCATGTTGAAAATAGCGATTGTTTCTGTTTTGAAATTTGACGTTTAACGTAATACAACTGATAGGTTAGGCAAATACAAGAAACTATTATCAGGATAAAATAAAACAAATTTTAATGAATTTCACTTTTTAATTGACACTGCAACGATCGTTTCGCTCCAACCTGAGCTTCATCAGACATATAACTAACTTATTTACAAATATTTTAACACAATTATACGGTAACAAACGCATGTTTTATTTTAAATATTTGAAGGAATGGGTACTTTTTATTAATAAAATGTCTATTCACAAACTTTCACTTCGGTGTATACAATGCTGTTCTTAAGTAATAAAAACTAGGGGTTTACATTATATGACAGGGAGGTAAAGAAATTCTATGGAAAAATACAATATGTGACTGTCTGAGTATTAAATAAATAAATTAAGTAAGGGTGAATTATTTGTTTCTAATTGATCATTTAATATCTTGTCGGTGTTCTTTAATTTATTGATTTCAAGTGACTCTAATAAATTAAGTTTTTTGCCCTTATTTTCAACGTGTAATATTTTAAATTCTCTGTTAAAATTGTGGTTCGTTGAATTAATATGAGACGCATATGAAGAGTCACTTTTATTATTTCTAAATGAAGAAAAATGTCCTTTGATGCGTATTTCAAACGATCTACCTGTCTGTCCGATATACGTCATAGGGCAACTACCGCAGGTTAACTCATAGACTCCTGACTTTTTATTGTTGTTTGTTAAATCTTTATTGTTTTTTATAAATTTCTTATACATAGATTTATCAATACTTCGTTGAACCAAACAAATTTTGAGAAAGAGTTAAATTTAATTAAACAAATAGCTATCAACAATGGATATAAAAGTAATATAATAGATAAAATTTTAAATAAAAAACTCCTTACAAAAGCCATATCACAAGTTTACCCAATATTAAATAATAACACCCAAAAATTTAAAATGATCACGTTTATAGGCTCTTCAAGCACAAAAATTTGTAAATATTTAAGAAAGTTTGACATTAATACAGCGTATAGAACTAACATCAATTTATCCAAATTTATAAAAAACAATAAAGATTTAACAAACAACAATAAAAAGTCAGGAGTCTATGAGTTAACCTGCGGTAGTTGCCCTATGACGTATATCGGACAGACAGGTAGATCGTTTGAAATACGCATCAAAGAACATTTTTCTTCATTTAGAAATAATAAAAGTGACTCTTCATATGCGTCTCATATTAATTCAACGAACCATAATTTTAACAGAGAATTTAAAATATTACACGTAGAAAATAAGGGCAAAAAACTTAATTTATTAGAGTCACTTGAAATCAATAAATTAAAGAAAACCGACAAGATATTAAATGATCAATTAGAAACAAATAATTCACCCTTACTTAATTTATTTATTTGATACTCAGACAGTCACATACTGTATTTTTCCATAGAATTTCTTTACCTCCCTGTAATATAATGTAAACCCCTAGTTTTTATTACTTAAGAACAGCATTGTAAATGTTAAATGTTAAAAAATTTGTAAATAAGTTAGTTATATGTCTGATGAAGTTCAGGTTGGAGCGAAACGATCGTTGCAGTGTCAATTAAAAAGTGAAATTCATTAAAATTTGTTTTATTTTATCCTGATAATAGTTATAATGGAATTTCATCTAGTAAAGGCTGAAACAATTATATACAAGAAACTAGTTCAGTAAGTTCCAAATGCCCAAGTGGATTGTATCTTACTGCTTTTAATGTGAAAATTAAGAATAAACGAAGGAAATATTAAAAATACGAATTACTAAATTGTAAAGTTTACATTACAACTATTTGTCTTCAATATACAAAATGTAACTTGCAAAAATTTATCGGAGGTGACCCATATCCGACGATAATATTTACCTGGTTCAAAATTAGTTTCCTGGTTATCAGAAGAAAAGAGAGCAAAACAAACAAAGCAAACACCATTAAGATCCACATAAACGTCTGTTAAACCTCTTCTATATGATGTTGATACGATTGATATTGTCTCAGTATATTTGATAATCCTTACACAGCGACAACTAACAAAAACCAATATATATATATATATATATATATATATATATATATATATATATATATATATATATATATGTTTATGGAGCCAGTTTGATAGTCAGAAAACCATGCTCAGATAAAATGTAATAATATATACGTACAAATAGCTATCTCATCGACAATTTTTTTGGTATTTGGTTTTTACGTTTGGAAACATCTGGGTCTATGAACAACCCTGTCATGTTTTTGTTAAATTAGTCTTTAGAATAATTTCATATAGTATATACACTTCATTACTGCATTAATATAATTTAAAGACTTAAAAACTGGTACACTTTGAAAATAATGTATACTTGGGAATTCTTCATTATTAATAATAAAACAGGCAATATTTATGTAATATATTTATTATTTTTATTAAGTGATGCTTTTTCTATTACAATTTTAAGTGTAACATTCTGGTTATTCTGTGATCTTACAGGAGTTTTATTTGTCACAATTTGTCATTTAGATATTGACGGTAGCTGAAGCGTGCTTTCAGATTTGTATTATTTTCTTTTATATACTTCGTTTGTGTTATTAACCGTGTTTGAAAACTGTTCAAACATTACTTAGTGTTGTTTGTTTGTTTACGAAAAGGAAGATGCCAGAACTGCTTTATCGACAAACGAAAGAATGTATTACTTTTTGTAACAGACGTAATATAAATACTATGACAATCAATTACCTAATTTTTATATATTATATATTCTCCAAATCTATATCAATAATTTTTTAGATGAACATATTATATTACAAATAGTACGTGGCAAATTAACTGAGCAACATATATTTCCTCAAAAATTCTTGCACAAGGTTTTAAAACTTAGGTATTAAATGGAAAAAAGATGATCTACGTCATGGGTCAATGAAACTCTCACCTGTCGTTTTACAAAGGCTAATATTTTTAAGAATGTATCTTAAATATAAGCGAAAATATTTTTGTATGAAATGTGTATATTTCAAAGTAGGACTGTTATCAAATCGCAGCAAGATAATGATCTACGTTCAGTAACGACTACTAAAGAACCCTCTTGTTTTCAGGTATATAATATAAACATGCTGAAAATAAAAATGGATTTATTGCTTAGGCTAAATTAATATTTTTCTCCAAATCACCGTTGATAATTAGTTTTAACCAAGATTCCGATTCTTCGAACTGCCATGACAGTGATGACTAATGTAATAATGTAAGTAAATTTGAACTTCTGTATAATTATATTAATTGTACATATCGGTGCAAATACAATATGATCATTTATATTTACCCTCTAGCAAGCCATGAAATTATTTCTTGAAAATATCGTGTTGGTAGTGACAAATAAAATACATCTGTCATTTGTGTATGTTCTGATAAATAAAACTCATCTGTTATTAATGTATTTATTAATTGACATTTAAAAATGTTTACAATAAATCATAAAGTTTTTCTGATCGAATCATACTTTAGGAATGGTGTAAAATTAGAAAATGGAGAATGGTCGTACTCCTTGCAGCCTTGTATAGAAGAATTTCGGGCAGAATTTCCAAATTTTCCAACAACATATGACAGTTTGCGGCAATTAATTCAAAAGTCAGTGGTTAAATTCCGTGAAACAGGGTCTGTGTCTCGAAAACCAGGTGCTGGTAGACCACTAAAGCGGACAGTTGCAAATATAGCAGATGTTGGGGGACGAATAAATCAATCACCTAAGAAATCGATTCGTAAGCTTTCACAACAAACACAACTGTCATATGGGACCTGCCAGAGAATCCTTAAAAAAGACTTACAAAAATTTCCATACAAATTTCATTGCGTGCAAGAGCTTTTACCAATCGATCATGTAACCAGAGTTAATTACTGTCAGGGGTTCTTAGGTACGATTAATAACGATGACGTTCTTGACAAATCCTTCTGGTCCGATGAAGCATGGTTTCCTTTATCAGGATATATAAATAAACAAACAATGCGCATCTGGTCTAGTGAAAATCCACATGAAATTCTTGAAACACCCTTGCATTCACAAAAAATAGGCGTTTGGCTTGCTGTTTCTCGTAGACGGATGATTGGTCCAATATTCTTTAATAATACGACAAATGCAGAACGATATCGTAATAATTTATTGCTACCATTTGTAAATTAATTACATGATGATGAGCTCCGCGAGGGATATTTCCAGCAAGATAATGCAACAGCCCATAAGACAAGAGAAACGATGGAATTATTGCATGAATTCTTTGATAATCGAATAGTAGACTTTCCACCACGATCTCCGGATTTAACAATTATGGACTATTTCATTTATCCACATCTAAAAAATAGAGTATTTACGAATCGTCCACATACAATTGAAGAACTTACTACTGCTATCCGAAATATCTGTGAGGAAATTACACCACATAATTTAAGGAATGCCTTCAATAATATGAGACGAAGAGTTGCGCTATGCATAGAAAATGAAGGAGCTCACTTTGAATATTTATTGTAGCTGTTTTTATTATTAAACTTTTTATTTTTTCAACTGAAACGTTTGTATGTAATTATTTGTAAAAATGACAAAACCTAATCTGTCATCAGTATAAAATAACCTATATCACACACACGCTGCAAAATAAGTTAACTTAAATTATGGTACCAACTTAAGTTTAAAAAAGAAAAATGTCATTGCCTTCTAGAGGGTAGAAATATATAATCATATGGTATTATTATTCATATATTAATAGCAAATGTTTCATTACTTGTAAATTAACTATAGGACTTGTTTAATTTACTTTGCTCAGTATTATAAATATTTTACATTCACGTTAGTTTAAAATTATCTGTAATTATTGTTACTATGTATAAAACTGGAAATAAATACTCCAATGTACACCAAACAGAGTTTTTATTATATTTGACACACAAATTTCAAAATTTTATATACATATATATATATATATAATATTTTCGTGACCTTGGTATGATATGGTAAACTTTAATAAGTCGGCGATTAAAGGTCTGGTTTATTACTTCAAAGTATATATATTTAAAACAACCCTACATGGACAGAATATAAATATTCTGTCATTTATATTTTTTATTTCATTGACAAAGGCATCATTGCCGAAACATGTAGGGTTGTTTTAAATATATATACTTTGAAGTAATAAACCAGACCTTTAATCGCCGACTTATTAAGTTTACTATATATATATATATATATATATATATATATATATATATATATATATATATATATTGTGATGGTTCCCAAGGTCAGGAACTGGAAGAAACAACAATAAATTACTTAGAAATAAGATTTTAAACAAATAAAAGGAACCGGACCATGCACAGGCAATGTAAATTATTAGATAAGCTAATATTATATTTATTTAGGTCATCTCACTTTCAAAATTCATTAATTTATTTGTAAAACCGAAGATAATTAACTCGTTTGATAAGACTTAATGACATATGGAAACCTATTTTACCGACCCGTATCTAGTTTGAATTTGAATTAGTTTTACCGCGAAAGTAACTCATTATGTACTATAACCATATGACATTAATAGCCATTTAAAAACATAATTTAAAATATTCATAATTAATATAGTATATTAAAAAACAAGTTTCATAAGGCACCATTTTGCCGCACGAGATCAGCTTAGAAAGCGAGCCGCGATAGCGGCAAGTTTTCTAAAGAGCGAGTGCGGCAAAAGGCCTTATGAAACGAGTTTTTTATACTATTTTTTCTATTTTGCTTTTTTTACATTAATAAATTGGAATTATTTAATTTGGAAGTTCAGAGGTTAATTTTTATATAAAGCATGCAGGTCACATTGATACTTGCCATTGTCAAATTTAAATCTTGCTATCCGCGAAGTATTTGAATTTGAATTTGAATTTGAATTAGTTTTACCGCGAAAGTAACTCATTATGTACTATAACCATATGACATTAATAGCCATTTAAAAACATAATTTAAGATATTCATAATTAATATAGTATATTAAAAAACAAGTTTCATAAGGCACCATTTTGCCGCACGAGATCAGCTTAGAAAGCGAGCCGCGATAGCGGCAAGTTTTCTAAAGAGCGAGTGCGGCAAAAGGCCTTATGAAACGAGTTTTTTATACTATTTTTTCTATTTTGCTTTTTTTACATTAATAAATTGGAATTATTTAATTTGGAAGTTCAGAGGTTAATTTTTATATAAAGCATGCAGGTCACATTGATACTTGCCATTGTCAAATTTAAATCTTGCTATCCGCGAAGTATATTATATTACACATTATTTATAATTTTCGTTAACATTTCTTGATATTTTATTTAAAAATATAAATGTGAGTGACATAGAAACTAATATATCTTGTTGTCAATTGCATACAATATACGTTGTTTGTGTAGAGTACGAACATATATCATATCTGCCAAATGTACTTAAATTCTTAAAATCAAATGACAGCAATGATTCTGTGTTCGAACAACGCCAACATTGAAAAATTAAATAAAGCGTATCGAAATGAAGCTCATTTCGATACTGTTTTGGGTTTCATAATGAGTTCATTTCGAACGCAAAATAGAAAAATGTAATTTTTACTACTGAATAACGTAATTTCCTATACAGTGCGTCCATAAAGTATGGACACAAGCCCGTAATAACGTTATTGGGCATTATTTGACAAATGCAAAGCTATGTCGATTAAGGTTTTTTATTAGCTATATTTAGATGCTACCATTTTGTTTTTTCCGTCGACCTTGAATTAGTTATGACGTCATTGATAATTTTTTTAAATGTCAACCCCATTTTTTTTTGTGGATTTAGAAAGCTTTCACAATTCTTTATTCGATGATGTAAAAATTTTGGTATGTTACATTAGAAAATTTTTGAGTAATCATTTGCGTCCATAAAGTATGGACAGAAGCCCGTAAGAACGTTATTGTGCATTATTTGACAAAATGCAAAGATATGTCGATTAATGTTTTTTATTAGCTATATTTAGATGCTACCAAAGTGACAAGGTAATTTTTTTTGACAGATTGTAAATAATCCGAATCACAACATTTTTATTTAATCCTAATTGTTGGTGTAAAGTGTTTTAATTATTCATTCTCTGAGATGCATTTATCTGAACGGAAACGCATTGAGGTGCTCATGATGATTGGGTTTGGAGATAGACGTCGAAATGTTAGGGAAGTAGCGGAGTTGTTTAATGAAACGCATCCTGAACTGGACCCTATCGGTTTTTCAACTGTAAGTAAAATCAACAGAAAATTTTTGGAAGAAGGGTTCGTTCGAGATAAACCAAAAAGTGGACGTCCATCAACGGCCCTAGACACTCAAGTTGACATTTTGTTAACAGTTCAAGAACGTCCTCACAAAAGCACACGGCAACTTAGTCGAGAATTTGACGTAGCAAGGGGTAGACTCGGGGAAACTTTTGCATAAATCAAAGTATCATCCCTGTAAAATAAATTTAGTTCAAGCGTTCTCTGAGGATGATTTTGATCGGCGTTTTGAATATTGTGAACGGTTGACGCAAATTTGTGATAATGGCCCTCTATTTCTCTTCAACATTTTGTTTTCTGACTAAGCTACTTTCACATTGAATGGCACTGTGAAAAGACAAAATTGCCAATTTTAGTCGACTGATAATTCTCATTGGATCCAAGAGACATATACCCAATACCCGCAAAAACTATATGTATGGGCAGGGATTATCGGCGATTGCATTGTGGCACCGTTTTTCTTTTATGTAAACTTTATTGGGGAAATATACTTGAATTTTTTGAGGAATGAATTGATACCCGTTTTAGCGATTCTTTTTCCAAATAATGAGGATTCACATTTGCTATATCGTAGAATTTGGTATCAACAGGATGGTGCTCCTCCGCACTATACGCTACCAGTAAGGCAATACCTCAATAATACATTTCCTAACAGATGGATTGGAAGAAGAGGGACAATTGAATGACCAATTAGATCGCCAGATTTAACCCCGTTGGACTTCTTCTTGTGGGGTTACTTAAAATCAAAAGTCTATGCGACACAACCGGAAAATCTGGACGTTTTACGACAACGCATCATCTACGAAACCAGATTAATCACTCCCGAAATATACCAGAATGTGCGAAATGGAATTTATCATCGCTTAGAATTTTGTCAACAAACTGAAAGAAATCATTTTGAGCATTTGATACTTAAAATGTCAAAAATAAAACTTAGAATTAGAACACAATGATGTCTGATATCTGCTTCTGCTTCTGGTTACTCGTAACCAGAAGCAGAAGCAGACAGTTATCGCAGACCTAAAGATGGCAAATGTGATTTTGCCGAAACGTCGTCCAGGAACCAGCACCGGTCTTTACGAAGACCAAACAGTGGGAACGCGGAAGAAAACTCGGAATCCAGTTACACAACACATACTACTACCCGCGGAAACCTAAAAGAAAACATATATATATATATATATATATATATATATATATATACATATATACTGTGTACACCATTCAGACCAATGATTGCAATAATTTCATTATTATATTTTACAATGTTCACAATTTTACAGACTTTAAACTAATATTTTTTTTAATAGTCTAGTAGCATATATACTGAGTGTGTAAAAATATTATCTAAAATTCTTTACAGATCTGGGGTGAATTGCATTTTTTTATATATCTAGATTAAGGAATTTTAATATTACGACCAATTACTTAATTACTACAATCTTGGTGTCATGCAGTATAATTTAAATTCGTCTGATTTTTGAAGTTTTAATTTAATTCAATTTAAACTCTAGTAAACTATTTTCCTTTTCTTGTATATTGTTCAATTAATTAATGATTTACTATACTGGGTGATTCATAACCCAGTATCAATTTTCACTATAACATTTTCAACATAATTTATTAACTTATGCAAACTTTTAAGCAAATTGGTTACTTGTAAATTATTTTCAGTAATAATTGGGACATTGTTGAAGTATTGAATTGCTTTATATATATTTTTTTTTTGTGCTCTTTCAATATATCTCTTGTTGTTATTATACGATATACTGAGTTGTTCAGACATATTTTGACTTGTTATGATATAATAAACCAATTTTTGTTATTGTTATCCAGCCTTGGGTTTTATTTCTGTTGATATTGTCGGTTTGATTCGTGTGAATTTATTTAGCTTGCTGTTTGTAGCTTCTGTGTTAGCTATACGGGTTGAGATCACAAACATGGTGGCGCTTATTTTAAAAAGAACCTATCCTTAGCTCGCGTCTTAACTGGCTAGCATCTCAATCTGAAATATCTGGGGCATTCGTGTTTGGTAAGTAGTAAGTTGATAGGGTTTAAGCTAAGTGGGAAAGTTGATAGGACTTTGGAATGTGGGGAAAAATTAACAACTCTATTTATAACTACGAGATTTATTTGACAGCGATTTATAGTTGCTTGAGTCATCTCTCCCTTGACTTCTTTTATAGGCCTCGGAGATTTTCTCGACCCTTACTTTCTGGTCTCTTCGTCATCGATTAGATCACCGTCGCACAACACACATTACAGTATCTTTTTAGTTAAATCAGTGAATAATTTTTAATATCCTTTTATGGGTTTAGTTTTATTCGAATTTAAAACGTCATTTTTATATTATTTATTGATTAGCAATAATCATAAGGCTTATCTAAGCGATAACAATTTATTTGATTAAATTAACTAATTGAATTGTCGTCAGAATGAAAATACAAATTCGCTCATCGTTTTTAAATAAAAAAAAAAAATGAAATATCAATGAAATTTCTTTCAATGCCTTTTCTTCCATTTATTAAGTTTTTCTATTGAATACTGAGAAATATAAAAGTACAAAAATACTAATAGACAGTACATTTAATCACTATAGTTTATTCATGTAAGTTGATGGCAATAAAGTCAATATACATTTGTATCAGTAATTTATTATTTTTGTAACTGTTCATTACTTAGAATCTATAACATATGTACCATATGCTATACAAATTCATTATCTACAAAATGTTGAAGTAGATGCTTGAACCTTTTGGCGAATTCATCTTCGTTACTTATTATTAGTGCCTGGTCCTGATTGTTTGTGGGCCGTTCAATATTTTCTACTACATTGACTGGTTTTCCATCATTTAACATCATTGGCAGCATAACCATTGTCATTATCAGTGCAAATACGCTAAATTTCTTCCAATGCTCCTTGATGACGACAAAAGGGCATAATTTTTCCGGATCGCTTCCAAGTTCCTTTATTGTCGCCGATAAACTGTCATAGTACGTTTTTAAAAAGAAATCGAGTTCTGCTAAATGTTCCTCAGAAGATGCTGAAGAGTAAAAGAAATATAACGGATCCAAAACGGGAGAATTTAGCCTCACTACTTGGAAATCCATCAAACGCACTTCTAGATGATTTTTCTAAAAAAGAAAATACTGAAATAAATGTAACAAAATTTACATACAGGGTGGGCCAGAAGGCAGAGTAAGATTTAACATTTAAATAACTTTGTTAGTTGTAAACTAATATTATTGATACTCCACACAGTAGTCCTGCTCTTTCGATTGCATTGTTCATAACATTGGTTAAGGTGTGAGGAGTTAATGCTCGAAATTCTGCACGGATATTGTCCTTGAGCTGCTCAAGTGTACGCGGTTTCTTCACGTACACATGTTACACAGGAAGTAATCGGGGACTGTAAGGTCGGGAGAACGTGGCGGCCAATTAACATGGGAATTTCTTGAAATTATCCGCTCATCGAACAGTTGCCTCAGGAGGTTAATTGTAACATTGGCTGTATGGGGGGTTACCCCATACTGCTGAAACCACATTTCAGGACGATTTTCTACTGCAGGACGTAAAAAATTATCAATCATATCCCGATATCTCTCACCAGTAGTAATTGTCACACTGTTACCGTTATCAGTTTCAAAGAAGTAAGGCCCGATAACATCCTGCGAGGTCACCTCACACCAAACCGTGCATTTCAGAGGGTGCAGTTGGCGCTGATGAATTCTTCTTGGATTTGCCGTACCCCAGAACTGACAGTTCTGTTTATTGACGAAACCATTCAGCTGAAAATGAGCTTCGTCAGACATGATAAGTTGATTAATAAATTTATTGTTTTCTCTGGCTAATTCTCGAATGTGAATCGCATAATTTCGGCGCAGTTCGTGGTCCACAGGTTTCAGTTCCTGAACTAACTGTATTTTGTATGGCAACATCTTCAATTCATTTTTAAAAATTCTTCTTAAGGATGTTCTGGACATTCCCAATTCCCTAGAACGTCTTCTCGTTGATGTTTCTGGTTCTTTTTCGACACTGGCTCTAACTCTTCCAATGTTCTCTTCAGAGCGAGCCGAACGTGGTTTGCCAGTAGGGGGAAGGTTCATCACAGAACCCTTTTCCTCTAAGCGTGCCATTAGTTTCCGAATCATCGTCGCTGAGGGTCCTTGTCTGACGTGGAAATGGTTGCGATAAACTCTTTGCGTTAGAATAATAAACCTGTTATTTTGAAAATATAATTCGACTATTTTTAGTCGTTCTTCCATGGTGTAATTCATCATGCCCAATCTCCAAGGAATCACTTACGATATGCACCTATAAGTAAAAAACAAAACCGTTAGCAAACAAGATTTTTGCATGTCAAATCCTACTCTGCCTTCTGGCCCACCAGATATATAGAATTTTAAAGAAAATGATCAAAAGAAAGAACCTTATTTCTGAACATAATATTGTTATAATTGCAATCTCCATGTAAAATTACGCGATGCTCTCCATTGTATTCCACAGGTTTTAAAAATAGGTTCTTCGCATTTTTAGAAATGTATTGTATTTTGCCCAATAAAGTACTATCTTCAGGTGACTGCAGATGCTTTTCCATTAATTTGCAGCACGATTCTGCATGATAGCCAAATCTTATACTATCATATAATAAACTGAGTACCTCTGGTAAATCTTTAGTTATGTCATTGAAAGTCTGTTCGTCTTGATCTTTTAAAGCGAAAGATATACCATGGAGTTTTCCATATTCCTTCATCACTAAAAGCGTCTGTTCTGTACTAAATACGTATTTCTCCTTACTTAAAGAAAATCCTTCGTTAACTAAATTTTCAAACACGAACACTTCTTTCATTTCTTCAATACTGCCAGCGTAGAACTTCGGTACTAATTCTAATGATTTTCCGGTTTTCTTTTTAAAGAATTCGTCTAGAATTGGGAATATAACCTTATAGAAATGAAGCTCGTTGGTATATGTTTCTTTTATCTGTCCAAATTGTCTAAGTTTTTCATGCTTGGGAGCTGCTTTGACGAAGAAATGCATCGTTTTATTTCCGTCAGTTATCTCGACTGCGGTATTAATTCCTATGAATCCTTCGCCAATTTTCGAGCCCTGGCTGAATGTCACCTTTGGATTTTGTAATTTTTCATTCTTGATGATGACTTCGAGAACGTCTTCAATATCTTCAAAGCAAAGAGGTAGATCGAGACCCATTTTTCACAAAAAAAAAATATTACTGAAAAGAAACTTATTACTGTGTTAATTTATATAGTATTGAAATACTTTTTATCTAATCTATACATAAATATTTTGTAAAATCATTCGCTATGTTGCATCAGAATTTATTTTTAACAAGTCATGAAATTGATGCGAATGGAAGTTCGTTTATACAGTATGTAAATTAAATATTTTTGCAGAAAGAATTGAGGAAATAAAAAATACATATTTATGCTAAAAATGTATGTTTTTAGGGGATCCTTTGCAAAACAACTAACGTATTAGGATCATATAATAATGAAAAAGTTGTTACATACTTGGACGCTAGTTGGGTTGCGTATGTTACAATGTGTGGACGCTAAATTACTAAAAGATGGACGCTTGTGGCTTATATTGGTGTTGTTCCGGACTAACTGTAGTGTCCTTACCATAATTTATTTATATATTTACCCAACAGAATTATAATTCCATTTACAGGATAAAATAAAAATAGAATTGTAAATCATATACAGTGTACTCTCTCTTAAAGAGACAGCCACGGGACTGAAAAATTTGTCTGCTTATGAGGAGTGTCCGCTTATGAGAAAAGTACAAAAAGAGTAAATAATAATTTGTAATATATTTATCTTTAAACAATTTTATTTCCAAAACAAGAACATATAAATATTAGATAAAGTAAACAGAATTTTCATTAACATTTTTGCGAGAAGTAAGAAAAAAACAAAATTTGTTATGCATGGTATTCAAATAGATTTAAAAAAGTCAGAAATTTTAGTCATCATTAATGAAGACTTCATTATCTAAATTAATATAGTCTTCGACGCCAATTTGGATTTGGCTCTGAACTTGATTAATAATATTGGAGAACTGAGCAAGTGCTGATAGTGGAAGCTCATCTTCTGCGGTCCAACCGCTATCGTCATTTAGGATATCTGTTTTCTCAAAACCAGCTTTCCTGAAACAATGTTTTATTGTCTGGGGACCCACTTGCTCCCACGCTTTGTGTATGAAATAAACGACATCTAACAAATTTATTGATTTTGATAAATCCAAAGCAGAATTTGCGTCTTCCATCTGCAGCAAAATATTTTTTAAAAATAACGATTTGTACAAAAACTAAAAGTTTTTTATAACGCCTTGATCCAGGGGCTGACAAAATGCTGTTGTGTTTGCTGGAAGAAAAATAACTTTAACATTTTTCAATTTAAGATCGCGAGGATGAGAGGCCGCATTGTCTAAAAATAGCAGGACGATCCGTTCTTGAAGTTGCATTTTTCTATCGAACTGCGCTAGAAAATCAGTCATCAAATCAGACGTCATCCAAGCCTTTTTGTTTGATCGCCACGTAGCTGGTAAATTGTTCAAATTAATATTGCGAAACGCCCGAGGGTTTGCAGCTTTCTCAATAACAAAAAGGGGTTCCTTTTCTCCAGCCATATTGACGCAGTGCAAAATCGTTAGCCTATCCTTAGCCATTTTTCCACCAGTGCATTTTTCACCCTTTAATGCAAATGTTTTATCGGGTAATGCCCGAAAAAACAATCCAGTCTCATCCGCATTATAAATATCTCGTGAATCATATCCTTGAATCAAAGATGGCACTTTTTCAATAAAACTTTTGACATCATCTTGGTTTACACTAGCGGCTTCTCCAGAAATGGCACGGAAGGTTATGTTATGCCGTTTTTTGAACCTTTCCAGCCAGCCAGATGATGCACTAAAATCTGCGTAATTCAATTTATCTGCAATTTCTTTAGCCTTGCTCCTGATAAGTGTGCCCGAGAGAGGAATACATTTATTTCGAGGTTTCACAAACCATTCGTAGCACAATTTATCAATGTTATCGCCTTTGACGTTCAACATACTCCTTTTTCTATCCGGATTGACATCAGTGTCCACAATCTTAAAATTTGGTCTCTGTTTTTGATGATACAAGCAGCTTGAGTTTTACTGATCTTACATTTCTTTGCTAACTCGCGTACACTAAGTTTCTCATTTTTTGAATTTCAATGACATTAACTTTGTCTTTAATAGTCAACAGTGCTTTAGGCATAGCGATTCAATTATGTATACAATAAGAATCTATAAATGTACTATGTATTTACGTACTACATTCAAAACAACAAGCTGTGCGTATTTAGGGAATTCCCCTTTGTACATACACGTATTATTCAATAAGCAACATCTGTACGAATGTACGAATATGAAGAAGAGTAAACGGAAAAACAGTGTTACAGTGTTGTAAGCTGTCCGGTTATGGGGAACTAAAATCACTTTGGTGTGGGAAAAAAGTGTTCGCGTCCGGTTATGGGAGGGTTGTCCGCTCAAGAGAGAAAAATTTTAAAATTAAGGGATTAAAAATCCCTAAGTAATCTTTTGGTACTGCAAAAAGTGTCCGTTTATGGGAGGTGTCCGCTTAAGAGAGGTGTCCGTAAGGAGAGAGAACACTGTACATACATAACAAGTATTATTAGCAATAAAAAAAGTATTTTTACAAATATGTATTAACTTCTTCTAAATATAAAAATATAGAAAAAACACAAAACAATGAACGAAATTGAAACTAATAAGTAGGGACCGGGCACGAGAGGGCGATGACTCATCGCCCACTGGCGTACTATTGAAAATTTGTATTTTTGAAGAGTTTTTAATTTTATGTATATAATTGGGAAACAAACAGGTGGTGGTCTATAAAATACAAAATACATTTTTATTTCTTAATTTTGTAGTTCAAGTTGAGCAAAGGAGTATTAATATTAATTAGCAATACTTTCTTAAGGTTCTCTTCTGTAAAATTTGTTCTATTTGATTAAATACATCCTTGTAGATAAAAAACGTACTTTCTACATCGCAACTGGCTATAGGTGTATACCGGAAATATTCTTTTATTTCAGCATATTTAGTAGTTAGATTTTGAGGCATTGTCCCCATACACAATTGCCGCAATGTTATTAAATCTGGATTTCTATTAAAAACTGCGTCTAACTTTTGCCGAAGTCCACATCCGAAGTCACTTGGAACATTTTTAAAATTATTAATAGCCACATTTAATGTGGTTAATCCACCATTTAATTTGAGATTTTGATTTTCAAAATAAGTGACCAGTTTTGGCAAATTTCCGAAGTGTTTCTGAAGAAATTACAACTGATTTTTTTAATTTGGAATTTGTATTAAACACTAAACATGTAACGAAATTTTGTAAACTATCGAAATTCTCTGCATAAATACTAGTAGCTTCCAACCATGTTCCCAATTTAGTTATTACTGGAGAGGGAGGCAGTGACAAAGATGGAAGTTTTTCCCTGTAAAGAGCTAGTCTCAATGGTGCTTTTCTCAAAACTTTTTTAAAAGCGAATACAAGTCTATCAACCTCAGGAAAGTTGTCTCTGATATATTCACAGATTCTGTGAAGAGCTTGTGCTATACAATATGCAGCATATTAGGGTATGTTTTCTTTAATAGTCTGCCTGTTTTTAACATATATGCAGCACGTCACTGACAAATAGAAGAATTTCTTCTTTCTACCTGTCGTCCGAATGAAGCATTTGGTGCATACTCTCGTAAATGGTTTTAGCTACTGTTTCCGCATCAACTGTATTTATAACTTTTGTTGCTATTACATATGCGTTATATGGAATAGTTAGATGTAATACACCAGCTACAACATTTACCATACAGCGTCCTAATATATCGACAGTTTCGTCGGCACTTATCCATAGGTACTGATTTGAAAAATGGCTTCTAATGCTTTTGTGTAGCACTTAGAAACATAATACTTGCGTAAGATGGATTAATTAGGAACATTTCAACCAGTATATTTTTGGAGAAATGTTTTGAAGGTGGGATTGTTAAGTTTATTTAATGGGATATTTGCCGCCATTAAAGTTTCACAGAGTTCTTCCTTAAAATTGTCAGATTCCAGCGGGTCTAATTTCTGTGTATGTGTTTGCAATGCTAAGTGACGTTTTAAGTGCGATTTCTTAGAATTTTTTAACGATATTTTACAGATTTTGCAATAAATTTCGGAATCACTGGTAATGGACATACAATCAATTTGACCCTTAATCCAACTCGCCATTGTTTGACGATGTTATTCCCGACGTTGTTCCATATCATATCTGAAAAAGTAATTTAAACAATGTTCTAGATCTAAATAAATGAAAATTAAAAATGTCTGCGTAAGAAGTATGTAATTAACAGTTAAAACAATGAAAAAACGAAACGAACTCACCGTACTTTAATTTATCTTACGAAACATAAACTAATAAATAAAATAAATTATAAAAACTCCTCACGCTTCTATCTACGCCCATGAAGAAACGAATTTAATTGTAAAATTGAAATAATTGCGTAACAAGTCAACGACAAAAAACTATTATATAAAACTATATGGACTATTTATATGGTACATCGTAATTTCGGCCATTCGTGTCAGATCTGTACATGTGACCAAAAGTAATAGAAACAAAAAAAAGAACATCCAGCAACTAATTAAATCAAGATAAGTACTAAAACGAATATTTATCGCAGGTGTCATAACGAAGCCGTTTGAAGGTCAACAAGCTATTGAAATGTATATTTATATCCGAAGAAACCTGATTGAAGTTGCTGCCCATAACGTATACAGGAGATACGTCCGGTTTCTAGTTATTAGTAGAGCTGAGGATGTTTGCGGTACGGCAGGACCGTATGTAGTGCATCCCCACCAGCGTATAAACACGATGCAGCGAAACACTTTAGTTAGTCGTGAACTGGCAACGTGATCGTGTGTTGTCTTGAGCTCTATTTAATAAGTATGACGGACGTGCCCAAGCCAAGAAAGCGCCCATTGTATAACGACGTGAAGAAATTTATCCGAGACTTTCCCGATTTGTATTATAATGGAGCAAAAGTGGTTTGTAAATTATGCGATAAACAGTTACTTTGCTGGGACAAATACGACTGTAAAAGACATGTTGAAAGTGTACACCACAAAGACAAAAAAAATAATGTGCTGTCTAAAACGCAATTCATTTTCGATTTATTGACAATGCTACTCGTCTGCGATGTGCCAGTTCACCTGCTAGATAAAAAAGCCTTTCACGACTTTTGGAATAAATACAATTCCAACATAAAGCTACCGTCACGGAGAACGTTAATCACCTATTTACCAATTGTGCGTGAGGACATTGAAAACAGAATGAAAGCAGTAGTAAATGATAAACAGTTATGGGTATGTGTCGACGAAACGACAGATCGAAAAAAACATTCTATTGTGAATATTATAGTGCGTGTACTAGATCCTGTCAAATCAACATTTCCCATTTTATTAGCCAGCAAAAGATTGGAAAAGTGCACTAGCGAAGTAATTACGAAGGTAGTGCTCGATACGCTACAAAAATTTCAAGTTTCAACTAATCAACTCCTGATGTTTATGAGCGATGGTGCTGCGACAATGCGTTCTGTAGGCCGTTCTCTTAAAGCAGATTGTGAGAGACTTTTGCATGTGACATGTAAAGTTCATGCTTTACACCTTGTGGCACAAACTATTCGGCAATGTTATCCAGAGGTGGATGCATTAATAGCAACCACAAAAAAAGTGTTTCTAAAATCTCCCAAACGAATTCGAGAGTTTCACAGTCGGTGCCCTGGTATTCCCGAACCACCAGAGCCAATCCTTACACGTAGGGGAAGTTGGTTAAAGGCGGCATTTTATTATGCCAAGTATTTCCAACAAATAAAATCTGTGGTTCTACAATTCAATCCTGCCGAAGCTGTAGCCATTAAGGAAAGCCAGAGACTCTTTCAAAACCCTTCCCTTGATGCAGATTTACAAACTATTTATAACAATCATATAGGATTGTTTAACGCAATCGAGAAATTTCAAAATACTGCATTATCGTTAGCGGAGTCACTGCAAATACTGGACGATGTACACGCCCAGCTATGCGCAGTAAATGACAACAAAAATGTTAATGTAATAGAAAAGTTCGAGAGTGTGATAAACAATGATTTTGATTTTACCAGATTAAAACAAATTAGTAATGGTGCAAGTGTAGATTCGGTCTCTATCTATAAAGATTATTTTAATTGTGCGTGTGTTACATCCGTAGATGTCGAGCGGTCTTTCTTAAAATATAAAAAAAATTATTCATCACGGCGTACATCGCTCACCGCTACAAATATGGAAACGTATCTAATGCTACAAACTTACTGCAAGTCTTATCCACTTGGCGCTATGCTATAATAATCGTAAATAAGGTAAGTGTGTTATTTATATACAGTACACATAACTGACATACCTAAGTGATATAAATAGCGAATGCATGTAAAGCAATAAAATCACGCATGCATCACCGATCGAAACAAGGTCATTATATTCGTGCGTTTAACTGAATACTATCCTGGCACACCGCAAACATCCCCAGCTCTAGTTATTAGTCATAGAAGGTGAATTAAAAACATTCTTAGAATGATAAGCAAATGCGTTAATAATAGATTGCGGCTCCTCAAAACTGACTGGCTGCGTTATATTTTGATGCTTTCCTTCGTTTTCGAAACACCACGTTATTTCGGGAAATTGTTCGAAAAACAATAGTCTTTGAAACGCCGAATCTTGGACATATTTTTCGCTGCGAAACTCCAACTCTGTCCTTAACGCCTGCAAGCATTCTTTCTTCCCTCACTTGGTCAAAATTTTTGGTCGATAACTTTTGGGCAAAAATCACTTTATGATTTGATAAATTGTTTATAAAGAAATATGTCGTTCACGATAAAAGGCCACAATATCACGCTTGGGCATTCGCCCAACTAGATTGTAAATTCCTTTAAGGATACTAGCTTCTAAGACACTTTGCTAAACAAGATCACAAAAATAAAACAAATCAAACAAGTTAATTGTCACGTGTGAGTTTCAGCGACAACTTAACCAAACGTCATTTAATACAACTACAAATCATCTAAAATTTTTCTGAAAACTTTGGGACGATTCGTTAAATATGAATGGTGTAAATAATTAAAAAATATAAATAAAAAAAATTTAATTTTAAATGAAAATATATATTGTTTTAGCTTCTAGCAGACATACATTATTATTTTTTACAATTTTATAACAAATATATATCTAGAAAGATTACATTGAAACAGACAGGTTAAAATTAAATAAAATTGTTATCAGTGAAATGTTTCATGAGATATTTAATTCTTCTGGCGAATTCCTTTTCACTTTCTAATATCTCATTATTGGCAATGTAAGAGGTTTTGCTAGTAGTTTCGGTTGCGTTTGCATCTATTTTCAAGTAATTCACCAGGGCCGATGTAGTCGCAAAAGCAATAATTAAACCAATCACACTGAACATCTTCCAGTGTTCTTTGATAACAGAAAAAGGGCAGAGTTGTTCAGGATCACTTCCCAGTTCCCTTATTGTCTTGGAGAGACTTTCATAGTAAACATTCAAAAAGAAATCTAGTTCGGCTAAGAAATAGACAAGATCCAACACAGGTGAATTCACACAGGCTGTTTGCTCAACTGTGATACATAAAAAGGAGAAGAAAGTTTATGATTCCATCAGGAATGCAGCCATTAATAATGTTGATATTCTTGAAAATATTAACTTGCCTAGTAAAAAAGACTATTGTTCAGATAGCTGAATGTTCTAATTGTTCGTTTTCATTTAATATTACAAAATGATTAGTTTTTATACGAGATTCTACGTTTACTAGTTATGTGTTTTTGTTAATTAAAATTATGTTTTAAATAAATTTGTCATAAATGTTCTAATATTGCTATTATTTATGTAGGGTCGTAATGAAACATTACAGCCCGCTACCATAGTAATTGTCAATACGGTATGTAAAGTGTCACTTACGTTTCAAAAAAAGGTGTCAACAGTTTACTTACGCCGTCGGTGTATGGCGAAAAAGTATTTTACAGCTAGGTGACAAGAAAGACTTCCTTTGCCAACTGAAAATTTAACGAAAATGTCAACTTTTGATGACAGTTTTCGAAAAAGTATATTTCATTTTTGATGATTAATAACTAGAGTGGACCAATCCGGAGCGAAAGCAGAGGCGTGACTAACGAATTGGTTCCCTCGTGCCCCATCGCACATACGATTACTTAGTATGTTGTTCACGGTCATTGTGTGTACACGTATAATAGCAGCAGGAAAGTGTATTCTGTGTATTTAATAATGTTGAAGGAGTAAAAAAACCGCTATCATCAAAGTTAGTCAATAGGTTTATTGAGAACCATCCTAGTCTATCTTACAATGGGGTAAATGTAAAATGTTTAGTGTGCAATATATATATAAACCATTTAACAAAATCAAATTTGCAACGCCAAGTGCATAGCGCAAGACATAAAGATAGAGACACTGGTGCCTTATTTTGAGGATGTAAAAAAAGTGGTTTTATTATTAAATCCGAAAGATAGTGCCGCTATCGAAGAAAGTCGGAAAAATTTCAAAATAGTCAGGTTAAAAGTGATTTACAAACTATTCACAACAATTACTTCGGAATAGTGCAAGCATTAGAAAACCTACAAAATTCTTCGCTATCGTTACAGGAATCAGTGCTAGTTGTGAAAGGTACACACGCACAGCTATGTTCGATAGAAGACGCAAGAAATGAGTGTATTTTAAGTAAGTTTGAAAGTATACAAAAAAGGGATATTTATCAATACGTTTTGCACGTATTACGCCGTTGTTATATAATGAAACGGATATGCAAAATACATATCCGTAACTGTAAACAAGGACAAACACCTCGTATTTTTAGCATTTACTTCTGTTCAATACATATGTTTCAGCCATCTAGGCCTCATCGGTTGAACTAGTGAAGCAATATATATACAAATTAATACAGATCTGTTAAACCACGGATGTGTATCTGTATCTACATTTACGCTAAAATCGTCTCCAAGCCATAACCAGTTTCGTTCTATCAGGCCACACCAATTTAATCAGTGACATCTGACGGAAGAAGGCGACTAGGCCAGAAAAGGCGATCTTCCGCTCGAATAGCAAGGCTATTTCAAATAAGCGGAAAAATACGTATATTGGTGCTGTCCATTAACACGCGCCAGATGGCGGTAAATATACAAAAAAGGTCCTTGTTTACAGTTACGGATATGTATTTTGCATATCCGTTTCATTATATAAGTTTGAAAGTGTTTTAGATAAAGATTTAGATTTTGCCAGACTTAGACAAATTTGTGAAGGTTCGTCTACAGATGTGTTAAGTTGTTTCAAAGATTATTTTAATTATGCAAACATCACATCACTAGATGTGGAGCGATCGTTTTCTTTATACAAGCACATATTTTCCTCACGGCGGACGCGTTTTCGAGAAATAACTTTGGGGACGCACCTTATGTTAACAATATTTCATCGCGCTTCTCCAGATTTTCAAGTCACGGAAAACGCATAAGACGGTAAGTTTCTTTTTAATAATCTTATTACATACATTTTAGATTTTATTTTTAATACGTATCATCGAGAACGTTTCATAATCTAGAAAAACCGTCTTACATTTTTTTTGTATCTAACATAATAACAGCACCGTTCGTGAAAGTATATCTCTAGATATTAATAATGTTTCGCATGCGGGAACCAATTCGTTAGTCACGCCTCTGCTTTCGCTCCGAATTGGTCCACTCTATTAATAACAGTTAAAATTTGTTGACTAGCCAATTTACATAAGTTTATCATATTGTGATTACAATTTTAAATAAAATTGTTGTCTGTGAAATGTTTAAGAAGATATTTAATCCTTCTGACGTATTCTCTTTCATTTTCCACTGTCTTTTTGTCCAAATCGAAAGTATCTGTATTTGTAGTAGTATTGTTAACATTCACTGCTATTTCAGTATAATTTACCATTATTGCAATTGAGATAAATGCTACGAGTAAACCGAATACACTAAATTGTTTCCAATGTTCTTTGATGACAGATGCAGGACATAGTTTTTCTGGGTTACTTCCAAGTTCTCTTATTGTCTTTGAGAGGCTATTGTAGTAAACTTCCAAAAAGAAATCTAATTCTGCTAGATTGTCCTCGGATGATGCAAAACCATAGAAGAAATAAGTGAGATCCACTGCCAGCGAATTCAAATTTGCACCTTGGAAATCTATGAATCTTACCTCTGCATTATGTTCCTGAAACATTAATTAATCATTAATTAACAAAGACTTTTTAATTAGGCCAAACCTTATTTCTAAACATTATGTTGCCGTTATTAGCATCTCCATGTAATATTACGCGGTGTTAGCTATCAAATGTCTTTAATTTTAAAAGAATATTTTCGAGATTATCTGAAAAATATTTTACTTTTTCTAATAACACTACATCTTCAATAGATTGTAAATATTTTTCCATAGTTTTGCAATGAGTTCTTGCTGTAGGAATAACTTTAAATGAATCGAACCAGAAATGAAGTAATGGTGTTAACTTTTCGGACAAATCAGTAAAGATTTGTTCTTGTTGATCTTTTAAAGCAAATGATAGAGCATGGAATTTGCCATATTCCTTCATAATTAAGATAACTTGTTCTCTGCTTAATATATTTGTTTTGTCGTTTAATGTAAAATCTTGTTTATTTAAATTTTCAAAAACGAAAATTTCTTTCATTTCTTTCATGTCTGCGGCGTATAATTTAGGGACTAACCTTAACGTTTTTCCAGTTTTATCTTCGTAAAAGGTCTCCATACTTGTGTAAATTGTTTTGTAGAAATGGTGCTCATTACTAAAAGCTGCTCTTATCTCACCAGCTTTTCGTATTACAAGATCTTTTGGTGCTGCTTTAATGAATAAATATAAAGTTTTGTTTAAATCACTTATTTCAACCACACTATTTATTCCCAAGAATCCAGAATCTACTCTAAGGTCCGATTCAAATGTTACTGTGGGGTTATTTAATTTTTCATTTGTAATAATGATTTGCAAAATTTCGGCGATCTCTTCCGAACAAAGTGGTAAATCGAGACCCATTTCTACACAATAGTCGACGAATTGATACTATCTACTTAAACTGATATGTATTTGGTTTTCATAGAAAATAATATTACGTTTTCGTTTATGTAAATGAATCAGGTGCTTAAAAATAAGATAACCTTTATCTAATGAGCATTGTATGATGTTATTCGCGTAATAAATGTTTATGTAACCAATTTTATTTACGATGATATTGCAAATATAGAAATACTAATTATTTAGTTACACCTTCGCATGTATATGTATTTCAAAACTAATAATAATATACTGTTCCCCAAAATAAAGGGTTTTCCAAAAATGACAACAGAAATTTGTATTATTGTAAAAAAGAAAATTTAACCCGTTTATGCCCGAATTATGTCTTTTCGCAATTTTTTCGTTGCGGTGTAAATTTTAATTGTTGGGGATATTTTATAACCTGTCTCGTTATAAATTTTTACATTTTACATTCTACTTTTGTGATTTTAGTGTAGTTCCAATAATGGAACAATGGGCATGAATGACAGCTATATTTTAGGTACACTTACGTCAAAAGAATTAATAAAACCAAGTATCTTTTTTAATATAAAAGTATAATTTATTAAAAAAAACGTATTTTTGCATTTTATATACCTAATGGAAAATATTATAAAACTGATTCACAAACAAAAGTTATTTAGAGTGGAACAATGCAAAACAGTCTTCATGACAGTTAACACCACATTTTTCACATGCTTTTGTAGTATTTTTTTTGCAGACAGCGCGGCGATTTTATTTCTGGGCTGCAATAATCCAATGGTCTAATCGATCATACCTGACCTGGTCGGGCACTCTTGAGGAAATTTCTTTATGTGTGATAGGACGACCAGCACCTTTTCCAGGCTAACCATATTTTGTCAGATAGGTCTGAACTATTGTTCGTCTAAACTTTAGAAGATCAATCTTTTTTCGGTAGCTTTTTCTGTGTAGTTGCCAAGCATTATGAACACTAGTGTCTACGCAATATGCAAAGACCGACCACCACCACTTTTTCGATCTAATTGATATTCTATAATTGCCGACATTTTAGTCTAACCGATCGACACCCCCCATAAACTTATTGTATTGAGATACCACAAATGGCCGAGTAACAGGAACTTTTTTCTTTTCTTGAGACATCCATCTGTCTACACTACCTACAGGACCGGTAGGATCGCAGCTGCTAACAGTAAGCACGATTCTATTGTCATGCCAACTTGTAATTGTAGCGTTAGTTTTTTTATCAGTGCAGAAATCGTAGTAACCCCTGGGTTTTTTCTCGATAAGTTTTGAAGACATTATAGCGGGGCATTTTTCAATTCTGTTGTACTTTATAGTTCCTGTATAACCGATACCTATATCTTGTAAACTAGTTTTAACGATGAAAAAAAGCGATCGCCGTATATTTTGAAGGATGTGTTTTGCGGTAGATCTTTCAAGAGAGCAAGTACAACGGTCCCACCTACTCCCAATTCATTCTGTAATAATTTAGAGACTACCTTTGTTTTGTTGTTTTTTGTTGTGGAACACCCTGATATGACAGTTTTAGTTGGCATAGAATCTTCAGCTTGTTTTACTTTCCCTTGGTAAGGCTCAAATTTCATAAGATATCCAAGAGGTTCGCACAGGCACCACATTTTATAACCATATCTTATTGGTTTTCCCTTTAGGAATTGTTTAGCCCCATGTCTCCCAAAGTATGGTACCATGCTTTCATCAATGCTTAGTTTTTCTTGAAGTTCTGAATACTTAAGAAATCTTTCATTTAGCATATTCGTCAAAGGTCTCATTTTTCGGAATCTGTCATTAGTAGGTAAGTTATTATTGTCAGAGCAATGCAGATATCTTTTTATTTCCTCAAACCTATTTCTACGCATTGCATTTACGACAGACAAGTTACAGGTCTCAGTTCCAATCTCCCACCACATACGCCAACGAGGTACTGAACAATAGCCGGATAATAGAAGTATAGCTATAAAGCAACGAATTTCTTCCTCGCTAACCTGAAATGCTGGTTCTTTTCTTTTTCCATATATATTCATTATTTCAGTTAGAAAACTGCAAATAATTCCGTCAAAAAATAACTCAAAACATTCCACCGCGTCTTTTGGAATCGGTGGCATTTGTTAGGGAGAAACAAAAGCGGGTAAGTTGTCGTCAAGATCGGTGTAATTTTCCCAAACTCTGGTATATGTTCTCGGCAACTTTTTTCTTAGGTCTGATAATGAAATATTATCTTCGCTTGAATAGCCATCATTATTTTCCTCGATATTATTTTCTATTTGAGTTTTTGTCTCTATCTTCTCTTGGCTAATTTCTTCATCATGGTATTCATCTTCATCATTATCTATGTCAGTGTCATCACCAACAGTAAATGTTTTCCCTCTGTTTGTAATTTTTGCCACAGCTTCAGCTTGAAGTTGACGACCGCTTAACTTATTTATATCATTACAGTCCCCCTCGTCACCACTATCTTCCGCACTTTCATAACCGTCATTCGGGGGTGTTATAAAAACATCCGCCCGCCAGAACTCTTCGTCCTCTACTAGTTGTATAAGCTCTTCAGTAGTGTAATACCTAAAATTGAGAAAAAAATAGCATGAACCCATCCATGCCCAATGTTCCAATAATGGAACTTTTAGAAAAAAAATTACTGTCATGAGGGTATCAAATATATATTTTTTCGGTGCATGCCAATTAGTTTGGGTACTAACCAATAAGAGATAAATACCACTATAGATTTGGTTAAAAAATGTAAACATTTGATTTTACTTCCTTTCGGTACGCCATTTTTTTCACACTGTTTCAAAATATGTAGCACTATAGATTTTTCAAACAAAACGCCCGATACACCAGAAAGATTCTTTATTCACTGCACAATAGTATCGAAATCACGTTGAGACTTGCAGTAAATACGTATGACTAATCTGCATCAGGTGGAGGGGGCTAATATAGCATGTTCCATTAATGGAACAATGGGATAAAATGGGTTAAGGAAACTTTTCAGTACCTTTATTTTAAAACATAGTAAAATAGATTACAATTAAACGCGTAAGATTATATCGCTTAAATGTTCACCACGACAACGATGGTGTGCATCAAAACGAGAATTGAAATTGTCCATGATTCGTCCAAGCATGGGAGCTTCAATATCCTGTATAACTGATCGAATGTTATTTTTTAGGGCTTCAATGTTAACTGGCTTATTAAAATACACTTTGCCTTTTAAGTAACTCCACAGAAAAAAGTCTAAAGGTGTCAGGTCGCAAGACCTTGGCGGTCAATTTATATCAGCTTTCCGAGAGATGACACGTCCAGGGAATCGCGTGCGTAGCGATGTTGTCTCGTGTTGTATATATAAAACATATATAAACATATTTCATCAAGTAAAGGCCACTTCAGTTAATTATATATGAACAAAGAAAAAACTGAAAATATGCGCATAAATATGCAGATGTTTTAGCCTAAATATGCACTTCCTTATGAAAAATATACAGGTAACAAGTAAAAAATACGAGGAATGTTAGAAAATGGAATACTGCAGAAAAAAATATTATATTATGTTTACTACAAGTTTATTTAGAACATTTTACAACATAATTAACTATGAAAATAATTTACAATCACATATTTCTCAAAATTTTCAACAGAAAAATTGTGAGGCTTGTCTGAAAACATGTATTTATATATTGAAAAGGTCCGTTCTACGTCGACGCTTGTTATAGGAGCATATTTCAAATTAGAAATATCATCTATTGTCAACTTAATATTTTCTACTGAATCACCACACAAAATTTTAGCAATGTCCTTTAGCTTTTTAAAACCCTAATTTTTTCCTATTACACTTAAAAATTTTTCATACACGGACTGTCCCACTCTTTCTTTAACATTAAAACATGACTTTTCAAATTTGTTTATTATTTTAACGCTCTCAATTAGCGACATAAATTGTTTTTCCAACTGCAATATAGAAGTGGAAATAAAGCTGTAATTGGCTTTAATGAACGCCAACTGTTGAGGTATTTCTTTACTCGAATACACTTTTTTGGCGTCTATTACAGATTGTGCATCCCTATCAAGATCCATAATAATTGTCTTTATTCCTTCATAATGATTTGCATGAAAAATAACAGCCTCCAACCACGTTCCCCATCGTATGATTACTGGTTGAGGAGGAAACGGAACACCGGGTAGATGTTTGTAAAACTGAACTTGTAATGGGGCATTTAAAAATACTTTTTTAACACTGCTAATTAAAGTATTTACTAAGGGAAAATAGTTTCTGACTTCTTCCGCAACACGATTTAGTCCATGCGCCAAGCAAGTTGTGTGAATTAAATTTGAGTAAAAGATTTTTAAGTTGAAACTGCCTTCACCATATATGGTGCAGCATCCGTCAAAAACAATAAAATTTTCTCTGTTGGAATCTATTCCGATAAGAAGAAAATTGCCAGTTCTTCCTATATAAACCTTGTTATTGTTAAATTATTTGCCTTTTTCAACTGTTTGCAAATTAAATAAGTTTTTGCTGGAACCGATACGTTAAGGATACCAATCATTAAATGAACTATGTATCGGCCCACACTATCAGTAGTTTCTTCTACGCATGTATAGAGATAATTGTTTGCAACAACCTTCTTAATGCTATTCAATGTTTCTGCATAGATACAGCAAACATAATTTTTACAAAAGTATTTTTAATAATATAAAATATTATTAAAAATGGGGTGTGAAGAACACAATACAAGTTATATATTTGTGAATGTATCTCCTCTCCAGAGACGCAGATACGTATTTCACCTTTCTACAGGATCGTCGGTACGCCCCTGCTGGAGAAGAGATACATTCAACCAAACATAACTACCTTGCTATCAACCAGAAATTATTAAGACAGAGCGTGAAAGAATATTCAGCGCTGTCTACATAATAACTGCCGAACTAAGCAACGTGTTTCTATAGACGGTAACAACCATATCTATAAAAAACTGTATTATCGTGTCTTCACTACTTGTCGGGCGAACCGAATGCGTATATAACAAAATAATTTGAAACATACATGAGTGGGTAAAAACCACACCAATTTGTATAATACAAAAGTATTTTTAATAATATAAAATATTATTAAAAATGGGGTGTGAAGAACACAATACAAGTTATATATTTGTGAATATTTATTTAATATATATTTAATAATATTTTATATTATTAAAAATACTTTTGTATTATACAAATTGGTGTGGTTTTTACCCACTCATGTATGTTTCAAATTATTTTGTAATATAATTTTTTCTTAACGTACTCTCGTCGGGAATGTTATATTTGGTGATGTATTTTTGCAAAACTAACCCTGACATTTAAATTGTTTAATTTATGTAGTGGAATATCTGTCGATACAAACATTTGACACAAATCTTCATTAAATTGTTCTCGTTCCGATTTTTTGGAAGTTGATGGCAAACATTGCGGTAATGTTTGCTGACTCTTCTTCGCCAATATCATCTTTGTTAGTTTTTGCAGCATGAGATGGAGTTTTCATATGTTGGTCGACTTGGAACTTTCTCTTTTAGTCTCTTTCACTTGTAGTCATTAAAAAAATATCACAAAATAAAAGTGACGTACACGGACAATAAAATTGTGAATCAATTTTATTGTCCGTGTAAGTCACCTTTATTTTTTGAACTCTACATTTTTATCTTCTGAAGAAGCAACAAACTTGTTGCGAAATATAGAGGTAATTAATAAATGAGTTTTTAATTGACAGACCGCTTGCCCGTTTTTAATTTATTTTATCCTATATAATACGGTCGATAATGTCTTTTAAATTATATATATATTAGAAGTAATTTCTTATTTCCTTGGCCGTAGTTGTAATTGAACTTCGATTCATTTCAATCAATGTCACACAAAAAGAATGTAGCGACTGGATTAATTAATAGAGAGAAACTAAACTAACAAGCTCAGACTTCGGACCAGAAATTAAATCACAAACAAAAGATTCTCTCAAAAAAAAAAATTATTATCGCCTCTCATTTAGTAACAAAATTATAAGACAAAAATTGTATCAACACTACAACACAAATAAAACAAATATCACGAAAACCAAGGAAAACAACCCTCAAACTATTTACAAATATGTCCCAATACCTTATACAAACAACCTGTAAGAAAAAATAAACAAGATCTTAACAACATATAGCATAAAGATAGCTCACAAAAACTCTAATAATATCAACAACTTACACTCAAAATTAAAGGACAAAATACCTACATTAAAGAAAACACACGTGTTATCTATGAAATTCCATGCAACGACTGCAAAAGCGTATACATCGGCCAAACAACGGAATCTATAAACACGTTTAAATGGACATAAATTTTCAAGCAATATTACAACCCTAAAAAACGTATAAAACAAATGAAACACACTTTCAATTTTGATAAAATCTCAATAATTACAACCGAAAAAAAATAACAAGGCAAGAAATATATTAGAAAGTATTCATATACAAAAAAAACACGAATTCCATAAACGACAGAACAGACATAAACAACTTGTCGACTATATACCTGCCTATTATATAAACATCTCCCCCACGTATATTGACAATATAAACATTACAAGAATGAAATTAATTTAAAACAAACACATGTCCGAGAACAGTTCAAACTACCAATATTCCACCTGTCAAAAACGATAATAAACAGACGCCTCAAACACGGTCACCAAGAACTTTAATTATATTTTGAAATGAAACTAGACAATAAGTATGGCGTAGTTAGTCATAGTTGAAATGTAAGCATACAGGACAATATAATGTAAGTACATTTAATTTAACATTACTCTCACCATTCCAATTTAGTAAATTCTTGGGATTGCGGTTGTATAATTATAAGGTGAATTCAGATAAAACTAGGCTTTTAAATCTAATACGTTTCGGCTAAACATGTTTAGCCGAAACATATATTTAATTTGGTTCAAAGTAAATTAATTTTTAGTAGAACAATAATTAAAAAATCAAAAAACTAACAACTTCAAGGTACATTCTCCTAAGATTTACAAAAGTAATAATTATGTTGAAACTAAAATTATTCATTAGAACGAAAATAAAACCCAACTCTGGAATATTTCGAATAATTATATGTTAGTAAAACTATATACTTGATTTCAATTGCAAAGTAACAAATAATTCTATATTAAGATAAAATTTTATATACGGGGTTGGGCAGAAGTAACGCATCAGTCTAATAATTACGTAAATATAAACTTTAGAACAAAATGTTGTCAACAAAAGTTTTTTGACAAGTTATTTTGTATTGGCTTCAATCATTTGCGTTTTCTTTTCTTGATGATTAAATATGACAGCAAATAAAAATTTTTTTTTCAAGTGGAAATAATATTTTCTTTTAGAAAATTCGGAATCTTTATTAATTTCTGAATATGAATATGTACTTTTTTCATGGAGTTAGATAATAAAAATATTGAGAAAAAAGAATTAATAAACGTACATTTGGACTAGTGCAGTGTTTTGTAGATTGCTTTGGAAATTGTATATTTTTTGACTGTCATTGAATTATTGACGTTTCACAATAAAATAGTTTCCATTGTAAAACTTGCTTTTTTTAATACGCGTTTTGTGTGAAAATGGTCAAATTAACTACTAAAGAAAGAATAGAAATTCTAATGATGGTCGGATATGGTGACAGGCAACGTTCACATCACGAAGTTTGCACTTTATTCAATAATGTTTATTTGGATCGAGATCCTATAGCTCAATCAACAGTTTCGAGATTGGTTACTAAATTTAGAGAAACGGGCGACGTTAGAGATATACCTAAAGCTGGCCGACCTAAAGAAATCACTAATGAAGACCGATCTATTCATGTTTTACTTGCTGTAACGGAAAATCCCACTACGTCAACCACTCAACTAGGATTAGAAAATGATATGAGTAACAGATCTATTAGACGAATATTAAAGGCGAACAAATACAAGCCCTATAAGATACACTTACTGCACGAACTTAACGAAGATGACCGGGACAGAAGATTACAGTTTTGTGAAACAATAATGGAATTGTCCAATAACGATCCAAATTTTTTAAACAACATCGTATTTTCTGACGAAGCTACATTTTGTCTAAATGGATTTGTAAATAGGCATAACTGCAGTTATTGGGTGACTGAGAATCCACATTGGATGCGAGAAAATCATACACAGCATCGCCACAAACTTAATGTGTAGGCTGGCATTGTTGGGCAACGAATCATAGGTCCGTACTTCTTGGAACACAACCTAAATGGTGATGGTTACTTACATTTATTGCGTAACCATATTGTACCTGTTGATTTTATTTCCTAAAGACAATCAACAAAGCATGCCAAATCGTAATCTATGGTTTCAACAAGATGGAGCACCACCACATTATGCTATTAATGTTCGACAGTATTTAGACACAATTTTTTCCGGTCGTTGGATTGGACGTCGGGGTTTTATTGATTGGCCCGCTAGGTCTCCCGATTTAAATCCATTGGATTTCTTTCTTTGGGGACACTTGAAGTCGCAAGTATACAAGGAGAAACCTAGAAACCTAGAGGATTTGAGAGCAAAAATTACTCGTAAGATACAAGCCATACCACCTAATAGTTTGCAAAATACAATTCGTCGTTTTTGGGAACGTTTAGGACACTGTCAGGTCGTAGAAGGACGTTTTAATTTAATTTTGTAGTTTGTTTGCTTTTATTAAATTTTATTTTTTTCTCAATATTTTTACTATCTAACCCCATGAAAATAGTACGCATTCATATTCAGAACTTAATAAAGATTCCGAATTGTCTAAAAAATAATATTATTTCCATTTAAAAAAAAAAATTTTTGGCTGTCATATGTAATCATCATGAAAAAAAAACAAATGATTGAAGCCAATACAAAATAACTTGTCAAAAAACTTTTGTTAACAACATTTTGTTCTAAAGTTTATATTTACGGAATTATTCGACTGATGCGTTACTTTTACCCAACCCTGTATATTATCTTACATACTTAGTAAACAACGGATATTAATTTAAAGAATTGTGATTTTTAAATTACTTAAACTGAACGATATTATTGTAAACAAATATATAAGGGTTTATACACACTTAAAAGTAAAATATTTATAAGTTATAATGCGTAAGTGTAGATATTTACAATAACTTTATTATTTGAAGGTATTTCTGAATTTTTACAACTTCTATAGATAAGGAAATGGCCTCAATTTATATAAATTCATTATCTACTAAATGCTTGAGTAAATACTTAATCCTTTTTGCATATTCTTCTTCATTAGTGCTTGACCTTGCAGGGACATCTACACTATCACTGTTTGCATATTCAACTATATCAGTTGTCTTGTTAGGATCGTCTAATACAGATGAAAGTAACAAGAACGACATTAGCAATCCAAAAACACTGAACGTCTTCCAATGTTCTTTAATTGCAGATAACGGACATAATTTTTCCGGATCGCTCCCAAGCTCTTTTATAGTATGCGAAAGACTCTCGTAGTAAGTATCCAAGAATAAATCGAATTGTGCTAAATTTTCTTCAGATAAGGACGCAGCATAAATTAGATATGATAAATCTAGTACTGGAGAATTGAGTCTTATCGCTTGGAAATCTAATAGACGTACATCTAGAGAATTATCCTGAAATAGAAATTGTTAGAAAATCAGTTAACAAACTAGAATAGATATATACAGACCTGTTTTCTTAGCATTATATTATTATGATTGCAATCGCCATGTAGGATGATTCGATGTTCGCCTTCGAAGTTTCTAATTTTCAAAATCAAATCCTCTACATTCTCTGAAATATATTTTACTTTTTGCAACAGACGTTTGTCTTCAGGAGATTGCAAATACTTTTCCATAATTTTGCATTTGGCCTTTACAATTTCATTTAGGTTCAATGTGTTGAATATCAATGAGAAAAAATCTGATAAATTTTTTGACTCGTCACCGAAAACTTTTTCCTCTTGATCTTTCAAAGCGAAAGAAACGCCATGAAATCTACCATAGACCTTCACGATTGCAAGAAGTTGGTCTATATTATATACGTTATAGGTACCGTTCAGATCAAAACCGGCATGTTTTAGATCTTCCAACACAAAAATTTCGTTCATTTCTTCAATATTTCCAGCATAAAATTTTGCGATGAAGTCTAACGATTTTCCAGTTCGTTTCTTGTAAAATTCTTCCATGATAGGATAGATATTGTTAAAAAAACGGAACTCGTTCTGATATGCTAATCTTATTTGGGCTCTCTGCCTTAGTTTCTGATGTTTAGGTGCCGCTTTAATAAACAAGTGTAATGTCTTATTCTCTGCAATTATTTCAACCGAGCAATTAATTCCTAAGTATCCTTCGCCAACTTTCGAACCAGAAGATAATTCTATTTTCGGATTTTTAAGTTTCTCCTTTTCAATAACGGTTTCAAGAATGTTGTTAATGTCTTCTGAACATAGTGGTAAGTCGATACCCATTTTAAATATGCAAGCTGTAACAAAGTAGGTATGTTTACGTCTGAAATATCGTTAATGTCAATATAAAATAATTATGGATCGTCAGTCAAGGGTGCATTCCAGGAGGGATCTGTAGCGGGACGATTTATTGTTCCGTTTTATTAGTTACTTGAGTTATATTGCGTAAATATGTGACAGATAGAGACTCGGCAATGTTTACACATCTACTTGCACTTAAGAGAATCGACGCAACTAATACCAAATTTATATAACGTAGAGTAACTTCGTGTTTGAAATCGTTGTGGGGCGAAAAGCACGTTGTAAATAAACAACAAACATACAACAAACATACAGTAGTATCACACATATCACATGTTTCGCATTTGCTGCTCATCGAGTATCAGAGGAAGTCAGAAAATGTTACTCGAATGCAGATAAATTGATATCTTCTGTCAAGAAAGTTTTTGTGAGACTACCTGCACGCAAGAATTTATTTCGTGAAATTCTGCTTCAAGTGTCATTACCACCCGAACCTGTTATAACACCCTGGGGCACATGGATAGAAGCAACATCCTATTACCACATGCATTTTGACGACATTAAAGATATAATACAGCTACTGTATCCTAATGATGCTGTTTGTATTTTACATGCTCAACAACAATTTATGGACCCAACTATTCAGGTAGATTTAGCCAATTTTTATGGAAATTATTCCATTCACCATCTAGAGGTTACTTCGACCAACTCACAATATTCTACAACTAACGCCAGGAATTTTGTATATGATCTTGGTGAATTCCTTTTTCAATTACCTGGAGCTGTTACTGATAATGTAAAAAGAAAATTTGAAACAATTCTAAATAGCAATCCAGGATTTCGTACTGGATACTGAATTGCTGACTTGTTTGATGGTAAAGAAGTAGATTTTTCTGAACAGGGAATAAATATGCCGTTACTAAAAAACTTTATGTGCTTTAAATATGCTCCTATTTAGGTAGGCTAGATATTTAACGATCGTTTTCGATGTATGTGATTTACTATCAGTGGATATAAACAGTGAACAGTTAGAATGTCTAATATGTTTTACAAACCCTGCAATATATCTTCTGGAGAAGATGTATTTACTCTTACTTGGAAAGTATTAGCTTTTCTATACGTATGTTGATTCGCGTGTGAAAAGTCAGAATTCATGATGTCCTCGTTCCGTCCCTGTTCTTTTTTAACTTGTAAAAGATCTCTTGACGTGTTTGCTTGTGAAGTTAAATTGTATTTAAATGTAAAATGTTTCTATTAAATACTCACAGTGGAATTCTATGCCGCACTGAATATAATTCGCGTGTTCGTTCACACATCCGTTCCACAGAATGCGAGACACTAAATGTTTTTATTCATTGCTCGTAATATCAGTTGATGATAATGGGTTTGTTGTAGAGTACTTATTGTTTGCATGTGTAATTATCAACACTATTCTCTAGATCAAGCTATACAGAGTGAATAGAAACCTATTCGTGCAATTCAAACTGCTCTCTTTCGTGTGTATTAAAGCAATTAGTAAAAAGTTTTAACTTTTTATTTAATTTAATTTTGCTTCTAATATTTTATTAATCTTAAGGGTGTTTAAAAGTTCTGCTGGTGTTATCTCTTTTATAAAAGTATCTAAGTATAGATTGTCAAAATTCCTTTGGGAAACCTTTGCAGTGGATTTATTTACAATAAACGCTGAATTAATAATACGGCCGCCAGTGCATGCTGTGTTTGTAAGCCAGAAAGATGCTTACATATAAAATTTATTTGAGTCGATATTTCCTGAAAATATCATGTTAATAATAATATTTATTGCCTAACAGTCAATAACAATTACACGACAATAATAAAGAATTTATAATGAATATACAGGCTGATTCATTTTCGGCCCTCACCATGGGGATCTCTCTTATTATTGGAGATAGAGTATAGGTTTAAATTTGGCGAAGTTGTTAAATTTTGTGTTTGTTATAAATCCGTAAAGAAAATAGACTTGTGACAAATGACCTTCGTTATTTAAAAAAAAAACGCGAAAACCCCATTTTCTTCTTTTACCTGTAGCACCGACATTTGGCCTTGTAGAGAAAAAATAAAAACACATCCTTGTGGCCATTTCTAAACCTCTATCCAGTGGTGTACTCTAAATTTTTATACGACGTTTCGTTTCTTTCTGGCCATCATCAACTATCTAATTTCTTATAGGCGCCATATTGGATTTAGACATCTTCAGAAAGAGTTTTTTTTCTGATTTCAACCATGTACCACATGCTGACTATAGTTTTTGACATTAGGTTTTATTTGAAAGAATAAATTATAAGATAAAATAAGGTAGCCTTTGGAATTTCAATCTGTCAAACATATCATTTATTGTTCATTAATAATACAAAAATGTCATACACTAACGAAGAGAAACGAGATATGATAAGTATTTTTTATTCTTCGAAACGAAATTCAACAGTAGCGAGTACAAGATAACAAAAACATTAATAAAAATACATAGAAAAGTAAACAATAAACAATTACAGTAAATGTTCAATTATCTGGCCATCTTCAGTAATGCACAATTGGGCACGCCTTCTGGCATTTTGTACTGCCCTTTGTATAGTTCTTCTAGGAACTGCATCAAAGGCATTCTGAAGTCTGTCTCGTAATTCTTCAATGTTTTGTAGCGCATCTAATTTATAAATATTATTTTTAACATATCCCCATAAAAAAAAATCTAGCCGACTTAAATCAGGTGATCTCGCAGGCCATTCAACAACTCCCCTATTTCCATTCCAACGGTTTGCAAACTCTTGATTTAAGAAATTTCTAACAACAGCTGCATTGTGTGCTGGTGCGCCATCTTGTTGCCACCATAAATATTGTAAATGATTTAATGGGATATTGTCGTCAAGATAGTGTACGTATGTACGTAAAATGTTTAAATATCTTTCTCCATTTAAATGTTCTTCATACATAACTGGTCCTAAGAGACGATTTGCCAAAATACCCATCCAAACGTTTATTCCAAAACGATGTTGTGGTCTTCTAGCCCTGTTTTGTTGGGGATTTTGTACTGCCCAATAGTGCTCCGTATTTCTGTTGAACATTCCAGAATTTGTAAATTTTGTTTTATCTGACCAGATGATTTTGCTTAAAAAATTTTCGTCATTTTCTATCCTTCCCATTAACCAATTACAATATTCTAGCCTTCTCAAATTATCGCCAGGCAGTAAAGAGTGATTAACATGGATCCTGTATGGTTTAAACCTACTTTTATGTAAAGTTCTCCAAACTCTGGGCTAGCACAAATTTAATTCTGACGCTACTTCGCGTGTAGAAAATGATGGATTATTATTTATCTATAAAAATACAAGATTAACATGAAATTTGAAAACACGCTTTCAATTTACCATTTGTAAAATATCTTGTCGATTTTCATTTAAATTCCTGTTGTCTTGACCATTACGCGGCTTAGTAAACGATCCATTCTCGACCAAATTTCTGTCGAGATCTAGAAAAATGGTGCGATGAGGCTGTTGTCGTTCTGGATATAATTGTAGATATCTTGCACTCGCTACTGTTGAATTTCGGTTCGAAGAATAAAAAATACTTATCATATCTCGTTTCTCTTCGTTAGTGTATGACATTTTTGTATTATTAATGAACAATAAATGAAATGTTTGACAGATTAAAATTCCATGGCTACCTTATTTTATCTTATAATTTATTCTTTCAAATAAAACCTAATGTCAAAAACTATAGTCAGCATGTGGTACATGGTTGAAATCAGAAAAAAAACTCTTTCTGAAGATGTCTAAATCCAATATGGCGCCTATAAGAAATTAGATAGTTGATGATGGCCAGAAAGAAACGAAACGTCGTATAAAAATTTAGAGTACACCACTGGATAGAGGTTAAGAAATTTTCACAAGGACGTGTTTTTATATTTTCTCTACAAGGCCAAATGTCGGTGCTACAGGTAAAAGAAGAAAATGGGGTTTTCGCGTTTTTTTTAAAATAACGAAGGTCATTTGTCACAGGTCTATTTTCTTGACGGATTTATAACAAACACAATATTTAACAACTTTGCCAAATTTCAACCTATACTCTATCTCCAATAATAAGCGAGATCCCCATGGTGAGGGCCGAAAATGAATCAGCCTGTATACTTAGCGCCGATGACAATCTAAATCCCAGAAATGCAAACGAAGAAAAATTAATTTGTTGCATAACGGAGCTGTGAGATGTTTAAGATCCACCAATCCCAGAAAGGGCACAGAATGACATCGCTGTTAAAGTGTCAACATCAACATGTTAAATTAAGACAGATGCCATTCAAGATGTTACATTCGCCATCATATTAATCTATTTTAATAATAATAAACATAAAACAACAAATGACAGTTCTGAAAAGAACTTTCTTTATTCCTATACACGTCAACTTATCATAAAAAAACAGGAGAAAAGGTATAACATAATAATAATAATAATAATAACAGAAACAACAAAGCCAAAAGGAATCATGACAGGAAAAATAAATTCTTTCAGGGCAAGTGCTCATGTGGCCACCATTTATTTGCAAGCATAACCGTACCAGCCGCAAAAGACTAGAATTCGTGAAAAGTCTTTCTTTGGAGACTGTGGTTAAGTAAAAACTTAAAAAAGATAACCCCTTACCACAATTATTAATCGTATACTAAATACGTATTTCGACAACTAAGTTATCATAATCAGTAGATAAAACCACAAAATCAAAATGTCGCACATGGAACACAGTAAAGCTAGCACAACTGGTCACGCAACAACTTTACACGGCGTCCACGTATACACTAAGTGTAGACGTGGACGCCGTGGGGTTATATACCTTTTTTAACTAGAATTCGTAACCATTTCTAGAGTAATTCTAGGAACGGCTAAATTAAAATATAAAATTGGCACATTGTACTTTCAATTCATTGAAAGTACAGTCAAATCTGTGACTGAATATGATATTGCATTACCATCCAACGCAACTAACTATACCGTAGTAAACACATTTGTTTCAGGGTCGCAGAAATTAGCCGACAAAAATTATAGGCAAGAAGAAATTCAAAGCATACACAAAACGCAAGAAGTGGATACAACTCTGCTTTAATAAATAAGTCACCACAAATTGGGTTTCCAAAGGCTCTTAATCATTATTGACTATTTACAGAAGCAAAGTGCAATAACTGCTCAAAACTATGCTAATGTACTGGACACGTCTCGATACCGAAGTGACAAGAAAGCGACCGCTGTTATTTATACAATAGTTTTTTCTGAAATCAGTCAAGATTGCCTACTTTCTCGGCGCAATTTCAGATTCGGTTTAACGCCTCGGCCAACAATTTACATTATCGTCCAGGAATGTATCGCTTTTACTACTAGCTATTGTTCTATTAAAATAACGCGTTCTTTCATTCATCATTTGCTATTGCATTCTCTAAATTTGTCGAATTAGGATATGAGTTCCTGTCTCATCTATTCATCAGATTCGTCCCCGAATGATTTCTTATTGTTCCAAAACTTGAAAATAAGGCCCAGTAGAAAGTAGTAGAAAGACATTTACCAGCGAAAATAGTAGAAAGACATTTACCACAAATAAGGAGATAATTCGAAAAATTACTTCTTAGATAGCTTATAAAAATTGGAATGTCGCTTAACTAATTTTATAGAGTTGGATGGGATTTATGTTGAAAAACAAACCTAAAATACTTATTTCATTAAAAAGTCATTATCAGGTCAAATCACCCACGTACGTATTTGAAGGCTGGAATGTAAAGTACCGCTCTGAAGGAAAGGATTGACACGTGAGAGACAATAACACAGGCCTGCATAAAATTTGTGATGACGTGATTTTTGTTTGTTAAGCTCAGTTTTTATATAGCAATAACTAATTAAAATACAGTTGGTTTCTACCACCTACAGATTTTTTTTTTGCACAAAAGAAAAAGAAAAAAATATAAAAAAATCTTATAATAGGCGTTTTAATACATTTTGAAATGAATGTACTACTTCAAATTCCAGGTATTAACCTAAAAATGATTTTTTTGTTGTGGTTTTAAAGAAATTTGTTAAATAGGCTGTCATTACCTGATGTAAATCTTTTATTACATGTATTAATTTTGGACAAGATTTCCGGGAATTTTTACCTGCTAAATCCTATTTATTATGCTTTCACTTTATTAGTACTGCGAAGAACGATTTCAAGTTTATCACTCAAAACAAAATGTATATTTTAATGTCATTTACTTCATTATAGCTCTGAGTGTCGATCAGTAAACAAGTAAAATTAATTTGTCTTTAGTGTTGTGCGCGGTATTTGATAAATAAACATTGCTTAAAAATATGTCTAGCCGGTGTTTCGAAAACAAACCAGATGATTTCTGTTATATTTGTGGATATTTCGTCTTGAAAAAGTTTAAGAGACCAATTGGTGAATTTGTGAAAAATGCATATTATGCTTATTTCAAAATCAAATTAGGAGATCAAGATAAAGATTGAGCACGGCACGTTGTTTGTAAGGTATGTGAAGAAGGTTTAAGACATTGGACCAAAGGGAATAGAAAAAGCCTTCCTTTTGGAATACCGATGGTTTGGAGAGAACCGCAAAATCATCATGAAGATTGCTACTTTTGTCTTTGTGATATTAAGGGGCATAATAGAAAAACTTTGAAACATATTTTGTACCCAAACAATATTAAATCAGCTATCAGACCAGTTCCTCACAGTGATAATGTACCTATACCTATACCCCCCCAAAGTACTACAAGAAGATATTGAAACTTCTTCAACTTCCGGCTCCGTACAGATGGATAGTGATTTTGAACCGTCAACCTCAGGTTAAAACCAACCTCAGCTATTTTCACAAGCCGAACTGAATGATTTAGTAAGAGATTTGGGACTTTCAAAAGATATTTCTGAAGTACTGGGGTCTAGGTTGAAACAAAAAAATTTGCTTGCCCCAGAAACTACCTTCAGATCTTCCTTTAGCTTAATATGACAGAAAAACAACCAAACGAAGCTTTTCTGAAAAACGAAAACGTTTTTTTAAGAAGCATAAAGAATAAATAACTATTTCTAATAGTTTCTATGTGTATATTTTTGTATTTTTTTTTAATATAATATAAAACTAGCTTATAAATTAAATAAATCGTGTTTTTTCTATTTTTTTGGATTTTACTGGTTTGAAAAATAACCTTACGTGATACAAAAAAAATAAAAGCAGATTTGAAATCAGCGCTACCCAATTACTAGAAAACAGTTAAAATTTTTAAATCAACATTCAAAGAGTTGAAAAATGCAGGCCTGTGTAATTTTAAGACAAACATTTACTTTAACAAACGTCACAATCAATCGATTCCACTTCGATTTTCGAAATCATTCTTAAATATTTAATTGTTTAAGTTGGAACATTCATCGTATTTGACTAAACATAAATTATAAATAAATATTTTAATAATGTAATCATAGTAATCACACACGTGCATATTTTTGTATGTATATACACACTTTGTTATTAATCTACATTTAAAATAACTATTGAATCATATTTAATGCTTAAAATTTTGTTTGGTATATATTTTGTAATATATTTACATGTAATTCAAAATTATAATAAATATTGTACCAATAATAAACATCAATATTTTTTATCTTTATTCGAATTACTTACTTGATATATAATATACAGGTGTGGCATAATTATTTAGACGACTTTAGGTAGTAAAATAAGTAATTTATTTTATTTTCATTGGTTGACTTCGCAGATATTTCTTGGTGAAACATTCTTGTAATAACTTGATTAATTATTTGAAAATAAAACAAATGGCTTAGTTTCACGACTTCTTTAATTAGATATACTAACAATTGTTTCGGCTATTAGGCCATTATCAAAGAGCTATCTAAAACTAAACTTACTCTACTTAAGGTTAACTTATATACCTGTGTTCATTATGGGTGGGAGAATGTGGGTAATTGATATTTAAAATTGCATCGATATAGGGGGTATTTATGAATTCTAATTGCGTGTTTGTGATAACTCGATTTTGTTTTTGGGCTTTTTTAATTTCAAAAATCTCTAATATATTTAACTTTTTACTTTTTACTACATTATGAATGAGGTTACAGCTATTTATATCGGGTAAGTGGTTCTGGTCTATACAATGTTCTGCGAACCCTGTGTGTTTAACACTATATTTTATATCTCTAATATGTTCTGTTAACCGTTTATTAATACATCTGCCACTCTGTCCGATATAAATAGCTTCACAATTCTGGCATTTTATGGAATATACTCCTGATTTATCTAAGTTATCTATTTTATCTTTAGTATTATTCAACAATGTACCTAAATTTACTTTATTTATCCACACTATGTTAATGTTGAGTTTCTTTAGTAATTTGTTTATTTTCTGTGTTATGGGAGGGATATAGGTGATTACATGCCAACTAGGTTTCACTTAGAAAAAAGATTATTTAAGATTAATAATACCATTACAAGGCAAATACATTATTGGGCTAGGTACGTAGATGACATTCTGTGTATTTGGAAGGGAACCGATAGACAATTAACAGAATTCCTAAAACTACTTAATACACTAAACCCCAAAATACAGTTTACTATAGAAAAAGAACACAATAACACATTGAATTTCCTAGATATTACAATACACAAAAAAGACAATAAGTTATTATATAAAATATATAGAAAACCAACATTTTCGGATAATATAGTACACGCTAACGCATATCAATCACAAAAAATTAAAATGTCAACTTTCCATAGCTATATACATAGAGTAACAAGTATACCACTAAATAAGGAAGCCTTTAATAATGAAATGAACACAATTAAAATAATAGCAAAAAATAATGGTTACAACCCAGATATCATCGATAAGTTGATAAAACATAAAGAAATGAAAATACTTCAAAAATTGTTATACCCTGAAATAAACGAATTAAAGAAACCTAGTTGGCATGTAATCACCTATATCCCTCCCATAACACAGAAAATAAACAAATTACTAAAGAAACTCAACATTAACATAGTGTGGATAAATAAAGTAAATTTAGGTACATTGTTGAATAATACTAAAGATAAAATAGATAACTTAGATAAATCAAGAGTATATTCCATAAAATGCCAGAATTGTGAAGCTATTTATATCGGACAGAGTGGCAGATGTATTAATAAACGGTTAACAGAAAATATTAGAGATATAAAATATAGTGTTAAACACACAGGGTTCGCAGAACATTGTATAGACCAGAACCACTTACCCGATATAAATAGCTGTAACCTCATTCATAATGTAGTAAAAAGTAAAAAGTTAAACATATTAGAGATTTTTGAAATTAAAAAAGCCCAAAAACAAAATCGAGTTATCACAAACACGCAATTAGAATTCATAAATACCCCTATATCGATGAAATTTTAAATATCAATTACCCACATTCTCCCACCCATAATGAACACAGGTATATAAGTTAACCTTAAGTAGAGTAAGTTTAGTTTTAGATAGCTCTTTGATAATGGCCTAATAGCCGAAACAATTGTTAGTATATCTAATTAAAGAAGTCGTGAAACTAAGCCAAGTGTTTTATTTTCAAATAATTAATCAAATTTATTTTATTGTGTACATTATAAAACTTACATAATTAGAAAGTACTATCGCGGCATTTGAAAATTTACAATAAACAATGTTTATGTATTCAAGAAATTTGCAAAATTCTAGTATTGATTATGAAGTTGTAAAATACTAGAGTATTTAAAAAATATCCTTTTATAAATCTGTAAGTATAGCATGATTTAAATTTTTAGTCAGTAACATTTATAAACTAGAACGTAATATATTAATCTACATGACAGTTGACATTCAATATAAATTGACTAAATATACACACATGTGTTTTTCTTAACACGATCTGTATTGTTGTATATTTAAACTTTTTACAGAAAATAACGAGTAACTCTACATAAAATAAACATTAGATTTGTTCTATCTATGCTCATACAGGGTGTATTCAAAATTTACCCATTCTAAATTTTTCATTGCTGTTTTCAGCTTTATTTAATTTTTCAATTTACCTCGGTTAGAAAGTATCACAGCAATATGTCGAGTACATCTATCGAACGGCGAAAATGGCGAAAGAAATTTTTTTCTACAATTGCTTTATGTCGGTAAGGCCGGAAACATTTCAAATATCCCTCGTAACTCGCAAATGAAAGAAACCAGCTGATGGCTCCTTATGCTATAATATGACTTTAAATTTTAGTAGTGTACCCTGATATTGTGGTACAATAATGCTTCATTTTAAAAAGTTGAAAATGTTGTACACTCGAATATTGGCGGAAAATATCTTCTTAATTTCCGTCCAAAAATTAGATAGTTTGCTTCTCATTTTTAAGAAATTAAAAGTTCAAAGCGGGACAACATCGCTAGCAGATTCAATTTTCAGCCTTAGTGCGCATTTAATTTCGTCGTTATCCTTTGGCGTAAACGAGTCCTGGCTTCTGCTCCTTGAAAATAATTATTTTAATCTCGAAATTGTTAGAATTCTACTATTATTAGCGTTATTAGAATGTCAAGAGTTTCAAAATTAAAATAGCTGGTTACATTTTTGGCCATTTTTTTGATATTGTATACCAATTTTCGTATATTCTCTTATAACAAAATGAATTCTTAATTTAGCTAGAGCGTTACATATCGATCGAGATGAATTCCTGAATTACAATACGAAACTAAAAACAACAGGCAATTCCATTCTATTCTATTTTTTTTGTAAATTATTCGAAAATAAACTGTAGTACAAAAACGAGTTACTTACCCAACATTTAACGATGGATTGAACCAACAAAAAGACATGGATTTTATAAAGGAAACTGTAACAAATACGAAATATTTTTTATTGAGTGCATAAATTTCATATATTAAGTCGGAACAACCATGTATCATTAACAATCTGAAAAAGAACAAAAAGATAGTGTTAAACGTAGCGTCTTTGGCTACATCCTTTGAAGATTTGCTCATCATCGAATCGCTTGTTGGATAACACTACTTATCCCACATACTTTCTACTGAAGATGGCAACTTAGTTGCTGAAATACGTAGTTAGAGTTTATTAATTTATGTTGTGGTTAGGGATTTTTCGTGTTAATGCCTTTCACAGATTTAAGCTACAGTCGCCAATTCGGTTAATACAATGATATTAGAACCATTTAAACAAAAATTCCTCAAATTACCTCAAAGGTTGGTTCGCCCTAGAAAAATATTTTATACTACTAAATATTGTAATTAATATTGCGAAATTTCCAGGAAATTGGACACTTAATTTGTTTGATTTGAATATGGCTTTTTAGGAGTAGATAGTACCTCGATTTGCTATTTACAGATCTGTCAGTGTCATATTCAGACATGTCAAAATATGAAGCTAATATGCCGCATTTGAATATTCAAACTAAAACATAAATAATTAAATTACTAGAAATAGGATGGTCAGTTAGAAGATTAGCGGATAGATTTGGCGTGGGGAAGAGTGCCATTTCAGATATCAAAATTATATGGCAGCGTCGAGGAGTTTATTAATAGACAACGAGGCTCCGGTGGTATACGTGTGTTAACTCTTGAACAGAATAAAAATCTTATTCATTTTATAAGAAACGATCTATTCGAAGCAATAGCAAATGCAGTGACCGCAACGTGTGTCCGCACAGCAATAAAACAGTTGAGACCAATTTCAGACGGGCGTCTGTGAAAAAAACATTTCTTAATGCGCAGAATAAAGAAGGATTGGTTTTGCGTTGGAATTTATTTCGCATAATTTAAATTTTTGGGAAAATGTAATTTTCTCAAATGAGAAAGTTTTTCAGTCGTCTCATAATGGCCAAAATTATTCCAAAAATTATTAGACAAGATCAAGAATATTTAGAATGATCTGTCGCCAGAATTTATACATAATATTATAACGTCGATTCCTAGACGTTTACAAAAGGTGCTAGACAGAAATGGTGCTGCAATAAAGTATTAAAAATTAGAACCAAATATTTGTAGTTCTCTGATTAATAAATTCTTCTTTGTCGTTTATTCAATCGGTAAACACTCAAAAAAGGTATATAACCTTTACCACAATTATTAATCGTATCCTAAATACGCACTTCGACAACTAAGTTGTCATCATCAGTAAAGCTAACATACCGGGTGCGGCAAAGTGTGTCGGCGGAGCTTACCATCAAAACTAATAAAGTTGTAGCAATGAAATTTTACATACGCATGTAGTATGCTACAGTGCATTTTTTATTTTTATTTATATATTTACAGGGTGTTCCAAATTTCCGCAACCACTTTCAATTTTTTTTTTTAATAGATATTGCTATACTTTCTTGTTATTATGACGACAGCCACCCAAATTATCTTTGCAATGATATATGACAATGTGCACTTACAACTGTTAGTTTTGGTTTTATTGCAAATTTTGTTAAAATCTTGACAGTTGCAGTGTCTAACATTTTAAGTCTTAGCCTGAAAATGGGTGCAGTGCCTCATGTAACTCTTTTGTTACCAATTTATGGACTAACACGTTATATGTTTTGAGGGTAAACAACGTGACAACATATACAGGATGTTAAATATGTTGTGCCATAGTTAGGTCTCCCTGACCTATGATCAAAGTTCACTAACAATTTCGTAAGCTTTCAATTTCCAAAGCAATAACTCGATTGAAAGCGTTGCTGAAGTTAGTTAATGAAATATCCTGCGTCCATACAAATTTAGACAATCCCTCATGTAACGTTGTAATATATTAAAAAAATATATAAAATAACAGACATGACATTCAATTTTTAAAGCATAGTAATTGTTTTTTAAATGATATAAATACAAGTATTCAATTAACTTAAAAATATATATCATACAATTCAAAGGAAATTGTGTTTTATGAAGTGATCCGCCAAAACTCTTAGTCTTCGCATATATTCATCATGTAATTTAATTGGTTTTTTCTTTCTTTGCCTTTCTTCTAGATTATCCAAATTTATATCATCGAGATTTGTTGTTTCCTCTTTTGATGATAGCATTATTCTGATAAATATGACCGCCATAGCAAAGCCGAATTTGCAATGCTCTTTCCATTCTTCGTTAAAGATTCGAAACGGATAAATAGTTTCTGGATCGCTGCCGAAAATTTTAATATATTTCGACAGTTCCCCATGGTATATTCTTAAGTAATCCTCCAACTTATCTAGGGCCTCTTCCGATGCGACTGTGTAAAAGAAATACGAAATATCGCATACTGGAGATGCTTCTCGTATAAGCTGCCAATCTATGAGCATAACGTCCACTGAATTCTCTTTATCTTCTTCCTAAAAAAGACGTTGATTAGCTACAAATAATTTAATTGTATTTTTTAGTTAATATTAAACCAATATTTAAGGAAGTAGTTTTGATCGTAATACATTTTTTTTAAAGAAAAGATGTGTCTTGATAGTTAAGGAATATTGAAACTAACTAGTAGGCTCTAGTTTATTGATAAAGGAGTCATAGTGACGCTTTCATTGATTTTTCTTTATGAGTTTAAGATCATCGATTTGGCCTCTTCGATCACTTAAATTTGTCATTTTTACCAATACTCATGAAGTATATGCGATAGTTACTGTAAAATGCTGATATAAAGAATTTGGTTTTGGTGGTGAATTTTAGAAAGATCAACATGCTGTAGATCTTCCAAAAATATTTGTCATTGACCTGGGATTTGAGCAGTTTTGGGCATTTGGAGTAACAGGCGTCGAAAATTGAAAAATGTCAAATATGTGCAAAAAAACGTAGAAATTTAAAAAGCAACAGCAGGCTGAAGTTTTCCAAATTTAATTTTCGTGAAAAAAGTTGTAACAAAAGCATGACTGCCAATTTCTTAGCTATTACCCGGGGCGCATTTACTACGGCTGTATGATTATAGTATAGCCAACTCCGAACAGCAGACTAGGACATTCTTGTTCGTGGTTTAAAAGATTTCGTGGTAATCTATCAAAAATGAAAGCGGTACATTATGGTAGTGCTCGCCCACCAATTGACGTTTGAATAGTAATCTATTTAAATGAGCAAAACATTGAATTGATCATATAGTCCCAATATAGCATCTAACGATTTATTTTCATTCCAAAACGGCGAAGATTGGTTACGGAAAACGCCTTTCACTTCAACCAAAGTCAGGCGCGGCTCGTGATGACGTATTTGGGAGTGCAAGTACAATGATACGAGTGCCTCGTGTGTTTTCGGTGTTTACTAAGAAAACGTTACAGTTAGTACACGAGAATACACGAAGCACTCGCATCATTATACTTGCACCCCCAAATACGTCATCACGAGCCGCGCCTGACCAAAGTTGTTAATGCTCCAAAAAAGTAGATCTTCAGAAAAGTAGAGAAAATGTTTTGAAATACGCAATTATAAATAAGGTGCAATCCATCCAGGCACAGTCGCTATTTTCGGCATTTCTGCTATTATATGTCACAACTCACAACTCTCAAGTTTACACTTCGAAAAGCCAACGTAAAATGACGTTTAAAATAAAATTACTTTCGAATATGGGAATGAATTTCTCCGAATAGCAAAGAAACACATATACTCCTAATTTTCTGGTAAAATTTATTTTTGTATTTATTTAGAAGTTTTAAGGTATTAGCTTTTCCTGGAATTTTGTCTCGGCATGGATGTATGGGAAAAGCATTAATAAGTTCTTGGAGACGCTGATCGGAAAAGTAACAGGAGGAAGCTTAATAAAATGCTATTTTTAATTTAAAGAGGGCTGTTTAATTTTTAGCTGTTAAATCCACGACATATTTTTAGTAATGCCTATAATAAATTTGATTTAGTAAATAAATAAAATTCGGATACTTAAAATATACAGAAATTCTGAATTACTACAAAATATGCACAAATATGCAAATATATGCAAACTGCATATAATCTGGCCTCTAGTAATAGTAATAATAATAGAGTAACAATAAAGATAATATAAATTCAAAAACAAAAACAAAATATAAATTCAAAACAAAAATAAAGAGAAAGACTGAGGTCCTCATCCTCAACGCGCCCCTAACGCCGACTCCCAGTAAATACGAGTATGTCGAAGTATATTATTTTACTATATATATGCTGTAGAATTAATTTAATTATAATTGTTTTATTATATTTAAAAAAAAAATACTTTTTGTTAACAAACAAATTAACAAAATTTGTTTATAAATTTTACGTTAAATGGAAAACGCCAAAAAAGTTATTATTTGTATTAATTTTTGGTAAGACAATTGTACAGTAACTTTACCGTTATGAATTAAGAAATACTGAAAAAACAAGCCTATCAACGCGAGGACACGTACAGACGACCGTTTCGTTCTAATTGGAACTTCTCAATGTACGGCATTCCCTTTCGATGACGACCTTGCTTTTTCATTTCTATACTTTCTGTATATATAGTTAACATTTGGAATTTACTGCAAGTGAGAATTAATGAATATTAAATCACATTCTTACATGTAAATGTCGACTTATTTAATGCGTATAAATCTACAATCCGTCAAACTAAGTTTGCACTAGTATGCAGAACACACTCTTTCGCGACAACGAACTTCCTGGTAGTTAGGTTAATTAAGAATTAAGAAATACTGAAAAAACAAGCCTATCAACGCGAGGACACGTACAGACGACCGTTTCGTTCTAATTGGAACTTCTCAATGTACGGCATTCCCTTTCGATGACGACCTTGCTTTTTCATTTCTATACTTTCTGTATATATAGTTAACATTTGGAATTTACTGCAAGTGAGAATTAATGAATATTAAATCACATTCTTACATGTAAATGTCGACTTATTTAATGCGTATAAATCTACAATCCGTCAAACTAAGTTTGCACTAGTATGCAGAACACACTCTTTCGCGACAACGAACTTCCTGGTAGTTAGGTTAATTAAGAATTAAGAAATACTGAAAAAACAAGCCTATCAACGCGAGGACACGTACAGACGACCGTTTCGTTCTAATTGGAACTTCTCAATGTACGGCATTCCCTTTCGATGACGACCTTGCTTTTTCATTTCTATACTTTCTGTATATATAGTTAACATTTGGAATTTACTGCAAGTGAGAATTAATGAATATTAAATCACATTCTTACATGTAAATGTCGACTTATTTAATGCGTATAAATCTACAATCCGTCAAACTAAGTTTGCACTAGTATGCAGAACACACTCTTTCGCGACAACGAACTTCCTGGTAGTTAGGTTAATTAAGAATTAAGAAATACTGAAAAAACAAGCCTATCAACGCGAGGACACGTACAGACGACCGTTTCGTTCTAATTGGAACTTCTCAATGTACGGCATTCCCTTTCGATGACGACCTTGCTTTTTCATTTCTATACTTTCTGTATATATAGTTAACATTTGGAATTTACTGCAAGTGAGAATTAATGAATATTAAATCACATTCTTACATGTAAATGTAAATTTATACGCATTAAATAAGTCGACATTTACATGTAAGAATGTGATTTAATATTCATTAATTCTCACTTGCAGTAAATTCCAAATGTTAACTATATATACAGAAAGTATAGAAATGAAAAAGCAAGGTCGTCATCGAAAGGGAATGCCGTACATTGAGAAGTTCCAATTAGAACGAAACGGTCGTCTGTACGTGTCCTCGCGTTGATAGGCTTGTTTTTTCAGTATTTCTTAATTCTTAATTAACCTAACTACCAGGAAGTTCGTTGTCGCGAAAGAGTGTGTTCTGCATACTAGTGCAAACTTAGTTTGACGGATTGTAGATTTATACGCATTAAATAAGTCGACATTTACATGTAAGAATGTGATTTAATATTCATTAATTCTCACTTGCAGTAAATTCCAAATGTTAACTATATATACAGAAAGTATAGAAATGAAAAAGCAAGGTCGTCATCGAAAGGGAATGCCGTACATTGAGAAGTTCCAATTAGAACGAAACGGTCGTCTGTACGTGTCCTCGCGTTGATAGGCTTGTTTTTTCAGTATTTCTTAATTCTTAATTAACCTAACTACCAGGAAGTTCGTTGTCGCGAAAGAGTGTGTTCTGCATACTAGTGCAAACTTAGTTTGACGGATTGTAGATTTATACGCATTAAATAAGTCGACATTTACATGTAAGAATGTGATTTAATATTCATTAATTCTCACTTGCAGTAAATTCCAAATGTTAACTATATATACAGAAAGTATAGAAATGAAAAAGCAAGGTCGTCATCGAAAGGGAATGCCGTACATTGAGAAGTTCCAATTAGAACGAAACGGTCGTCTGTACGTGTCCTCGCGTTGATAGGCTTGTTTTTTCAGTATTTCTTAATTCTTAATTAACCTAACTACCAGGAAGTTCGTTGTCGCGAAAGAGTGTGTTCTGCATACTAGTGCAAACTTAGTTTGACGGATTGTAGATTTATACGCATTAAATAAGTCGACATTTACATGTAAGAATGTGATTTAATATTCATTAATTCTCACTTGCAGTAAATTCCAAATGTTAAATTTACCGTTATGGTGTAATTTTTTTATATTTTTTAACTGCACTAAATAATTATAAATTATAACCCAACAACCATCAAAGAAGAAAAAGAAATATTATTTAGTAAATGTTATCCGGAAACATACGTATTTAAATACTTTTTTATTCATTCATTTTTTTCCCTAAGGAAATATACTAAAAACAAGACGCAAGAATCAGTTCACATTTTTATTTATATCTTGTCAACTTTGACAGGTCATTGTAGCTACAACACTACACGTATAGCATTGAAACTTTGAATTTATGCTAACTAAAGATGGTTGTTAATTTTTAGTGCTGACATTTGATTAGTGACGCCCTCTATGTCTCAGTATGCAAAACATAAAAGATATCTCTCGTACAATGGTTTCGGCTTGAAAATACATAGTAACTGACCTTATTAAAAAACATTTACTGCCTCAAAAAAAATCAAGGTGATATATTTGTTTGTTTGCCGTATCACTCAGCTTCTATAAATTTGACCGCTATCTTCAAAGACCATTCTCTGCAAATCGTGTTGAAATCATCCAACTCATTAAAATCACTTTTAAGAAGCACCAAGGATAAAGTTGAATTAGGACAAAAATTTGGTTTCTAGGAAATAAATTTTAACGATTGTAACCAAAAATATAGAGAACAAGCTAAACGGTCTATAGCGTTGCGCGACATATCCGAATAATCTTAGATTAATAAAATAATAAATAATTGTAGGGAATTAAATAGCTACGAAACTATTTATATACATAAAAGTAAGAGTAATTTAATGAATTCTGACAATTAACCAATTCCTCAGTCCATATTGTATGCTTTATTGTGACTGAAGTAATTACTTTCACGCTTCATGTTTCTAGGTTATATAGTAACCGGGTTAATTTTAATATTAGGAATTTAGTGTTATCCCACTGGCGATTTGGTGAAGTAAACAAAAATAGTGTTAAACGTAGCATCTTTGCCTAAAGTACAACTTTTGAAGATATGCTTCAAAGATTTAACACTATTTTTGTTCTTCGCATTGCTCTATTGAAGATAGCGACTTAATTGCCGAAGTATGTATCTAGAGTTTTTTTGTAATTTGAATTGTGGTTAGAGATTTTTCTTGTTTCTGCCTGTTAAAGAATTAATTAATTTTAAGTTCAATTAAAAAATTACAAACTTTCCATTAACTGTATTAACTATATAGAAATTTGTAAAATAGCCTTTATATTATTTAGTGTAGTAAAAAGTATACTTTACCTCGTATAAAAACATCATATTATTACACCAAGAATCGCCTTGCGTTAAAACAGAATATTTATTTAAATATTTTTTACTACATGAAAGACTTGCAACCAAGACGTCAACCAAATCACTACATCTCTCTAGAATGTGCTTGTGCTTAATAAGATCTAAAGACTTTGTAAGATTATTTAAGCCGTTCTTTATAGCATGTTCGAATAGTTTAGTAACCCTGCTTGAGAAAAAATTAAATATATTTTCGTTAACTAATTCCTCATATTTGGTCCTCTTCTGATCTTTAAATGCGTACGATATGGCGTGAAATTTGGCAAACGTTTTCAAAACCAAAGTAATGTGATTATCGTTCATAAATTTTTTTCTATCGAAAAGTGTGTAACCTTTTTCGTTTATGTTTTCTAATGCAATTATATAATTCTCCGTCGAAGTCCCATAGCATTTAGGGATATTTCGGAAAAAGCTTTCCGCGCCAATTTCTTTTAAAAATCTTCGATACTCTGGATAGATGACATCGTAGAAATATATTTCGTTTGCATAAAACTTTTTCGTTGGAAAGAGTTCATTAGATTTCATATTTTTATCATATTTTAAGAACAGTTTCAGTTTATCACCATCTTCCTTAATAATATCAACAGCCAGCGTATTTGTCATATATCCATCACCAATTTCCGATCCGGGTTTATATATTACGTCAGATATTTGTTTCAAATCATTCTTCGCTATTATTTCGGTAATAAATTGTTTAATATCGTCACTCACAGTAAATTTCGAAGACATCTCGACAAAATTAAATATTACGTTGAAATGAATTTTACTATATACACATTTATATACATAGGTATATGGATGACGTTCACCATTTTTTTTTATACTTTGTTGTATAAACCTCTCATTTTGATACAATGCTTTGTCATTATTCTAGAATTAAATTCTTAAATTTACAGTATTAATATGATTTTTTCGAAGGTTAAACAATGGGAGGTGTATTTATAATTCTAATTCGCATTTCTATTATTTCAAAGAATTGAAAACACGTGTGTACGAATTTTTTACTTTGTAAATAATAAAGTATGACAATAGTCGTTTATAAGTATATATATATATATATATATATATATATATATATATATATATATATACAGGGTCCGGCAACGTAGCGGGGACGGAAGATTACACGCGTATTTGAAAGTTAGTCAAATATTTAGTCATCGAATATCCTTCCGTACCATCAAGCGCACGTTTTAAAAATATTTGGTTTTATACAGAGTGTTCCAGATGGAAATTCCAGACAAAAGTTGCATTTTTTTAAATGGAACATCCTGTATATTAATATATAAAATGATCCGCCATTGAAAGCTGTTTACATCGATATAATGTTGTATGGGTCTCAAGTTGATAGTTTCTGTGTAAATAATTATTTTACTTGATAAATTGATACATTTCAGTAGGCTATTCTGCATAAGGAATATCAAAAGACCCGAAACCAATAGAATATAATATTTTCTACTAGTAAGCACTTTCGTTGCTACGTGAAATAAATTCTGCAACTGCTCGCGTTATACAGGGTGTTCACAATTTCGCAAAATCGAAGAAATCTCGTAATTTTTAAATGGAACACCCTGTATATTTTTAGCTCATTGAAAAGCCCTTTTACTACGCTTTCTATTGATACCTCATTTGATGCACCTAGGATGGATCATTTGCTAATTATTTCTTTTTAGAATTGAATTAATGAAACATGCTTGTATTTTTAGTAGCTAATTTGCGCTTTTAAACCTTCTGTAAGATCGGATATTCAACAAATTATCCTTAAATTTTTTATAACAAGAAGAAACCCCATTAAGTACGAGAAACAGTTGATTTTCACTCAGCGATGAAAGCAAACATTAAATTAATATAAAGTAGTATAGCATAGATCAAGTTATCTGGTGTTAGTTTTAAGCTTGTATACTTAATAATCAGGTTGTCAAAAATTTCGTTCCATCTTACACAGTATTTCGTTCAATCTTTAAAAGAAATTGCTATAATGACTAATTTTAGTATTCAATAAATGGTGAATATGATATTTATTCTTGGGGAGTGTACAAGAAATTGTTTCCTATCAAGTAGAGTATATGCAGAGAGATTTCCAAACCTTGAAAGAAAGCCAAGACTGGAAGCATTTGAAAGGTTATTAGAGAGATTTACAGAAACTGGTAGTGTAACCTACAAGAAGAGAGAAATAAATAAGCCGGTAATCAATGAAAAAAGCGAATTGGCCGTATTATTAACAATACAGGAAAATCCACATATAAGTATAGACGGTATTTCAAAGGTAACAGCTATTGAAGATAGGAGCGTACGAAGAATTTTAAGAAGTCATAAGTATCATCCGTACCATATGGAATTAAATCAGGAATTGCATGGTGATGATTTCATTAAAAGAACAGACTTTTGTGGTTGGTTGTTAAATAAAATGCGAGAAATTCCAAATATTTTAACAAAGATTTTGTTTAGCGATGAGGCTACTTTCAAAAGTAATGGGGTGGTAAATAAACATAACATGCATTATTATGCAACAGAAAACCCGCATTGGATACGTCATGTAGACAATCAGAATAGATGGTCCCTTAACGTCTGGGGAGGTATACTTGGTCCATATATCAGTGGCCCGTACTTTTTCGATGGGACCGTTACAGGCGATACGTATTTGGCATTTTTGCAGAACGAACTGCCTAATTTACTTGAGCATGTGGATGCTGACACCCGACAAATTTTCAGGTTGCAACACGATGGTGCACCTGCTCATTACAGTCTTAACGTTAGGGAGTTTCTAGGGCGATGGAAGGAAGACAAATGGTTAAGACGAGGTGGTCCAATCGCTTGACCTCCACGAAGTCCAGATCTTACTGTCTTGGACTTCTACTTTTGGGGATATGTCAAGGCTTTATTTTATGTGGAAGTTCCTACAACAAGGGAAAATATTATGGAACGCATAAGAGAGGCATTTAGAAATGTTCGCCAAGAAACATTACAGCATGTTCAACATAATTTCATCAGGCGGCTTCATTTATGTATTGAAAGACATGGAAGGACATTTGAAAGTTTTCTTTGATTTATTTGCATTTACTATTTAGATTTACTTTATTTTTATTTACTGTGCTACTACTTTTGTTATTTAAATTTGATGCTGTGGTTAATAATTAGTATTTATTTAAAATAGTGCAAACTTTTAATACTACACGTACTTGATTCTTTCCTACATGATTTCGATTTATGTTAAGCTAATTAGGTATGTATTGTTTCATATTAGGTATTCGTAAAATAGTTGGTTTTACAAAATTCTTTAAAATACAAATTAATTAGTGCAAATTTTTTATTAAACTAACACCAGATAACTTAATCGGCAGTGAATCTATTGAAAATGCTATATTACTTTATATTAATTTAATGTTTGCTTTCACCGCTGAGTGAAAATCAACTGTTTCTCGTACTTAATGGGGGTCTTCTTGTTATAGACCATTTATGGATAATTTGTTGAATATCCGATCTTACAGAAGGTTTAAAAGCGCAAATTAGCTACTAAAAATACAAGCATTTTTTATTAATTCAACTCTAAAAAGAAATAATTAGCAAATGATCCATCCTAGGTGCATCAAATGAGGTATCAATAGAAAGCGTAGTAAAAGGGCTTTTCAATGAGCTAAAATATACAGGGTGTTCCAGTGTTCCAGGCTGTATATATATATATATATATATATATATATATATATAGTAAATTCAATCAGTTGGCGATTTAAGGTCTGGCTTTACTTTAAAGTATATATATTTAAAACAACCCTACATGTTTCGGCAATGATGGCTTTGTCAAGGATATAAAATATAAATGACAGTATACAAATGTCTAATTGTCAATTATATGACATTTGTATACTGTCATTTCAAAACTAGAATTTCAGAACATAAACGTAGTTATGACAACAAAAAACTAGATTCTAATTACTCAAATCACTTATTATCTGAAAACCATTCATTCGATCTGGAGTTTGAATTCTTACATGTACAAAATAAATCGCATAAATTAGACCTCTTAGAAGCCCTGGACATAAATAAAAATAAAAAGTCTGGGAATTTACTGAATGACCAACTAGAAATAAATAGTTCGCCTTTACTAAACTTATTTAATTAGGGTTTTTCCATGTGATTATAGTGTTTGAATGCCTAATCTCTTCCTTTATTTGTTAGCAGCTTACCGTTTCTTTCTTTATATACCTGTAATTACCAAATTTATGTGCATACACTCATTTCATTTGTAGAATAAGCATTATACCATCGTCGTTTGATAAAGCTATAGTGTTAGCGAAACGCGTCACATTTTTGTAAACGTTTAGTAAATATACGTTTTATATAGTGAAGATTAAACAAATTAATTGTTTTGTTTTATTTTACATCGAACTAGTTATATCGCAAAAATTACTTTTTTGGTATTTGGTCCGGCTCCTATATCTCTGTTATTATTGACTTTAGAAAAAATGTGTAAAGGAGAAAATTATAAACAATTATGTGGTTAATAATACTGTATTATCGAATTTTTCATTTAAGCTATAATTTTTGAGTTATAACACAAACGTGTACAAATTAATTGCGTTTTTGTGAAGAAATGTATTGTAAATATTCTTTCTACACTTTACGACGCTATTTTATTCAAATTTTTCATAGAAAAAAATTCGCCTTCAAGTAGGAATCGAACCCACAACCTCTGGCTTGCCGGACCATTGCTTGACCACTGGGCTGTTGATGCCTCAACAGCTCAGTGGTCGAGCAATGGTCCGGCAAGCCAGAGGTCATGGGATATTTTTGCGATATATCTAGTTAACCTTGCATTTTTTACAAAAAGCTCATTAAACTGAGCTCGTAAAACTGCAATTCTTTCCTCATTTAATTGACTCTCTATCTCCGCTAGTTTGCGAGATCCCCATACTAAACATCAGAAAAAACAGCCTCTATAAAGTATAATTGTTATTGGAGTAGGTAATGCTACATAGATTTGTTTAATTAGTTTGCCGACCATGTTGGGTGACAAGTGTTAATGCACACTGATGGTGGTTGAGATTTTTAATATTGAAGTATTATTTACTTGTTTTTATAATTATCAGAAATTCTACTTACTGTAGTACTTGTGTCCCTTCAGAGAGGGGGCAGCTAGCAATGAGTTTCGTAGTATAATTATCGTTATATCTCAGGATTAAGGCGGGTTAACATACAAATATAGCTATTTGGTTACTCAAATAAATCATCAAATATTTTGACTTTAAAACATGAATAAAAAAAAACAATGAATGGGATTTAAAATAAAGTACAGATTTATTAATGAAACGGAATCGGTAACTATACAGGAAACTATAATGTTTAGATATTAGTTTGGAAGTACCCTTGACCTGTATAAGATCTATGCTTGTAAATCAATTATTTGAGGTTATGATACATAATTTAGTTGTTCGTAGAAGTTCTACAAATACAATTAAAATAAATGTTATAGGTAAGTTTACATATTTAAATTACTAATTACGATAATCTCTGAAATATTCTAAATGATTTTTGTTGGATATTTAAATAATGATTTATGATTATGAGGTGTTTCTTTTTTGATTAAATGGAAATAAATTACAAGAACCTGTGATATCTGGATGTTTTCAGGATGTTTTCTCGTTGGAATAAGGTCCGTATGGATCCTCCAGGATTGAAAAATGTCAGGGATAGTTGAAATTTAAGGCTAACCTCCAAATTGTATAGCTTGTTCGGAAATTTAGGGTTTCCAATAGATATTATGTATTTTAGCACTTCTATTGTATAATACAAACGTATTTTTAATAATATAAAATATTATTAAAAATGGGGTGTCAAGAACACAATACAAGTTATATATTTGTGAAATATCTCCTCTCCAGAGACGCAGATACGTATTTCACCTTTCTACAGGATCGTCGGTACGCCCCTGCTGGAGAAGAGGTACATTCAACCAAACATAACTACCTTGCTATCAACCAGAAATTATTAAGACAGAGCGTGAAAGAATATTCAGTGCTGTCTACATAATAACAGTCGAACTAAGCAACGTGTTTCTATAGACGGTAACAACCATATCTATAAAAAACTGTATTATCGTGTCTTCACTACTTGCCGGGCGAACCGAATGCGTATATAACAAAATAATTTGAAACATACATGAGTGGGTAAAAACCACACCAATTTGTATAATACAAACGTATTTTTAATAATATAAAATATTATTAAAAATGGGGTGTGAAGAACACAATACAAGTTATATATTTGTGAATGTATCTCCTCTCCAGAGACGCAGATACGTATTTCACCTTTCTACAGGATCGTCGGTACGCCCCTGCTGGAGAAGAGATACATTCAACCAAACATAACTACCTTGCTATCAACCAGAAATTATTAAGACAGAGCGTGAAAGAATATTCAGCGCTGTCTCCATAATAACAGTCGAACTAAGCATTAATAATTTAAGTCTCTAATAATAAGTCTTAATAATTTCTGGTTGATAGCAAGGTAGTTATGTTTGGTTGAATGTATCTCTTCTCCAGCAGGGGCGTACCGACGATCCTGTAGAAAGGTGAAATACGTATCTGCGTCTCTGGAGAGGAGATACATTCACAAATATATAACTTGTATTGTGTTCTTCACACCCCATTTTTAATAATATTTTATATTATTAAAAATACGTTTGTATTATACAAATTGGTGTGGTTTTTACCCACTCATGTATGTTTCAAATTATTTTGTCTTCTGTTGTATATTTTCAGGTAAATTTTCTTGTTATTTTAATGTTTGCGTTCCAATATAGAGAGACGCGTACTGCTGTAAAATACGACTTCTTCTTCGGGATTTTCTATTTTTAAAAGGATAATATATGTTTTTAATACGGTTATAATATAAATTTACGGAGATTTGATTGATTTTAACGCATTTTTTATTAATTTACTCGGAGCTGAAAAATTTTATGACGCTTTCTTTATCAAGATCTAGAAAAGACGCGCTCCTTCACTTTTTTGTATCAAAGTCTTGTAGTGCATTATTTACTCCAAAATTAATCGTAAATTTAATTACTTAAAAAGAATTATTTAACCAAAACAATCATTTAAACTTACTCACAAAATTATCTGGTGAATTTACAAATACATTTTAGCACACCTTCGACATATAAATCTTATGATATGCACGTGATGTCACTTTCGCGCGCTTGTGAATTTGAAAATAGGGACGTGCGCAAAATTAATGTCTATACAATTACTGAATATTAATAAATTAAATATTTTATAATTCGCATACTTTTGAACTGAATGAATAATGAAATTTAAAAGCCAAATTTTAATTAATATAATGATATGCAAAGTAAAATGATTGACGGGATATTAATTTATTTAATATTTAGACATTAATTTTCCTTGATTGCACATACACAGATATATTTCTTAAATTCTAATTTTATTTAAAATTTCCGTTTTTTTTACCCCTAGGAACTGGATGTAAATAGGGTAAATATATATATATATATATATATATATATATATATATATATATATATATAACATTTGATAAATTATTGGAGTTTTTCGGCTTTTATATGAAATATTTACATATATCAAATTGGAATGTATGTAATTGCAGAGTAAGTGGGGATGTAAACATTGCTGTCTACAAATTACAAAGCAAATCATACGAAATTTTTAATTGAAAACTATGGTCTACGTTGGGACTCGAACCCAAGCCTACAGCTATCCGGGCTGTCGCTTTTACCACTAAGCCACAATAGACCCAGGTTCAAGCTATTTAGAAATGCATTATAAATTAACACTTACTCTGCAATTACATACATTCCAATTTGATATTTGTAAATATTTCATATAAAAGCCGAAAAACTCCAATAATATATGAAATGTTATATTTAATAAATGGCTAAGAAATTATCTAATACACTTATATATATATATATATATATATATATATATATATATATATATATATATATATATATATATATATATATATATATGGGGTTGGGCAGAAGTAGCGCATCAGTCTAATAATTCTGTAAATATAAACTTTACAACAAAATGTTGTCAACAAAAGTTTTTTGACAAGTTATTTTGTATTGGCTTCAATTATTTGCGTTTTTTTTCATGATGATTACATATGACAGCAAAAAAAAATTTTTGTTAATGGAAATAATATTTTCTTTTAGAAAATTCGGAATCTTTATTAATTTCTGAATATGAATATGTACTTTTTTCATGGGGGTAGATAATAAAAATATTGAGAAAAAAATAAAATTTAATAAACGTACATTTGAACTAGTTCAGTGTTTTGTAGATTGCTTTGGAAATTGTAGATTTTTTGACTGTCATTGAATTATTGACGTTTCACAATAAAATAGTTTCCATCGTAAAACTTGCTTTTTTTAATACGTGTTTTGTGTGAAAATGGTCAAATTAACTACTAAAGAAAGAATAGAAATTCTTATGATGGTCGGATATGGTGACAGGCAACGTTCACATCACGAAGTTTGCACTTTATTCAATAATGTTTATTTGGATCGAGATTCTATAGCTCAATCAATAGTTTCGAGATTGGTTACTAAATTTAGAGAAACGGGCGATGTTAGAGATATACCTAAAGCTGGCCGACCAAAAGAAATCATTAATGAAGACCGATCTCTTCATGTTGTACTTGCTGTAACGGAAAATCCCACTACGACAACCACTCAACTAGCATTAGAAAATGATATGAGTAGCAGATCTATTAGACGAATATTAAAGGCGAACAAATACAAGCCCTATAAGATACACTTACTGCACGAACTTAAGGAAGATGACCCGGACAGAAGATTACAGTTTTGTGAAACAATAATGGAATTGTCCAATAACGATCCAAATTTTTTAAACAACATCGTATTTTCTGACGAAGCTACATTTTGTCTAAATGGATTTGTAAATAGGTATAACTGCCGTTATTGGGTGACTGAGAATCCACATTGGATGCGAGAAAATCATACACAGCATTGCCACAAACTTAATGTCTGGGCTGGCATTGTTGGGCAACGAATCATAGGTCCGTACTTCTTGGAACACAACCTAAATGGTGATGGTTACTTACATTTATTGCGTAACCATATTGTACCTGTTGATTTTATTTCCTAAAGACAATCAACCAAGCATGCCAAACCGTAATCTATGGTTTCAACAAGATGGAGCACCACCACATTATGCTATTAATGTTCGACAGTATTTAGACACAATTTTTCCCGTCGTTGGATTTAACGTCGGGGTTTTATTGATTGGCCCGCTAGGTCTCCCGATTTAAATCCATTGGATTTCTTTCTTTGGGGACACTTGAAGTCGCAAGTATACAAGGAGAAACCTAGAGGATTTGAGAGCAAAAATTACTCGTGAGATACAAGCCATACCACCTAATAGCTTACAAAATACAATTCGTCATTTTTTGGGAAAGTTTAGGACACTGTCAGGTTGTAGAAGGACGTCACTTTGAGCATTTAATTTAATTTTGTAGTTTGTTTACTTTTATTAAATTTTATTTTTTTCTCAATATTTTTATTATCTAACCCCATGAAAATAGTACGCATTCATATTCAGAACTTAATAAAGATTTCGAATTGTCTAAAAAAATATTATTTCTATTTAAAAAAAAAAATTTTTTGCTGTCATATGTAATCATCATGAAAAAAAAACAAATGATTGAAGCCAAAACAAAATAACTTGTCAAAAAATTTTTGTTGACAACATTTTGTTCTAAAGTTTATATTTACGGAATTATTAGACTGAATATTAGAATTAAAACTCATTTACTTATTATCTCTATATTTCAAAATAAGTTTGTTGAATGTTCAGGAGAATCTACAAGAACGGTCATATAAACACATGGCCAAAAACAGTTAGCCTGCTAATACAAAAAATTTAGTTTTATAGACAAATCGTCGCAATATATTAACACCAAAAATATTTAATGTAAGTAGATTTATTATAATATAATCTTTATTTGAAACGTCAAATTAAATATTGTTTTAGTTACCCGGCTGCTACTCCCAAAAGATTTTACTTTTATCTCGTATTATAATTTCGGCCAAGAAAATAAGAAATTCCTTCTAATATATATGTATATACACAGGTGTCCCATAACTTGTGGACCATACAGCATTTGGAGATAATAGATATGAAAACAGTAATTTTGAGCTTAGATTGCCTAATTAAAATGTTTCGGGTTAAAAAGATACAGAATGTTGAAATAGAAATTAATGAAAACACAACGCAGTTTATTTAATATTAAAAAATTGTTTTAATCTACTTTAGAAAATGTTGAAAGTGTCCACCGTTAACTTCAATATTTTCTAATAATTTTTATCGAATAACGTCCCACATCCGAAAAGATGTTTTGAGAATTTCTAATAACAATGGCGGCTTCTTGAATTTTTTGTTCAAGTTCTTACTGTGTATTGATTTCATCAGCGTATACTTGATTCCATAGAAAAAGATCTAACGGGCTAATATCTGGGCTGGGCAAGGAAATTCACAACCACGGCCTTACTTTCAGAGATATGCCATCCAAAAGGTAAGTAAGTCGTTTCGTAAAAAATACAAATATTGTTCGCCATTGAGTCTCTGCGGAAGTTGAAATGGATCAATCAAGAAATTGTCGATAATATCGCACCAAATATTTATCGAAAACTCTTGTTGGAAATGTCTTTCTCTACTGATGACTATTTCTCCAGTTAATAATTCCGTGCCTTGTAAGAGCTGCCTCGTCTGTAAATAATATCTTGGTTTTTTTCACTTAGTACATTTTGACAAAATTTTAATCTAGCTTGCAAATCTCCTAGCAATAAATTTTGAACGGGTGTAAAATGGTAGAGAAACAAATTTTCTGTATGTATGATTCTTGAGACGGTAGATTTACCAATTCTCATAGAAGCTTCTAAGCGCCTAGCGCTTAATTCAGGATTTTCATTTCTCCTCTTGTTGTTCGACGTTCTATACTTTGTATATATATAGTTAAGATTCTGATCTTAATTCAAATGAGAATTAATTTAGATTAAGTTCAGAAGTATAAAAGTGAAAAGTCATATCTGTCTTCAGGATACCGTACATTTACAAGCTCCAATAAGAGCGAAACGCGTCTGTACGTTCTGTTGATAGACGTGGCTTATCACGCATTTTTAATTATCCTTGTAAGGACCCATTTATTATTGTAAGACATGTTCGAATAATAACGAACAGGAAATAATCTATCTTGTAGTTAATAGAAAGACGTTTCAAATATGTGCCATATTAGATTCTTCATTGGTTTTGATGGCAAACGAAAGTTTATCTTATAAGTTTACAACTATGTTAATAAAATATATAAATTCTAATTAGAGTTTTGTCTTACAAGTCTTTAATATTAGTTCTATGCTAAAAAGAAAATAGTTAATTTTATTTATTTTAAGAAGAATTATGTTACAGAGATAAATTATTATAATTATATAAATTCTAGTTACATGCTTAGTATCTATCGCACATCTACAGGTAATTATTTTCTATAAAATGATCTGTCAATATTCGCATTCTCCGTACATATTCATCTTCATTCTTCAATTTTGGATACATTTTTGCCATATCTTCTGGATTTTCAAAATCTATACCATCCATGCTGACGACTTCATCTTTAGAGGATAACATAAATCTAATTAGCATAAAAGCCATGGCAAAGCCGTACATCGCGTGTTGTTTCCACTCCTTTTCGAAAACGGGGAAAGGATAAATGATTTCAGGATCGCTTCCGAGTTCCTTGATGCTCTTAGATAGTTCCTCGTGATAAGATTTTAAATGATGACGTAAATTTTTCAAAACTTCTTCTGAGGCAATTGTATAGACGAAATAAGCGATATCGAAGGCAGGAGATGCCACCCGTATTAGCTGCCAGTCTATGATTCTGATATCAATAGGTTTTCCGGGGTCTTCATTCTGAAACGAAAGATAAATAAAATATTAAGTACTCGTCATGGAAAAAATGCTGAAAATAGGAAAAAAATGGAATCGAATTGTATTGAAAAAGGTTGAAAAAAATAGTCGCATATTATTATTAGCTCCGCGACAATATGGTTTCCTTTCTGAAAGATTTATTATATTGTGTTTAGAATTTTGAAATGAAATATTGGCAAACCTGTGTAGTGACTACCTTCATGTATTTGGTAGTTTTATAATAATCAAAAAATAAATAAAGACTTCTGTAATAAAATTAACAATAAGGTATTTATTCATAGTTTGCTTCTATTTACAATAGCGCATTATATATGTAAAAATAAAATATAAAAACTGGCTTCTTATATGTGTACGTACATTTATAATGGATTCATTTTATATTTGTGCGTTTATTGAGTTTGACATTTAAGAACTCATATTTATATAAATTAGTGATTAATTTATATATATATATATATATATATATATATATATATATATATATATATATATATATATATATATATATATATAAATAACAATATTTTTTGGTTTTACAGACATTTAAAGAAGTCAAACAATTTTATTTATGAAAACGACGTTTCGACTTTTATTAATTATTGTGTTTGTGTTCTTCACACCAGATTTTTAACAATATTTTATATTTTAAAAATACCTTTGTATTATAAATATATATCTTTTGTTTTATTTAAATATCTGTACATTTGCTTAACATGCTGACAGTTCCATGTTTGGATCCCTGACTGACTGTCCGAGTAGGTTTTCGTGGTTTTCCTTCCCGTTTAAGGCGAATGCCGACAGCTTAAGCGGCTTAACATCTTAACCGGTTCACGAGCGCATACATAGTAATAACTCATGTCTTGCCATTCCCCGTCTTTGTTGTCTAACTATTTTTTGAATACTAAGGCATGATTTTTTATTATTATTAAACTGGATGTATCTTTGAATAATTTTATCCCAGACAACTACTAATGTATAAGTATGACATTAATATACTGTCATTTATATTTTAAATTATTTGAGAAAGGCATCACTTGCCGAAACATGTAAGATTGTTGTTTTAAATATATGCATTTTAAGTAAAACCAGACCTTAAATAGCCAACTGATTGAATCTACTATATATATATATATATATATATATACTCCACGAAATTACCGCGCAGGATACGTGAATCTCATTTACATTATCGTTAGCTCATCGCAAGCTTATACAAGGCGCAAAGTACATACTTTGTATTTAGTCAAATTAAAATAAGTTGAAACGAACTATACGACCAAATGTGACTCTACAATATACGCGTTCCATTTGACAACCAGTACGGAACTGACGCTGGTCACATTATCAACATGTGTTTAGCAGCTAGCGCCTCTCTATTTCTGGATGTTACCAATTACTGTAGGTGACTATAGGACGCTCACTCATACGGTATTTTGAAATCGAAGTTTGGGGATGGAGCATTCTATACCATACTATCTGTACGTCATCGTTATATTTTCTTATTTTGTTTTTTATTTGTCTCATACCTATTTTTTAGACAAAATTATTATTATTGTTATTATTACTAATCTAACAGAACATATGTTAGATGATGTTTAAGTTTGTTTACAATAATCGTTACCCTGATAAGTCTGTAGCAAAATTAGCAAGTATAATAGGTATTCAAATATTTCGTTGTTGTATTTGTTAGTAATTGTTTAGTTTGTTAAGATAAATTCATACTTACATCATAGAAAAACATCATATTATTACACCAACAGTCTCCTTGAGTTAGAATCGAATACTCGTTGAAGGATCTCTTTGGACTGGTTAAAGCCAAGATTAGTTTTTTATCTAATTGGTAGCACTTGTCAACGACATGCTTATCTTTGATTGGATCCAATTTTTTTATGAAATTGTTTATTCCATCCGCAGTTACCTTAACAGTGCTTTCAATCGCCAATAATTTAGAAAAGAAATCCTCCTTGACGACTTCAGTTAGTTTCTGATATTTTTCCCTCTGTTGATCTTTGAATGAAAAAGAAACGGCGTGGAATTTCGCAAACGCTTTCAAAACAAAGTCAACATGAACACCGTTCATAACTGTTGTTCTATCGTAAAGAGTGAATCCTTTATCTCTTAAATTTTCCAGTGCCAAAATTTTATTCTTCACGGACGTAGCGTAACATTTGGGAACACTACGAAAGGCTGTTTCGATATTTAGTTCCTCTATGAATTTTAGATATGCCGGAAAAAGTGTGTCGTAGAAATATATTTCATGTTCGTAAAGTTTGTCTATAGGGACTGCGTCCGTGGACTTGACATTCAAAGCACATTTGAGGAAAACCCGAAACGATCCATTTCCGTTAAAAATCTCGACAGCGACCGTTTTTGAAACGTACCCATCGCCCGCTTTCGAACCGGCTTGATACTTTATATCTCTAATGTTTTTTAAATTATTCTTTGAAATAATTTCTTTAACTAATTCTTTAACATCTTCACCAACAATAAACTCGGAAGGCATTTTTTAAAATTATTTTACTCTCTCGACTGTTCTACGAATGATGAAACACTATGATGTGCATTTATACTCATGTACAGATATGTCCGCAAGATGAATAGTCATTATAGTAAATTACATAATCGCTTATTTATTCTAATAAGTCTAGGGTATAGTATTGCATGTCATTTCATTTTAATCTAAAGTTTATTGTTTCGTTAATTTTGAGATACAAATGTTTTCATTTCGATTATCCCTCAAAATTATTTATTGTATAATTAGTTATTATCTTGCGTAGTTTAGTTTATATAACGTCACCCTAATTTGTTAAAATCATCATGTAATTAGTGAAACGTCTAACGTAATATTTAATTTTAACTACATGCTACGATTTTTTTTCTACGCGCATTTTTTAATACGGAAGGCTTTGAAGTTCATTTCGATATATAAAAAAATGATAACACGTAGTTCATGCAGATATGAAAAACAAATATTTTTTTGAATAATAAAGTAATAAATTTAATACCCAAGGTTATCATAAAGTAAGGAATATATTTCAACTTATTCCACAACAAATTAATAGCAACTGGATTTCTTGAATATTGAAATGTCCTACCCTGTTTCCTGCAATTGTACAATATGACCTTCCTTTTGGTAGTATAAAAGTACCAATATTTCCTCCAAGTTATACATTGCATTATATATATATATATATATATATATATATATATATATATATATATATATATATATATACAGCAGTAGTATCTATATGTTGAGCACTTGTGAAATTATTACACTATTAAACTTAAATAACACCTTATATTTTCACAAACAATAGTACCTATATTAACTATATGTACATTTCATGTGCACTGCACACATCGTCAGTAGTAACTACGATGTGTGCAGTGCACATGAAATGTACATATAGTTAATATACTATTGTTTGTGAAAATATAAGGTGTTATTTAAGTTTAATAGTATACAATGTGTCCGGGAAAATGTGGAAATCTCTCGGATTCAGATAGAACATTAAAAAATAAGATGACAAGTGCCCATAATTCTTTTCCTAGCGGCCCTCCCTACGGAGATACGGCCTCCTAAAGGACGCCACTGGAAATCAATTTTTCTTGAATAACTTTTAAACTACTTATTATAATTTAATGAAAATTTAATATGATAAACAGTAGTAAGGATCTCTTAAAATACTGCCCTTAAATTTAAATTAGCTTGTCTAGTTTACCAGGGGCGGACTAGGTTGTACATTTTAATGCTCACATGTTTAACACCCTGTATGATAAGGAGTTAAAAAAAAACAAATTTGGATAACTTGAACATTAAGCTAAAGAAAAGATACTCTTGTTCATTGTCGATAAAATGAACCGTTTTCGAGGAAAAAAAAACAAAAGAATTAATGTTTTATTTCTATTAAAAAGAACCATGTTTTTTGTTTTTTTTGTCTGCAACAAAGTGTGATACAAAAGTCATTCCAGGAACAAAAAAGTTTTAGTTTAGGTTATTTAACACGACAAAATTACAAAGATCCTTAGAAATGCAGTTTTGTCCCAGAAAGGCACCTTAACAAAAATTATGTTTAGAAATGTACTCACTAAAGCTTGCAACGATTGAACCTAAATGCGCTAATTAGAAATAATCAATTAAAAACTTCATAAGTGGGTTCAACATGGGCTCCGTGAACTCTGATACACTCGCGGGCACGACGAATAGAGGACTGCTGAACTCGCCACAACAACCCAGCATTGTTTCTTATCACATCACAATGAAATGTGATTCTCTGTAAAAGTTCCTCCCTAGTATCAACCGGAGAGGAATACACCAAGGTTTTGAGATGACCCCACAGGTGAAAATTCATGGCGTTAAGTCGGGAGACCGTGGAGGCCAGGCAATGGGACCTCCTCTGCCTATCCAACGGTTTGGATAGACGTTATTCAGGTGGTCGCGTACAGCAACGCTAAAATGAGGTGGGGCCCCATCATGCATAAAATACATGCTTTGGCGGGTTGCAAGTGGCAAATGCTCTATTGAATCCAGAAAAGCGTTCTGAAGGAACTATAAATAAAGTTCACCATTCAATCGTGGCGGCAATACGCATGGTCCAATCACAAAATTGCCAATTATTCCTGCCCAAACATTAATTGGAAACATGATTGCAACTGATGTTGATAATGATGAACGACAGTGGCATGCGGGTTTTAATCAGCCCATACATGCGAGTTATGTAAATTTACAATACCATTTTTGGTAAACCCTGCTTCATCGGTAAAAAGAATAGTGCTAATGAAGTTTGGGTTTGTTCGTTGCTGATCTAACAGCCAGTTTGCGAACTGGATTCTACCAGGAAAATCTTCAGGAAGTAGTAGATGCACTTTGTGCAGATGATAAGGGTAAAACAACTGTTCTTTAAGTACTTCATGAATTGTCGTTTTTGACGTATTAAGCTGCGCGGCTAATCTTCGAGTGCTTATTGAAGGAGTATCACCTACAGTATCCAAAATATTTTCCTCCAATTGCACCGTACGTACTGCTCTTCTCACACCAGCATCAGTACTTTTTTTCGCAAAACTTCCTAAAACATTAAAGAAAGTCAATAATGTTACCTTATTAACTGGAATCGCCCACCAGTCTCTCTTAGACGTTGGTCAAGTCGCTGAAATGTTTTCTGATTTGGAATATTGCGATTAGGATATCTTTCTTCACACAACCTTCTTGCTTCCAAAGCATTGCAAGATGCAAGACCGTACGTAAGATGCATATCTGCATACTCACTAAATGTGTATCCCATTATCAAATGAAATTTACAAAGATATTCAAAATTCAATAAACTAATATCGAAGTAAAGGATCCACGAGTTAACAATATGAAAGAATACAAGATTTAAAATTTACACGTCAATGCAAGATATTTATTAATTCGTGGGTACCATAGTGACGCTTGTAAAAACAATGTGTTTTTTAGTACTGAAAACAGTTTTATTTCAGACTTTTGTATCACACTTTGTTGCAGACAAAAAAAAATAAAAAACATGGTTCTTTTTAATAAAAATAAAACATTAACTCTTCTTTTTTTTTCCTCGAAAACGGTTCATTTTATCGGCAATGAACAAGAGTACCTTTTCTTTAGCTTAATGTTCAAGGTATCCAAATTTGTTCTTTTTGACTCCTTATCATACAGGGTGTTAAAAATGTAAGCGTTAAAATGTACAACCTAGTCCGCCCCTGGTAAACTAAACAAGCTAATTTAAATTTAAGGGCAGTATTTTAAGAGGCCCTTACTACTGTTTATCATATTAAATTTTCATTAAATTATAATAAGTAGTTTAAAAGTTATTCAAGAAAAATTGATTTCCAGTGGCGTCCTTTAGGAGGCCGTATCTCCGTAGAGAGGGCCGCTAGGAAAAAAATTATGGGAGCTTGTCATCTTATTTTTTAAAATAATGTGGGAAAATGCGGGAAAATGTGGGAAATCTCTCGGATTCAGATAGAACTTTAATGTTCTATCTGAATCCGAGAGATTTCCCACATTTTCCCGGACACATTGTATATACAGTGTGTCATAAAGTTTGGAACCAAGCTTATAACCGCATTATTTTACATTTTTAGGAAAAACGCTCGGATAGGTAAATTTTATTTTTTAAAACGCCATCTTTTGACATACAATTTTTTTCTATGACGTCATTGGTTTTCGAGTGATGACGTTATCAACACTTTATTTAAATGGCAACCATATTATTTTTTTCTCGTTTTTGGTAGATCTTTATATCCACCAAATTGTGATGTAAAACAATTGGTATGTTGCATCACAATTTTTTGGAAAAAATGATATAAATTTAGAAAAAAATACGAAAATTTTATTATTGTACATAATTAAAATTAAATAAAAAAAAATACATCTGAACTTAAATTTATTGTAACAGTTAACGTAAATTTTCAAAATGGACCCCACCAACCAACTGACACTGTCCCAGCCGAGTGTAAATGCTTTGCGATCAATAGTAATCTTGCGTTATTCGCTCCAGGTGAAAAGAAATTCGTCTTCCCAATCGGCCAATTACTTATTAAAAAATCTTATTTAACATTAAATAGTTTCACAAAAAAGGGACAAAGAAGTTTAATTTATTTCAAAAATTGACATGATGTGGCAGACCATTTCTTAATTAAAATTATCGCCAAAAAATTGAAGATTTCAAAAACTAATTAAGCTTACAAAATTTACTGAAATATGTAAGTAAGTTTTTTCACATTTCTGTCTTGTGTGAGGACTTAAATATTCTTCTTGAACAAACCGGATCGTCAAAAGCACATGTACTCATGTTACTATGCAAAAAATTTACAAAAACAAAAAACACGCACTTTTTTGCAAGATATTTCTTTATGACATTCTTGCTTCTTTTTATACAATTTATGTACAAAAATTTTAGTTTGAAATTGTTTCTATGGCGACAACATTGTTGAATTATTTACTTCTATTTTTGACGTTAAATTTTTGAGATATTGCACATGGCACATTTATCTGAGCGAGAAAGAATCGAAATTTTAATTATGGTTGGGTATGGGGACAGACAAAGAACGCATGCAGAAGCATGCGATTTGTTTAACCATGAACACCCTGATAGACCTCCAATTACCAAGTCTACGGTGACAAAACTAGTTGGAAAGTTTACCGAAACTGGATCCGTAAAAGATCGACCACGGCAAGGTAGACCTCAAGTAGGAGAAGAAGTGAAATTAAATGTGCTTCTAGAAGCAGAAGAAAGGCATCATGTTTCCACCAGACAACTTGCGTTAGCCAATCAGGTGGCTCACTCATTTGTCGTCAACTTATTTAAAAAAGAACACTATCGTCCTTACAAAGTTCAACTTGTACAGGAATTACATGAGGATGACGAAGATCGTCGACTGCAGTTCTGTGAAGACGTAATGTTACGTTGTGACCAAAATCAAAATTTCTTGGAAAACATCGTCTTCTCATATGAAGCTACGTTCTGCCTAAATGGATCTGTTCACCGCCATAATTGCAGATATTGTTCGCAGAACAATCCGCATTGGACTCAAGCGTGTCATACTCAGCGCAGAGGAAAAGTTAACGTATGGGTTGGAATGATTGGACGACGCATTTTAGGACCATATTTTTTTTGAAGGAAATTTGACCGCTGTGCAATATTTAGAATTTTTAAGATTTGAACTGGTTCCAGCGCTCGCTGTTATTTTCCCAAATCACGAGGATGGTGATGTACCCCATCCAAATATTTGGTTTCAACAAGATGGGGTGCCTCCCCATTATGGTGTAGAGGTTCGCCACTATCTTGACGAAATATTTCCCAATAAATGGATTGGGCGGAGAGGCGCCATAGAATGGCCACCTCGTTCTCCTGACCTGACTCCGTTAGACTTTTTTTTGTGGGGTTATTTGAAATCGAAAGTGTATTTTAACAAACCGAACAATTTAGAAGATTTAAAAGAACGAATTCGCGTAGAACTTACACAAATATCCCCAGACATACTTGAGGCGAGTATACGAAGTGTTTACGCTCGGCTGGGACAGTGTCAGTTGGTTGGTGGGGTCCATTTTGAAAATTTACGTTAACTGTTACAATAAATTAAAGTTCAGATGTATTTTTTTAATTTAATTTTAATTTTGTACAAAAATAAAATTTTCGTATTTTTTTCTAAATTTACATATAATTTTTTCAAAAAAATTGTGACTATTCACTAATTGGTGGATATAAAGATCTACCAAAAACGAGAAAAAAATAATATGGTTGCCATTTAAAGAAAGTGTTGATAACGTCATCACTCGAAAACCAATGACGTCATAGAAAAAAATTGTATCTCAAAAGATGGCGTTTTAAAAAAGAAAATTCACCTATCCGAGCGCTTTTCCTAAAAATGTAAAATAATGCGGTTATAAGCTTAGTTCCAAACTTTATGACCACACTCTATAGCATTTGGGTTGATTTGCAGCAATTCATTCCTCGAAACTCCCTTAATTGTTCAAGCGTTTGTGGTCCTATTTTACACACGGAAATTTTTAATTAACCCAGAGCCAAAAATCCGCTGGGTTCAGATTTTTATTAATTTTTTATTTTTTTTTATTTTATTTTATTTTGCATTATGCTTCTAATTTGTATTTTTGTCTGTTAGAAGAGAAAGATAGTTTCACTTATTTCTAATAATGAAAGCAATCGCAGGTAAGTGACTTTGAAATGAACCTCGTTTTACTAATTATTAGCATTAACAAAGATAGTATAAGACAGTTATTATGTAATACAAATATTTATTGCTTCTAAAAACACAATGCACTATGCTATAATAATATTACATATCTAATATTTGCTATTTATATCGTTAACAGAAATACTGTTTTATATTGATTTCTTTTAGATATAACATAGACTTTAGACTTTAGAAGTTAAATATCGAAAAGCAAATTGAAATTCCTAATTAATAAAAAATTAAAATCTGAAGTGTGTTTAGATTATGTCTTTATATACTTATTATTAGAGCAAACCAATTTCCGTGCGCGCCATGAGCGCTGGTATGGGAGTGTAATTCGTAATATATTAGAATATGCGATAGAATAGGGGCGCAACATGAGCTTGTTATCGATATAAGTATAGAAGTAGAGACATCTATTCGCTCAGAAATAATTAAATATACATTTGGTTTTCTGCTATTAAAGTAATATTCATAAATACACGAAAAATAAGAATAGTACATGTTATAGCAGCGTTGTATGTACTTATAAATAAAATGGAAAATGTATGAAATCAGTGATTGTGCGCACGACAGAGGATTTAAAAAAACACTTACCGTTTTAAGCGTCTTCCAAGGATTGACAAGCTGGAGAAACTCGATTGTATATTTTCAACATCAGGTGCGTTTCTAAGGTTATTTCTGAAAAACATGTCCGCCGTGAGGAAAAAACATGTTTGTATTCGGAAAACGAGCGTTCTACATCTAGTGATGTTATATTCGCATAATCAAAATACTTTTTTAAGCAACTTAACGCATCTGTAGACGTGCCCTCACAAATACGTGGTAAGGTGTCAAAATCTGTATTTCTGTCTAAAACACTTTCAAATTTAATTAGAACACTTTCACTTTTTGCGTCTTCTACAGCACACAGTTGTGAGTGAACATCTTTAATGATTTGCAGTGATTCCTCTAACGACAGCGACGAATTTTCTAATTTTGTTATTGCTTCTTCTAGTCCCAAGTAATTCTCACGAATACTTTGTAAATCCATTTTAATCTGGGCATCTTGAAATTTTTTCTGGCTTGTATTGATAGCTGCACTTTCTTTCGGATCGAATGATAAAACCATGTCCTTAATTTTTTCAAAATGTTCATGATAGTAAAACCCCGCCCGTAACCATGTACCCCAACATGTCAGAATCGGCTGTGGTGGCTCAGGGGTATGGGGACACAATTCGTGAAATTTCCGAATACGTTTTGGAGATTTCAGGAATACTGCCTTTGTACTCGATATTAAAGCATCTACCTCTGGATAACATCTACGAACCTGTTCTGCCACAAGGTGTAGAGCATGGAGTTTACAAGTAATATGTAACAGGTTAGGACAATATTTTCTTAGAGACCGGCCTACAGAACACATGGTTGCGGCACCATCGGTCATAAACATTAATACTTGGTCTTTCGAAAGTTTAAATTTTTCCAAAGTATCTAATATTCTGAATAATCTGAAATTTTTTCGGCATTACATTGTTCTAGTCGTCTAGTCTAGTCGTCACATAACCACAGTTTTTTATTTTTCAGTTCGGCTTTGATTTTATTTTCAACCTTTTTACGCACCGATGGTAAATTCCTTCGTAACGTTGTCGTGCTCGGTAATGTTTGATTCGCGTATTTATTCCAAAATGAAATACATAAATCATTACTTAACAGGGTAAACGGCAGTATACACACAGTCATAGTTACACATAGCTCATGTATAAACTGTTGTCGATTAATTTTGTTCCTATTGTGCTTCGAACTGCTTACGTGTTCTTTACAATGTGTTTTTGACCAACACATTAGATATGTATTGCACACTAAACATTTAATTTTTGAGCCTTCGTATATTAAGTCCGGGATATCCATAATAAAGTTATTCACTTCGTCTGTCAACGGTCGTTTTCTCGATTTATGTGTCGACGACATTTTATTACTTACGCTTACACTTACATGCTGTCTAAGCAAGTACCAAACACATACTGAATGCTTTTTATTAGTTCTGATGCAATACAATCATCCTCACGTCGGCGCACATGGCGCGCACGGAAATTGGTCTGCTCTAGTAATGATAAAAGAAGAACCCGGTATATGTCGCGTTTGTATGAAAATTAAATTCATAGAATTAAATTAAGAATTAATAACAATTTTGATAGATGACCATAAAATTTCTCAAAGGATACGATTGGTAAATATTGTGCCCTCTACTGAATGTAAAAATTATTTAACAAAAGCGAAATCACAATTATTTCATATTCTGCCAAATTAATACATTTTTTTGGATGTGCAAGTATTTTTTATTGAAAACTTAGACTTACTTATGGCTGAGGAACGGCTTATGAAACTAGAGTCGGAGTCATGCAGCTCCTTTCTAGGGTTTCAGGATTAGAAATTAATAAACTATATCCATTAATTAAGTTTATTCATATTTTGTTTAGATACAATAAAATTGCAATATTAAAACTATCAATGTACATATTAATGTTTAAATAATATTACAAATAACCATGTTTTATTACACTATGCGTTAATGTCTTCATTCTTCTCATGTATTCATCCTCGTTCTTTAATTTGGGAAACATATTTGCTAACTCTTCCTTCTTATTTAAATCCAAACCTTCCATACTGGCGATCTCATCTTTAGAGGATAACATATATTTCAGTGTTACGAACGCTATAGCATAGCCATATAATGCATGTTCCTTCCAGTGCTCTTCGAAGACGCGGAGAGGGTAAACAACTTCAGGGTTACTTCCGAGTTTCCTAATATTTTTGGATAGTTCTTCATAATATGTCTTTAAGTGAGGAAGTAGATTGTCCATAGCTTTTTCGGAAGCGATTGTATAGTAGAAGTAGCCAAGATCGAAAACAGGAGATGAGACTCTAAGTAGTTGCCAGTCTACAAGCTTGATATCAGTTGTTCCGAAATTGGTGAAGACTGTGGCTTGTAATCTGAAACAGAAATAAGAAAAACACCCTAACCACAATATATATACTATAATATAATAAATACTATATACGTGTTTCGGCAACTAAGTTGCCATCTTCAGTAGAAACACCTTATAAACTGAAAAATGTTAAACGTAGCGTTTTTTGGCTAAGGTAAACCTTAGAAGATATGCTCTTCACCAAATCGCCAGTGGAATAACACAGTGTTATCCCAGTAGAATAACCTTAAAAACTGAAAAATGTTAAACGTAGCGTTTTTGGCTAAGGTAAACCTTAGAAGATATGCTCTTCACCCAATCGCCAGTGGGATAACACAGTGTTATCCCAGCAAATACTTCTGCTAAAGACACGTGTTTCTGCCATCTGTGATTAATAATAGATGGTAGAAACACGTGTCTTAAGCAGAAGTAATTGCTAGAAAATACGAGGTGTATTGTCCATGTGTACAGTTACAGGTGTGTATATTTTATGTCTGTTTCATTTGTAATAAATGCGTAATACGTGCTTAACGTATTGATATACTTAAACCTTTTTTGTAGATATTGGCTTATTCCAAGCTATAATAAAGATACATATAAATATTTCACGTTGTCTAGAGAGTATATTGTTATAATTAATTATATAATATTATTTATAATATTATTTTGACAGAGGTTCAATCTTTTCCCAGAAATAGTTTTCAACAGCTATTATGTTTTTTCATGGCTACTATGATTCTTAATGTATAGAGAAACGGTATTTTTAAAAGAAATTTAAATATCTTCCAAAATATTTAAGATAGATATAAGGAATACTTAACACAAAGACAGTTGCTAAAGCAATTAAAAGAAATATATAAAAAAATATTGACCGTTCCATTAAAAATACACGAGATTTTTTTGCGCAAGTTTCCTTCATTTTATCGAACCTTCGCGAACACCCAGTATACATAAGAACAATTTCCGTACAAAAGTATCTCATGGGACACCTTGTGCAAACGCAATACCAAGTTATTTTATTTTATGCCATGGCACTCTGGAATTATTGGCAATTAAAAACGCACATGGAAGTATCATTTTTTCTCTTTAATTGTAAATATCTTGAAAACTATTGGCTCTAGTTGCTAAGTATCCTCAATAAAAAATATTCTAAATTTAACGTGTAATCAAATATTAGATTTATATACAGGCCATTAAATTTAAAAGGAAATATATTTTTCGTGCCCGCGATTCACGTTCTGTATAAGTAAATATGCAGCAATAGCAACCCTATCAACTCCAGTATATAAATTTTTTAGTATATTCACTATTTATGAGTAAATGTACTTCGTCAGATCGTTGATTCACACTATATTTTGTTGTTAATTGAATTAAGATAATTTACTAATTCTTTGATTTTATCTTTCAGTACCTAGAAAAATACAAAAACATCATTTACATTAACTAACAAATCGGAGACTGTGGCTTATAAGTGAATAAAATAAAATTAAAAAACCCTTACCACAATAGAATTTAATGATTCTAAATACGTGTTTCTACAACCACGTTGTCATCTTCAGTAGAAAAAACAGTGTAACACTTGAACGCACAAAAACACTCATACAAGGATTGTTCTGAACGTCTTCTAGTTTAACACTAAAATCTTCAATCTTAAATGCTACAAAAATTACCTACATTTTGGTAAACCCCACCTATTCATGCAAGAGCATTAACCCATTATTTGTAAATTCTATAGAAAAACCGTTTAGAAATATTATAAAAGCCGTAATTTAACATACATTAAGAATCCAATTATGAACCTAATCCTTAAATTATGTTGAAAATATAAATTTGTCAGAATATTTTAGTGGCAAATATTGTAATGAAACGAATTTAAAAATAAATTCCATGAATTCGAATATTTTTTAATAGTTTTCCTATTTTTCTTGCTTTAATAACATCTAACTGTCAATTAACTCAAATAAAGAAGAACCTGGTATAGGACCCAAATGTGCGTTAATTACGTTATTCCTATTTTTAAAGATAAAAATGCTCTCAAAACTATCAAATTCGCGGGGGCGTGTGACGTTTTTTATTAATCTCAAACAGTCAGATGTTACGTTGTGATCTGATTCAAGAATATGTCGGGCAACACTTGATTTTTCCGGTCTATTGAATCTAATATGCGAAACATGTTCTTTATAACGAGTTAGAATCGAACGTTTTGTTTGGCCGACATATTTTTTATCACAATCCTTACAATTTATTTCATAGATTCTAGATTTGTTGTTTATCTCAACTTTGTCTTTCGCGTTGCCTAAGAGAGATTTTAGGGAGTTATTCGACCGAAATGTTACTTGAACATTATACTGTTTAAAGGTTTTACTTAAATTTTTCGTATTTTCGTGAAACGGTAAACTAATAAATTTTTTGCTCGAATCAATTTGAGGTAGCAAACATGTGGAATCCTGAATTGTTATTCTTACTTTATGTTTCTAACTAGCTTGTTTATTATTGAAAGAGGCACTCTTGTGCTGAAAAGTATGATTTGAATCTGCGGTTATAAATCTGTTGACGTTGGTTTCTTTTCGGTAAATATCAAACTCTAAGTTTTTGTCATTCCTAATTACTAAGGTATCTAAAAATGGCAAACCTCCGTTGTTTTCCTTTTCAACCGTGAATTTAATACTAGGATGTTTTAAATTTAATTCTGTTACAAAATAATCTAAGTCGCACTTATAGGTATCAAAAATTGCAAACACTTCGTGTACATACCTGACCCATATGTTTGGAAAATATTTGTCTGACTTTTTAAACTCAATCTCAAAGTGACTCATAAATAAATTCGCGATAAATGGAGATAAGCAATTACCCATGGCTGTACCCTGTTGCTGTTCAAAGAACTTGCCTTTGAATTGGAAGCAATATTTAGAATCATTAAATTCTATTGTGGTAAGGGTTTTTTAATTTTATTTTATTTTAATCATTTACATTCCTCGCCCATTATAATATTTGGTATATGACATTGTTCTTATTTTTGAATAATATTTCCGCCAAATGTGCCATCTGGAAAAATTAAATTAAATTTTGATAATTTAAGAGTATCAATTTCCATGAAATATTGAATGGATATATTTATTCTTTTGTAATTAAAAATATTAATCGCATTTGTATTTCTAACCATTGGGTTGTGTTTGTCTACCTGCATTTTTAGTTCATTTTGGTCATTTAGTTTTGAACTACTCGATTTATAGATGGAATTTCCGTATGGTGTATTATTTTCCTATATTTAAATTGTATAACGCCTTGATTTTTCCATGAATATTTATTTGACTGTGTGTTTGAGATAGGTATTTATTGTTCTTTCTGTAGAAAGAGTCTATATCAACGAGGGTATTGTGTCTGCAATTTTGTTTTTAATTCACTGTGTACTAAGTTCTGTTTTGTCGTATTATATAAGCAATACAAGGATTCTTTTGTTAGATCGTATACATTCTTGTTATATTTGAATAACTTCATTTCGTGGCTAGAACCTTTGCTTTTGTAAAAGAGATCTCTTATCAGTCTGTCTATTTAAATCGCTTGTGACTACCTGAAATGTAATAATTAATTAGTTGAAAGTTTTACAATTTATAGCTAGTTACCTCAATATCGTATTATCATTGTACAAGGCAAATCAATTGCATTTTCGCGAAGTGATGCGAATGAAATAAATGCTTTCTACATATACGACGCTAATTATTAGAATTTTTTTTTTATTTATACTGAAAAAAATTCGCCCTTATGCAGGATTCGAACCTACGTCCTTTGGTTTGCCGGACCACGCTCTTAACCATTAAGTTATTAAGGAATTGAAGTTCGAATCGTCGGGAAGTACTTAAATTGCATTAAGAAACAGATATTATATTGTGGCAGTAGTTGGCAATTTTGTGCAAATCAATTGCATTTTCGCGAAGCAATGTGAAATAAATGCTTTCTACATATTCGCACGTAACAGCATTATTATTTATTTATTGTATTTGAATCAGTGGCCGTTCTTGATAGTGTACGATCTAACCTACCGCACGGATGAGACTGCTTTGTTTAAGCTTTCATATACAGTATGACTGAAGTTTCATTTTGTTTTTTTGGGGGATATATTCCAAAAAATTCACAAATAAAATAGTAAAAATTTTTTCTAATAAAAGTTGTCTAGTAATGCCAAAAAGAAAATTTATAACAGCCCAATGTTTTCAAGTTTCACTGTACAAATTTCATACTTAATAGGTCAGTAACCGATGAGTGGCCGCAACGATATCAAACTGTGTCAGGATCAAGTTTAATATGTGAGACTGCAGTTTACTTGGTACATGTGATAGAATGAAATGCCCGAATTATTTGTACATTTAGTGACGTCAAGCGAAACATTGCGTGCAATTTTTCGCAGATAAAATATTAGTTCAACGGTATTTTTCGTAGTAATAAGACGTTAGTTTTACTTTATTGCTAGTTGAAAAATATTTTTGTATAAACATAAAATGGCATACCACTTTACCAATAGTGAGTTAGTTGATATTATTTTGATTTACGGTGAATGTCAACAGAATAGTCATGCAGCGCGTCGTAGATATTCTGAATTATTTCCGAATCGACATTTACCGTCGGCACCTAAATTTATAGCAGTTGTTCAACGGGCTCGCGATACCGGAGAATTACAACCTTGACGCTGAGATACTGATCCAGGACGTGCTGAAAACGTTTTAGCTGCTGAAGAAGAGATTTTGGAGGCAATAGAAAATGATCCAACGTTAAGCACACGACACCTTGCTAATAGGTTTAACGTATCACAGTTTGTTGTTTGGCGAACCTTAAGAGAAGCTCAACTTTATCCTTTTCACTACCGACGAGTGCAAACATTAAACCCTCGTGATTATCCGGCTCGGGTACAATTGTGTGAATGGTTGCTTCAAAAAAATCGCGAGAACGAAAATTTTTTATTTAATATTCTCTTTACAGACGAAGCTACTTTTACACGTGAAGGGACTTATAATCTGCATCAGTGGGCAGTAGACAATCCTCGTGCGGTCCTTCGTGTGCATAATCAACAGCGATTTTCGCTAAATTTATGGGCGGGAATAATAGATAACTTTATCGTCGGCCCGTTTATTCTCCCTGCTCGTGTTAATGGCCAAACTTATTTAGAATTCTTACAACATAATTTACAACCGCTGTTAGAAGATGTCCCCCTTAATATTAGATATCGGATATGGTTTCAACATAATGGTGCTCCGGCACATTTTACACACACTGTTCGTAGACATTTAAATACTGTGTATCAAGATCATTGGATTGGACGCGGGGGTACTGTCGCATGGCCACCGCGTTCTCCTGACTTAAATACGCTGAACTTTTTCTTCTGGGGCTATTTAAAACAACTGGTGTATGTGAATGAAATAGATACCATCGATGAATTGCAAAATCGTGTGACTGAAGCAAGTACTTTAATACGTAATGATAAAAACACACAATGTTGTATTAGATTTACACATTATTTAATAATAATAATGACTATATAACAGCTGTTTCACCGTACAACGGTTTCTTCGGATATAACAAGTGGTACTATAAAACATTTTACTTAAACGTAAATATTTTTTATTTTATTACTTAATGGTATTCTCAGAAATTGGAAACCGAAATATTTTTACCCGCCTCTTTTAGTAGGGATACATAAAGAGGCGGGTAAAAATATTTTGAAATAAATACATATAATAACATTTGATGTTTGTATTACAAATAATTATGTTCTATTACGTGGCACGTTAATATCTTCATTCTTCGTATATATTCATTTTCATCTTTCAGTTTTGGAAACATTTTTGATAGGTCTTCCGGGTTATCTAAATCCATGCCCTCCATATTAACGATTTCATCTCCAGAGGATAACATATATCTAATCAACATAAAAGCCATGGCATAACCATACAACGCGTGCTGTTTCCATTCTTTTTCAAAGACATGTAAAGGGTAAAGGATTTCAGGGTCACTTCCAAGTTCTCTAATGTTTTTAGATAGTTCTTCGTGATATGTCCTTAAGTGAAGATGCAGATTGTTCAGCACTTTTTCGGAAGCAATTGTATAGAAGAAATAGCTAATGTCAAAAACTGGAGATGACACTCTAAGTAGTTGCCAATCTAAAAGTTTTATATCAATTGGTTTTTCGTTCTGAAAAAAGGAAAGAAAATATGTGGTTAAATTTAAGTTCGTAAAATCAGAAATACGCCTTTGCGCAATGTTATGGAGTATTAATAATCTAGGGATCGGCGGTCAGGGGTACATGATGTCAGTTCCAGAGACGAAGCGAGGTTATCGTGAATCCCGATTTAACATTTATCACACGCGAATCAAAATATGTAGAGAAAAATAAGTATTTATAATAATAATAGCAGTTTATTTACATAAAAAAAAACTATAAAAGCTGAAAACAGCAGTGAAAAATTTAAAACCGGTAAATTTTGAATGCACCCTGTATGAGCATCGATTTAACAAATATAAGTTTATTTTATGAAGAGTTTCTCGTTATTTTCTGTAATATGTTTTAATATGCAACAATACAGATAGTGTTAAGAAAACACATCTGTGTATATTTAGTAAATTTATATTGAATGTTAAATATTATATAGATTATTATATCTCTTTACGTTTCAGTTCATAAATATAATAACTTAAAATTTGAATCGTGGTATACCTACCAAGATATAAAAGGATATTTAGAGTACTATAGTAATAGTAAATTTCATAATCAATACTTGATGTTTGCAAATTTCTTAAATACATTGTTTATTGTGATAGCTACGATGTACGTGAAATTTCAAACGAAGGTATCCATTAAGATCTTAAAATATCAAATATATATTATTATTTGATATACACCACAAATTTGAATAACCTAAAAAGACAATAACAACCTTGTAATAAACTATACATGATAGAATCTGCATTTTAAAAATTGACATTTTGTAATACTTATCTATAAGAACAAGCATGCCATTCGTTTTAAAATGTGTATGATTAATCAAATGAGGGGTCAACGCCAGAGAATACAACAATTTGTTTATATATAATAAGCAATGCAGTTGTCAACTAAGTTCAGAACTATAGGTTAGGTGTGTTTGAAGTTGCTATATAAGAGAACACGGAAGATAAGAAAGGATAGTCAATTATTTAGTAAAGATAAAAAGATATGACGTGCAAATCTAAAATATGGTAACGTGAATGATAAAAAAAAACATAGAGTCGGGCGTAAGAGAAGAACAGAATAAATAGAAAGAAAACGGATTTTATATAGTTTTGAGAAAAATTATTTAAAAGTTTAAAAGTAAAAACGTATTTGAAATATTAACACTGTTAAATATTAAGAAAACGTAAATCAATATAAGAACGAATTTTAGAATATAACTTAGCAGAGAGAATTTGTACATTTGAAAAAGAATTGACGTCACGGGTCATATATATATAGAAAATTTCTTAAGAAGAGGACACTTACCGAAAAATCATCTTAAAGCGGTGTTCAGAAATAAAATTTATATTGTAAATTATATTGAGTTTAATCCATTACTAGAATTCTTGTTTTTAATTTAAAGAGAATTATTGTTTTCTTTGTTTCATATAATAGTAAATTCGACAGGTCAGTAATGTATTAAAGGTATTCAAGACTTGAAGTTCATTAAAATAAATTTATAAGATTACTTGTTTATATGCATATTTGATTGTTCGGGAATAATTTTAATTTCTGTTTTAAAAACGAAAGATATAAGACAGATATATTTTAAATTGTAAGTAATGTAAAGTCTCACGGACATTTAAGGATATCTGGGTTTTTGAACTCGCAATTAAAACTTTCATTAAATATGTGAAATATTGAATAAAACAAATTGTGTGATATTGAGTATCTCATGTGGTAGGGTAAATTCTCGTCACATGAATATGAAATAACACATTTCTCATTTGAAATATTATCACTTTATAAAACTATAAAAATCCATAACTTTCGCAATTTATCATTTTAAATAAAATGACTGTGTCATACTTTGGTATTTTGTAGAGTGTAAGACTCACTGGTCTAAAGTGATACACAGGTGTATTCTGGAAGATTTATTAAAATCAAACAAAGATCTTCAAAGTCATATTTTAGATATATACAATGCTCAAAAAAATTAAGGGAACACTTTTTCAAAACCTGTAACTTTTTAAATAATAGTTCAAGGCATACCAAATTTGGAACGACATACATTTAACTAAAAAAAAAATCAAAAAAAAATTTGCAACTCTTAGTTCCTTCTAAGTTACACGTAAAAATGTAAATTAATAAAGCAAATCAAAATGGAAAAAAATTCAAGTATGCTTTGAATTGACGTATGAAAGCCTACTAAACATGACAGATGAATCCAGTTGTCAATATTCGTTGAGTAGAAGTAAAATGAGGCGTCTTAGTGAAGTGCAAGTTGCTCGTGCCGTCGCCCTTATTCAACACGGACACTCTATTCGACATGTTAGCAGGGACCTTGGAGTTTCCCCTTCTGTTATTCAGCGTTTATGGAATCGGTTTCGGGTTACTGACCAATATGTCAAAAGAGCTGGACAAGGTCGAAATCGAAAAACTACTCAAAATCAAGACCGATACCTTGTCCTTTCCTCTCAGCGTAAGCGTATTCCCACAGCAAGAGACCTCCTAAACGACCAAAGACGAGCATATGGAATAGAAATATCTTATCGAACTATTAGAAACAGATTAAAAGAAGCGAATTTGAAACCAAGAAGACCTGTTCGCCAAACACGTCTTACGCAGTATCACAAAGCAGCGCGAATGAGGTTTGCTTTGTATCACAGAAATTAGCAACTTCGTCGTGGACGCCTATACTGTTTACAGATTTCGTTTAACTCTTCCGACGGTCGAGTACGTGTATATAGACGTCCTGGTGAACGCTACTCAGTCGCTACTATACAGGAAGTTGATAGATTTGGTCTTGGATCTGTGATGGTTTAGGCTGGAATCGGTGTAGACAACAGAACTGATCATGTTGTGGTTCCTATAATAGACTAAATGCAACGAATCACATCGAAAATGTCTTTGAGGACCAAGTGGTGCCCGCTGCATCTGGCGTCGGTCCCAATTTCATCCTAATGCTGGAAAATGCAAGGCCACATACCGTCATCACCAGATACTTTTTACAAGAACGTGGTAATCAGATCATGGAATGGCCGACGTTAAGTCCTGACCTGAATCCTTTTGAACATGTGTGGGATCAGCTTGACCGACGTGTTCGCAAGCGCCCTAATCCACCACTAACCATTCAGGAACTGGCAAGCTCTGATTGAGTAATGGGAAGGCATACCCCAAGAGTCTCTTCGCAAACTAGTGCGAAACATTCCACGCAGGTGTGAGGAAGTAATTCGTGCTCGTGGAGAGCAAACACGGTATTAAACCTCACCTATGCACAGAAAACCCTACTCTCATCGATACTATGACAGTCGCTTTCATTTTGTTTTGCGTTATTAATTTACATTTTTAAGTGTACCTTAGAAGTAACTAAGAGTTGTAACATTGTCTTCGTATTTTCTTTAGTTAAATATATGCCATTGAAGTATACCAAATTTTATTTTCCTTGACCTCTTATTTAAAAAGTTACAGGTTATAAAAAAAAGTGTTCCCCTAATTTTTTTGAGCAGTGTAGATATGCGTATATCTTGACCAGGTATAAAGATTTACGTACCATGTAAATATTCTTTCTACACTCTACGACGCTATTTTATTCGAATTTTTCATAGAAAAAATTCGCCCTCAAGTAAGAATCGAACCCACGACCTCTGGCTTGCCGGACCATTGCTCGACCACTGAGCTGTTGAGGCGTGAATTAGAAACTTTTATGGGGATGCTTTGAGTTACATCAAAGGAAACAGATGAATATATCTTGCCCGTAGTACGGCACTTGTGCAAATTAATTGCGTTTTCGCGAAAAATTCCTACTTGAGGGCGAATTTTTTCTATGAAAAATTCCAATAAAATAGCATCGTAAAGTGTTGAAAGAATATTTACAATTACATTACTTCGCGAAAACGCAATTAATTTGCATAACTGCCGTACTACGGGCAAGCTATATTCATTTGTTTCCTTTGATGTAACCAAAGCATCCCCATAAAAGTTTGTAATTCACGCCTCAACAGCTCAGTTGTCGATCAATGATCCGGCAAGCCAGAGGTCGTGGGTTCGATTCCTACTTGAGGGCGAATTTTTCCGAAGAAAAATTCGAATAAAATAGCGTCGTAAAGTGTAGAAAGAATATTTACAATTACATTACTTCGCGAAAACACAATTAATTTGCATTTACGTACCATGTTTTATCTTGAAAGGAATATATAATTCATGATATTTAACACATTTAAAAATTAATGTGTATATTTGAAAATTGTGAATAATTAATGTATTAAATTTAACATGCTATCGTATTATTTCTATTCTTATTTCATTGGATGCTAGGCCTAGTTACAAGGAACCCGTTTTAAAAACAAAAACCCTGATAACATTTTTAAGAGTCTAAGCTATGAATATGTGTGTACGACGATTCATGTTTAATAATTGGAGCCCATTTTGAAAATCAAGGTACACAGCAATATGACAAAACAGAAAAAAAGAAAAACATAATAGTTACAGATAGACATAAATAAACAAAAACTATGCATTAATATATTATAAATGGTCAAGAAATATTTATGGGAACACATACGTAAACTCAAATAACGATTTGACCAGAAAATATTTCGCTGTAGATTGTATCAGCATTCCGCATCGTATGGTATACAGATGATTTCATCAGCAAGTTGGTTCTCGGGGTACTCAAGTTGAATGTACTCGTATGGTGAGTATTAACTGAAGGTACATTAAATCGAACAGCAGATAATATCCCAGCGTGATCAATACTATTACTGGCGAGTTTAAACAGGTAACGAGCACTTTGTTCAAACTTCGTAGCAATTATTAGTAAAATAATAATTTCAGTTAATCAATCTATATTTCGATTTGTTTAGTTTTCCACGTTATAAATTAATTTTCTGAACAAAAGTTTTGATTAGCTAAATACTTACATCATACAAGAACATCATGTTATTACACCAATAGTCTCCTTGTGCTATAATCGAATACTCATTCATGAATCTTTTTGGACTGGTTAGGGAAAAAATTAGTTTTTTATCTAATTGGTTACACTTGTCCAAAATATATTTATCTTCTATTGGATCTAATTTATTTACGAAACTATTGATTCCATTCGTCATTGTTTGAGCCACGTTTGCAACTTCCAGCATTTTCGAGAAGAAATCTTCACCGATGCCTGAAATTAGTTTTTCATAGGTTTCGTTTTCTTGGTCTTTTAGTGCAAACGAAATAGCATGGAATTTCGCGAAAGTCTTCAAAACAAAATCAATATGAGTATCGTTCATTACCGTTCTTCTGTCATAAAGGGTGAAGCCTTTTTCCTTTAAATCTTCGAGTGCCACAATTTTATCTTTTATAGAAGTACCATGGCATTTCGGAATATTTTTGAAGAAATTTTCCATGCTTCGCTCTTCTAAGAATTTTGCGTATGTTGGACAAACTTCATCGTAAAAGTATATTTCCTTCTCATAAATCTTATCAATGGAAAAATCATCGTCTGCTGATTTCATGTTTAAACCGCATTTCAGGAACACTCGAAGCGAAGCATTTCCGTTAATGATATGGACGGAAACAGTTTTTGAAGAATATCCATCACCTGATTCGGAACCGGGTTGATATTTTATATCCGAAATATCTTTTAAGTTATTCCTTGAAATAATTTCCTTAATTAATTCTTTAACGTTTTCACCAACACTGATTTCGGTAGACATTTTTCTACTGGAATAAGACGAGTTAAAGTTGTTTTGTGATATTTATTCCTCTCCGAATATTAATTTAATTCGATTGTATAGTTGTATGGGTATAAACTAGACTGAAGGGTTAGCTTACTATGACCAGTGTTCTATTCCTTCCTACTTAGTAAGTAGTAGAAATTAATATCAAGTGATACTTAATTAATCAATTATTTAATCTAAATATTTTGAGATTAAAACGTTCGTATTGTCCTTGACGAATCGTCCGTCCAGTGCTATCATTACTTTCGTTGTTATGTATTTGTAAAATCATTTCAGTTTATCAAAATGATAAAGCAACTATTTAATCTTCTAATGTCAAATTTATTTTTAACTAGTAAAACCCGGCATAGATTGTTATGCCACTCAAGTAAAAACTTTTTTTTTGTCTCATTCGATAAATAGTATTTGAAACCTTATATATTATTATGAAGGTGTTATTTATTCTGTATTTAGCAAAAAAACTTTTATTTTACTAAATATCTTTATCGTTGATTGACGAAGGCTTCATCAGGTGGATGAAATACTGAATATTTAAAATACTATAGAGCGTTTCACGCCCATGATGAAGTACAGGCCATATGGAGATAGCGTACATAGTTGCCAAGTCGCGAACTCATTTCTGCCAACATACCTATATTGCTGTTAATCAGGCCTGCTGTCAAAAGTATTGTATTGACATAACCTTAATTGTATTTTTAATTAACAAAATTTTAAAATTATTATTCTTAGTTTGCATCTGTTTATAATATATTCGATGCCAAGAAAAAGTAAATAAGAGTGAAATATCATTCTAGTTAATGTATATGAAAAGTAAATCATTATATTGACAAACTACTTAAAATTGTATGTTTAAGTTATAATTTGGTTTAACCAACACACCATTTGTATAGGTTTGTTTTGAATTAAAACAATTATTTTATATATATTGGTTTCCTTTATTATAAAAAATAGATTGATTTGTCTATTAGAATACAAGCAATAATCATAAAAAGTTTTTTTGTGTAGACCATAAACATACAAAAAATACTACAATATAGATACATATATTTAACCAATAACATAAAAATATCAACATCTTAAAAACCTTATTTTTTTAATTCAATTAAAACTTGACTGCTGTAGTAACATTAGTTATAGGTTTGTTCCGAGAAGAATCCCTATTATTTTTAGTGAATCGGAATTTAAATCTGTTTTACAGCCATCATCGTGTACTCTAATACTGCCTACCAATTGGCTAAAAGATATGCAAACTGTCAGAGATTCGTTCTTGGAACAGACCTACAATCCACTGGATGTTGAAGCAGCATTCGAATAGCCGACAGGGTCAGTTAATAAATCGTCTTCCATATCATCAGTTGAACCTGAGTCTCCCACATGGATGATGAACTCCTCAACATCATCTTGCAATCCATCGACAATCCACATTTCTTCTTTAATTTTTTTTACATGCTGAATATAATTCTTCCAATTGTCAGCTGTCACACTACTATAGGCACTCGTAATTAATGGTGCCATATCTTTTACTTTGAACGTAGTGTTGTGCATCTTTATATGATTTTTCACTTGGGCCCAAACCATCTCTATTGGATTCAGCTCACAAAGGTAAGGTGGTAAACGTAGAACTTCTCGGCCAGCATCTTTCACCAACATATCAAGCTTATATTTGTCATATTGATATTTTACTTGTGATACACACAACAAATCTCTTTTTAACATATTATCTTCAACGGATATATTTTTATCAGTCAGCCAGTCAATTATATTTTCTTTTCTCCATGCATTTGTAGGTATCTTCTCAACCTTTCTGCTGTGGTACGATGCATTGTCTAGAACAATTACAGCATTTTCAGGAGTATTTGGCAATAAATGCTCAATGAACCACTTTTCAAACGTATCTGCATCCATCTCATTATGTGCATCAGCTGTATTTTTCTTGAATAGAAATGTTAATTCGGCACCAGGAAGTAAGCCATTTTCGTTACCAGCATGTACTAATGCAAAGCGAGGACCAAGATCACTCGGAGATTTTAATCCTATACTCAATCCTCGAACAAATGCTTCTCGAGTACTTTTTATTGTAGTATCTTGCCAGACTTTACTTACTGTGTGTCCTACATTAACCCACGACTCATCTGTGTAAACTATACACCTACCTGGAACAAATATTATTATAGGTATATGCTTTTATATAAAGAACAAAGAAACTTTACCTTCATTTCGAAATGTCTTGATATCGCGCAGATACTTGTGTCTCCATCTTATAATATCATCTCGTTCAATGAGTATGCTTTTCCGTTTTACAGTTTGAAATTCAAAACCAATATCTTTCAAAAGTCTATATAATGTTGATCGTGTAAAAGTAGGGAGATCATTGTCATTGTGATGGTAGTATTCACAGTGGGTGGTATGTTTTGCATGAAAAATCTATGAACTTGTTGTCGTACAAGTGCGTGTATATTTTCATCGTAACGGTGTACACGAGCATTTATTTGTATCTCTTTTCTCTTCTGCTTGTTTTTTTTTTGGACTCAACAACGGCCCTTTTTCTTGTTCCTTTCTCATGTTGTATATGCTGTGTACTGAACAATGTAGTGCTTCACTTGCTTCAGCAGCAGCAGCAGTAACAGTCATAGGTTTTTTAAGAAAATGATTAAAAACATTTAGTATCATCTGCTTTTCTCTTCGACTAAAACATTCACCCCTTCGTGATTTTTTCTCTCCAGGCTCCATTACTGAAGTTTAGAATCTGTAACGGTAATGTTTTTATTTACGAGCACATTTCCTTCACATTCCAACTTACCACAAACTTTTGTAAACAACAACGGGAGAATATAATAAAGAGAGAGAGAATATAATATATAATAATAAGAATATAAGGTATATAATATAATAACACTATAACAATTTAACAAGAACGAAGAACAACAAATAATATTTAATAAAAATACGGAAAGGAACAATTTGGCACTTGACAAGATAACAAAGTGAAAAAACTACTGTACTGTAGCAGTCTGGTTATCTGTACGAATTAAAAATCCCCAATGAAAATTAATATAAATTTTCGGCATAGCGAGCGGTGGAAAAGGATAGCGCGATGCAATTTCTTAAAGAAAATAAAAGAGGGGAATGCTCATAAGAGCCCATACTTCATCGTGGGCGTGAAACGCTCATAGTTCAAATATTTATGTCCAAATTATTGACAAAAATTGTGGTGAAAATATTTTTACAATCTTAAATTTAGCAGAGAGGATTTCTTTAAATCTAATGCTAATCCTAAATTATTATATTTATTAATTTCTAAGTTAAGTTTTTTGTCTTTTTCTTGAATATATAAAATTTTTAAATCTATATCAAATCTATGATTAATTTCTAAACAATGATTTGCGAAAGTTGAATCTGTTTTCTTCTTCTTTACGACTTCTCTCGTGTTCTTTTATCCTTATTTTAAACATCCTCCCCTTTTGTCCTAAATACGAGGGACACCTTTAATATTTTTGCAGTCTACCACTATATGATGCTTTTGACATACGTAATCACTATATTCTTAAAGTTTGACATTTGCCAATAAGAAATCCACGATAGCTTAGAAATTGAGTCAGTGGTTTGTTGACAGTGACAGTGAGTTTGTAAAATAATGGAGATTACTCGTTAAGGTTTTCGCTAGATGATTATTTACGATAATAAAAAAGGCCTAACTCTACAAGAATGCATTATATCGCTTTGGTCAACTTTTGGTAATGAAACACCATCAGAGAAAACATTTTACAATTGGTTTGCAGAATTTCGTCATGGTCGTGCCTCAGTGAGTGATGAGTCACATAAAGGTTGACTAAAAACTGTTGTGATTCCAGAAAATATCGATACTGTGCGGAAAATGATAGAACACGGTCGACATGTGACTTACAGTGAGGTAGAGGCATCTCTTGGCATATCGCACACTGCAATTCATTCGATTTTACATGAACATTTATTTGTAAAAAAAAATATGTTCCACATAACTTGACCGAAACACAGAAAGCAGCTCGCGTCAATTGGTGTAAAGGGATTCGCAAAAAATTCGACGTAGGAACCACAAAATCCGTTTACAGCATCGTCACACGTGACGAAACATGGATATATGCGTATGAGCCGGAAACCAAGCAACAATCTACTGTATGGGTGTTTCAGGACGAACCGAACTCCACAAAAGTTGTTCATGCAAGGAGCACTTCCAAGAAAATGATCGCTTGTTTCTTCGGCTGTACAGGACACATCGCAATAATTCCTTTAGAGGATCGAAAAACTGTTGACGCTGAATGGTATACAGTAATTTGTTTGTTATAGACGAACTCCGAACTAGAAGAACAACCGAAAACGTCGCATTATTCGTCATCACGACAATGCGAGTTCCCATACAGCACGTCTAACAGTTGACTATTTGAACAAGTAAAGTGTTGAAATAATGTCTCATTGTCCATATTCACCTTACTTGTCTCAGAATGATTTTTTTTGTTCTTTTTGTATAGACCATAATAGCGAATGTTTTGATAAACAATAAAATAGTTTGTTCCCAAAAATTTTGTTTTCTTCCCAGATTTTGTAAAAGTAAAAAGGGTGACCCTCGTAAACCTTATTACGTGTGTGAACATATGTGTTGTCCGCTGCTAGCAGCTTGTGTCTCTTTCTGGGTATGAACTTGTGTGTTGGTTGCTGCTGACAGCTTGCGTCTCTCTCTGGGTGTGTGGTTTTTGTGTTTCTGTGAGCGCGTAAGTGTAGGGTTTTGTATGTTGGCGCGCTCGTGCGTGTGTTTAGTGACCAGTCGCGTAAATTTAGAGAGATCGGATAACCAGCCGTTGCGCAGGGCCGCCAACCCTTTCCCGGCAACTTCTTTACTTTTCCGTGCAGTACTTCGACGGCCCGACCCCCGCCCCATCGAGGCAAGGCGCAGACCAGCGAAGCGCACCCTGCACGGGGTTGCTCATCGCCAACCGAGGGAACACTCTTAGTGGCTACTTCGGTCGACGACGGTCACACTTTGTGCCATCTTAACATTTTCTGCCAAAGATGGACCACCCCGGAAGTCCTCGCGCGGGCCGCAGTGTCAGCGCCATCCCCTCCGAAAAGGAAATGGCCCCGACACACGCCCACACTTTTATTTGATTTTAGTTTTTTATTATTTTTGTGAATTTAGATGGTATTACATTATATGTGTATATGCTATGAATGAGTACAATATATTCAGATTCTTGAATATAGTAATGAATTACTATACTCCTACAATGTCGATTGGTGGTGGTGGACGGGTGGAAGGATGGCAGCCCTTCGCAGCTCACGAATACGAAGGGTAACGAACTTCTGCATACCTTTTATAATGGTTTCCGATTTAATCACCGGAATTCCCATTCTTTTCAAGTTTTCAAAAAGTTAATTTGTTACTCCGCTTAGTACACTGATGATCGGCAGCACAAAGGTCACCGTGAATTCCGGATAACTGTCTTATTTTCAAAATCAGAGCCCGATATTTAATCCTTTTTTTCGCGTTCTTTGTCCAGGATATTCGTCTCAGCAGGACATGACATCTCCACCATGTATATAGATTAGCTGGTCTCTTTACTTTAATTTTTGTGGTAGTAGAGAAAATCCCAGAAGATTTTAATTTTGTCATTAGAGACAACAAGTGGTATATCCTGCTCGACATGCGGCAAGGTCACTCTGGTATCGATACCATACTTATGCCTGAGGTGGAAGTAGAGCACCCTTAGCGCAGTGTTGTGCCTGCTTATGTATAAAGTGGGAGCGAATTTAGGGCACGCCGCGAGCACCATTGTGATTTCGTTATGTGTTTCGCAGGCTCTGCAATTGACGTCTCGCAGTTGTCCGAATACCTCCCTCCTATACAGAAGGGTCGAGAAAACTCCATATTGACATGCCATTATGTACGCTTCAGTTTTGGAGTACAGCTCAAGTGACAGAAAGAAGGTAAATGTCCAAGTCACCGAAAGATTTTGTTTTTGTATGAAGCGATAGAATTGAGTGTGCATCGGCTTCTCTAGGTGTTCTCCCAAACAATACTCGTTCATTCTTGTTCTAAGTTTCCGTCTTAGGTCCCGCTGTGACAACCGCAGTATGTCATCCCGACCGAGGTCTTCTCCCCTTGGTTTAAACGGAAACCCATACAGATTAGCAGCCCTTTCTGCTGCGGCCAAGAGAAAAGTGCCCCTGCCACATAGTTTATGGTGTCTGACGAATTCGAGGAGAGGGTCCTTGGTGTTTCGGTATAGCATCTCTACGACCACCAGGCGTAGAGATGTTATATATTATTATTATTTTTATTATTATTATTGTTATTGTTATTGTTGCTATTAATTTACTTTAATAGCTGGTACGCGTTTTACCGGGTTGATTACTACCTTATCCTGTCGATTCCGTTATATGTACTCGGCGCGATCTTGTTCCAGAACAAGCTCGAACTTTGCGAATGTTCTAAGATTTTGGTTCCCGAAACGACTGCAGAATGACTCACGGTCGGACGGCCCGTTTTTTATTTTTAAATCTCTTGCAGGACACTTGAAATATCTCGCGGTGTACTATAATGTCGTAGTACACAGTTTGGCAGACACTGATCTGGAGTAATAATGGGTGCTCGGTGGTGTTACGTGCGAGAAATCATTTTGAGTTCATGCAGGAATTTTTAATCCATTTACTTCATTATTAACCTCTTCAAGTTAATTTAGTTCTCTCATTTTTCTACATATACGTTTAATTCTATTTTATTTTATTATATTGTTAATTATCGTGCAACTTATGCTATTCCAAACTTTAATTCCTTCAAATTTTATTCATGTTCTAATACTTTGGCCGACCCTATATTTCCGAATGATGTTGCATTCACGTCGAGGTATCCGACATCTGTTATTTTTAATGCATAGTCTCGATTGCAGTAAATTCTGTTGTATTCAGATTTTGTTCCTTTAATTGATTACTTTATTGTAGAAATTCTTTTAGAAATTCATGCATCTATTTTAGAGCCTATACGTCTTTTAACTCATTTAATTCAATTAATTTTACGTTATTTAATTTCTCTCGCTCGGAGCGCTATCTCTCAACATTTGTTTTACACTAACATATGCAGTATCCTAGTTTATCGCTCGGTCAATTTTATGAATCTTAAATCTTTAATTATGGAGATTTAATTAACCCTCTGACGTTTTTGGCTTTGTTGTTCACTCCTACATCTGTTTTGTGTTTTATTGTAAATTAATTTCCCTTCTTTTCAAAAATTCCGTTCACCGATCATTCTGATGACGTAGATCGATAATGTATCGATTCATCTCCTTTGTGTCGTCGGACACTTTTCCTTAAGTCATCGAAGCGCTTGCTTGTGTATTCACTTGTGTGGAGAACCTTTATCTGCGGTAAGGATTCTTTATTTTCTTTTGAACGTTGTTTTATTTGTTATTTTATCCTTTCAGGATTTAATTGCATTTTTAATCAATTTTCCGACGACTGAATCGCCGATTCATTGGGAATAATATTCTGGCTTCCGTTGATCTGCAGTGTTGTTTCTGTTACTAGACCACGTGTAAGGGCTGGGTTAGAGAACAGGTGATCATTCTCTTCCTAGAAGCCAACCCGATATTTCTTCAATTCTTAAAGGAAGATCCGGTGCAGGATAACAATTATTCATCTTTTGAAGCGGAACTTTATCACGGCGTGCTTTATTTTGGAGGAAATCTTCCAGTGGAATTTCTTGGCGCTAAAAATGGCTTCTGGCTGTTCTGCAATGGCGGCTGTTCGTTTGCGTTGAATATCGAAAGGATTTGGTTTTGAATAGGGCAAACACCTTCCAGAAGGACTGATTTGATGTAGAATTTGTTAGATTGAACGTAGTAAGGGAGCAAAATTATATAGTAGGTGATTTAAATTTTACTTTTCGTTGACAGACTGTACACGGTCCATAATATAGTTTCTTTTTAAATTTAGATTATATAAAGATTAAAATCACATAGTAAGGCGCAAGAGTGACTCGACTTCTTTTCAAGAGCGAGCGTTGTAAAGTAAACCCTTTGGATGGTTAGTGATTCGGTTGCTTTAACCTGTTGCAATCGGGGTATTTTACAGGGGTTCGATTTCGTCTCGAACTGTTATGTTATTATTATTATTTTTAACTGGTAGGCTGCCTATGATGTGAGCCTGACTTTACTTTACAACGTGAGATAACCACGCTGCGCCGCCTTTTACCAAACTTTAGCATAAATTTTGACAGCTTGATTTGGACAATTGTCAAATTAGACATTTCATTAAGAGCTTGTTCGTTAGAGTTCAAGCGTCTGGCTTTAATTACTAACTTATCTGGTAGACTGGCCTCACCATCTGCAAGGTGCTGTCCACTTAGGACAAAAGAACGTGGTATAGAACCCTCAGTCCGAACCACGTTCTGTTACATCTAACTTGGGGTTGCGTTTCTGTAATTACTTATAATTTAAACTTACTGTGTACTTATTGTGAAGAACCAAGAAATTTCGTATACAAAATTTTAGTTCTGCTAGCACTTAATTGTTTCTTGTTGTTTTCTTTTAATTGAAAACGATCATGATTACTGTATTTATACCTGCCTATACAGGGGGGGGGTTACTCTAAAGTGTACTTATATTAATTTTCACTGTGTTAATTTTACGCCTGTAGCGTACCTGTTAGCAACTTTGGGGTAGTTTTTTTTAACCTTTGGGAGATTTGTTATTAATAATGTAACTAGCCCTTCATTATTTTTTTTTAATACTTTAGAAATATACTCTTTCGTCAGCTATTTTTCTTTTTTTTTTCTGTCAACATTTTGTATACTGATCCATCTGCGACTTGTTAATATATTTTTTTTTAATTTGTCGATTTGTATTTGTATGTTTTCCTTCCCACAAGGGTTTTGCTGCGCAAAGATCGGGTTTGGTCAAGTAGTTGGTCAATCTCTTGGACGTCGGAGCTATCCTGATCCACCCTCTTCCGTATTCACGAGGGGGGGTGCTTTGCAGTAAGGTTGAATATGGTGGCGCTTGTACACCTCGCGACGTTTTACTCGCGACGCTCTCCGCAAATCGTGAGCTGGCCGGCAGAGTGCATTCTTGGGGTCGATCTACGTCAGGTGGGTTCGAGGCTTGAGAGGTTGTTCCTGCTGTACTATGCTACCACTTAGCTGCTTGATCCGAAGTTTCCGAATACGTCGCGTTTAGGTAGCAGTGGGTATCATTAACACGCAACCATAGTAGAGAACTGAATGGATTTAGTCGTAATTAGGGCTGGGCGAAATATCGATACATCGTCCAATACCCGATACCATAACTGATATCGATTTTCCGATAACTCAGATAACGAAGGTATCGATTCTAAGGTATCGATTCCAAAGCATCGATACCTATCGATACTTTACCGATTCCAATACTCGCTAAGTATCGATACTTAGCGATGTATCGGGTAGCTTACCTTTGTGCATTTTTTTAAATGTACAGGATACAACTTTATAAGTAAGGAATTTTTAAGTTTGCATGCATTACATATATATTATATATTATACAATATATATTTGAAAGGATGTTGAATTTTATATTATGTGTAGCAAATATCCATATTATGAGATAATACCTATGATTATTACAAAACAAAAATAAAATATCACAATATTGCAAATTTCATACCGTAGATATAGTAGAATCGGTAAATTAATTTTATATCTCTTGAAACCGATATCAAACAATCGATACCTAGAAAACGGGCTATGAATATTGATTCCTAGGTATTGAATCAAGGTATCGATTCTAGAGTATTGATTCCAAAGCATCGACACCTGTCGATACTTTACCGATTCTAGTACTCAGAATCGATACCGTGCACACAACTGCTGCATCGCTAAGTATCGATACCTCGATTGGTAAGGCTACCCGACACCGAAAACGTCGGTATTGCCCAGCCCTAGTAGTAATGAATCTGCTCCATTGCAAAACAGTAGGCTCTGAAGCAGCTTTGTGACGGGTATATAACGAGCCATCGAAAAAATTTATAATTTTAGTAGACTGTGAAATTGGGTTGGTACTATAGCCTCTTCCACATAATGACACATTACTTGATGCTTGTCAGTTTCATTTGGTTTCAGGTTATGGCATTGAAATGATACTACAACAAAAAAGAAAACAAATAATTTATTTAATATCGAAATCATAATCAAAATTCAGAAGTTGTTGAAAATGTTGTCCATTTACATCTAAACACAAACCAACTCTTTTCCGCTATCCAGCAAAAACTTAAATATGCTCCACTTCTAGTTTTTCGACCGACGCTACCAGTCTCTCTGAATAACTTTACACAATTTGCCAAAACATTGTAAAAATCACTGTAGTCAAACACTAATTCAGGATATTCTTCACTAAAATCAGCCATGCATTCTGTAATTGAATACTGCCACTCGCCGTTTACTTTCACACCTGTACGGAAGTAACATTCGATAATTTTTGCTTTTTGTTCTATGTTCTATGTATTTTTTAAATAAATTTAATTTTCTTAATAAGAGTTTTGAAAAATTTGACACAAACTTATAGCTTCAATGTCAAATAAATGTCATTATATGGAAGTGGCTAAAGTACCAACCCAATTTCACAGTCTACTCCAATTATGAATTTTTTCGATGGCTCGTTATTATAGATACAGAATAAAAACGAAAATTATATTTCTTATTATTGTGTTTATAAAACATTTATAAAATCTATATACAAGTATTTTACAAATATAATGTGTCTTGAAGAAACTATTAGATCGTGTAGTTGTATCAATATACAATATACACATAATTAGCAAAAGATTTTAACACTTTTTCACAAATAGTCATTTTCCATCATACATTTTCCCAAAGCTCGTAGCCGTCTGATATATTCTGGTTCATTTTGGAATTCGGTGAAGAAAGTTACCGTATCGCTATTGCTAAATTCTTCTAAATCGGCTTCATCAAATTTGATAACTTCTTCCGTCTTTACCAACATGAGTTTAATAAGCAAAAAGCTCATCGCGAAACCATATTTGGAGTGTAATTTCCACTGATTCTGGAATACTGAGAGAGGATACAAGCGTTTAGGGTCGCTACCAAGACGTCCGATTTGATTGGATAGTTCGTCGTAGTATTCTGTCAAATAGAAATCTAATTTACTTAATGCGTCTTCATTTGCTATGGAATAAAAAAAGTATGAAATATCAAGTATTGGAGAGGATGCTCGTATGAATTGCCAATCTATGAGTATAACATCAGTTGGGTTTTCTTTTTCTTCCATCTGCAACAAAAGTAATAATTTCTAATTAAGTTTTCGATTTGAACTGAGAGATTGTAAGTGTAAGATTGGATTTCGAAGGTTTATGTATGCTCGTAGAAATTATTGGAGGCTAAATTTTTATTGGATTCACGTTTAAAATATCGAAGATTAATTTAAACTAATTTTCAAGTACGTAAATATATTTATTCTATTATTCATTAATTACTCGCACATAAAAAACATTGTACAAATTTTCAAAAAGGCGCCACCTTCCTTTTGTTTTTTTTTCCTTTTTACGGCCTCTTTTCTCCATTTTCAAATTTGTGTATTAAAAGATAGAATTTCGATACTGATAATTAATTTAAACAATAACAGTTTTTTTGTTAATTAAAATATGCTTAATTCTAAAATAAAGTTTTTAAACGCTCTTTTATATGACACAACCCTAAATATAAGTTTTAGCCTTACGCCTTACTAAGTGAAAAGTATAGTTTTTACATGAAAAATGCAATAATTATTTTAACATTCTAATAAGCTATATTAATATGAAATTCGATATAAATAATTGAATTTGTTAAGGATATTGATTGAATATATTAATTGTTGTTTTCTATTCCTATAAATGTGCAATGTGCAGGTGAAATGACAAGATAACATCAATATATATACATATATATATATATATATATATATATATATATATATATTGAAGGAAGAAGTTCCTGAGGATTCCAGCAAAACGATGTTATTATGAGTAGTTCTTTATTTCATTCAACCGATATTTCGCATCTTATCTCGGTATGCTTCTTCAGAGATCCGCATCCATAAATATGGATGATGTTTCCACAGGTATAAGTCTTTGTTCTTTTTGAAGCACGAGGTTTAACACACCTGGGTGTGCTATCATCTATATCATCTACGTGTTCTGTGTTGTCCATTTCATGTTTTATTTTATATTTTAAATTTTTGACATAATTTTGACTACATCCAGACTTGTTCTGTTGTTTGTGCTGCGACTGTTCGTGTGTGACTTTTAACCTCGTGCTTCAAAGAGAACAAAGACTTATACTTGTGGCGACACCATTCATACTTATGTTCTTAAGTTCAAATTTCAAAAACCCTGAAGAAGCATACAGAGATAGGATGCTAAATATCGGTTGAATGAAATAAAGAACTATACATAATAATATTGCTTTGTTGAAAAAAACATATATATATATATATATATATATATATAAATATAATATCTTCGTGACCTTGGTATGATAAGGTAAACTTAATAAGTCGGCGATTAAAAGTCTGGTTCATTACTTCAAAGTATATATATTTAAAACAACCCTACATGTTTCGGCAATATGCCTTTGTCAAGGGAATACAAAAAAAAATTTAAAAAATAATATATAATTTTTTTTTTGTATTCCCTTGACAAAGGCATATTGCCGAAACATGTAGGGTTCTTTTAAATATATATACTTTGAAGTAATGAACCAGACCTTTAATCGCCGACTTATTAAGTTTACCTTATCATACCAAGGTCACGAAGATATTATATATATATATATATATATATATATATATATATATATATAATTATTTCGTGACCTTTGTATGTTATGGTAAATTCAATTTGTTGGCTATTTAAGGTCTGGTTTTACTTCAAAATATATATATTTAAAACAACCCTACATGTTTCGGCAAATGACGCCTTTATCAAGGAATATAAAATATAAATGACAGTATATTAATGTCATACATTTGAGTTGTTATGGATAAAATTATTCAAAGATACATTTCAATTGAATAATAATATAATGTATAGAATCCACGGTTGGCTCTTGGTGAAACAATGAATAATTTACTAAAGAAAACACTCGGTATATTTGTTTCACAAAATATATTTATTTATTAAATCTTTAAAAACTAAAATATAAAGTACACTTCTACCACTATTTATGAGTTTTTAAATGACTTTATTACGGCATCTATCGTAGGGGTGTTGAAAAAATCTACTTGTGTATTTGTGACATGTCTATTAAGATTTATGGCTTTTTTAATTTCTAATATTTCGAGGAAGTCGAGTCGTTTTCTCTTATTGCAAGTATGTAAAAGTTTAAAATTATTGGTGTTGAAAAGATGTGTATTTTCAATGCAATGTTCCGCGAATCACGTATTCATATTACCATACAGAATCGACCTTCTATGCTCTTTAATACGTTCTTTTATTGAGCGTCCTGATTGGCCGATGTATATCGCATCACAATCACTGCAACTTAATTCGTACAAACCTGATTTATTTATTTATTTATTTTTTATTAATAATAAAGAAAAAACAGAATTGTGTGATAAATCAGGTGTGTACGAATTAAGTTGCAGTGATTGTGATGCGATATACATCGGCCAATCAGGACGCTCAATAAAAGAACGTATTAAAGAGCATAGAAGGTCGATTCTGTATGGTAATATGAATACGGGATTCGCGGAACATTGCATTGAAAATGCACATCTTTTCAACACCAATAATTTTAAACTTTTACATACTTGCAATAAGGGAAAACGACTCGACTTCCTCGAAATATTAGAAATTAAAAAAGCCATAAATCTTAATAGACATGTCACAAATACACAACTGGATTTTTTCAACACCCCTACGATAGATGCCGTAATAAAGTCATTTAAAAACTCATAAATAGTGGTAGAAGTGTACTTTATATTTTAGTTTTTAAAGACTCTTTGACAATGACTGAAAAGTCGAAACATATGTTAGAGATTTAATAAATAAATATATTTTGTGAAACAAATATACCGAGTGTTTTCTTTAGTGAATAATAATCAATCATGCCTTAGTATTCTAAAATAGATAGACAACAAAATAATAACTCATGTCTTGCGTTTCCCTGTTTTTGTTGTCTATCTATTTTAGAATACTAAAGCATGATTTATTATTATTCAATTGGAATGTATCTTTGAATAATTTTATCCATAGCAACTCAAATGTATGACATTAATATACAGTCATTTATATTTTATATTCCTTGATAAAGGCATCATTTGCCGAAATATGTAGGGTTGTTTTAAATATATATATTTTGAAGTAAAACCAGACCTTAAATCGCCAACAAATTGAATTTACCTATATATATATATATATATATATATATATATATATATATATATATATATATATATATATATATATATATAGATAAAATAAATTAAAATCGGGTAAGCGGTCTGTCAGTTAAAAAACTCCTTTATTAAATAACCCTATATTTCGCAACAAAATGTGTTGCTTCTTCTGGGGATAAAAATGTAGAGTTGAAAAATAATAAAATTGACGTACAAAAAAAATAAAAATGATTAGATTATTAATCTAATCATTTTTATTTTTTTAAGTTTGTAGTTTAAGATAGTTTAGTTCATGAAAAACATTAATTAACGAATAGAACAATTGGTAAGTTTAGTTATAAAAATTTTTCATATAAAATATTATTAAAAACATAATTTTTTGTTCCTTTACAGTTTACATATATGTACAAACTTGATAAAGACTAATAATTAATAAAAGTCGAAACGTCGTTTTCAAAAATAAATTTGTTTGATTTCATCAAAAGTCGATAAAACCAAAAAATATATATACATACAACACTATATTCAATTTATGATGTCTTTTTATTTTATTCCAATATTTCACACTTACTTCAGTGCTATATCAGGGATACTAAGATAAAATATAGTAAGGAAATTAGATATAGGTATACAAAACAAAATGCTAACCTACAAAAAAGTGACTCGTGTGTGGAAAAACTACACAATTAAACATAATAACACATCACCATAGTTTGTCTAAGTTAAATATTCTAAAAGCATATCAAATGGCTAATAAATATAGGGATATCAGTACAATATCTTAGCAATGGTTTACACTAATATTCTAATAACAAATGATAATTTTGACAGTTATCCGTACATACTAGAGAATTGGCAACGCCATCTATTGTGTATAAAAATAACTAGACTACTGTAAAACTGAGTAGATTACTTTTAAATAACGGGTGTTCAGAAACATTCGAAGTCAAGTGGGCTCTGAACAAAAAATCGTATATCTTTACTTAAGTATCTGATACTAATTTGATAACCTATAAAATTGTATTAAGTAAATGTATCAATCTATCTCAGACATGACTTCATATTTTCAAGGACTACTTTGACTTCGAATGCTTCTGAATACCCGTTATAATTACCGATCTAATAATTTTGAATAAATTATGTTTAAATTTTGTATATCCAACCTGAAATTCATATTTCTTCCGTTATTATTAATATGAATCATTTCCAAAATTTGCCTAATTGTTTTGTTACTATTAGAACTTACGATAGATGTATCTTCAAAACGCGGATTATGATCAAGTTCCAACATATGTTTGGCTAAAGCGCATCTAGTTTTTCCTGTTCTGATGTCACTCTTGTGTAAAGTTAGTCCTGTGATAACGCAATGCAATTTGTGTGTATGCAAACAATCTCAACCAGGTCACAGCCTCGTTCCCGTAACGCAAGTGTAACGCGTGTTACAAATACGTCCTCGCTCACGCGAGTTGTTTGCAAACACAAGCTGCATGTCAGGGTTGTATAATATTCCCTAAGTAGTACGAGGATGATCTGATGGATATATAACGAGAGTAATGCAAGAGACAGACATTCACAGATTCACAGTCACGTTCACATATTCAGTCTTAAACAAGAGTCAGATTCTTAACCAGAATCATGTCCTCTTTTATACTCTCTTTAGATAGACAGTAATAATATTAATGATAAGTATATCATAATGTATATAAACGTTATCCAGTTTTAAGTGTTAAATATTAATTATACGATGTTACCCAAACTTCGTGAGTGTCTTACTTTACCATAAGTCGCCCTACCTGTTATCCCGTGGGCTACCCAAGGGCCCAACATCACATGGCGATTCTGCCTACCTACGGCTCAGGACCATTCTGCCAGTCAATTAAGACTGCAGGGAACATGTAGGAAGCCGGAACGGACCAAGGAAGGAAAAACCTACAGTGTAGCAGGTCAAGATCACGAAATGGGCAATTACGCGACGAAGGAAGAGGTAATCATCGCTGGCAATGACGCCAACATAAAATTATTAATAAAAGCTCGCAACCCTAGCACATTAAGCGACGCGATTCAGGAGGCTGCAAACGAACAGATACTCAACCCCGCAAGCAATGCAATTTATCATTTCTCAAGAAAAGCTACGTTTAATAATTCAAAAACTACGTTTAATCATGCACAAGCCAAAGACAATCGGTACCGAAGATATAGGCAAACTAACAACGATAATAGACGAAGAAATTTTCAACATAACAATACACATGGCAATTATAATCAAAATTATAGAAAGAAATTTGTAAGGCGCGACAAACGCGATAGCCGCGACAGAGTATTCGCTGTATCATCAAACGCGACCCAGCGCGACGATAATAACGATAATCAATTTTTTCGAAGAGTAGTCAACTAAAAACAGATTCCAGTCAACATTTTTTTAACCTCGACGGTTTAACATATATTAATTCATATTTCAATAATAAAGACAATCTATTTCTAGTTGACACCGGTGCTTCGATAAGTGTTATATTTTTAAATTCTATTTATACAAACATAATTGTTGATAAAACACAGAAGGTAAACATAGTCGGCATCAACGGCAAAACACAAACAAACGGATCCGCTTTCATTACGCTAAACCCAGGCGAGGCCAAGGTCAGGCACAAATTTGCAGTATTAGACAATGTAAACAATAACAAATTTATAGGTATCATCGGTTCCGACATACTTGCCAAATACAACACCGTTATAGACTACGAGAAATATAATATTACGTTTTCAATTGAAGGTCAGCAAATTACATTACCAATGCATTCCGACGAGAACACGGTTGTTAATATTCCGCCTCGTTGTGAAATAATCAAATATTTTAAAGTAAGTACGTGTAGCGATTGTGTAGTTTCCCAGAAGGAAGCTGCCCCAGGTATATTTATAGCAGGCTCTGTTGTAACCCCAAAAAATGGTTTAGTGCCCGTAAGAATATTGAATACAAGAGATAGCGACGCGACATTGAAGAACTTCGCTCCTACGGTAACAGACCTTGATAAATACAACGTCTGCAGTTTCAGGTGTAATGACACTAAATCAGTCGAACGCGTCGACAAAGTTTTACAAACAGTAAACACCTCACATCTAAACAAAGAAGAAAACATTACGATGCAAAAAATTATCGCTAAGTATTGCGACGTGTTTTTCCTTGATTCAGATAAGCTTACGCACACGAACATATACAGGGGAGACATACAGGTTAACCCGCAGATAAATCCGATATATTCTAAACCCTATCGATTGCCACATTCGCAAAAACATGAGATCGACAGACAAGTAGAGAAACTTTTGTCGATGGCATTATAGAAAAGGCAAAGTCACCGTGGTCATCCCCACTATTATTAGTTCCCAAGAAAAAGGATAAGGACGGAAACCGGAAGTGGAGGATAGTGATCGACTACCGCTTGTTAAATAAGCAGATAGTCGATGACAAATTCCCATTGCCATCAATCAACGAGATCTTAGACTCGCTTTCAGGCGCAGTCTATTTTTCTCATTTAGATTTAGCACAAGGCTATCACCAGATAGAATTAGAGCCCAAAAGCCGTCCCTACACAGCATTTACTACCGGCAAAGATCAATACCAAATGTGTCGACTTCCAATGGGACTAAAAACAAGTAGTAGCGCTTTTTCTAGAGCCATGACAATAGCAATGTCAGGACTTAATTACGAACAATGTTTCATATATCTTGACGATCTCATAGTTTTCGGCAACAATCTCCGACAACACAATCTGAATTTAGTTAGAGTACTGGAACGGCTAAGAAAGGTTAATCTTAAACTTAACCCAGGCAAATGCGATTTTTTACGAAAGGAAATTTTATATTTGGGACACGTCATTTCGGCGGAAGGAGTCTCACCCGACCCTTCCAACATAAAAGCCTTAATGGAATACACGGTTCCTAAGAACGCAAAAGACGTAAAACGATTTGTCGCATTCGCCAACTATTATAGACGTTTCATTCCAAATTTTGCCAACATCGTGAATCCATTGAACAACCTTACAAGGAAAAATGTGATTTTTACATGGTCCGATGTGGAACAAAAGGCATTCGAAAAGCTCAAGCTAGCCCTACAGACACCACCAGTTTTGCAATATCCAGATTTCGATGCGGATAACATGTTTACTCTAAAAACAGACGCATCCGGCTACTCAATTGGTGCAGTGCTATCCAACGGCAACGACAGGCCAATCGCTTATGCCAGTCGATCCCTAAACAAAGCGGAAAGGAACTACTGCACAATTGAAAAAAAGTTATTAGCCGTGGTTTGGGCAGTGAAGCATTTCAGGCCTTACTTATATGGTCGAAAATTCAAGATCTTCACAGATCATAGGCCATTAGTATATTTGTTTGGAATGACCAACCCGTCTAGCCGTCTTACGAAATTCAGATTAGTGTTAGAAGAATACGATTTTATCATCAATTACGTTAAGGGTTCAGAGAACGTAGTTGCAGACGCCTTATCACGGATAGAGATAGATTCCAACGACTTGAAGGAGGTTAGTAATGGGATTAATGACAGCATTTTTGTTACGACTAGAGCTCAGTCAAGACAGGTAGCTGCCGATCACACCATTACGAACCCAGCAGTCACAGAATCCACCGGCTCCAGGGTAGGCCACCCCGGGGTTGTGGAACTGTTGAAAAGGCCAGCGGGATCTATCGAACTCCGAGTGATAGACAAGGCGAGCTTCAATTCCCTCCAACGTCGTAACGGAACAAGCATGCGTTCCAAGGAAGTATTCCTATACGACGAAGATGCTCTCACAATTTTTATGAAGGAGACTGTAGTTACAATGAGTCCCCAGCAGTACATGCGCTTATTGGCTACACTCCAGGAGTTCTGCGCAGGACACGACATACAGGAAATATGTATAGTCAAAGACAATTCCAGGAACAGCGACTTCCTGAGAAATTTTATTCCATGGAAGAAGAGAGAGCCAAACGATTTAAAGATAAACGTAATAGGAGGAGTGGTAAGAATTGAAGACTACGAAACACAGCAACTAATCATCAACGATTATCATATGCTACGTACAGGAGGACACGGAGGAGTAAACCGAACATTTAACCAGATCAAAAGGTTTTATTATTGGCCAAAACTAAAGCACGACATCGAATCATTCGTGAAACGGTGTAGTGATTGCCAAAAACACAAGCACTCAATACCAAACAAAGAACCAATCAAGGTAACGACCACATCGTCATACGCTTTCCAAAAGATTTTTGTAGATCTAGTAGGTCCATTAAACCAAGACCACGAGGAGAACAAGTACATCTTGACACTCCAATGCGAACTAACAAAATTCGTGGAAGCATATCCTATTCAAAGCAAAGAAGCTGCCACAGTAGCCAGAGCCCTGGTCGAGAATTTTATATTAAGATACGCTATTCCCGAACAGATAGCTTCCGACCAAGGAACAGAGTTTATGGCTGCAGTTTTCAAGGAAACTTGCTCACTGTTAGGAATACAGCAATTGAGATCAACTGCTTACCACCACGAAACGTTAGGCGCATTAGAGAATACACATAAGAATCTCGGAGCGTATCTACGAATCCAATTAGATAACCATAAAGACAATTGGTCGACTTGGATACCTTATTGGTGCTTTGCGTTTAATAACACAGTGCATACTGAAACCAAATATACACCGCATGAGTTAGTTTTCGGTAAACACAATCCCCTACCTTCATCAATAACGAACGCGATAGAACCGCTATTCAATTTTGAAAATTACGCCGCAGAAATGAAATACAGACTCCAGACAGCCCTGCACGATGCGAAACATAATTTGATCCTATCGAAAGTTAAGAGGCAAGAAAAGTTAAATAGGAATCGCAGGCCCACACACTTTTGTGTCGGCGATCAGGTCTTAATAAAAAACGAAGCAGGGAATAAACTTGAGTCACTGTATAACGGCCCCTTTATAGTAACTGAAACAGACAAGCCGCCAAACATAACAGTTTGCATAAACGGTAAAGACACCGAAATACACAAAAACCGCCTTAAGCATTATCACGCCTAAAAGCAAATACAAATATGTCAGTTAGTATAAGTGTTAGAATAAGTGTAAATATGTCAGTAGGAAATAAGAAACTTGTATACATGTAATAAATAAGCAACTATTTTTAAGGTTAATAGTATATGTCATATTTTTAGTGATCACCGTACTACAAGAATAAGAAAGGTATAGATTTTAACATAAGAAAAACAAACACCTCAGCGTTATTTTTCTTAACCCCCAGGAAGGGTGGTGTGATAACGCAATGCAATTTGTGTGTATGCAAACAATCTCAACCAGGTCACAGCCTCGTTCCCGTAACGCAAGTGTAACGCGTGTTACAAATACGTCCTCGCTCACGCGAGTTGTTTGCAAACACAAGCTGCATATCAGGGTTGTATAATATTCCCTAAGTAGTACGAGGATGATCTGATGGATATATAACGAGAGTAATGCAAGAGACAGACATTCACAGATTCACAGTCACGTTCACATATTCAGTCTTAAACAAGAGTCAGATTCTTAACCAGAATCATGTCCTCTTTTATACTCTCTTTAGATAGACAGTAATAATATTAATGATAAGTATATCATAATGTATATAAACGTTATCCAGTTTTAAGTGTTAAATATTAATTATACGATGTTACCCAAACTTCGTGAGTGTCTTACTTTACCATAAGTCGCCCTACCTGTTATCCCGTGGGCTACCCAAGGGCCCAACATCACAGTCCCGTAGAGAGCCAATTATCCGTCAGCCGATGTATACTTTATCACAACTCGAACAAAGTATAGGGTAAATAACATTGTTTTTATATTTAAAAGTTATTCTATCTTTTTAGTTGAGAAGAAGTTATTTACAGTTAATTTGTTATAGGTAACCGAATTTAACATTGTCAAACTTTAGAATTCGTGACAATGTAATAACCTAATTGAGTAATGTTTTGTACTACTTGACGTAGTCAAGGTGCGGCCCCGGTCTTATTTGTATTGTATTCAAAAACATGACCTCGGTCCATCTGATTTACATACACAAGCGTTCTCAATTACAAGTTACACACTTTCACCACTTGTTGATAGTAAAGTAAGGACATAGTCAAAAGGAGGACACTCTAATGTATATAAGACGTTCCATCAGGGAGTCAGAGATCAGACATAGTTAGATATACAGTACGACATAGCGAGCGTGAGATAGAACCCTCCTTTCGACTACTGTCAATATTATTAATTATGTAAATAGTAAACGTTATATCGTTATAAGTGTTATTTAATTATACGATGTTATACCAACTTTACCTGCCTATTACTTAATGCATCAACGCATCTGCGTACCAACGCAGCGGTGTGGCCCCGCAGGACCGGGCTACATTACAACAATGTTAAATTCGGTTACAGCTTCCACTTATTTAATTAAAAAAAAATATATTCGAAAGTTTGATATATTTTTATAGACTGAAAAATTTTCTATAAATTAAGGCAGTTCGAACAAATGTCAATGAGTCATGAAATAATAATATAAATTATGTGTTGATTATGTGTTGATTAAAAATTGTTTTTAAATTTCTTTGAATTTTCGAGGTTATATTTTGTATATGTAAATAATGACAAAAAGTATAATGGATAGTAAAAGGAGGCATTTAATATGTGCCAGTTAATAAATATTATCCATAATTAAGTGCGTAATGAGCAGTTAGTGATTAAAAATAAACGAATATATAAATAGGATAAATTTACCGGAGGGCAGTTTTGAATAATTGGAATATCAAACTTGAAAAAATACTTAGAGTTTAGTACATTTTGAAAAAGGATATGGGAATAAGAGAAAAAAGATGTGAGAAAAGAAACGGTGTGGCTGTGTAATTATCTCTGGAACATCACCCGTGTAATGTAGTTAAGATTCTACCGAAGCGTTGGATCCGTTGCATCCGACTTCACATTACACACGGGAAAACTTACAATATATCTGCCATATAGGTACATAGATATTATATCAAAGTATAGTTTATTTCAAATTATAAGAATATAACTTTGAACGGTTCTAATGCTTTTATTTCACCACCTGCGGCAATAACTACCTGGCCGCTCAACTGCTGAGGTCCGTAATGACAAAATTTAAGTAAATTGTAATTACTGCAATTTAAATGGAATAAAATTTAATAATAATATCAGTACCAACAGTTGTTAATTTGAATATATAGTTATTTTATATAGTTAAATAGTCATTACTAGAGAACGGATGCAATTTCCATAAAACGCAATCGGCAATTGGAATTGTGTATAACGTCGCTGAGTACATCCCAGCTTAATTCAATGAAGTATTTGTTTGACTTACTTGGCCACCTGGTCGCAGCGATAACAATGGACAATCCAGCTATTGTATTCGGAGAATATATTCCATAAAACGCAATCGACAATTGGAATTGTGTATAACGTCGCTCAGTACATCCCGGCGTAATTCAATGAAGTATTTGTTTGACTTACTCGGCCACCGGATAAAAATGAACAACCCAGCTATTGTATTCGAAGAATATAGTCATGTGGTAAGAATGTCCGTTCTCTAGTCATTACATTACAATTTAGATGATATAAGTGCTTGTATTTATTAAACAAAATTTAAGGAAATATAGTTAGGAGAGTTGGTATATATTACATTTAATATTGAGTCTATTTATCATTTATTGTTAATCTTTACTGCTGTATACATATTTGATTTTTCTCTCTTTACTTAACGAACATGTGGCGACCTTTTCCTGAAAGTGTTAGTGATTATGATGTGGATAGTGATAATACTGTTGGAGAACGACAGAGAAAGCATATATCAGAAGATGCAAAACAGATAATTTTCAATGTCTATCATACCCTGATGGAAGAAAATAACGAACTACAAACCCAGAACATTCAACGAACGTCGCAATTAACAAAGGTGCCTTTTGGAACAATATATAAAATAATTAAGAATAACGCAGGGCCTCGAAAGCAAAGAAGTCACAAAGGAGCACCGAGAAAAATTGAAGAGTATGAAATTGATACCATTAGGCAGCAAGTATACTTCTTCTACAGAGGAAATGTTGTATCTACACTTGACTGCTTACTTAAAAGAATCAGTGATGAACCTATAAATATTCAGTGTTCTAAATCAACCTTGTGGAGGACGCTAAAGAAAGCTGGTTTCAAGTTTGGCACTATAGACAAACGTCGCACAATTATGGAAAGCCCGAGGTTACAGAAACTTCGATATGAATACTTAACGGCAATTAGAAGGTATAGATAGGAAGGACGATTCATATGTTATGTAGACGAGACGTGGTATGACACTCATGACACAATTTGCAAAGATTGGGTGGATAGTTCAAGTATGTGTCAGTTGGACGCCCCGCTTTCGAGAGGGAAGAGAATAATCATTCTTCATGCTGGGTCAGAAAAAGGATGGATCAGACAGCCGCTATTATCTGCTAAAAATATTAAATCCTAAAGTTTAGATTACCATGAAGATATGACCTCATCTTTATTTGAGGAATGGTTTTGTGACACTTTGCTGCCAAATTTACCAAAAGATAGTGTGATAGTGATGGACAACGCTCCGTATCATTCTCGACAGCAAACCAAAGTTCCTAAAAAATATAATAATAAGAAAGATATTAAAACATTTTTAGAAGCAAATGATTTATATTTTGAGGATCATTATACAAGAAACCAATTAATAGAGGTGATGAAGACAAAAGAATATTTAAAGGATTATTATGTGGATAACAGAGCCAAAGAAGCAGGACATACAATTTTGCCATACCATTGCATTTTCAATCCCATTGAATTGATATGGGCCCAACTGAAAAATACCATAAGACGAAGAAGTCAAACACCGAAATTTAGTGAAAGCAGTGTAACACACATAAAAAATTCTATGGAACATATAACTGCTGTAAATTGGAAAAATGCTGTTAAACACGCAATAGCAAAAGAGGACGAATATATGCGCATGTACAAAATAGTAGCACCTTCGATTATAAATTTGCAATACGATTCAGACACAGACACCGATTTGCAAGACGACTCAATCACAGATGATTTATGAAATGCGGTGACACATAAAATTTTTATTGTGTATTACAAATAAATTAGCTTTATATATCTATATGTATCCACTACACATGTTGCCACACGATTTGTGATTTTTTCTTTGTATATAAACCCAATGTACAGATATTTTTTATTATATACTTGAAATTAACAGCGTTTTATTATTATATTATAGGGCCCTAATTTATAGTCAATACGGCCCCTAGATTCATACGTTGCAAATAGGTAAATCGTACCCGTTTAATAAGGAGACCAGGTATAATAATTATCATCACAGAAGGTGGTGCAATAAAAGCATTAGAGCCGTTCAAAGTTATATTCTTATAATTTGAAATAAACTATACTTTGATATTTATGGTGTAAATGTTAATATAATTTTTTTATGCTCTTAAGATGTTTAATTTTAAATATTTAAACGACGTAAATTTTTTAAAAATGTCTTTTCCTAGTAAATTTAGTAATGTAATAAAACTTACCTCATATAGAAACATGATGTTATTACACCAGCAATCTCCTTGAATTAAAATTGAATATTCATTTAAATATTGTTCGACGTTTATTATAGTACTGAGCAGATCACCCAGATTACATTTTTCTAGTAAATCTTTATCAATTACAGGATCCAATTTTCTTAAACCATCACTGATCATGTCTTCTACCATTCTAATTATTTGCGAATTTCTTCCCTGCGACTGTGCTCCCATAAAGTCTTGATTTGCACCGGCTGCCAATTTATCATATCCTTCCCTGTCTTGATCTTTAAATGCGAAAGAGATAGCATGGAATTTCGCTAAAGTTTTCAAAACCAGCGAAATATGCTTATTGTTCATCGCATGTTGTTTTTCAAATACAGTAAATCCATTTTCTTTCAGGTCCTCTAAGGCGATCGTATTTTTTACTGAAGTACCGTAACATCTTGGTATATTTAGAAAACTATTTTCGATACATTTCCTCTCCAAAAATTTCGAATAAGCGGGATAAATCACGTTGTAGAAATGCGCTTCGTTGGAATAAAATTTTTTAACGGGCGTGTCTACAGTGTCTGGTATATCGAAAGAACACTTTACAAAGAGTCGAATTCTTTTATTTTCAGAAATTATGTCGACACTGACGTGCTTAGCCGCAAAACCATCACCCGCATCTGTACCAGGATAATATTTCACATCAGTAACTGATTTCCAATTATTTTTCGCAATAATGTCAGTTATTAGTTCTTTAACATCATCACTTACATTGAATTTAAACGACATTTTTGTTGTGTATTTGAAATATTTTCAAGTACACACAAATATATGTTTACTAATACACGCAAGTGTACGTGACTGTTAACTCAGTTGCAATGGACTGTGTAATACCAGTCTTTATTAATACTCTCATAACGTCGATCACCGTGACTAGTATTTCTAATCGCATAATAATGATATAATGACAGATCGGTTATCTTCGTAGGCTTGATATGGTGTAAACAACAATAATCGTATATTTGAATATTAGAAGAATACAAATTGTAAATACTAATGAGAGCAATGGTTAGAAATTTCAGAAACTTTAGAATTGATACGAAGATTAGTCAAATATTTTTTCATTCATTTTTCAATTATTATTATATACAAATTTTTACAAAATCAAAATTAATTATTTTGTAGGGGGGTTGTCTTAAATATATCTGGAAATGATGTAAAGAACACATACATTTTAACAAAAACAATTTGAGTCATACTTGAGTGAATAAAACCTTATCATTTGTATAAAATAAAAACATTTTTATTAATAGCGAAAATATTATTAAATATCATAAATGAAACGAAAGATTAAATTAAAACTGTTATCCTTGTCTGCCGTTGAGTTGAATTTTACATAATTTTATTGAACGTTTAATGTAGAAGATGCTTGCAAAAAATTAGCTGCACATATTTGCATTATTGGAAGAAATGTGTTTTTTTGGTATATTTCTTGACCGCAGCAGAATATGCAGAAGTGCATCCGTATATTTAACCCTCGACGTTACAACGAGTTATCACATTTGTCTTCAAACAGATAGTGATATCTTATTTATATTATCAAAACTAATATTATAAAGAGGAAACATTTGTGTTTTTGTATGTATGTTTGTAATGTTTTCACACAAAAACTACTGGACCGATTTCAAAAATTCTTTCACCATTAGAAAGCTGCATTTTCACTGAGTGACATAGGCTATATTACATTTTCAAAAAAAAAAAGATATCCCCAATAAAAATGCATTAATGTAACCCAAGGTGTGAAAAAATTAGTCACAAAAAATCTGCCATCGCGTACGCTGCGGAAACTATTGTTGATAGAACAAAAAAATGTTCTACAGTATTATAGAACGTATTAATATCTACAAAAAAGTCCGCGAAACCACATGTCCAACTACTGTAGTTATGCCACTATAACTACTTTTTTACATTTTAAAAGTTAATAAAAGTGCCGACAATAATCAAACCATATTATCCATACCTCTGTATTTTCCTTATCCCATTAAATGATATTTTATTAAAGACCATTTCCATACCAGTAAAATACTTTTTAAATTATTCAAATCGGACATTCCATTCAAAAGATATAAGAATTTAAAAATGTCAATCTAAAGAAAATAATGTTATAATATAATGTAGTAGTATAGCGATGGCCATATTCATTTTGTTTGTAATAAATTGACAATCGAAAAATTATAACTGGAATAAGAATAGTATTGGCAGAAGGAATTTAATAACAAGTTCAATGAGAATGAAAAGTAATAGGAAACAGGCACAGAGAAGCTGTTATAGAAAGAAGTTAAACATAAAGTGATATAAAATCCAAAAATTAAGGATCACAAGAAAGGAAGATTTAAGAGAATACACTCACTATTGTATTTATTCAAGGTAGTATCGAAGAAAAGAGAACATATACGATACAAATTTTATTAAAATAATTTAAATAACACTGAGATATTTGAAAGGTGACGTTTTTGAAGTAATTTCGACAATGTGTCAAAAGCCAAGTGAGAGGAACATTATTAAAATAGCGGGTTACATTGTTTATAAGTTATGTTAAATAACTAAATGGACTAAACAAAAAATGTAATCAATTCATCAGCTTTACAATTAAAAAAGGCGGAATAGGCAGTCAGGTGCCATTCCGCCTTTCCAGCAGGAGTGAGGAACCAAGCTACGCGGCGCAAATCACGGCGCCGCGCAATGCACACACCACTAGGACCGGTCCTGGGCGGTAACCTGGCTAGGCTGCTGTTAACAGCACACACATGTTCGACGTGTGTGCATCGCCTCCGCTTTTGCGGAAATCGTGATGGCACAAAGTGACCGTCGTCGACTAAGGTAGCCACTAAGAGTGTTGCCTCGGTTGGCGATGACCAACCCCGTGCAAGGTGCGCTTCGCTGGTCTGCGCCTTGCCTCGTTGGGGCGGGGGTCGGGCCGTCGAAGTACTGCTCGGAAAAGTAAAGAAGTTGCCGGGAAAGGGTTGGCGGCCCTACGCAACGGCTGGTTGTCCGATCTCTCTAAATTTACGCGACCGGTCACTAAACACACGCACGAGCGCACTAACATTCAAAACCCCTACACTTACGCGGTCACACAAATACAAAATCACACACCCAGAGAGAGACGCAAGCTGCCAGCAGCAACCAACACACAGGTTCATACCCAGAAAGAGACACAAGCTTCTGGCAGCGAACAATACATATTGCCATGAATTTTTCAACGAAGAAAGAATTAAAAGAAACCATAAAAGACAATATATTTATGTACACTTTATTTCAGAAAGATATTCATAAAAAGTTGAGATTTATATAAAAATGTATTATAATGTGTATTTTTGTCCACGACTGTAGGATGTAGGTGCCTGTGTGATGTTCGTAGTTCGCGCCAAGCTGGAAGTTGTAATAATATATAGATATATATATTGTTGTTATTTTGATTTATATTTTATGTTAGGTAGGGGTAGCTTCCTGTTTCCTGCTTCTTCATGCTTTTGTAATAACTCTGTACCAATACTATGTGTATGTACTACTTTACCAAGGTGATGGCCCCGGCACCAATATATTGTATCATAACGATACGGAGCGTATTATATCAATACGGCTTCGGTCCATTTGATTGCATACACAAGGCTATGGATCAGGGTTACACACTTGCAAATATTGACAGTGTTTAAGTAAGACATGGTCGAAAGAGGGATATATAAGACAATAAATTGAAGAGATAAGATAGTCACAATTAGACAGTCAGAACGAACAGCGAGTAAGTTATAGAACTCTCTTTCGACCACTGTCATATATTAATTTATTATCCATGTATATATTCTGTTAACTCGTTGTAAGTGTTGAATTAATTATAGTATGTTAAAACCACTCCGAACTCGTGTTATTTAATGACACACTCATTCTCGAACCTGCACCACAATGTGGCCGTAAGGCACAGCCACATTACATGGCGATCCTTGCTAGCCACTAAGGCACATTACCTGCCTTAGTTAACCAAGCCACATTACATGGCGGTCCTTGCCAGCCACTAAGGGCATAGGACATTACATGGCGATACTGCCTATCCACATCACTAGATGGCCCTGCCAGCCACCTAAGGCTGAAAGAAGACCAAGTGGAAATCTGGAACGAATCATGGAAACGGAAAGTTGGTAAACCACTAAAGAAAATGGACTACGCGATGGAAGAAGTCATTTCCATCTCCATCTCCAAGACCAAGCAGAAGCTCCTCACAGGCAAAAGAACGAAAGGAAACGAAAGAAGAAATACAGGTATTCCTTTTAAAATAAAGTTAAACAAAGGCAAATATACAGTGTAAAAAGTGAATGAACAATGCAAGACTTTCGCATACATAAACAGTGTACATTTCGTTAGTTAAAATGTTTGTTTGTATTGTAAAGAATAGTAATATTAGTTTAATGCATATACACAATATTAATAATTCCTGCCTACGCAAACAAAATGCAGAAGTGGCAAACAGCGTACCACCGTTTCTTTTAAAGGTCAAGTGTACGAAAACTAAAGTAATTGTAAAAGCATTAAATTATGGCCGAGAAATTCAGATTTAAACCTGTCGAAAGTTTGTTATTCAATATACGCGAGAATGTAGAATTTCATACATTTTTTTGTTGTTAAAACCGCCTGCCTAAAAACAGAAAAAATATGTTATATTTTTCACAAGTTCATTTACGTTCAATGCATATACAAAATGCATACGTTTTATTTTTGAATAGGCGCTACACACAAGTATAGTATTTTAAAATTGTTTATTTAAGCAAGTTTATAAACAATAGCATGTATATTTAAACTAGTCGCGAATAAATAAACATCGAATTAAAATAGAATATGTGCAGTTTAGAAATCCACAATGCCAAGTTCATAAAAATGCAAGACATCATTTATTTCTAAATGATTACACTTCGTGACATTGAACAGAAAATATTGTTGACGCATTCAAAAAGTTTCGCAAATAAAAGAGAATTAATATTAAATAAGAGATCAATATACGAGGAGTATTATATAAATTTTTATATACAAAGAATTCCAAAAAACTTGTCACAAACGCCTTAACACTAACAGGAGTTGATTCCAATGATGAAAAGGTTAGTAACGGGACGACCGATAGCATCCTTATCACGTCAGGTACCCAATAGACGACAGAGACCTATCGATTGTACCTTTACGAGACCGACAGCAGGTACAGTTTCCACCAACCCCAGGACTGATCATCTTAGAGGTATGGAACTGTCGGAAACGAAAACCAACCGAATCAAAGAATTTTAAGTGACGAGAAAGGCAAAAATCTTCAATTCGCCCCTAAATCGTAAGGAAGCAAGCATGCGCTTCGAGGAAATGGTCCAATACGACGAAAACACTCTCATAATTTTTTTTTTTTAGAGAATACAGTTTAGCAAAAGTGTGTTTTGTTAACTGCCCTCTAATTTTCTGTATTGAAGATAAGGACGTTACAGTGTAAGGGAACTTCAGCAGTACGTGCCCCCTCACTGTAGTCTAGAATAAGATTCACAGAATAGTTCTGCGCGGAACATGACATACACGGAATATGTGTTGTCCAGGGAAATACACAAGTGCGTGATTTCCAAGAATTAATAATTTTTGCCATAGAGCAAGAGAGAGAGTTGAATTATATTTAAATGGATATGAAGAAAGGGAGCGCACAAAATTGAAGACAAACAATCAAGTATAAAGAATCGAAAACAAACGATCTAAAGCAAAAAAGTTTAAGACAAACAAGCGAACATGAAGAATTCAAGACAGAGAATCGAATGCGAAAAATTAAAAATTAGAAGCAAGAATTGCAAATACGAAGTAAGTCAACTATTATATATATACGAATACATGTTATGTAGACAGAATTTAAACACACTTGAGATAGCGTACAACGGCCCAGTTAGAATTTAAACCAGTCATTTACCAGTTAAAATTTAAATTTTTTTTTGTTAACATTTACAGTTAAAATTTACTATCTACAATTTACCAAATTAGAATTTAAAATGTACTATTTACCATTTTTTTTATCATCTAGACTTTAAGATTTACTATTTGACCATGTACTATTTGATTGTAATAGGTTTCAAATCGTTTTAATCTTAGTAACTTTAATAGTACAAGGATTTTGTTGTAATTTTGTAATTTCATTAATTTAGCTAATGTATATTATATTTTCAAATAGAAAATAAGGGAAACTAGTAGATATAGGAATCCACAGTGAAAGAAAAAATCAAACACACTCTGTTGTTTTTTCTTTTCTACCGGATGGCAGGTGTAATAACTCTGTACCAATACCATGTGTATGTACTACTTTACCAAGGTGATGGCCCCGGCACCAATATATTGTATCATAACGATACGGAGCGTATTATATCAATACGGCCTCGGTCCATTTGATTGCATACACAAGGCTATGGATCAGGGTTACACACTTGCAAATATTGACAGTGTTTAAGTAAGACATGGTCGAAAGAGGGATATATAAGACAATAGATTGAAGAGATAAGATAGTCACAATTAGACAGTCAGAACGAACAGTGAGTAAGTTATAGAACTCTCTTTCGACCACTGTCATATATTAATTTATTATCCATGTATAATATACATGGAATATATACATTGTATATATTCTGTTAACTCGTTGTAAGTGTTGAATTAATTATAGTATGTTAAAACCACTCCGAACTCGTGTTATTTAATTACACACTCATTCTCGAACCTGCACCACAATGTGGCCGTAAGGCACAGCCACATTACATGGCGATCCTTGCTAGCCACGAAGGCACATTACCTGCCTTAGTTAACCAAGCCACATTACATGGCGGTCCTTGCCAGCCACTAAGGGCATAGGACATTACACTTTAGAAACTGGGTAGTTTTTATGCAGATAGGTTGTGTTATTTGAAATTGGATAAAACTTAATTTTATTCAAATTTAAAAATTTTGGTTAATTACGGTGTGTGTTTTTGATAGTGTTTTGATGTGATTAAAATTCATTTACGTATTTGTTTACGAGTTTTTAAAACTTGTAATTTGAATTAAATGACCTATCTGGAGTCTCTCTTATAATAGTTTTTGTGACGTGACGTATACAAAAAATGAATGTATGTATATTTTAATATTATATTTACGTATTTAGAAATAAGTGTGTTACAATAAGGAGCTCAGTAAATTTGATAATTCTAGTTTATAATATTTTGTAATCAGAGAAGATATTAAGAAAACTTATCAGTCTGTTTTTTTTTTAGTATAGTTTTTTTTGTTCATATAAATTATTGTAATGTGTTAGAAAGCGGGAAAACTTATTTGGTACATGCTTGATTTTTGCGCATGATCAATTTTGGATGCGTGCGAAAAATAGAGAAAAGTTCTATTTGACGTTTGATTTGAGGGGGTAATGTAATTGATGACAGCTGATAAATTTTGTTTATATTTATATTTAAATCTTTGTTCGGGATTCATTTAAGAGGTTTTTTATCTAGTGTACCAGTCACATTTTACACAAGTTTTCCTCTAAGTTTGCGGCGAAATAAAGTCATAATCCTACCTTATACTTGATAAGGTAGAATTTTTCTTTTTTTTTTTTAATATTATATGTATGTGGCGTTGATGCTAGTTGTATTTCTTTATCTAATGCCTGTTGTTTTAATATATCTGATGCCACACACCCTATGAAGGTAGCCCTGAAGATCGAGAGCTCAAGGAAGGCGACCCAACTGAGTCTAGTTCGGAACTGCTATCGTGGATTGTGAACTCAATTAAATTAAGCAATAAACATCACAATTCATAGCATAAATTTGGCAAACCCAACGTGGGGCGAAGATAGAGAAAAGTCAATAATTTGACGTACGCCAACGTGGGATACGAAAAAAGAGCGATATTGATGACGTAAATCAACATAAGGCGAACAAAGGAAGAAGTAAATCAACGAAAAGCGAACGAAGAGATAATGGATCAAATTGTGGCAAGAAATAGCAACAATCAAATAAATAAAGAAGTTATAATAAGTGAAAGTAAAATAGTACACGAGGTAACACAAATAAAAGAAGAAATGGAACAAATTAGAAGAGAGAATGAGGAAGAGATGATGAAAGCTAATTTGGAGAAGATGTATGGGGAAATAAAACAGCTCCAGTAGATAGGAAATGGTCTCGAGGATGAGGTTAAAAGTAAAGCAGAAGTCAAAGAAGGAGTCGACGATGAAATTGGAGGAACAAATAATCAAATAGGGGTAAGAAAAGAATTTATATTAGATAAAATTAATTTTAAAACTAATGAGATAAGCGAGTTAGACATAATTAGAAGAAATTCTAATTTAGAATGTCAGATGATTAATAGTAATGATGGTAAAATGATAAATGAAGTAAATAAAATGGTAAATGGAAAAATAAATCAGGCAGTTGTCATTAACACTATTAATGATAAACAAATAAAAGATAAAAGTAAAGTGGCTTCTCCAAACGGAATTTATAATTATAATTGAAATAATTAAATAGTAAATAAATATAATGATCACTGTAATTATATTTTAAAACACAATTTCTTTTCAAATTGTGAAAATCATATTAATGTCAACAATTATTTTATAAAAAGAAATACTTTGAAAATTATGAACTATAAGAGTAATAGATTTAAGATAAATAGACCCACATTTAACATTAGAATAAAGGTAAAGATGAAATTAAATCAGAAATTGTTTACAGTCGGATATTTTAGTTAGGCCCAACATAAAATTAATAAAGATGTTGTATACTATTAAAGATGAATATGCGAGAAACAATGATTTTTGCCTTTGTTAAATTTATTGGGAATTCGATGTAATAGAGGATTTATAAAAAGTTTGGAAAAGTTATAGGATTTGATTTATGATATTGAAATAAATTTAAACGTAGGATGGATATTGAAATTAAATTATTATAAGAAGAGGAGTAATATAAGGTATTTCGATAATTATGATAAAGTATTTTGATAATTATGGTTATAGAAAAAGTATACGAAAATAAAAATTTGTTTACGAAATTCGTCGAGATAATAAAAAGTTGTATGATGTATTTGAATGAAAATAAAAGTTTGTTTACAAAAATTCGTCGATAATGAAAAAGTATATTATAGTAGCTATGGTTATAAAAAGTTATTATGATAAAAATATAGATATATATATATATAATAAAATAAAATTATGGTGATAATGAATAAATTTATAAAAAGAATTGTTGGCATGTTAAAAGGAAAATGATTATGATATTTGATTATGATGGTTAACGAGTTTTGGATTAGATTGATTAGGTAATGATCAGGATTAAGCAAAGTTTGAATATACAGGATGAGTTTAATAATAAAAAATTATTGTTGATGAAGTTGGAAATAAATTAAATTATCTGCGAATATTAAAGTTTATTAATTATGGGAATTGATTTATAAGGATATATTAAAATAATATAGAAGAAGATAAGGTGTTGGAAGAAGAAATTAAAGTTATGATATGGGTTTATTATTATTGTTGTTGATTAATGATTATGAATTTGATTGTTATGATGATTTGATGTATGAGGTGTTGATATTATGCTTTTCTTTTATTTATGAAAATTAATTGGAGTTACCCATGTCCAGGAAATCGAGGAAGTGCTCGAATATACTACGATGATGACTGTTACTTCGGCGTGTTCCTTCGTCTACGATGCATGTAACGAAGCCTATTCAAATTATGTCCAGTCAAAATGACATAAATTAATTATGTCAAGCAAAATGGCATAACCAATATAAAATGTCTAAAGTTAAATAAGACATTGTTTTTAAAAAAATTTGTAAAAATATGGAGATGCTGTAGTTTGTTCGCTGCTACGTTGCACCAGGAGAAGGATGACCCTGCTGGACAGCAATGCAACATGTTAGTGCGGGGAAGAATGACAGAATGCGATACTGTCGTAAGTGAAAGTGCGGAAAATTATCCTTGAACAAAGCCTAGAAATGTCCTAACTTTTTTTTCGCATAATTTTGGGGAGATGCCATGAATTTTTCCCCGAAGAAAGAATTAAAAGAAACCATAAAAGACAATATATTTATGTACACTTTATTTCAGAAAGATATTTATAAAAAGTTGAGATTTATATAAAAATTTATTATAATGTGTATTTTTGTCCACGACTGTAGGATGTAGGGGCCTGTGTGATGTTCGTAGTTCGCGCCAAGCTGGAAGTTGTAATAATATATAGATATATATATTGTTGTTATTTTGATTTATATTTTATGTTAGGTAGGGGTAGCTTGCTGTTTCCTGCTTCTTCATGCTTTAGAGACTGGGTAGTTTTTATGCAGATAGGTTGTGTTATTTGAAATTGGATAAAGCTTAATTTTATTCAAATTTAAAAATTTTGGATAATTACGGTGTGTTTTTGATAGTGTTTTGATGTGATTAAAATTCATTTACGTATTTGCTTACGAGTTTTTAAAACTTGTAATTTGAATTAAATGACCTATCTGGAGTCTCTCTTATAATAGTTTTTGTGACGTTACGTATACAAAAAATGAATGTATGTATGTATATTTTAATATTATATTTACGTATTTAGAAATAAGTGTGTTACAATAAGGAGCTCAGTAAATTTGATAATTCTAGTTTATAATATTTTGTAATCAGAGAAGATATTAAGAAAACTTATCAGTCTGTTTTTTTTTGAGTATAGTTTTTTTTGTTCATATAAATTATTGTAATGTGTTAGAAAGCGGGAAAACTTATTTGGTACATGCTTGATTTGCATGCTTGATGATCAATTTTGGATGCGTGCGAAAAATAGAGAAAAGTTCTATTTGACGTTTGATTTGAGGGGGTAATTTATATTTATATTTAAATCTTTGTTCGGGATTCATTTAAGAGGTTTTTTATCTAGTGTACCAGTCACATTTTACACAAGTTTTCCTCTAAGTTTGCGGCGAAATAAAGTCACAATCCTACCTTATACTTGATAAGGTAGAATTTTTCTTTTTTTTTTTTGAATATTATATATGAATATTATATATATATATATATATATATATATATATATATATATATATAATATATATATATTATATATATATTGAATATTATATAATATGTATGTTGATGCTAGTTTTATTTCTTTATCTAATGCCTGTTGTTTTAATATATCGGGTGCCACACACCCTATGAGGGTAGCCCTGAAGATCGTAAGCTCAAGGAAGGCAGCCCAACTGAGTCTAGTTCGGAACTGCTGCCCCTGGATTGTGAACTCAATTAAATTAAGCAATAAACATCACAATTCATAGCAATATGTTCACACCTTGCTATCTATTTTTTGGAATACTAAGGCATGATTTATTATTATTATTGGAATGTATCTTTGAATAATTTAAACCATAGCAACTTAATTATTTGACATTTATATTCTGTCATTTATATTTTGTATTCCCTTGACAAAGGCATCATTGCCGAAACATGTAGGGTTGTTTTAAATATATATACTTTGAAGTAATAACCAGACCTTTAATCGCCGACTTATTAAGTTTACCTTATATATATATATATATATATATATATATATATATTAAGCTGGTTCTTCTGTTATAATTTATGCGAACAAACAAGTCTTTAATAATTATAGTTTAAATTATTCAAATATTAAAGCATATTAAATAAAACTATGTCTTATCGCGACATCTAGGTTACAATAACAACAGTAGGGTTATCTTTCATGTAGTAATCTACTATATCAAATGTCTATTTTTCTTTTAACTTATTGTCTATTATTATTATTGGATATTTAAATACCTTCTGTTAATTAAACACTCTTAAAATTAGAAATTCATTCATATTTCAAATTGACCACGCCTTTTGTGTTTCGGCGGCATATTTTTTCCAAGGTAGATATCGTTGACATTATTAGAACGTGGTATCGCAGGTAACGAAAAAAAAAAGGGAGAAAAAAAAAAAAAAAACGTTTTGTTGAAGCGTGGCTTCGGTATATAATTAGGCGTCTTCAAGTTTTAAAAGCGATTTTCTAAGTTTTAAATTCCATATAGAAGCTGAAATATCAAGAATATTATCATTTCCAATTTAATACTACGTTGGAATTACAAATTTACCTTGATTACGAAGTGTATTTTGAATACATATCAGACGAGTATCGAGACAGTAACCTGAGACTATTATCCTTCTAATTCTTGTTTTAATTTAATTGTATGAAAGCTATCCTGTTAAAACGTGCTGTCCTATTACCTATTACCTGTCAGAATTCCAAAAGTCCTACACCTGTAAGCAGCTCCGAGATCCTTACCGATGGTCCATGTCCAAGCCAGGCTACTATTTGTTATGAGCTTTACAGTGCCCTTAAGTTAAGGTAGAATTTACCCTACAAATATATAAAGTATTGTATTGTTTTAATTGATCGTGGATAGTACAGCTTCACTGTATTAAATACCTCTTATACGATTATTAATATGTAAATTACTGAGCTAGCATTTGTATAGATATATTGGTTGTTAATTAAGTCACGACTTACCGTTAATAAGCCCTGAGATAAGATCTTATTTACATAGTGTACATTTTCAAGATTGAGGTTAAATCACATCGATTGCTCTGATTTGTATTTTTTAAAAATTCTTTCAATCCTCCTAAAGGAAATCATTTAACTGATAAATTGTTTGGAAACTTATTTATATATTATATCAACCTACCTCTGATCTTATATAAATCGTTATACTAACAGAATTAGCTTATTTAAACCACCATTCACACCGTTGTTTTTTTCTATATTAAGTACACATGTACTAAGAACGATATAGGGGGGGGTAAATTCTTTAGAGGTGTAATGTATTATTATTTATGTTTATTAAATTGTATTTTATCTGTTCTCTAAAGTGTTTTCTTTTTCATTACATCTCTTATTCTTCTCTCATTCACATATCATAAAATTTATTTATTAATTTCATTATTTATTACCTCATTTCATCACACGTTTGTATCACTATATTATTTGGCGTCGCAACGTAGGTGCCAAGTTAACAAGAACCCAACGATCTTAATTAACAATTATATTTGATAAAAAAAAAAGTGGCTTAATTATCACATCAATAAGTTTATTTTTAATATAAGTCCTATTTGCAAGTATAATTATTAAAAAAAAAAAACATAGACTCGAATAAGCTTTTATTAAAATTATATATATACAGGATTTACTAAATATAAATTACAAAGACATATATAGATAGTTATATATTAAAGGTGATATCTTTTGTATTCATTCATTGTACATTCACAAACACATCACTATTTACATTAACATGCCAAGGAAGTCCAGGTCACAAGTAGCTGAAGAGAGGGCAGGTGCTGAAGAGCAAATTGACCAAATGGGGGATCAAGATTTGGTGGGGATGCAGGCTCAAGAGCCTGTTACAACTGTTCAAGGACCGGAAGTGGAAGTAGCAGCAGGTACTGCTGAAACTATTGTTAAGCCTGTCAGTTCCGCGACCCCGGAAATAAACAATGATGCTTTCACGATGTTGTGTGCGATGATGAAGGAAAATAGTGAACAGATGATAGGTTTTCAAGAACAGATGAAGGAAAATAGAGTACAGTTGGAGGGTTTTCAAGAACAGATGAATAAGAAATTTGTTGGCAATCAAGAACATATGACAGAACAGTTAAAGGAATTAAAAGAAACTAATCAGCAACAAATGGTAGATATAAACAAAAAACTGGATGCGCATCAGGCGGAAATCTATCTTCAGTTGGCAACTACTCAAAATAAAATTAAAGAGATTGAGGACCGATTAGATGCAAAACTGGACACTCAGTTACAAATAGTAAACGTGGCGTTCAGCAATAAAACTACACAATTGCGGGAAGAATTACTAGATGCTCACGATAAGTTAAGGGGTGAAACTCAAAGTTCTATTGAGACATTAAACACTAACTTGCAAGCTAAGATAGCTGTATGCGAGACACAAAATAGAGTGTTAGAAGAAAAAATTAATCTGGAGGTGTCTGCGACCAAAGACCAGCAACCAATGCGCGAAGAGATAAATGAGCAGGTACGCATTTTACTTTCGGAGACTGAATTGCATAGGAATAGAGAGTTCGACAGTATAAAAGAAACCAATTGCAACCAATTAAAAGAGATTCAATCAGAGTTGGAACGACTTAAACAAAATACTAGCAATGTAATAAGTATGCCTAATCTCAACTTATTAAATAGCGGTATTAAGGTAGAAAACCTTATCCATTTTAATGGGGACAAATCTGCAATTCATCCAATGACATATCTGAAGAACACTCTCAGATATATCGAGGACTTAATGGACACAAAGACCAAAATGAATGTCATACGTGCTACACTCACACAATCGGCCGCAGAATGGTTCCAGCGGATTGAAGATAACTGCGAAAGCGTAGAACATTTCGTAGTATTGTTTAAGCGAAATTACTGGAATGAGAGTCAGCAAGACCAGGTAAAGGCCAAATTACTTACGGGTAAATATCGCCTAGGAAATTTATCCCGAGAAGCCTATGCAACGCGTATTTATAACACCTGCAAATATGTACACGAGTTGCAAGAATCGACAATCGTACGCCAGATTCTGAATCATTTTATCTTCACGGATACACACGCTATAATATGCCAGAACATAACGGATATGGATACATTGATCGATTTATTACGCAAGCTAGATAACCATGAGGCCAATACTCAAACCAGAACGAGTACACCATCCCGAAATTTCACACCAAGAACTAATTTTGCTAACCAGAACCAGGGTTACCAGTCCAGACCGTACGTGCCAAATTTTCAACAAACACAACAAGCACACAACTACAATTATACAAATAACAAATCACCTCACACACATGCACACAATCAGCAGAACGGTCATCCTCCTGGTAATAATGCTTATAATCGACATAACGGTTTTAACAACAATCGCTCAAATAATAATAATCCTCGACCGTTTTATCCAAATCAAAATAACAATTATCCTAACAACGCCGGTTTCAATTCGAATAGGAATCACAGACCAAGCGCACCGCCCGAAAGACGGGAATTAAATAACGTTAATAAAGATACTTCGTGTCAAGAAGAAATTAAGGATGACACAGGGCCTAAACAAAAAAAAACGTCGATTTCTCAAGACGAGAGATATTGGGACCCTCAACCGAGCACTTCCCGAGGCTAGAGGAATCTCGACATGTTCAAACAGTTGTAAATAATTTAGAAAATAAGTTAAGTTTAATGAATATACAGTTTTATCAAGACCCGCAAGAATTTTTGACAACAGAGGAAGGTAATTCGATAATATCATCTATTACAAGTCTACCGTTTATAATCATTACTATTACAAATATTAAATTTACAACATTAATTGATTCTGGTGCAGAAATAACGTTGATTAATGAAGAGAAAGCAAAGAAAATCATGGGATATGAAGAAAGTATTATTAAAGTTAAAAGCACCGATATAGTGACGGCAAACAAGAAGAAAATGGGTTCAGTTAATCGTGTATTGAGTATCGAAGTTTTGATTAACATAAAGACATATATCTTGCAATTCTACGTAATTAAACAGTTACACTATGATTGTATATTAGGAGTGGACAGTATGAAGAAGCTAGGAATGGTATTAAATTTTGAAGAAGGGAAAGTAAAGATTGGTAAAAATGAAATGAAGATGGATAAAGAAATAAATGTTTTAAGCATAGAAAGATATGCAGTTTATAAAGAAAATGTATTAAATAGTGTAATTAATAATATTATATATGAAAATAATGTTGATGTTATAAATATGGAAAGTGAGAACGGAGAAGTGAATTGGAATGGTAATTTGGAAGAAGAGCAAGAGGAAGTGGTTATAAAGGAAGATATGAGAGATTATACGATAGTAACTGATGTAGAAGATATTGAAAATATTATTGATAAACAAGAAATTAAAGATGTTAACATTAAACACGAATTAATAGAGATACTCAACCGCAACATACGATTAATTAATGAAGAAATTACATTTTCCCGTAACTATACCCATACTATAAGAGTAGATGATGATTCACCATTAACATGTAAAAATTATCCCATACCATATTATTATCAAGAGAAGATTAACGAAGAGATAACTAGACTGGTAGATGCTAAAATTATAGAGAAATCAAACACATACTTCATAAACCCTATAGTTATTGTAAAGAAGAAAAATGGTTCCTTAAGAATATGTCTAGATGCCAGGAATTTAAATACCCGGATCAAACCAGAATTCGAATTACCTCCCAACATAGATATTTTATTGACGAAATGTGGTAACAAAAAGATTTACAGTAAGTTGGATTTGAAGAATGCATTCTGGTTATTGAAGCTAGAAGAAAATTCCAAGAAATATTGTGGTTTTATAATTAATGGAATGCCTTACCAATTTTGTGTATGTCCTTTTGGAATAAAAACGTCGCCAGCCGCTTTAATACGTTTCCTACATAAGATACTCGACCGATATGAAAGCTTTGTTATACACTATTTAGATGATATTATGATTTTTTCCGATAGTCCCGAACAACATTTACAACACTTAGAGATTGTATTGTCTACATTAAGAGAGGAAGGACTTAAACTAAATCTAAGCAAATGTCAATTTTTCCGAACTGAAGTCAATTATCTGGGATACATCATAAATGAACAGAATATTTTACTTGATCCTACCCGTTTACAAGACATCAAAGATTTTCCACGACCGTGCAGATTAAAAGCTTTAAGAGGATTCCTAGGATTACTCAACTACTACCGTAAATTTGTACCCAACTATAGTGAAAGAACATTACCTTTATTAAAACTGCTTAAGAAAGGAACAAAGTGGATCTGGAATGCTGAATGTGAAGAATGTTTCAACCAACTCAAACTTAGTTTTGTAGAAAATTTATCATTATACCATCCAAACTTCAATTTGCCTTTTATTGTACGTACCGATGCATCACAACACACCATAGCAGCCGAATTAGTACAAGTAAATAATGATCTAGAGATACCAATTTATTTCACATCCCGCACACTGAAACCTTGTGAAATAAGATATACAACTTCAGAAAGAGAAATGTTAGCAATAGTGTTTGCGTTAACAAAATTACGTTATTATTTACTTGGAAAAAAAATTCATTTTAGAAACCGACCACAAAGCACTTCTAAATATAATGAACACTAAACTCAACAACAGCAGAATTTACAGATGGTCGTTATTGATGCAACAATATGATGTGGAAGTAAGATACAAACCAGGACGAGAAATGATAGCTGCAGATATCTTAAGCAGAAAGGAAGGAGAGAAGAAAAAACAGGATATTTGCATCAATCTTGTATCGCTACAAAGGAGAGGGTTATATTCAGAACAGCACATTCAAGAAATTCAAAACTTACCAGAATTTCAAGACATAAAAACACTTATTAGTCCTAATCGAACGTACAAAGGCATGGAATTAAGAGAAAACATCATAATCAAAAAGATAGGAAGAAGCGAAGTCTACTTAACCAACGAGGAACACACCAGACAGATAGCTGAACATTTGCACAACACGTTTGGTCACATAGGAGCAAGGAAATGTTGGATCATGTTTCGAGAGGCTTACTACTGCACGAATGATGAAAGGATAATCAAACGAGTCATTAAACAGTGTAAATTATGTAATCTAGCGAAAGAGAAAAATTTTACTAACCATAATATTTCGCAAAGTATAATAGTATCCGACAAATTACAATTAGTAGCTATAGATTTCATATCTAATTTAATTACTAGCACTAAGGGATACAAAAATGTTCTAATTATCTGTGACATATTTTCGAAGTTCGTCAAGCTAATCCCGACACAAAAATGTACCACCGACATAGTCATCACAGCATTAAACAATTACTTCTTAGAATGTGGTACACCAAAAACAATTTTATCAGATCACGCAACATACTTTTACAACGACCGATATATCAATTTCTTACATTCATTAAACATCAAAGCATATTTTACTTCTATTCGACATCCGCAAGCAAATCCTTCTGAAAGATATATCAAGGAAGTTATTAAATACCTAAGGATACTTTTAGATGGAAAACACAACACTTGGTGCAAGTACATACCACAGATAGAATGTATCATGAACCATACACCCAGCACAGTACATGATGATTGTCCGGTGACTATATTTACTGGAAAAAGTCCACATCGTCCCTGGAATACAGAGGAAATCATTAATTTAGAAGAAAGGTATCGGGAGATAAGGGAAAAGTTACAAAGGAAAAAAGAAAAATGGGAACGGAAGAAATTACAGAAACAATCAAAATTCAAAACGTATCAAATAGGAGACAAAGTCATTGTCAAGAATCTGAGGGTGACAAACCGCAAAAACAAAATTATGGGGAAGCTGTTAAAAACCTACATCGGACCTTATATAATTACCCAAAGAATCGGCCACAATACTTACGACTTAGCCGAAATTGAAACTTTATATCCAAAAGGGAGATACCACATTTCGTTATTACACGATTATTAATTAAAAAAAAAAAAAGCTTTTATGTTTGGTGCCATTATTATCAGGTGATCCACAATCCTTCTGATTAAAACACAACATACATAAGTTACATTAACTCAAAATTGTATATTCATTTTAAAACTTTTTTTTTTAGAATAAGTATTATTGTAGTTAACTATGTCCTTATAATTAGTTGATAAGTAACAAACAAGTACCTGGGATATTGGTAAACTGTTCTAGTTTACACAAACTTTGAAAATTGTATTTACTTTATAATATTAGGCAGGCAAACCAATATCCTTGATACAAATTTCAATTACTATAGTTTAGTCTTATTTTTTATATAAAAAAGGAAACAAAAACAAATTGTTTCTAGCAACAATTTCTTTTAGTTTTGTGGGGAAAATAAGCTGGTTCTTCTGTTATAATTTATGCGAACAAACAAGTCTTTAATAATTATAGTTTAAATTATTCAAATATTAAAGCATATTAAATAAAACTATGTCTTATCGCGACATCTAGGTTACAATAACAACAGTAGGGTTATCTTTCATGTAGTAATCTACTATATCAAATGTCTATTTTTCTTTTAACTTATTGTCTATTATTATTATTGGATATTTAAATACCTTCTGTTAATTAAACACTCTTAAAATTAGAAATTCATTCATATTTCAAATTGACCACGCCTTTTGTGTTTCGGCGGCATATTTTTTCCAAGGTAGATATCGTTGACATTATTAGAACGTGGTATCGCAGGTAACGAAAAAAAAAAGGGAGAAAAAAAAAAAAAAACGTTTTGTTGAAGCGTGGCTTCGGTATATAATTAGGCGTCTTCAAGTTTTAAAAGCGATTTTCTAAGTTTTAAATTCCATATAGAAGCTGAAATATCAAGAATATTATCATTTCCAATTTAATACTACGTTGGAATTACAAATTTACCTTGATTACGAAGTGTATTTTGAATACATATCAGACGAGTATCGAGACAGTAACCTGAGACTATTATCCTTCTAATTCTTGTTTTAATTTAATTGTATGAAAGCTATCCTGTTAAAACGTGCTGTCCTATTACCTATTACCTGTCAGAATTCCAAAAGTCCTACACCTGTAAGCAGCTCCGAGATCCTTACCGATGGTCCATGTCCAAGCCAGGCTACTATTTGTTATGAGCTTTACAGTGCCCTTAAGTTAAGGTAGAATTTACCCTACAAATATATAAAGTATTGTATTGTTTTAATTGATCGTGGATAGTACAGCTTCACTGTATTAAATACCTCTTATACGATTATTAATATGTAAATTACTGAGCTAGCATTTGTATAGATATATTGGTTGTTAATTAAGTCACGACTTACCGTTAATAAGCCCTGAGATAAGATCTTATTTACATAGTGTACATTTTCAAGATTGAGGTTAAATCACATCGATTGCTCTGATTTGTATTTTTTAAAAATTCTTTCAATCCTCCTAAAGGAAATCATTTAACTGATAAATTGTTTGGAAACTTATTTATATATTATATCAACCTACCTCTGATCTTATATAAATCGTTATACTAACAGAATTAGCTTATTTAAACCACCATTCACACCGTTGTTTTTTTCTATATTAAGTACACATGTACTAAGAACGATATAGGGGGGGGTAAATTCTTTAGAGGTGTAATGTATTATTATTTATGTTTATTAAATTGTATTTTATCTGTTCTCTAAAGTGTTTTCTTTTTCATTACATCTCTTATTCTTCTCTCATTCACATATCATAAAATTTATTTATTAATTTCATTATTTATTACCTCATTTCATCACACGTTTGTATCACTATATTAATATATATATATATTGAAAATAATAGATTTTTATTGGTTTTAGCGACCTTTTATTGAATTTAGATGTACCAATTTTCTAAGAACGAACATGCTTGTTCGTTCTTAGAAAATTTGTCCTGGGTGTCCAAACACATGTGGCACATGAATGCGTACCCGTGTAGAAAAAACAACAATATGCTTGAAAAAGACTGAATTGATAAAGGTCGAAACGTCGCAAACAAACATCTAAATTCAATAAAAGGTCGCTAAAACCAATAAAAATCTATTATTTTTAATATTAAAACACGGCCAATAAAATAAAAAAGAAAAACAAAATTCTTGAAACACTAAATATATATATATATATATATATATATATATATATTTATATTGTTGTGAGGCAAATTACCTCAAACAATATATTTTAATTTAGTTAATCTAAAACTAAATAAAATTTTGAAAATTAAAAAGAATTATTATTAAATACTTAATTAACACTAAAACTAATTAAAGAAAATCAAAGGAAATATAAATATAGTATTTTGAATAGTTTTAATATCCAAATTTAAATATGTAATTAGCTGTATGTAATTAATTCTGAAGGAAATTGTAATTGATACCAATTTGAATATTTAATTAAATAAATTTGATTATCATTTCCGTTATTCAAGCAAACCAATGAAAAAATGTGAAGCAGATTTCAAGGGGACGTTTTTGTTTTTTATCGGCGTCTATTTAGGAGTCGTTGTATAAAGCTCATAAGATACGGTCGCCATTTTTCGTAAAATAACAGCATTGTTCTTAGTCCGCATCTTCTAAGAAGAGAGATTTAGAAAATTACAACGACTAAAAGTGCTTAAAAATATATTTGTAAAATAGCGTAAAGTTTAATTTATCTATTAAAAGTCATTTGAACGGCGTAAACCAAGTATATAATAAATTATCATCAAAAGCATCATTTTAAATTTATAAATTCAATGTGGCGACTACTGATACTAAAATTTAAAACACGATTTATCAAGAAGATTACCTTATTTTGGTACTTAAAGAAGAAGATTAATTATCCTGTACTTCCTGTCTTTAATCAAGCAGTTTTTTAAGAAATCCTAGAAGAGTTACTCAATATTGTAACAACTCCGAAGAAATTCCTTCGCAGAGCATCCTATCTATCCCGTTCGTTGAATTAAAGTCATTCCTGGTCCTGATTTAGAAGATCCGAGAGAGATTTTTCCAGTTTCCAGTAATATTTGAAATAATATTCAAGATCCTTCCTTTTATCCGGACTTAACTTTGTATCCCGATTTAGAAGATACCTTAAATTACACTCACTAAAGAAAATCATTTGGTAGTTATTTTAAAATGAATCGATAAACCTTGTCAAATAGTCTAGTCAAATAGTGAATGTTACTAGGAAACTATTCAGAATACGTTTTCCCATATATCAATTGGGTTATTCTAAATACTAATTTAAAGTTTACAGTCCATTCAAGAACTATATATCATTTATTTGGGTCAATATAGATGTGAATTACCTCATCAAGGTTATACCTTCTCCGAACACTTCGATTATCACTGCTATCAGTGCACTGTTGCATTATAAAGTTTTTGATTCATGTATTTAGTGTTTTTTATCATTTATATTTCCTTTGAAGCAAACAATCTAACGTTTTTTTTGTCTTTCTTTTACATTTCCTGCAAGAATAAATTAACTTAGGTTATAGTAGTATAATTATTATATTTAGTAAAAGTTTTGGAAAACAAATACCAACCAGTTAAGGTATTCCATATCCAACTACTGTTTTTGTTACATTTTTTTTTTAGCATTCTGGGCTTAAAATAAATATTTATTTTGTTTTGTTGAAGAAGAAGTTTTATTTTTATTCTCAACCGTAAATATATGTTGAAGGGTTTTCTTTTTTGTCTACCTATTTTAGAGTAGATTTAAACCTTGCTGATTTCACACAGTGAGTTCTTTCTACCCTGAGATAGATGTCAGCTTGTATGACAAACGGTTTAAGTAATCGATAAATATCCTTTTCAAATTGATAGAATTAATAAAGGTTTTTTTTATTTTGTAATAAGTAAACCCAGACCTTAAATCGCCAACTGATTGAAATTACCATATCATACCAAGGTCACGAAATATATATATATATATATATATATATATATATATATAAGGTAAACTTAATTAGTCGGCGATTATGATATATGACAGAATATATTCTATATATTCTGTCATTTATATTTTTTATATCCTTGACAAAGGCATCATTGCCGAAACATGTAGGATTATTTTAAATATATACACTTTGAAGTAATAACCACACCTTTAATCGCCGACTAATTAAGTTTACCTTATCATACCAAGGTCACGAATATACTATATATATATATATATATATATATATATATATATATATATATATATATATATAAAATAGATTCAATTAGTTGGCGATTTAAGGTCTGGTTATTACTTCAATATGTATATATTTAAAACAATCTTACATGTTTCGGCATATGATGCCTTTATCATAGAAATTTAAAATATAATTGACAGTATGTAATTGCAGAGTAAGACAATATTTTTCAATTAAAAAATTTCGTATGATTTGCTTTGTAATTTGTAGACAGCAATGTTTACATCTCCACTTACTCTGCAATTACATACATTCTAATTTGATATTTGTAAATATTTCATATAGAAGCCGAAAAACTCCAATAATTTATCAATTCTTATATTTAATAAACGGCTAAGAAATTATCTAAACACTCATATAGCTATGGAGTAATAATTAACATTTTCAAACATTCAAATCTGACATCTGCTCTCAAAATACTGGCATCTGCTTTCAATAACTGACATCTACTTTCAAAATAGGCATCTGCTTTCAAATCTGACGTTTGCTTTCATTAACTGACACCTGCTTTCAAAACTGACATCAGGTTTCAAATTTGACTTCTGCTTTCAACTTGACATATACATTCAATAACTGACATCTGATTTATTAACACTGTTATTTTATTATACATTTCTAAATAGCTTGAACCTAGGTCTATTGTGGCTAAGTGGTAAAAGCGACAGTCCGGCAAACTGTAGACTTGGGTTCGAGTCCCAACATAGATAATATTTTTTAATTAAAAAAATTCGTATGGTTTGCTTTCTAATTTGTAGACAGCAATGTTTACATCCCCACTTACTCTGCAATTACATACATTCTAATTTAATATTTGTAAATATTTCATATAAAAGTCGAAAAACTCCAATAATTTATCAATTGTTTTATATATATATATATATTAATATGGAACGCTGAACGGGGTAATAAATATAATAATTATTACCAAACCAAATTATAAAATATAGTGAAACAGGTATTTTATATGTCCCTTCGTTGGTTCATCTAAATTGTAGAAAACCAGTTGTAACAGCCCGACGTTGGGCCGACCAATTAATATGGAACGCTGAAGGCTGAATGATAAATATACATGCAAAAATTTAAATATTTAAATAAACTGGTAGGTTAAATTTTTAAAATGTGAATTATAAATCTCTATATTAAATATGCTATCCAGTGTTACACATAGATGGGGTTGTATAACTTTAAATCTATTATTTGCGTATGATGCAAAGATACATAATCGTTAATAACGAAGTATACTTAACCTAAACAGCTGTTCCGGTATATAACTTCTTATAAGTATATTTGGGTGGGCGAAAGTTTGTGTTATGTGTCCGGCTAGGAAGAACAATTTAGACTCTTGTTGTTGGGCATAGAAACATACCCTTTAAATGGTAGGTTCGGTGACTGCAATAGGACACTTACAAAATCAGCTGATGCCAATGCAATTAATAATGGTATTTTTATATTCAAAACTACGAAATAAAACGAGTGAGATTTGGACTAATATTAAAGACTTTAATGAAGTGATTGCAAAGAAAGAACAGGTAAGTGAATAAATTAATTAAATTATGAATATATAAAAAGTATCATGTCACGTGATAAAATAGATATGAAATAAAATCTAGGTTAAACAACACAACAAAATAAATGTGACATGAATAAAGCTAAACGCAAACATAATTCTATTATCTACTTTTAATTATTTAACAGGAAACTGTATTCTTCGTGACTTAGTTTTAATTAAATTAATATTAATATGCAACATAGGTTATAATTATTAAAACTAATTTGATACTGGTTTCATGTGTTTAAATAAATTAATTTATCATTTTCAAAAAACTCGTAGTATGATTAAAAAATACTTATGTGGATATGGACAGGACTTGATTATTCTGGATTTGGCTGGTAGATCCGTGAATGCAAGATACAGGTATGAACGGGCAATCGGATGGCGTCCCCCGCTTGTTGTTCGATCTAACGGCCGGCTTCCCGGTGAAATGTAATTTTCGTTTTCTTGGACACCGGTTACCGTCTGGACTCGCAAAATGCATTAAACAGGAGCTGGATATACTGGTAAGGTTTGACTAGATTTGACGTATTGGTTTTTTAGATTTATTAATGCTTTTTCTTTTAATTTGCAGAGAGGCACTTAAAATACGTCGAGGTGTTTTTAATGGTGTATTTTCTAGTGAAGCCAACTCTCATTTGTTCTGAATCCTAACTTCTGATTCGTCCAACTGTATGTATTTTTATAATCTCGACGTTTTATTATAATGAAAATGACAATTTAATCATTTTAAATATAAATATGCTTAATATAAATTATATAGTTTATGTTAGTGAGTACTTGTTTGACGTGTGAATGTTGATAATTGTATATAATGCTAGTTTTATAGTAGGGATAATTCCCGCTGTAATTATTTTAAATTAGTACAGTGTCGCCTAAATAAATGGCGTCATTTATTATTAATCAATTAAGTTGAAATATCTTTGGAAATACAAGATATCGGAGTAAAATGACTTATGCAAATGAAAAGATAAAAATAAACAAATTTGAGAATGAATTTAAAACAATTAAATACGCGAAATCAACTTTATTGATATTACATATGAAGAATTCAGTTTCAATATTTTTTAATTATTCTAAAGATTACATATATACCTTAAAATTCTATCTTTTGCTAACTGAGGCATTCTTAGGTGTAGGCTTGACCTACATCAATATATATATATATATATATATATATATGGTAAATTCAATCAGTTGGCGATTTAAGGTCTGGCTTACTTCAAAGTATATATATTTAAAACAACCCTACATGTTTCGGCAATGATGCCTTTATCAAGGATATAAAATATAAAATATAAATGACAGTATACAAATGTCATATAATTGAGTTGCTATGGATAAAATTATTCAAAGATACATTCCAATTGAATAATAATAAATCATGCATTAGTATTCCAAAAACAGAAAGACAAAGAAAACAGGGAAAAGCAAGACATGAGTTATTTTGAATTTAATTGGAGTGAGAAATAGCAATTATTCAAATCTCCTCTCACATGCAATTGTCGCTAAACTTGTTGCGTTGATTCTACAATTTGACAAGATTACTCCTGCCGAAGAACGTAGACGCCAACACGTCGCGACGTCAGCTATCCAACTGTACGGATAATTAACATTTGTATGAAAAAAACCACATCCGTCCAGAAACGTGCATATATCGATATTTCACTGTCGTTACAGATCATCAGTACACGATATTCTGACCTAGACAGATTTGATTATTATACTTTCGTGTATATATACGAATTATATTGAATTTAATTGGAGTGAGAAATAGCAATTATTCAAATCTCCTCTCACATGCAATTGTCGCTAAACTTGTTGCGTTGATTCTACAATTTGACAAGATTACTCCTGTCGAAGAACGTAGACGCCAACACGTCGCGACGTCAGCTATCCAACTGTACGGATAATTAACATTTGTATGAAAAAAACCACATCCGTCCAGAAACGTGCATATATCGATATTTCACTGTCGTTACAGATCATCAGTACACGATATTCTGACCTAGACATGATTTTATTATTATACTTTCGTTGTGTATATATACGAATTATATTGAATTTAATTGGAGTGAGAAATAGCAATTATTCAAATCTCCTCTCACTCCAATTAAATTCAATATAATTCGTATATATACACGAAAGTATAATAATAAAATCATGTCTAGGTCAGAATATCGTGTACTGATGATCTGTAACGACAGTGAAATATCGATATATGCACGTTTCTGGACGGATGTGGTTTTTTTCATACAAATGTTAATTATCCGTACAGTTGGATAGCTGACGTCGCGACGTGTTTGCGTCTACGTTCTTCGGCAGGAGTAATCTTGTCAAATTGTAGAATCAACGCAACAAGTTTAGCGACAATTGCATGTGAGAGGAGATTTGAATAATTGCTATTCCTCACTCCAATTAAATTCAATATAATTCGTATATATACACGAAAGTATAATAATAAAATCATGTCTAGGTCAGAGTATCGTGTACTGATGATCTGTAACGACAGTGAAATATCGATATATGCACGTTTCTGGACGGATGTGGTTTTTTTCATACAAATGTTAATTATCCGTACAGTTGGATAGCTGACGTCGCGACGTGTTTGCGTCTACGTTCTTCGGCAGGAGTAATCTTGTCAAATTGTAGAATCAACGCAACAAATTTAGCGACAATTGCATGTGAGAGGAGATTTGAATAATTGCTATTTCTCACTCCAATTAAATTCAATATAATTCGTATATATACACGAAAGTATAATAATAAAATCATGTCTAGGTCAGAATATCGTGTACTGATGATCTGTAACGACAGTGAAATATCGATATATGCACGTTTCTGGACGGATGTGGTTTTTTTCATACATGAGTTATTATTATGTATGCGCCCGTGGAGCGTCTTAAGATGCAAAGTTGTCGGCATTCGCTTTAAACGAGAAGGAAAACCACGAAAACCTACTCGGACAACTAGACAGGAATCAAAACACGGAACAGTCAGCATGATAAGCAAATATATATGATATTTAAATGTAATTTATATTTAAATAACTTAAGATATATAATTATATAATAAAAAAATATATATATTATACTGGTAAATTGCATATCGTTACACAATTAAGTTATAGTATATACTGCTTAAATTTTTTATATCATTTCTGTTGTTAATTGAATTTTTTTCTTGTTTAATACTAATCATTTCTTTAATTTGTCTTTTCATTGTGTGTTGTTTTTTATCAATTATATTATCTGTGTGTTTTCAAAATCGAAATGGTGATCGCATTGTAGTTTGTGTAGATAAAGCAGTTTTGTCTGTTTTAGAGTATTTGTGGGCTTGTATTCTTTTGTATAAATATTGTTTCGTTTGGCCTATGTAGTAACTATCGCAATCGCGACATGGTATTTTATATATCTCGATTTTTTTCTATTTTAGGTTTAAGTTTTGAAAATAAATGTTTATTAGTATTACTAAGTTTATATGTTGTAGCTATATCAAATTTTTTTAAAGTGTATTTCATTTTTTCTGATAGTTGTGGAATATATGGAATCGTGATATATGTTGTGTCATTGTTCAAATTTTTATTGGTGTCTGCAGTGTTGTATATTTGGTGTACTCTTTTTTTAATAGTTGGTCTATAAGTTGTGGTGGATAATTATTATCTGTTAAGATTGTTTTAATTTTCTTTATGTTATCATTTCTGTATTGAGTATGTGATAGTTTTACGAAGAGTCGAATTATTTTATTTTTACAAATTATGTCGACACTAACGTGCTTAGCCGCATAACCATCACCCGCATATATAGCAGGATAATATTTCACATCAGTAACTGATTTCCAATTATTTTTCGCAATAATGTCATTAATTAGTTCTTTAACATCATCACTTACATTGAAATTAGACGACATTTTTGTTGTTGTATATTTGAAAATATTTCTACTAATGCACGGAATATGTATACGTGTCTGTTAATTCAGATGCGATGGACTGTGTAATACTAGGGTTTATTAATATTTTCGCACGTACATCTGTTATTAATTGCATGATAAATGAGAAACGAGTTATCTTTGTAGACCTGATATGACGTAACCAATACTAATCGCATATTTGATCATGCGATTAATACAAATTGTAAATACAAGGGGACCACTGAAAATTTTAACATCAATACATTGTTATACGTGGATTTGGACCCCTGTATATTTTCAGTATCTTCAATTATAATTATTACTAATCTATCGTACTACTTAAATTCTTAAAATTTACATTACCTGATTTTGCATTTTGGTTTGTCAATTATCTTTGAACAACTATGTATATTTATGAACGGTTAGCCTAATTTTTTCCGCCCATATGGAAATTATTAGAATTGCAATACACAATTCCTGTTAGTTGCCTAAAAGGGTTGTTTTTATCTCTAGAAAAACAAATAAAGTAAATTGCGAGATATTGGTAGTCACTTTGTACGGAATTACAAGATTATTACATCATTCCTCGGTTTACAAATGTATTGTACCGCTCCACCGTTTATTTTGTAAGGTTATAATTGCCATTTTACTAGTTCAAAAGTATTTTTAATAATATAAAATATTATTAAAAATGGGGTGTGAAAAACACAATACAAGTTAATAATTGTCTTAAAGTGTCTTAATAATTTCTGGTTATGTTTGGTTGAATATATCTCTTCTCCAGCAGGGGCGTACCGACGATCCTGTAGAAAGGTGAAATACGTATCTGCGTCTCTGGAGAGTAGATACATTCACAAATATATAACTTGTATTGTGTTCTTCACATCCCATTTTTAATAATATTTTATATTATTAAAAATACTTTTGTATTATACAAATTGGTGTGGTTTTTACCCACTCATGTATGTTTCAAATTATTTTGTTATTTTACTAGTTACCTTATGGCGTATGAGTATTTATTGGTTATTAATTGGATGTCCTTTTATAAATACCTTTGGACGCTGTATGATTTTTAGTTACTGAAATTGATTTTTATTATGGTTTGTTAACAAAATACAAGTTAAGCATTTTGAAGACTGTCAAGCCAATTGCGCATAGTTCAACCGTACGTGTGAATTAAATTCCTATGTGTGCGTTCGATTATAGAATTTATGCCAGTCATCGAAACAGTATTTTTAAATTGTAATTAAACAATGCTGTTTAGTGTAAAATATAATGAGAATAGGAACTTATTATTTTATCGAAATTTTTGAAGATGTAATTTAATTATAACGAAATAAAACAAAACACTTTTTTCACAAAAATAGTTTTCATAAACTAAATGTACATTTCGCGTGTTCTGCATACATTATCAGTAGTAGGTACTGTTTAAACATAATATCTACGAGACAATATATAATATGAAAATACATCATATACAGAAAAATTTGAGGTAGAGTGAAAACAAATGAATGAAAAATTACAATGAGTCTTAAAACTAATACAATTTCTGAGAATGAGTTCATGGGTAAATACCAAATATCTATGAAACAAAGTGGGCATCTGGTTGGACTAACGGCAAAAGGATTAGGGATTACAATATAAAATATTAATGTGAATCAAGAATTTAGTACCTGTTTACAAGATGTCTTAAGTATTTAATGATGTCGGTATACATGCTAACAGTTTATTATTGAGGGGCAAAATATCATTATCTAGAAGATAATTTTTGTGTTTTGTCATATATATGTCTATTACTGATTTTTTTAACTAACATGAGCCATGTGTTCTTTGTATCGTGTTGGTACATTTCTTCTGATTTGCCGGATGTATAATTTTGAACAAGAATTACAACTTATTTTGTAAAAGCTCGACTCTTTCGACGGATCTGTGTTAACAATTTTTGTTTTTAGACATTGTTGTAACTTATTATTGTTGGAATAAGCTGCAATTAAATTGTATTTTTTAATCAGTTCTATTACGCTGTTATGCCAGTTTTTATAAAGTGATATCTTACAGTATTTTTTTATTGTTGTTCAAAGTGTCTGGTGTTAGAGTGATTTTTTAAGTTTTGAGCCTTTTCTTTTCTAGTTTGTTTTTAATTTTCAATACTAATTGTTTGTCGTAGCAGCAACTTTAACTATGTAGTCTAATTCTTTCTTAAAATTCATAGGCGATAAAGGGAAACTTAAAAAATCACTCTAACACCAGACACTTTGAACAACAATAAAAAATACTGTAAGATATCATTTCATGAAAATTGACATAACAGCGTAACAAAACTGTTTCAAAAATACAATTTAATTGCAGCTTTCTCCAACAATAAATAAGTTACAATAGTGTCTAAAAACAAAAATTGTTAACACAGATCCGTTGAAAGAGTCGGCCATTTACAAAATAAGTTGTAATTCTTGTTCAAAATTATACATCGGGCAAACAAGGAGAAATATTCAAACAGGATACAAAGAACACATGGCTCATGTTAAATTACACAACATAGAAAGGTCGGCATTAGCTCTACATCATACAGATACAGGTCACAACTTCAATTTAGAAAACGTTAGTTTAGTTGAAAAAGCAGTAATAGAAATATAGACATGTGGCAAGCCATATACATGAAAAAACACAAAAATTGTCTTCTAAATAATGATATTTCACCCCTCAATAATAAACAGTTGGCATGTATACCGACATCATTAAATACTTAAGACAACTTGTAAACAGGTAGTAAATTCTTCATTCACATTAATTTTATATTGTTAATCTCTAATCCTTTTGCCTTTAGTCCAACCCAATGCCCCTTTGGTTTCATAGATATTTGGTATTTCCCAATGAACTCATTCTCAGAAATTGCATAAGTTTTAAGATTTATTGTAATTTTTCATAATTTGTTTTCACCCTATCTCAAACTCATTTTAGTATATCGATTTGACAGAAATTTGACAGACATCTATACGTAGTTATTTGTGTTATTGTAGGATAGTTATTAATTTATTGATATTAATTAGTGGAATTTAAAAGGAAAAGTAAATTGGTAGTAGGTTATCGTCATCGTTTCCTTTTTGAAAATAAATAAATGTAGGGTACCGTCAACTGGAGTGAATCGGGACTGAGGGGTGAATCGGGACAAAGTGCTTCCAATTTTGAATTTCCTGCCTAGCTCGGTTGCTAGCGACTTTATCGGCTCACTATACCGTGGATGGTGCGGTAGACACATCCAGCTTGCTGACAAACAATGTTTGATGGTGAAGGTGATGCAGTTTTCCACAGCAAAAAATCTTTAATTATTGCTAATTTTTCTCTAGTTCTTCGTTGTCTGAAAATCTTACCTTTTTAAGGTAGGTTAAAAACTAAATAGGGTTATGAAATTATGTACGTCGTTAGGTTATGATTAGAGCTGAGGATGTTTGCGGTACGGCAGGACCGTATGTAGTGCATCCCCACCAGCGTATAAACACGATGCAGCGAAACACTTTAGTTAGTCGTGAACTGGCAACGTGATCGTGTGTTGTCTTGAGCTCTATTTAATAAGTATGACGGACGTGCCCAAGCCAAGAAAGCGCCCATTGTATGACGACGTGAAGAAATTTATCCGAGACTTTCCCGATTTGTATTATAATGGAGCAAAAGTGGTTTGTAAATTATGCGATAAACAGTTACTTTGCTGGGACAAATACGACTGTAAAAGACATGTTGAAAGTGTACACCACAAAGACAAAAAAAATAGTGTGCTGTCTAAAACGCAATTCATTTTCGATTTATTGACAATGCTACTCGTCTGCGATGTGCCAGTTCACCTGCTAGATAAAAAAGCCTTTCACGACTTTTGGAATAAATACAATTCCAACAAAAAGCTACCGTCACGTAGAACGTTACTCACCTATTTACCAATTGTGCGTGAGGACATTGAAAACAGAATGAAAGCAGTAGTAAATGATAAACAGTTATAGGTATGTGTCGACGAAACGACAGATCGAAAAAAACATTCTATTGTGAATATTATAGTGCGTGTACTAGATCCTGTCAAATCAACATTTCCCATTTTATTAGCCAGCAAAAGATTGGAAAAGTGCACTAGCGAAGTAATTACGAAGGTAGTGCTCGATACGCTACAAAAATTTCAAGTTTCAACTAATCAACTCCTGATGTTTATGAGCGATGGTGCTGCTACAATGCGTTCTGTAGGCCGTTCTCTTAAAGCAGATTGTGAGAGACTTTTGCATGTGACATGTAAAGTTCATGCTTTACACCTTGTGGCACAAACTATTCGGCAATGTTATCCAGAGGTGGATGCATTAATAGCAACCACAAAAAAAGTGTTTCTAAAATCTCCCAAACGAATTCGAGAGTTTCACAGTCGGTGCCCTGGTATTCCCGAACCACCAGAGCCAAGCCTTAGACGTTGGGGAAGTTGGTTAAAGGCGGCATTTTATTATGCCAAGTATTTCCAACAAATAAAATCTGTGGTTCTACAATTCAATCCTGCCGAAGCTGTAGCCATTAAGGAAAGCCAGAGACTCTTTCAAAACCCTTCCCTTGATGCAGATTTACAAAGTATTTATAACAATCATATAGGATTGTTTAACGCAATCGAGAAATTTCAAAATACTGCATTATCGTTAGCGGAGTCACTGCAAATACTGGACGATGTACACGCCCAGCTATGCGCAGTAAATGACAACAAAAATGTTAATGTAATACAAAAGTTCGAGAGTGTGATAAACAATGATTTTGATTTTACCAGATTAAAACAAATTAGTAATGGTGCAAGTGTAGATTCGGTTTCTATCTATAAAGATTATTTTAATTGTGCGTGTGTTACATCCGTAGATGTCGAGCGGTCTTTCTCAAAATATAAAAAAATTTATTCATCACGGCGTACATAGCTCACCGCTACAAATATGGAAACGTATCTAATGCTACAAACTTACTGCAAGTCTTATCCACTTGGCGCTATGCTATAATAATCGTAAATAAGGTAAGTGTGTTATTTATATACAGTACACATAACTGACATACCTAAGTGATATAAATAGCGAATGCATGTAAAGCAATAAAATCACGCATGCATCACCGATCGAAACAAGGTCATTATATTCGTGCGTTTAACTGAATACTATCCTGGCACACCGCAAACATCCCCAGCTCTAGTTATGATGTTTAGTTTAAGAATTTGAAGTTAGGTTCTAAAAAATAATTTTCGTCTTTTCCTGGAAAATATTTTCCTATTTTAGAGCGTTCTGTGGGGTGAATCGGGACAAGTACTCGATAATGGTTCGAACATACAAGCGTAAAGTCGGAGGGCGAGTGTATCAGAATTATGGCAGGGAAACACTTGACACTGCTATTATGCAGTACAAAAAGGGGCAGATTACCCTGAGAGAAGCCACCGAGATATATGGCATACCAAAAACAACTCTTCATCGTCATGTAAAGGCCCCACAACGCAAGCAAGGAGGGCAGACAGTGTTAACTTCGGCTCAAGAAAATAGGTTGGCTGAGTTAATCATTTTAGCTGGTGAATGGGGATATCCCATGGAGAAATTAGATATCCGCTACATGTTGAAGTCTTACTTAGACCGTCGACGTTTACGAATAAAAAAATTTCCTAATAATATGCCCGGATCAGATTGGGCAAACAAGTTTCTAGAACGACATCATTCAAAGTTGACGCGGAGGTTTGGAGAAAACATTAAAATATGTAGGGCTGCGGTTGATCATGCAACTATAAATCAGTTCTTCGACAATCTGGATGAAACCCTTAGGGGTGTTAAACCTGCCGTAATAATTAACTATGACGAAACGTGCTTTGTTGACGATGTTGGTAAAAAGAAAATTGTTGTAAGAAGGGGTTGTAAACATCCCGAGAGAATAACGGATACAACAAAAAATTCTACTTCGGTGATGTTTAGTGTTGCTGGCAATGGAACGATGCTCCCACCATTCATACTGTACAAGAGCGAGCATCTGTACGATACGTGGATGATGAATGGGCCACCAGGCGCAAGTTATGGGAGAAATCCGAGTGAATGGTTTGATCAAGCTCACTTCGAAGAGTGGTTTATCAAAATCGCAGTGCCTTATTTGAGAAAGCAAAATGGAACAAAGGTCGTGATAGGTGACAACTTAGCGTCTCATCTATCATTTAACGTTATTGAAATTTGTCGGGAAAACGACATTAAATTCTGTTTCCTACCACCAAATTCAACACATTTGACCCAACCCCTTGATGTTGCAGTGTTTCGTCCGATAAACATTAGTTGGCGAAAGACTTTGGAAAAGTGGAAAACTAAAAATAAGGGGCTACTTCCCAAACAATATTTTCCGCAGTTATTACAGAAATGTTTGGCTGATATAAAAAATCTTGAAAACAATATTTTATCTGGATTTTCTGCTGCTGGGATAGCACCTACAGTAGACAGACAACAAGTGCTGAAGCGAATACCGTGCAGGAAACCTCCTGCAAATGATGATGACAATGACTGGACAGCACCTTTAGCAGAAATCTTTTAGCAACTTCGAAATCCCGAAAAACCACATGTCGGCCGAAAAAGAAAAATTGATGTTCAACCTGGTACTAGCGGACAAAATACAAGAGAAATTGAAGAACCTCATGATGATGTAACAAATTCAGATGAAGAAACACAAGAAGATTTAGAAGAGAATGAGGATTTAGAAGAAGGCTTTAAAGTGTCATCTATAAATGACCTGGAAATAGAAGATTTTATTGAAGTTAATTTTGAAACCATAAATAAAACGAATAAATCCTATGTAGGAATAGTGAAAAAAATCAAGAAAGACAAAGCTGAAGTTTTATTTTTAAGGCCAAATAAAAAACAAGAAAACGCTTTTGTATTTCCAGTGGTTGAAGATTATTGTGAAATTACAATAAACCAAATTATTTATAAACTGCCCAAACCAACCGTTTTAAGAAGGGGTGGTTTCAAATTTGCTACAAACATAAGGTCATATAATAACCTGTAAATAAATTTCTGAGTTAAAAATACATGCCTTTTCATCTTTATATAATATTGCTAAAATGCACCTAGATGCCTTTATATTTAGCTACCTACCTACTTGTGTTTAATATTTCAGATTTTTATGTTTATTTTGTTAATATTTCACCTTTATATGTGTATTTTATGTTAACAAATTCTAATGTAAACAGACATGTTAAAAAACCTAACCATTAGAATAAATGTTTTATTTCCATGTTAAAATTGTTCTTTTTTTTATCAAATCTCATTAATTACCTATGTGCTAGACTAAGTCTTTGCTAAATTTTATCCCGATTGACCCCTCAAAAGGGGCTACTTGGTTTTTATAGGCCAAATAAGTGGCCGTCCCAATTCACCCCAAACCCGGGGTCAATCGGGACAGGCGTTAAAAAAAAAAAAATTTTTAGGGGAAGGTCGTAAAAATAATCCGGTATCCATTACTATTACTAGTAAGTGCCTTCGCAATACTCACCAAATTTGAAGTTAATATCTTTCAAATTTAAAAAGTTACACGCAAAATGTTAAAAAACTGTCCCGATTCACCCCAGTTGACGGTAATTGAAATATTCCTTCAAATATTGTTTTTTCTCGTATGACGTAACAACAGCTGTAATAAAATGCGAATTGGGCAAGATTCTCTCTCATTTAGCTCTTATTCAAATTTGAGTGTTTAGTTTTATTACTTTATGGTGTTAAAATTGTCTTATTGATTAGAAATTTTATGAAATAGTGTTTTCTGTTCGCAATAGCGCTTTATAATTTCTAATTAGTCGGGTGAAAATAACGAGATATTGTCCTACCGTTATTTTATCTTGTATATTCACGGATTTTAATAGATATATTTTTTTTCCGGCCATATGGTGAATCTGCCATTTTGCGGACTGCAATTATCATTGAACAAGGTAAGTGATTATCGAGAATATCTTGTAGAGGCCATCGTTATCCTAATGAGGCATTTGTTTCCTTAACTAGAGTATTTCATTTTCTTATATTTGTTTTTCTCTCTTTCTCATCTAACATAGAAGTTGGTAAGGGCGCTAACATCCCCGAAAATTGAGTAAACTCAATCAGTTTCCAACCGATTAAAAAAAAAAAGACCGATATTCTGAAAATTTCCAGTTAAATTAAATTACTGTGAACCACGAGATCGCCGTTTTTTTCTGCATGCAAGAACCACTTCATAAGGTAGTAATTATCTTAAATATATTCTTGAAGACTACGATATAATTATTCGTCATTGTCACACGAAGAAATTTGTATAAATTTTGAATATATACAGGTGGCCCAAAATGACCGAAGGGGTTTGAGTTCATTATAACTTCTTATTTAAGACATAATTATTAATTTTTTTAAATTTTAAATACAGTATATTAATGGAGAATATTTTTAATTTAATTATGAAAAATTATATCTCGCAAGTGGTGGCCATTTTCTGCTTCGCATATTCGTGCTCTTTCCAAAACATTTTCCATAACCTTTCGCAAAACTTCAGGTGTTATGTTGTTGATTTCGTCGCGTATATTATTTTTTAATTGCTGTATGGTTCGAGGCTTATTAATATAGATTTTTCCTTTCAAATAACCCCAAAGGAAGCAGTCTGAACCAATTAAAATCGCTTGTACGGGAAATAATTCGTTCACCAAAGATGTCGCGTAAAAGAGCCATTGTGTCCCTCGCAGTGTGCGCTGTGGCTCCATCCTGTTGGAACCATACTTGCGGATGGTTTTCCACGGCTGGCCTTAAAAAATTTTCCAACATTGTCCGATATCTAACACCAGTGATGGAAACGGCGACACCGTGTTCATTTTCAAAAAAATATGGGCCAATTATCCTTTCCGACGAAACACCGCACCAAACGGTACACTTAAGTGGGTGTAATTCTCGCTGTTGAACTACTCTTGGATTTTCCGTAGCCCATATCCTGCAGTTTTGCCTATTAACGAACCCATTTAATTGGAAATGGGCTTCGTCGCTCATAATTAAATTATGAATAAAATCATGATTTTCTTCTGCTTTTTGACGAAAATAAATTGCATAGTCAAGTCGTTGCTGGTAATCTGTCGGTTTCAATTGTTGGCTGAATTTTGTATGGAAACATTCTTATTGTATGCAAAATTTACTGCAGCGACCCTCTTGAGAGGCCAAGTTGTGTCGAACGTCTCCTGGTTGATGTTTCTCCATCTTCCCGAATACTGTACCCTGTACCCGTTCAATTTTGTCATCCGTGTGCACCGTTCGTCGTCTGCCGGCACCAGGAAGGTTCCTTACTGCCCCTTGTTCTCGAAAATTTGCAACCAGACGGTTTATTGTTGACTCTGAGGGTCCAACCCGCACATTAAAATAACGACGATATACACGCTGAGTCAAAACAATGGATCGTTGATTTGAGAAGTAAAGTTCAACGATTTTGGCACTTTGTTCAATTGTGTACTGTTCCGTTTTAAATTCCCCAAGTCTTCTTTACAAAATACTGAAAACAAAAAAAAAATTATAATAAAAAAGTTATAAGGAATTAAAACCCCTGCGGTCATTTTGGGCCACCTGTATATAAGTATATAAATTGATTAATTCATTTTTTTTTCCCGTATTACGATACCGGTATCACTCAATTTAGTATAAATTGGCCTTTTGCTTTTTCTTAATGGAATATATTTAACCGATTCCATTATTCAATTATTTGTTTTATTACGTAAGAATAATTTCTACATATACTGTGTGGAAACATAAATTTTGGGATTAATTGGGTAATACAATTTCTTTAAATATTATCATTGAAATTAATGAACAGTACTTTTGTATTATAATTAATATATTTTCTGCATATACAGTGCGGACAAATCTTAATAGATTTATTTTGGTATAAATCTTTGTAATTTGAAATTGACGCAATTAAATAATTAATTGTGTGATAAATATAAATTAATTGTTGCGTATACAGTGTGTATCCATCTCGATGTGAGATTTATTAAAGAACTTTCATAAATTACTTATGCAATTTCTAGCGTAAGATTCTTACTTAATTTGATTGCTTTTCCATATTTGACTAGATCATTTCAGACGTTGACCTTAATTTTTTTTAAATATTACGATCTAATTTTAGAATTTATCTAAAACACCTAATTTTATGTGCATATATTTTAACTTCACATATTAGTCAGTTTATTGTCTGCACTTTAAATTATTTTATTCATTTAATATACTGGGTGAGTCTTTTACTCATGAGCAGAATTACTTTGTTTATTGAGAAATCATATCGTCATTTGTAACGTAATTATTGTTTTGGTCAAATTTATATATATAGTTATTTTTATTCATTAAAATCTAATCTTTTCTGAATCGTTTTTAATATTTTATTGTGATGTGGTTAGCCAAGTTGGTATAACCTTTTATTTTGACATTCTGTTGTACAATATCTTAATGGTTGTTGTTTTGTCTTTGGGTTATAATAAATCCTCTATTGTTATTGTTTTACATTATTGTTTTATTGGAAACACGTAGATACCTATTTACCATCGGCAGTGTTTATATTCGCTGAAAGGCTAAAGAATATAAACATGGGGGCGCCCTGATATTAAATAAGATCTCCCCTACCGCTCGCCTCTATAACTGAGTTGGTTTCTTTAGCTTAAGATCTCCGGGGCAATCATGTCATGGGGGTAAATTGATAGATCGGAATTAGGTATGAGGTAAGTGAGCAGACGCAAGTCTATTGCCCATAGGGGTATATAGCTTAGTCAAATACTTAAGCTTGTCTAGGCAAACTAAGTGGAGAGTATATAGAATATACACACATGTCATGTGTTGCATGGAAATACCGACCATTTATTATAAACTCTTCACCAGACCGGCATACATAATAAGTTGCGCCGATATACCTCGTAGAAATATCGATGCGATATTGACAGAAACAAAAAAATAAAACATAATGAAACTAATACAATTTTTGTAGATCTCGGTTTCCGGGTTGGAACCGCGTCGAGTTAGGCGTAATTGCCAACGTTTCGTCCACTGTTTCAAGGGACATCTTCAGGGCTGTCCGTAGATGTTCGTCGTTTCGCAGTAGCTTGAAGAATGCTATGACAGAGACCGGTACAACTTATATAGGGGGGACCGGGTCAGATGGTGGCCTGCTATTGGCTGGGGACAATGAGCCACTGGCATGCGTCGTATGGGCGTGGTGATTCTTAGTTGAGTGCAGTAGAGTTTGCCACGTCGGATGTAACGTATAGCCATCGTCTCTATTGAGATTGCGGGGATGTTTGTAAATTTCAATAGATTCACGGATTTTCCTAGGGAAATAATGCGATTCACGGGACAGAAGCTTGACATCTTTGAATAGAATTTGATGACCGGAGTTTAGTTTGTGTTCTGCCAGCGCTGAACCGGCTATATGTAACAGTCTAGTACAACGTTCATGTTCGGACACACGCACGCTGACTGGCCGCTTAGTTTCGCCAATGTACACACTGCCATACGAACACGGAATGCGATACACTCCTTGTGCTTGAAGTGGAGAACATGAACGTTGTACTAGACTGTTACATAGCCGGTACAAATTGTGAGTATATATAAATTTACATTTTATGAAAAATATTATTATATTGTTATTAGTTTAAATTTACCTTTGCAGGAAAACATCTAGGATTAAATCATATTTATTCTGATGAAGACAAAATAAAAGTAGAAACGTTAAAATGAACATTTTTGTTTAATTAATAGGTATCAAGTCGAATTCTAAGAAATAATTAAATTAAGATAGATATATATACTAAATAAAAATATTTTTTTGGTTTTAGAGACCTTTAATGAAATCAAACAAATTTATTTATGAAAACGACGTTTCGACTTTTATTAATTATTAGTCTTTGTCAAGTTTGTACATGTATATAAACTCTAACGCTTATACAAAAATTTTCATATAAAATATTATTAAAAACATAATTTCTTGTTCCGTTAGAGTTTATATACATGTACAAACTTGATAAACACTAATAATTAATAAAACTCGAAACATCGTTTTCATAAATAAGTTTGTTTGATTTCATTAAAGGTCGCCAAAACCAAAAAAATATTTTTATTTAGTATGATTATACGGCCAATAAAATAAATAAGAAACCTTAGATTCTTATCAATATCGAATATATATATATATATATATATATATATATATATATGAACTTCATGTGTATGAGAATTAATAATTATTAAATCTCATTTTACATGCGATTGTCGCTATAATTTGTTGCATTTAATTCTACAATTCGGCAAATCACTTTTGCCCTAGATTGTAGACGCAACAAGCCGCGACATCAACTGTACAAGTTGTCAGTACAAATGAAAAATTTTGTGAAAAACTTATCTGCGCGGAATGTGCATATATCGATATTTCACTGTTTTTTACAGATCATCAGTGCACCTTACCGAAGACAGACATGATATTCACTTCTATACTACGTGTATATATACGAACTGTAATGAACTTCATGTGTATGAGAATTAATAATTATTAAATCTCATTTTACATGCGATTGTCGCTATAATTTGTTGCATATATATATACACGTAGTATAGAAGCGAATATCATGTCTGTCTTCGGTAAGGTGCACTGATGATCTGTAAAAAACAGTGAAATATCGATATATGCACATTCCGCGCAGATAAGTTTTTCACAAAATTTTTCATTTGTACTGACAACTTGTACAGTTGATGTCGCGGCTTGTTGCGTCTACAATCTAGGGCAAAAGTGATTTGCCGAATTGTAGAATTAAATGCAACAAATTATAGCGACAATCGCATGTAAAATGAGATTTAATAATTATTAATTCTCATACACATGAAGTTCATTACAGTTCGTATATATACACGTAGTATAGAAGTGAATATCATGTCTGTCTTCGGTAAGGTGCACTGATGATCTGTAAAAAACAGTGAAATATCGATATATGCACATTCCGCGCAGATAAGTTTTTCACAAAATTTTTCATTTGTACTGACAACTTGTACAGTTGATGTCGCGGCTTGTTGCGTCTACAATCTAGGGCAAAAGTGATTTGCCGAATTGTAGAATTAAATGCAACAAATTATAGCGACAATCGCATGTAAAATGAGATTTAATAATTATTAATTCTCATACACATGAAGTTCATTACAGTTCGTATATATACACGTAGTATAGAAGTGAATATCATGTCTGTCTTCGGTAAGGTGCACTGATGATCTGTAAAAAACAGTGAAATATCGATATATGCACATTCCGCGCAGATAAGTTTTTCACAAAATTTTTCATATATATATATATATATATATATATATATATATATATATATATATATATATATATATATATATATATATATATATATATATATATATATAGAGTAGATTAAATTAGTTGCCGATTTAAGGTCTAGTTTACTTTGACATGTTTATATTTAAAGCAATCTTACATGTTTCAACGCATAGTGTCCTTTTCAAAGTAATTAAAAATATATATGGCAGTATAGATTGATATTGCAAAGTTTGTCTTTTCGGGTTCTTAAATAAAACTAACGGTAACGTAGACACGCACTATGTTAATAATAAAAGCGAATAACAATTTAAAAACTAATTACTAACAATAAGCACATTTATGTATTTATGTTTATGTTCACTCGGCGATGCTCTGGTATCGAATCCCCCATCCCTTCTTCGACGGCTTATATATATGGGCCGCCGATCCTCTCGATTTTTCTCGGTATTTCCGATTATAGATCTGCCGTGAACGAGCCAGAGGTATTATATGTGACATATTGTTGGATGACTCATCACAATATAGTGTTCTATATATTTTAAATTTCTTCGATAAAGTTTTGATATGTTTTTTTTTTATTTTCTTATGCCTATGAATGAAATTTTGTTTTGGATAATTGATTATTTGTTTATATATAAGTTAATTGTTTCCAAGCTTCGCTTATTTTGTTTTGTCCTTGGTTATCCTTTCTCGAAGTTCTTTTCAGGTTGCAGGTATCCTGTGCAGCATACCATTCGCACATCATAGATATCAAGCGTTTATTTTGTAGTCTGTATGCGCATGCGTCTAAGATCGCGCGATCCCTTTTCTCAGTTTTCAGACTGAGCTTCCGTAAGAAACTGAGTACATCACGCGTAGGTGGCAATATCACTATTGGTATCATGATTTAACCTACCTGTCTGGATTATTTCTTTTGCGATTGGTCTACAAGCCTTGAATATAGTGTCACTGTACCTCGAGTGGCTCTTTGCATATAACGCTTCCCGCGGTTTCACATTTTCAATTAATTTTTGGTCCCACCGTTCTCTAATTTAGACTGGGAGAGACGTAACAGATAGTCAAAATATTTGACGGTCCGTTGCGAGAATGTCGGCTGGCGCCATTTCGTGGCGTTGCCGGAAGGTGATGGTCATTGCCGGTTAGCATGTACACTCTCACTTAAAACCCATGCTACGAAGTTTTGTCGTACCGGTGCCTGTACGTACCGTTGCCATTACGTGACGGTCCATGCCGGATAGTGTCTTTCTGCTGTGAATCTCAGGTTGTCGTTGTAGCTTTTGTCGTTCTCGGTCGAAGAACGACAGAAGCCACTACGATAACTTGAGAATGGCAATCACAATAACAGCGACAACTATTTCTCATCTGTGCGACAAAGTTGTAGAAATGACGGCTCACAGAAGAGAGACGCATAATATTTCCCATTCTACAACAGCGTCGATTTAAAAAAGCCCGTTTGTATAGACATACCTATTTTTCAAGAATGTGGATAATAACTTCATCTTATCCACTTTCCTGAATAACTACGAAACGTAGCAAAAGATTTTTTTTTTGTTTTTTTAAATTAAGAATTAAAAAAATTTTACAACCAAAACACCTTGAAAATAAAGAAACGCAAACCAAAAATTAATAATTATATCCAAATGGAGGATGTAAGATGTAATACGTAAATTGTACACAAACTGCGGTTGAAACAATTTCTGACATTACGACAGTTCAATAAATTAAAAGAAATGCGAAACTTACTTTGTACAAAAACATCATATTAGTACACCAACAATCTCCCTGGGTTAGAATCGAATATTCATTTAAATTTTCATCAGCACTGGTAATCCAATAGGGTACATCTTCAACATCGATTCTCTCTAAGATATTTTTGTCTTTTACAGGATCCAGTTTATTTAAGAGTTTCTTCGTTAAGCCTCTGATCATATTCGACATAATACCCCCTCCGTTTTTACTACTAAAAAAATCGAATGTTTTTTCAACCAGTTTCTCATACTTTGCCTTATCTTGATCCTTAAATGCGAACGAAATCGCATGAAATTTGGCGAAAGTTTTCAACACCTTCGTGATGTGGTTGTCGTTCATTAATCTATTGAAAAGGGCGAAGCCTTCTTTCTTTAAATTCTCCAAGGCAACTATTTTTTTTTCCGAAGTTCCGTAACATTTTGGAGCATGTCTGAATCCATCTGTGACACTACGACTTTTCAGGAATTTTCGATATTCCGGATAGACAACATCGTAAAAGTATATTTCATTGGCATAGAATTTATCGATTGGCATGCTCCTCGTCGGTTTTATGTTTAGAGCACATTTCAAAAACAATACAAACGACCCTGTTGCAGTTTCGATATTTACAGCTATTGTTTGCGATGCGTATCCATCATCGATATCTGATCCAGGATTATATTCAATACTATACACGGATTTTAGATTTTGCTTCGAAATTATACTATTGACGAGTTCCACAAGGTCATGATTAACGCAGTTTTGTTCAGGCATTCTGACAGAAGCGACTGCTAAACTACATCATTATTCGTTCCATATATGTATGTACTTTGGTTTATATAATTACTGACAAGGAGAATTTATTAGCTACTATTATTTTTATTAGTTATATAACACGATCGTTTTAATTTCGCTTGAAGGCTAACTTTGATTTAGGGTCATTAATGTTGCTGCGTGTAAAGCTGAATTAAATCCATGTCATTGTTTTAAAAACTTAAGAATGTCGGAAAACTAATTAAATAGTTATAGAGCTACATAAACGAAATATAAATATTGCTTGATAAGAAATTGAATAAACAATTGGTATGTTGTCATTTATCATGGAATGTGTTGTTAAATTAACCTAAAGTCCATTCAGTGTAAGTTAAGAAATTCACTAAATTAAGAGGATTAACGAAGGCATCATAATATCTAATTTCACCATCTATATTATGCGATAATAACAAAATGCACATTTGCAACACAAAATCGCTGAATTGACATGTGAATTCATTTGAATTAATTGCTACCGGTTTTCTCCCTATTACTGCGTACTTATTCTCTCATTTGTTTAAACTTCGCGCTTTTATATAAATCTTAAAGTTTTTTTAAACAACATTGCGTTAGTAATCTGTACTCTTCCGTTTATCTGGTGAAAAGTTCGGTGTCAAAGAAGATCTAACCTCAAAATACCGAAAGCTTTGAATTCTCAATCAAATAAGCTTGTTGCTTCTCTGATTTCCTATTTCGAGAAAGAATGGTGATAATGGTGGTCCAAGGAATACAAGAAGGATAAAATATATGCGTTAAAAAGAACATTTGTTTAGAAAAAAAATTAATATATTCATAGCGAGTTGCTTATGCTTTGCAACTTGATCCTGTTATATCGAAAGATATCAAGGAAGGTAGACCATTGAGCAGTCAAAAAAAAAACAGAGGGTCCTAAAAAAAGCAGTCACTAATACTGATGACTTTGATCAAATGGCTATTTATGATATGTATATCTTTAACACCTTGCATAACACCCTACAAGAGAGAAGCAAATATAATGATGACAGAACTAAAACAAATCTAACATTAAATATTAGCTTATATAAATACCTTGAACCAAGGTCTATCGTGGCTTAAGTGGTAAAAGCGACAGTCCGGCAAACTGTAGACTTGGGTTCAAGTCCCAACGTAGACAATATTTTTCAATTAAAAATTTCGTATGATTTGCTTTGTAATTTGTAGGCAGTAATGTTTACATCCCCACTTACTTTGCAATTACATACATTCTAATTTGATAAACATTAAAAACTACTTCTCGCGTTTGAGCGTGTGTAGGTGAGTAGGTGAACGTGCATGTTTTTAAAAACGACTACTGCGCACCCCCTCCGCTCGCCAACTTATTTGACGCTTGCTATACCTATACTTATCTTGTGCTCAAAAAACACTGTCTCTAGTGAGCCATGATTTCTAAATAACATCAAAAAGCATGTTGTAACTTTACTAACATCAATTTCTTAAATGACAGTTACATCTAAATGACAGACAGCTTTAGAAAATTGCAAGGTTAGAAAATTGTAGGATTAATTGTTAGGTTATAATCTTCCTGTCATCAATAAATAAAATTCCGTGTTATCGATGACACTAATAAAATTACTATTTGACAATTCAGAACGGTACGGTTACCACATACCTAAAAATTTCATGGCTAACTCCGAGGCTGTTTTTTTTGAACGCACGATATAATCATACGGGTGTCAAGCAGTTAACTACTTAAGCTTGTCTAGACCAACTGAGTTATAGACTCTCCTATAGAAAGTGTGTGTCCGCGTGGAAAGACCGCCCATCCATAAATTCTTACCAAGCCGGTATACATACTATATATACCACATACTCCTATACCACATAGAAACACCTATGCAATATTGACAGAAACAACAAAATACAACATGGTAAAACTAAAATTTTTTTTAAATTGTAGTAACTGTATTTGTACAATATTTTACCAAGAATAATTTCCAATATCCATTAACAAAATTAGATAATATCATCTATTATCATCTATATAACTTATATATTACTATATTAATCCTAATTTGAAAACATTGAAATAAGAAAATTAAGCTAAATATCTATATATCATATATAGTTATTTTTTAAGAGAAACTTGGCTAAAATTCGAATCCTATTGATATACTCATCCTCTTTGTCAAACTTGGGATATAAATTTTCCATTACATCTTTGTTTTCAAAGTCTATTTTTTCTATGTCGAGTGCTTCATCCTTCGCGGATAACATGCCTTTAATGATTAGAATGGCCATTCCGAAGCCATACTTGCAGTGTTGCTTCCACTCCTCCTCAAGAATTGAAAATGGATATAAAACATCGGGATCACTTCCCAACAGCCTAATTTGGCTAGACAATTCTTTGTGATAGATTTTCAAATATTCGTTTGTGTTATCCAAAGCTTCTTGAGATGCGATTGAGAAAAAGAAGTAGGAAATATCGAAAACTGGAGAGGCCGGTCGTAATGCTTGCCAATCAATAAGCATAATGTCGATCGGAATTTCCTTGTTGTTTTCCTAAAATAAGTAAGAACTAAAATATTGTAAATATACTGAAACACTATAATACAACGGATGTCATTTAGTGTTGAATATAGCCATAAAATCAAACAGTGGATCGACTCGAAGTGCTATATTGCTTTTAAAAATATTTTCCACAAAAATTGATACACTTCTGCATTCGTTCAAACCAAATGTTAAAGCAGTTATTCCAGTTGTCAGTTTGGACAGTCAAAATTACCGCTTTGAAGGCATCTACTGTTTCTTCGGCCGGCTGAAATCGTAGACCACGTATTCCATTTTTGATGTTTGGGAACGGAAAAAGAATCGTTGAAGCTTAGGTCGGGACTATACAGGCTGATTCATTTTCGGCCCTCACCATGGGGATCTCTCTTATTATTGGAGATAGAGTATAGGTTTAAATTTGGCAAAGTTGTTAAATTTTGTGTTTGTTATAAATCCGTAAAGAAAATAGACATGTGACAAATGACCTTCGTTATTTAAAAAAAAACGCGAAAATCCCATTTTCTTCTTTTACCTGTAGCACCGACATTTGGCCTTGTAGAGAAAAAATAAAAACACATCCTTGTGGCCATTTCTAAACCACTATCCAGTGGTGTACTCTAAATTTTTATACGACGTTTCGTTTCTTTCCGACCATCATCAACTATTTAATTTCTTATAGGCGCCATATTGGATTTAGACAGCTTCAGAAAGAGTCTTTTTTTCTGATTTCAACCATGTACCACATGCTGACTAAAGTTTTTGACATTAGGTTTTATTTGAAAGAATAAATTATAAGATTAAATAAGGTAGCCTTTGGAATTTCAATCTGTCAAACATTTCATTTATTGTTCATTAATAATACAAAAATGTCATACACTAACGAAGAGAAACGAGATATGATAAGTAGTTTTTATTCTTCGAAACGAAATTCAACAGTAGCGAGTACAAGATAACAAAAACATTAATAAAAATACATAGAAATGGCCATCTTCGGTAATGCACAATTGGGCACGCCTTCTGGCATTTTGTACTGCCCTTTGTATAGTTCTTCTAGGAACTGCATCGAAGGCATTCTGAAGTCTGTCTCGTAATTCTTCAATGTTTTGTGGCGCATCTACTTTATAAATATTATTTTTAACATATCCCCATAAAAAAATCTAGCGGACTTAAATCAGGTGATCTCACAGGCCATTCAACAACTCCCCTATTTCCAATCCAACGGTTTGCAAACTCTTGATTTAAGAAATTTCTAACAAATTTCTGCATTGCGTGCTGGTGCGCCATCTTGTTGCCACCATAAATATTGTAATTGTAAATATTGTAAATGATTTAATGGGATATTGTCGTCAAGATAGTCAGATACGTATGTACGTAAAATGTTTAAATATCTTTCTCCATTTAAATGTTCTTCATACATAACTGGTCCTAAGAGACGATTTGCCAAAATACCCATCCAAACATTTATTCCAAAACGATGTTGTGGTCTTCTAGCCCTGTTTTGTCGGGGATTTTGTACTGCCCAATAGTGCTCCGTATTTCTGTTGAACATTCCAGAATTTGTAAATTTTATTTCATCTGACCAGATGATTTTGCTTAAAAAATTTTCGTCTTTTTCTATCCTTCCCATTAACCAATTACAATATTCTATCTAGCCTTCTCAAATTATCTCCAGGCAGTAAAGAGTGACTAACATGGATCCTGTATGTTTTAAACCTACTTTTATGTAAAGTTCTCCAAACTCTGGACTGGCACAAATTTAATTCCGACGCTACTTCGCGTGTAGAAATTGATGGATTATTATTTATCTATAAAAATACAAGATTAACATGAAATTTGAAAACACGCTTTTAATTTACCATTTGTAAAATATCTTGTCGATTTTCATTTAAATTCCTGTTGTCTTGACCATTATGCGGCTTAGTAAACGATCCATTCTCGACCAAATTTCTGTCGAGATCTAGAAAAATGGTACGATGAGGCTGTTGTCGTTCTGGATATAATTGTAGATATCTTGTACTCGCTACTGTTGAATTTCGGTTCGAAGAATAAAAAATACTTATCATATCTCGTTTCTCTTCGTTAGTGTAGTACATTTTTGTATTATTAATGAACAATAAATGAAATGTTTGACAGATTGAAATTCCATGGCTACCTTATTTAATCTTATAATTTATTCTTTCAAATAAAACCTAATGTCAAAAACTTTAGTCAGCATGTGGTACATGGTTGAAATCAGAAAAAAAACTCTTTCTGAAGGTGTCTAAATCCAATATTGCGCCTATAAGAAATTAGATAGTTGATGATGGCCAGAAAGAAACGAAACGTCGTATAAAAATTTAGAGTACACCACTGGATAGAGGTTTAGAAATGGCCACAAGGATGTGTTTTTATTTTTTCTCTACAAGGCCAAATGTTGGTGCTACAGGTAAAAGAAGAAAATGGGGTTTTCGCTTTTTTTTTAAATAACGAAGGTCATTTGTCACAGGTCTATTTTCTTTACGGATTTATAACAAACACAAAATTTAACAACTTTGTCAAAATTAAACCTATACTCTATCTCCTATAATAAGCGAGATCCCCATGGTGAGGGCCGAAAATGAATCAGCCCGTATAGAGGATGTTCTAATAATTCGATATTTTGCTACTCCCAAAAACTCAATTGTCTTTCGAATTGTATGCGAACTTGCATTGTTATGATTAGGGACCGGACACGAGAGACCAATAACTCATCACCCACGGGCGTACTATTGAAAATGTGTATTTTTAAAGACTTTTTAATTTTATTTAAATAATTGGAAAACAAACGGGTGCTGATCTATAAAATACGAAATACATTTTTATTTGTTCATTTTGTAATTCAAGTGGAGTAAAGGAGTATTAATATTAACTAGCAATACTTTCTCAAGGTTCCCTTTTGTAAAATTTGTTCTCTTTGAATAAAATACATTCTCGTAGATAGAAAACGTCCTTTCTACATCGCAACTAGTTGCATATTGGAAGTGTACTGGAAATATTCTTTTATTTCAACGTATTTAGCAGTTAGATTTTGAGGCATGTACATGTCCCCATACACAATTACTGCAATGTTATTAAATCTGAATTTCTATTAAAACTGCGTATAACCTTTGCCGAAGGCCACATCCAAAGTCCAAAAGCTGTTGAGCGCATTGAACAAATTTCAAGTTTCAACAAACCAACTTTTAATGTTTGTGAGTGACAGTGCCGCTAACATGCTTTCCTTAGGCCGATCTCTTAAAGAAGAGAGTGGCAATCTATTACATATAACATGTAAAATCAATGCTTTAAATCTTGTGGCGCAATTGATACCTAACTGTTATGAACGAGTAAATGATTTAGCTCGTACGAAGGCAGTGTTTCTAAAGTCCCTAAAACGTACAAAAAAAATTCACGAACTGTGTCCCAAAGTGCCTGAACCACCACCGCGATTACTACGCGTTGGGGAACATGGGTAGAAGCTACGTTTTACTACTGCGAACATTTTGATGATGTAAAGAAGGTAGTTTTACAATTCCCAGACACGCTGAAGCTACCAAGAAAAGCCAGACAATGTTTCAAGATAGTCAGGTAAAAAGTGATTCAGAAACTATTCGTAAGAACTACTATGGACTAGCGGAGGGAATAGAAAAATTACAAAATAATTCGATGTCGTTTATGGATTCTGTTCAAATTGTGGATGATGTTCATTCACACCTATGTGCGCGGAAGGCGACGAAAAAAATGAGTGTGTAATGCGAACATTTGAAAGTGTTACTGACAAGGATTCAGATTTTCTCATACTAAGACAAATTGTGAAGGTGCGTCGAAAGATCCATTAAGTTGTCACAAGGATTACTTTAAATTTGCAAATATAACATTACTCGATGTGGAATGGTCGTTTTCATCATTGAAAAATATTTATTCCGCACGCCATACTCATTTGACTGAAACAAGTGTGGAAACATATTTAATGATTCAAATATTTAAAAGATGCCACCCAGTTTATGATTTCATGGAAGCTTTTTAAAAGAGTAAGTGTTTCAGCACGTTATATAATATATGTTTTATCATTATTTTATGTGTAAACATTCATGCGTCCGCATCGCTTATGTTCACTCATGAAAGTCACAAACATAAATTATGCGAGTACGTAAACGTTACTGAACGCTCGCCTTAATACGGCCGCTAGGCTCCTCCACGTTGTTCTCCGCACTGCACTGAAACTTGCCCCTCTTTGCCGACTCTAGTCATTACATTTGAGTGAATGAGAGGTGCAGACGTGTTTAGTGACAAGTTGAATGCAAGACAAAATAGTGCTCACGACAAAACAGCGGGTGTTCATTGCCGAGTGTTATACAAAGCACAATTCGTGGAAAACGTGTGCGGAACTGTTTAAGAAAGAGTTTAAGAATGGAAGTGTTTTGTCAAAATCTCCAACAAAGTCATTAATGCAAGACTTAGTGGCAAAATGGTGCGAAACAGGCTCTGTAATGAATAAAAACCGTAACTATCCGAAAAGAGTTCGAACACCAGAAAACATTAATCGAGTGAAGGAAAGCCTGGAACTAAGTCCGACAACTTCGCAACGTCATTTATCTGCGCAAGTAGGAATTAAGAGATGGTCGTGTCGAAACATTATCAAAAGGCACCTGAATCAAAAAGGATCAATTCCGCGTAAATCTTATAAATACATATACATAAATAAACTTTAAGAATCAAATTTTACGTAATTTTCCGTAACTCGACATTTCCCTAACTCGACTTTTATTCCCTGTCCCTTGGAGGTTCGAGTTAGAGAAGTTCCACTGTATATGTAAATCTTATAAATACAGTGGAACTTCTCTAACTCTTCTCGAACTTCTAAAACTCGACTTATTCCGTAAGTCGAATATTTTTACCGAACAATGAAGTTTGAATATTATTATATAGTATTTTTGTCTCCCTAACTCGACTTTCTATTTCTCGACTTTTTCTATTACTCGACATAATATGCGAACACATAGGTACACCTAACTCAACATTTTCGGGGAATTACGGAATTATCTCTTGGAATCAGCAATATGAACAGGCAGAAACGTGTGCTGGGTGCTTTCGGAAGTGCAGTTGTGCAGTTCGCGTGACAAAGTGTACGGTAAATATGTCGAAGCGAAATTTAAAGTGTTTAACATTGAATGAAAAAATAAAATTAATAGCAGAGGTGGAAAAAGGGGAAAAGAAGAAGAAAGACATTGCGGAACAATTTGGGATCCCTCATAATACGCTATCGACAATTTTAAAAAATAAGGACAAACTTTTGGAAAGAAAAAATGATACGTTCAACAATAAACGAAAAAGGCTTAAAGCTTGTGTTAACGATGATATTGACGAAGCAATGTTCAAGTGGGTTACTACCGCACGTCCTAAAAATATTCCTCTTTCGAGGAGTTTAATTAGAGAAAAAGCGAAAGAATTTGCCGCTGCCTTCGGACGGGAGGAATTTTGAGCTAGTATAGGCTGGTTGGATAAGTTCAAGAGTCGACATAATATCGTCCAAATGTCACTGTGCGGTTAAAGTGGTTCTGCAGATTTTCAATGTGGTAAAGAATGGCAGAAAAGTGTTTTACCGGCTTTAATCAGCCAGTATGACAAAAATAATATTTTCAATGCTGATGAGACGGTGCTTTTCTTCAAATGCTTGCCCAACAAAACCCTTGCATTTAAAGGATAAAAATGCTTTGGTGGTAAAAACAGCAAGGAAAGAGTAACGGTTATGGTTGGGAGTAACATGAGTGGTTCTTAAAAGCTAAAATTGCTTGTTATTGGCAAAACAAAACATCCACGTTGTTTTAAGGGTATAAAGTCACTGGAAGTGGATTACGAATATAACATAAAAGCGTGGATGACAAGTGAGATTTATGAAAAGTGGTTATTAAAGCTTGATAAGCAGTTTGCAGTCCAGAACAGAAAAGTTTTGCTGTTCGTTAACAACTGTCCGGCGCACCCCAAAACCGTAGTAGGAAAGCTGAAGAATATTAAATTGGAGTATTTTCCTCCTAATCTAACCTCAATCTTACAACCGATGGACCAGGGAATTATGAAAAATCTAAAGCAACATTACAGAAAACGGATTATTATGAAAATTTTGGCTCATTTGGAAGAGCCAACATTTACTTCAAATGTTTCTTTACTTGATGCAATTAAAGATCTAAACAAAGCATGGAATAACGACGTAAAGACGCAAACAATTGCAAATTGCTTCAGAAAGGCGGGCTTTGGTAAAGATGATTTAGTGCAGGATGCTAACCATTGGGATGAAGATGATATCCTTCCACTGTCTGAATTAAAAAATTGGTGGGTCTTATACAGAACTGCAATAAACACAAATGATGTTGAATTTGAGGAGTATGTTGATGTTGATCATGATGTGTCAACAATGGATTTCCCAAGTGATGAAGACATTTTAGAAAGTGTAATACAGCACCTTGCTCCTAATGAAATAGGTAAGTTTACCCATCCATGTTTTCTATGTTCCAAGATGCCAAATTTTATTATTGTCTTAGATACAGATGAAGACGAAGATACTAATGAAAACCAGACTGATACAACTGGCATACCTACGCTCAACGAAGCGTTTGCTGCCATCGAAAACTTAAGAAGATTTGTTTCATCTAGGGAGAATGTGCCATATGCATTGCATGGTTCCTTAAATTTACTAGAAGATTTTATAACGAATGAAAAATGGACCAGTGTAACTCAAAGAAAAATTACTGATTTTTTCAATAAAAATTTGATGCAGCTTTTTTGACGTTTTAACGAATTTTCTAAGTTACTAATATGTTCATAGTATTAAATGTATAATACATATACATATAAATAAATTTTGTAAATATTTTCAGATCCGGATTTATTTTGCCCACCCTGTATTTTGTAAGTGACCGGCAATAACGTTGAGCGCACTTCGCTCGTGAGATGTTACTCGAATGAACGTCTCCATAAATAAGCATACTTTAGTACGTATCTATTCGTGTTTCCAGAAGAACTACGAAACGTAGTGACAGATATTTTTTGTGCTTTTTTAATTAAGAAACTTTAAAGAATTTCTAAAATCGAGCTTGAAAATATAGAAACGCAAACCAAAAATTTATAATAAAATAATCAAAAAGAGTTAATAAATGAAATGAATGAAGAAAGTGACCGCAGGTACTCAGAAAAGGTATAAAATCCCTTACCACAATTAATAATCGAATGCTAAATACGTATTTCGACAACTAAGTTATCATCATCAGTAGGTAAAACTACTAATCAAAGCGTTGAACATGAGACACAGTAAAACTAACACACAGAATCAACATTTCAGTTCAACATTTTGATTTACTGATGATGACAACTTAGTTGTCGAAAAACTTATTTAGGATGCGATTATTACTTGTGGTAAGGAGTTTTATACCTTTTTTGAGTTTTTACTTAACCACAGTCTCCAAAGAAAGACTTTTTCGCCGTAGGTAAATTGTAACCGTTGTAAATGAAGGGTGTAGGATGTAATAGGTTAAATTGTTAGATTATTGTACACCAATGATGATTGAAACATTTCCTGCCATTATGACAATTCAATAAATCAAAATAAAAGCGAAACTTACTTTATATAAAAACATCATGTTGCTGCACCAACAGTCTCCCTGGGTTAGAATGGAATATTCATTTAAATTTTTATCAGCACTGGTAACCCAAGAGGCTACATCTTCAACATCGATTCTCTCTAAGATATTTTTGTCTTTTACAGGGTCTAGTTTATTTAAGAGATTCTTCATTAAGCCTCTGATCATATTCGACATTACGTCTCCTCCATTTTCATCACTAAAAAAATCGAATGTTTTTTCAACCAGTTGCTCATACTTCCCTTTATCTTGGTCCTTAAATGCGAAGGAAATAGCATGAAATTTGGCGAAAGTTTTCAACACCATCGTGATGTGCTTATCGTTCATTAATAGACTTCTATTGAAAAGGGTGAAGCCTTGTTTCTTTAAATTCTCTAAAGCAAGTATATTTTTTTTCGATGTACCGTAACATTTTGGTGCATGTCTGAAACCATCTGTAACGTTACGACTTTTCAGGAATATTCGATATTCCGGATAGACAACATCGTAAAAGTATATTTCGTTGGCATAAAATCTATCGATTGGCATGTTCTTCGTCGGTTTTATATTTAGAGCACATTTCAAAAACAATACAAACGACCCGGTTGCAGTTTCAATATTTACAGCTATTGTTTGCGATGCGTATCCATCACCGACATCTGATCCAGGATTATATTCAATATTATACACGGATTTTAGATTTTGCTTCGAAATTATATTATTGACGAGTTCCACAACGTCATGATTGACACGGTTTTGTTCAGGCATTCTGATTGAGGCGACTGTTAAATTGCATCATTGTTCGTTCCATATATGTATGTACTTTGGTTTATATAATTACTGACAAGGAGAATTTAATAGGTATTATTATTTTTATTAGTTATATAACACGATCGTTATAATTTTGCTTGAAGGTTAAATTTGATTTAGGGTCATTAATTTAACGCGTGTAAAGCTGAATTAAATCCTTTGCATTGTTTTAGAAACATAAAAATGTCAGAAAATATACAGTTATAGAGCTATATACACGAAATATAACTATTGCTTGATAAGAAATTGAATAAACAATTGGTATGTTGTGATTTACCATGGAATGTGCTGTTAAGTAAACCTATAAAATATTGTTTTCTGAATCATCTACTTGGCATCTTAAGAACAACAGTCAAACTTCTAAATATAAGCTGTTAAAATTTGTTGCAAGAATAGCCCTTATATGGAGGTGGTATTGAGAGAGTCTAGAATAAATTCATTTCTGTGATCTCTATTAGAATTAGATTAGATTATCGCTTTATTCAGTATTACAAGTACAAGTGTTGAATATGTCACATAAACAAGCCAATTACAAGAAGCAATATAGGACAAACATCACAGTATAAAAGTACAAAAAATTCAGAATTTTGAACACACACTGTTGTACATAACACAGAATATTGAATAACGTCATGTCTATGTTAATGTCTAAGTACATCGTAAAGTACCAGAAGCCAAAAACTTAAAAAAAGGTATATAACCCCTTACCACAATTATTAATCGTATCCTTAGGATACGATTAATAATTGTGGTAAGGGGTTATATACCTTTTCTTAAGTTTTTACTTAACCACAGTCTCCAAAGAAAGACTTTTTTACCAGAAGCCAGTTTTGTGAAATCTACTCGTATTTTTGCTATTTACCGGTAGCACTATCTTGGGTTTCAGACCCTCATAATCACCGAAATGATCCGTTACAGGTTGTAAATCCTCTATAATCCACTGATAAATTTTCATTTTTTTTAACAATACCTTACAATTTTTTAGCAATACCCCTTATTAGGCTATTGATTATTAATATTTTCTGATAAAACTACTTCATCTTCAGAAGAAAAGTCGTCACCAATAACGTTTTCAAAAACTAATTCAGTTGGAATTATTAGCTGTTATTCCGGAATAGTATATTAAAAAACAAGTTTCAGTTTCATAAGGCACTATTTTGCCGCACGAGATCAGTTTAGAAAACGAGCCGCGATAGCGGCGAGTTTTCTAAAGAGCGAGTGCGGCAAAAGGCCTTATGAAACGAGTTTTTTATACTATTTTTTCTATTTTGCATTTTTTACATTAATAAATTGGAATTATTTAATTTGGAAGTTCAGAGTTTAATTTGTATATAAAGCATGCAGTTGGTCACATTGATACTTGACATTGTCAAATTTAAATCTTGCTATCCGCCAAGTATATTATATTACATATTATTTATTAATTTTCGTTAACATTACTTGATATTTTATTTAAAAATATAAACATGAGTGACTTAGAAACTAATATATCTTGTTGTCAATTGTATACAATATACGTTGTTTGTGTAGAGTACGAACATATATCATATCTGTCAAATGTACTTAAATTCTTAAAATAAAATGACAGCAATGATATCTATTTCTGTGTTCGAACAACGCCAACATTGAAAATTGAAAAAAAGCGTATCGAAATGGAGCTCATTTCGATACTGTTTTTGGTTTCATAATGAGTTCATTTCGAACGCAAAATAGAAAAAATTATTTATGTTTATAATATCTGCATTGCCTGACTCTTCATCTGTTAGCTCGGTAGTTCCATTATTAGGAGGAAAATTTGTAATTTCCTGGAGTTTTTTGATTTGGCTTCATTGCCTTTCAATATAGCAAGCACATCTTCAGGTTTAACCCTAGGACTATCAGGAAAACGGCCTAGCTACTTACCGCGCGGGTCCATTGGACCCGTATTACTATAGGCTGGCTTTGAGCAATTCCAAACGCTCGTAGAGCTAAAAAGTCCAAGACATCTTCTCGTTGATATGTCACCATAGGTGAAACCTAGATACATCACTATACTTTAGAGACAAAAACACAATCAAATCAATGGTTTTCTTCTGATAAACGTGTTTGCAAAAATGCACAATCGGTTTTTTCATTCAATAAAATTAAAATCACGATATTTTGGGAGTCCAAAAGCGTAGTTTCAAATGACTGTATACCTAAGTTCAAACGAATTCAAAGAGAGTTTTTTCGTCAATAGATTGCTACTGGTAAATTTGTTTATGACTAAATAGTTTGCACATAAATAAACAAGCTCTAGTGTAGTTGATTTTCGTCTATTATATATTGTTAGTCATAACTGTGCCTATTTTACAAATAAATATGTACACATTCTATTGACAACTTTTTTATAATGAACTAATTGTTTCCGTATAACATACATCAACTTAAACATTTCACTATCTATGCTGTCGACTTCTTCGACAACCGTTTCTGGACAGTTTAACAGCGGTTTCTACAAAAGTTGTTGGAATACACAGTGAAGTATCAAGTTTTGTAAACATTATATAAATATAGATTACAAATAGTCGTTATGCACCATAAATTCACCTAAGACTCGTAAACGTCTTACATATTCTACATTATTATCGAATTTAGTAAAAAAATCGATCTTTTCTGCGTTTTTTATTTCTTCAAAATCGATATTTTCAAATACAGGAACTTCGTCCTTCTTCGCCAACATAAACTTAAAAAGCATAAATGCCATGTAGAATCCATATTTACAATATAGTTTCCACTCCTTTTCGAACACGCTCCGAGGATAGAGCTGATCGGAATCGCTACCAAGACGCCTGATTTCTTGAGATAATTCCGTGTAGTAAACTGTTAAGTAGAAATCTAATTTACTTAAAGCTTCTTCGTTTGCTATTGTGTAAAAGAAATAAGAAACGTCAAAAACTGGAGACGCTGGGCGTAGCAATTGCCAATCTACCAGCACAACATCAACTGGATTTTCCTTTTCTTCGTTCTGTAACAAAAATTAGTTTTTAAGGTTCCATTGTGTTCAAGTTGGTTAGATAAATTTTTGGGTGAGCAATTTTCATTGTATTTGCTAATTAGTCATGGTTATGTAGAATATACAAAGAATTACATCTAGTTGTCCATAAATTTCTCCTATAAATTATGATGTTCTACATTATTGAAATGCGGATATAGATTAAATGGTATGAGAGTTATCTATTTGTCACTGTCAAAATGTATCATTGAGAGATATGGTGATGAAATTAATAACAAGTACAATTAGATTATTAATGTATTTAATAAGAAAACTTTAAAGATGGGGTATTAATCAAACAACAAAGGTAAATAACTAATTTGTAGAAATTTTAATTATTATAATTTATAACAAGTGTTCAAAATGGTCACAAAATGGTTGAATGAATAATGCAATACGATGTTTTACGTTGTCGAAAATATTCTGCAAGACATTTGGTGCTATTTCATTACATTTAATTGTAATTGTATTCATCAAGTCATTTAAGTTATTCATTCTTGTCTTATACAGTGTGTTTCTGAATTTATACGAAAGATTTCAAAGCGTGATTCTTTAGCAAAAATTAAGGGGGGTCTTTCATATAACTTTTTGTTCAACACCCTTTTCCCTCCAAGTTACAGTCCTTTAAAATTAGGTAAAAAAATTTGTTTTTACTTAATATATCCACTTTGGAAAAATTTAGAAGAATGAAATTTGGCAGATAACCGATGCTAATAAAACGGCAGTTTTTGAGTGTTTTTGTTACCCTAAAATGTAATCACAAGGGGCTGAAAAAAACAACCCCTGTAATATTGTGCATTAGACCTTTCTAATGCGCCTATATTTTCCTATTTAAAAAATTGATTTAAAATACAGACTCAATCTACAACTTTTTTATGTCTTGACTTTTTATCATAAAATTGTTAGTTTGATCACAAAAAAATAAAATACTGCTCAGATTCTTTTCCCATAAATTCACAGAGAGGTTATTATTTATTTAAAAAAAATCAAGTAAGCTGCTGTCAAATGAAGTCATATGACAAATAGTTTTATTGTCCTGATTTTCTCTGTGTTATTCTTTAATCTCTGAAGAACTAAAACTAATTAAGTAAATAAAATGGCAAATTACACAAATGCCGAAATGGCAGATATGCATTTTTTATATGGTCGTGCTAATGGAAATGGATTAAGAGCTCGGAGGCTTTACGCTGAGTTATACCCAGAACGAACATTACCCCATCATAGCGTCTTCGCCCGTATTCATCAACGTTTACGAGAAGTAGGAAATTTTTCAAGAACAACCGTCGATTGCGGACGTTCTCGAGAAGTACGAACTGTAGCACTAGAGGAGGCTGTTCTTAATTTAATTGAAGAATCTCCCGGAACAAGTACGAGGCAAATTGCCCGAGGGTTAAATGTGAGCCATTGCACAGTATTTAGAATTTTAAAAGAACAAATGCTGTATCCCTACCATATCCAACGAGTCCAAGCGCTCTTACCTCGAGATTTTCTACCTCGTTTAATTTTTTGTCAATAGATAATTCAAATGATCACACAAGCTCCGCAGTGCTTATCTCGTATTTTGTTTACTGATGAGGCAAGCTTTTCTCGGGAATCTATCAGAAATTTCCATAATAATCACATATGGGCAGATGAAAACCCACACGAAATTGCTGAATCTAAATTTCAACATCAATTTTCATTGAATGTGTGGCTTGGTGTTATTGATGATTATTTAATTGGGCCATATTTTCTCCCAATAAGATTAAATGGAGACGCATACTGCCATTTCCTTGAAGAAGAGTTACCCCAACTTTTTAATGATGTTCCTGTGCAAATTAGGCGAGAACTATGGTTCATGCATGATGGCGCTCCAGCCACTTTAGTAATAACGTTCGTCGCTACTTAAACGAAGTTTATGCAAATCGCTGGATAGGACGAGGAGGCACCCAGAATTGGCCTGCCCAATCTCCAGATTTGAATCCATTGGACTTTTGCATTTGGGGTTTTCTAAAAACACTGGTTTATTCCACTCCCGTTGAAAATATCGATGATTTAAGGGATCGTATCATCGTAGCTCGTGAGACTATTAGAAATACACCAGGATTATTTCAAAGAATGCGGTATTCAATTAGACGAAGAGTAGAGTCCTGCATTTTGGTCGAGGGGCGCCATTTTCAATATTTATTATGATTTTGTAATTGAAATTTTGTCCACGTTATTATTAGTTTTTTTGTAATTTGTTAATTGTTATTAGTAGTACAATTATTGTTCAAACCGTTCTAATTTACAATATTCTTCAACTAAATAAAAGAATGCCATGATTTCAATAAAGTTTTATTTAGTTTTGAAAAATGTTTGAAGTCCTTATAAAACTGTCTAGAAATTATAGAAAATCAGGACAATAAAACTCTTTGTCATATGACTTCATTTGACAGCAGCTTACTTGATTTTTTTTTAAATAATAACCTCTGTAAATTTATGGGAAAAGAGTCTGAGCAGTATTTTATTTTTTTGTGAACAAACTAACAATTTTATGATAAAAAGTCAAGACATAAAAAAGTTGCAGATTGAGTCTGTCTTTTTAAATCAATTCTTTAAATAGGAAAATATAGGCGCATTAAAAAGTTCTGATGCAAAATATTATAGAGGTTGTTTTTTTCAGCCCCTTGTGATTACATTTTAGGGTAACAAAGACACTCAAAAACTGCCATTTTATTATCTGCCAAATTTCATTCTTCTAAATTTTTCCAAAGTGGATATATTAAATAAAAACAATTTTTTTTACCTAATTTTAAAGGAAATTCTTTCAATGGAGACTGTGGTTAAATAATAATTTAAAAAGGTATATAACCCCTTACCACAATTATTAGTCGTATCCTAAATACGTATTTCGACAACTAAGTTGTCATCATCAGTAGGTAAAAACTACTAATTAAAGTCACACGGGGCACAATAAAGTAAGATAAACGCTTCCGCAAAACATTGTTATTTTTACACCGTTTCAGAAAATTGATATCTGTACTTATAAGTTTAATTTTAATATATAACTTATGAAATCTATTGAACTCCTTTGACCGGGAAGTCATTGTGAAAATTCTTTCAATGGAGACTGTGGTTAAATAATAATTTAAAAAGGTATATAACCCCTTACCACAATTATTAGTCGTATCCTAAATACGTATTTCGACAACTAAGTTGTCATCATCAGTAGGTAAAAACTACTAATTAAAGTCACACGGGGCACAATAAAGTAAGATAAACGCTTCCGCAAAACATTGTTATTTTTACACCGTTTCAGAAAATTGATATCTGTACTTATAAGTTTAATTTTAATATATAACTTATGAAATCTATTGAACTCCTTTGACCGGGAAGTTTACCTACTGATGATGACAACTTAGTTGTCGAAATACGTATTTAGGATACGACTAATAATTGTGGTAAGGGGTTATATACCTTTTTAAATTATTATTTAACCACAGTCTCCATTGAAAGAATTTTCACAATGACTTCCCGGTCAAAGGAGTTCAATAGATTTCATAAGTTATATATTAAAATTAAACTTATAAGTACAGATATCAATTTTCTGAAACGGTGTAAAAATAACAATGTTTTGCGGAAGCGTTTATCTTACTTTATTGTGTCCCGTGTGACTTTAATTAGTAGTTTTTACCTACTGATGATGACAACTTAGTTGTCGAAATACGTATTTAGGATACGACTAATAATTGTGGTAAGGGGTTATATACCTTTTTAAATTATTATTTAACCACAGTCTCCATTGAAAGAATTTTCACAATGACTTCCCGGTCAAAGGAGTTCAATAGATTTCATAAGTTATATATTAAAATTAAACTTATAAGTACAGATATCAATTTTCTGAAAAGGTGTAAAAATAACAATGTTTTGCGGAAGCGTTTATCTTACTTTATTGTGCCCCGTGTGACTTTAATTAGTAGTTTTTACCTACTGATGATGACAACTTAGTTGTCGAAATACGTATTTAGGATACGACTAATAATTGTGGTAAGGGGTTATATACCTTTTTAAATTATTATTTAACCACAGTCTCCATTGAAAGAATTTTCACAATGACTTCCCGGTCAAAGGAGTTCAATAGATTTCATAAGTTATATATTAAAATTAAACTTATAAGTACAGATATCAATTTTCTGAAACGGTGTAAAAATAACAATGTTTTGCGGAAGCGTTTATCTTACTTTATTGTGCCCCGTGTGACTTTAATTAGTAGTTTTTACCTACTGATGATGACAACTTAGTTGTCGAAATACGTATTTAGGATACGACTAATAATTGTGGTAAGGGGTTATATACCTTTTTAAATTACTAATTTTAAAGGACTGTAACTTGGAGGGAAAAGGGTGTTGAACAAAAAGTTATATGAAAGACCCCCCCTTAATTTTTGCTAAAGAATCACCCTTTGAAATCTTTCGTGTGAATTCAGAAACACCCTGCATACTTTACTTTTTAGCAATTCAGAAATAGAAAAATCTAATGGAGTAAGATCTGGTGACCTTGCTAGCCAAACACATCTGCTTATAACTCGATGAGACAAGTAATATTCTAAAAGCGCTTAATTTTTACGAGTTGTATGTGCAGTACAATATTGCTGGAAGTAACCCCATTGAATTCGTCTCGTTGCACTTAAGTTAAAAATGGTGTTAATAACTGTTCTCGGTATCGTTGGCTATTAATGTTATTGTGAAAAAATATTGGTCTACGACGAGATACAGCTAACCATACGCCAACTTTAACAGGATGTAAAGGAACTTCAATGTGATTGTTTGAATTGTTTATAGACCATGATCTGTAATTTTATTTATTTACAAACCTGCTTAAATGAAACCATGCTTCATCAGTAAAAACTTGGATGAAGAATTTCGTCATTATTTAAATTTTCTTGAAAGAAGTTACAATAATTAAGCCTACTAGCGTGATCTGTAGGTAAGATCTGCTGAATAATCGATACTTTGCATGGATACATATTGCTATGAATTGTGATTTTATATACTGCTTATTCACAATTCACAACCAATGTGTCCAGCTTCGATATTCAGTCGGTTTAATTTCCAGGATGAGACTGCTTTTCCCTCAGGGTTCCAATCGGAAAAGTGGAAAACACAATTTGATTAATAAACAGTTGAGCGCCACTCAAAATTTATTTGAGAAAAGTTATGATAATGTTTTTAAGTTACTAGTAAACTTCTTGAAGTAAGGTTAATTTCAAAGACACACAGAGTATAAAATAAATGAAACATAATAATAATACAAGAAAAAAAATTTAAAAAAATCTTTATGAAGTATAAAGATCAATATTGCGTCATTAAACAATATTATTAAGGTAAAATTATTATACGAAAATGACCGTTACGTATAATTAAACTTCCTTATTGACTCACGAGCAAAATTAAGACTAATAAATTACAAAGAAGTATTTCAATTTCTCCCACAGTATTTAACGTAAACAAACTAGATATGACAAACCGAACAAACTCTAAACGCATGTGCAAGCCACATGAAAAAAATATGCCCTTGAATCCAAGCGAACAAAATTTAAAGTTATAGAAAATTTTTATATTAGAAATTTTAAAAAACGTTCTTTGTCATTTAATTCAACTACTAAGCTTAAAAATATATAAACAAAATTAATACAATGAAAATACACAGTTCAAATCATTCAAATAATAATGATAATTTTAATAATATAATATTACTTACTTTAAATGAAAAAAATATTTTTTTCACGAGACACCTGAGTTAGAAAACGTATAAAATTCACTAGGAGATCAACAAACTCGTAAATATATAACGGTACTGAAATCAAGCACAACCACAAATTAATAAAAATCACGAAGCTAATAAAAACTAAGATAAGAAAAATATCTTATAAAACACGTCTTCTCAACTCAGATAACAGTTAGTGTCTGATCTCGGATACAGCAAATCCGGCGTGCTACAACTACACTAGTAACAAAATATTAATAGTTCAAAATAAAATCTGCATTCATAGATAATAAATTTCAAAAATTATACACTGGCATCCAAAATAAATGTACAATATAAAATAATGTTTTTCAAAATATTTGCGGGGAAAAAAACACAGCAATATGTAAACGACGCTTCAAAATTCTATGAACGGTACTAGAAGATACGTTAGTTTGAACTGATGAACGACGAACGGGTATGCGTGTTTTCTCCAACAAGGTTGAATAGACTCGAAGATCTTTGAATAGGCGATTAAAGAACAGTACATTCCTTAATCGTGATTAAAGAACACTACATTCCTTATTCTTGATTAAAGAACAGTACATTCCTTTATGGTATATATACAAATCTTATTTACAATTTAATTCCAACAGTTCTAAACATTTTATTTTTATATACGTTAATTAAGCGTAATTTAATATCGAGTACATTTAATCTTTGTTGGTACTTTAATTACGGTGTTTATACATGCTTATAGTGCAATTTGATGACCTCACAATTCTTGCACTTCATCATATTTATGCGATGACTATATTGAATATTGAACTGGTTTATTTTAAATACCTTACCTATGTTTATTTATGCATCAGCAGCATACTAATCTAGGTTAGATTAAATACCTGATTTGTCTATGTGAATTATTTGATTGCTAAATATAATACGTAACTATCTAATTTAGATTAATAATACTAAATTATAATATGTAACATATACGGTGTGATAATTATATAATATGAATTACACTATTGTATTTAGATTAAATGATGTTGATTTAAGCTGGATTAAACAAAGTGCCAACTCTCAACCAGGGAAGTTGCCTGTCTTCATCATGATGGGGTCGTCTTGATGATTCTCGGCTTGGTTTTGATTGGCGTATGTCGTAGATTAATTTGGTATTGTTTAAGCTGCGGTTAAACTAGGTTTTCTACGTATTCAACAATATTTTGCTGTGTACGTGGTCTACGAGAACTTTTACCTTTTAACACAGATCCTGTAGCTCGAAACTTCTCCATGACTAGATGATTGTGATGATGTAAAGCGGTATTACCCACAGCTCTATTAGGATACTACAAGAGAAACGGTCGCTTACATTCCGCGTAGGAAAATTGCCATTCTCCGTTAACAAATTATTCACGTCAGAAATATGCTTCGACAATATAAATATTGTCTTGCAATGTGTACATTATTTAGTAGTATTAAGTAAAAAAAAGTATTTGTAAGAAAAAATTATAGTGCTAGTCACAAAATGACAAATGCCAAATATAAGATAGATAAATAGTTAGTTATAAATAAAAGCTAAGTGTCTTATAATAATTTGCAAGTACTAGTTACTCAATGCCTACTGATATGAAGTTTTTTTTGAGACACGTTGTAGTTTTTGTAATAAAAGTTCAATCAATGTGCAATGGGTGCTTAAATTTCCAGTGTGTTAGCACAGTTAGTTCTGGAAGATGTTGCCCATTTTATAGAAGATATGTTTACGGTTTTCTTTTAGCTACACCCTCAAAAAAATCAAATTACGTAACAGAATAAAAAACTACAATCCACAATATAAGCAGAGAAGAATAACAAAATAAACTTCCTAGGTATGACCTCAATAAGAAATAATAATAAAGTCAACATTATCTGGTATGCTAAATCTTCCTCCACGAAAAATGCATAAGTTGTAGATAGCCCTCAATATAGAAAAGGTAAATTAAATAAAATAAAAACCATTTTATCAAACCACAATTAATTAAATATAAAACCACCAATTGATAGACAAACACACCAAAAATATATGTATCGGTAGCGTATGTTTCCTATCTATCTGAAACCTTAACAAGTTCTTTATAAAATATGGCATCCAAATTGCTCACAACAATTAGAACAATTAAGTATTCACTGGAACAAAATTAAAATCTATTCCAACTGACAAGAAATCACATGTGGTTTATAGCATTAAAATATAATGATTGCAGTGGTGTTTATATATGGCAAATAAAACTACATTTAAACGATCAATATACAAAAAACATCAAAATAAATATAGTCACCCCTTTAATTACAAAAAAGTTCATATTAAAAAAAATTAAAACGCCGCAAATGATCGTAACGAAATTGCAAATTTGTCAAAATTATATTTTTCTCTAAGTCATAGTAAATATTTTTTAACTTCGAAATCAACACTTGATCATCTTAAAACTACCCATGTGGGGTCGAAAATATCAAATTACAGACTGGGGTAAATATATAAACAAATTTTAGATAAATAAATAATAATTACAAGCATTTAAAATTCAGTTCGTTTCCAGTTCTATTATATAGTCAATGTAAGCAAATGTAATATTAAAATATAACTTCAACTAGAGGTGCCGATTTGCTTTATATAAAATCGACAACGTCTACTTAAAAATTCATTAGAGTATATTCGTATAAGTACTGAGCAAACAATGCTAAGTTGGTCACAAAATTAACTGATTCTAACGTAAATAAAAAGACCCTGCGTGCTACTTTTAAACAATTAGTTCTGTATATGCAAAATCTAGGTCTAATTGTTTAAAAGTTACTTGCAGTATCTTTCTATTTACGCACAAGATGACTTTATAAACCTTATCTGTAAATATTGCTCGTCATTGCTTTCGGAAATATAAATTCAAGTCTTAATTTAGACTCAAAACAATGTTATCTTCACTAAGCTCATGGTCATTTAAATTAGTTCTTGTTTACATTTTTTATGGAAGCGATAAGACATGTAATAAATCAAATTCTCAATTTAAATGATAGGAACAAGTTATAGGAAACGTAAAACAGTAAATTTCCAGCTTAAATTTACAGAAATAAATATTTTTGGTTTAGAGAAGGAGGTTTGCATTTAGAGACAGTGGCTATTTCGTTTCTCATTTTCATTTAGAAAAAATGAAGCAAATATATTAGATATGTGCAGGTTAATATCTGAGCTAGCGTTCTTCTTGCTCATATATGTATACATGTTTAGGCGAATATTCTCGCGAAGAAAATATAAATATTTATATTTTAAATTTATTTGACAAAGGCATTATGTATCGAAGCATGTAAGATTATTTTAAATATATACACATTAAAGTAAAACAGACCTTAAATCGCCGAGTAATTAAATCTACTATATATGTATATATATATATATATATATACCGATAGGTCCAGCCCGCTACGGGCCATAGGCAACAATATACGTATGGAACGTAATTCGATGTGGCAACGTGTGTACGATGCCACTCCGCGTGCGCAACATAAGTCCGATGGTCGAGCGCAACAGATTGCCCGTCATTCGTATTTAGCTGTGCGTACGTAAAGGTAGTTATCATGTCAGTGTATACAACCGCAGAGAAGGTACAAATAGTTTCGTGGTATCTTGCCGGCAATTCCTGTCGAACAACCGCTGATTTATTTGCTGTAGAGTACGTAAATCGACCTATTCCTTCGCATTCGACGATTGAAAGGATCGTAAATGCGTTTAGGAAATATGGCTGTGTAGTCGGAAATTGCCGCAAATGCCAACAAATTGACGAACAGCCTCATATCCCTCTGCCGATCCTGCCGATCGGGAGGAGAGAGACGTGAGGGTTTGTTCGTTAGTTGAAATGGGCGACCTTAAGTGTACACGGCAAATTGCAGACGAAATCGGTGTTAGTAGAAGTACAGTAAAGCGGATTCTAAAACGCAACAAATATAAAAGTTACAAAGTTCGAAGTGCCAGGAGATTTTCCCGAGGACAATTTTGCAAGAATGGAGTTTTGTGAGTCCGTGATGGAAAAGGCTAACAGGGACGAATATTTTATAAAAAATATTCTGTTTACCGACGAGTCTTCTTTTGCACGTCATGGCAAGCATAATCCCCCAGTCGTGCGATATTGGTCTCGAGAAAATAAACATCTAGCTCGTAATGTTAAAACTCAATACCCCGAAAAACTTAACGTTTGGGCGGGTATCTTGGGTGATAATATTATAGGACCATTTGTTATCGACGGCAATTTGAATGCAGTAAAATATTTAGATTTGCTGCGAACACGAATTATTCCTGCTGTCCGTCAACTAAACGTCGATTTTGATGCAATTTGGTTTATGCAAGACGGTTGTCCCGCGCATAACAACAGATTAGTAGGAGGGTTTTTACAATTTTCCTAATCGTGTTATTTCCGGGAGGGGTACGATAATATGGCCACCTCGATCACCCGACCTCAATCCCTGCGATTTTTTTCTGTGGGGTTATGTCAAAGAAAATCTTTACGGTCTTCTAACAATACCGAACTTGCAACAGTTGCAAGTTAAACTGTTTAGAATTTTCGAGACAATAACCCCTAGAAATCTCGAGGGAGTGAGGCGGAAGTTTTACAATAGGCTCGGCTATTGTTTGGGAAGAGAGGGCGGTATTTTCGAATCCTATATTGAGTGACTTTCTTAAAATTTTAATTTATTTTGCAGAATTATTGATTTTTTTACTTTTATCTTTTAGAAAACGTTATTGTTTTTTTATTACTTAAAATTACTTTTCCGTAGCAGCTAAGAATACAATAATAATAATAAATTGGACCTTATTATGTCTGAAACAAATGGGCAAATTACGTATACAGAACGAATATGCAAACGACTATATCCTTGCGCGGTTTAAGTCTTACTAAATTCTTAACTGCAATGTGCTGCAATTGAAGCTACTGCGCGTAGAAGGGATTCGCTGTTGCCACTCATTGCTGACTATGGCCCGTTCCGAGCTGGACCTATCGGTATATAACAATTGATAAATTATTGGAGTTTTTCGGCTTTTATATGAAATATTTACAAATATCAAATTAGAATGTATGTAATTGCAGAGTAAGTGGGGATGTAAACATTGCTGTCTAGAAATTAAAAAGCAAATCATACGAAATTTTTAAATGAAAAATATTGTCTATGTTGGAACTTACTCTGCAATTACATACATTCTAATTTGATATTTGTAAATATTTCATATAAAAGCCGAAAAACTTCAATAATTTATCAATTGTTATATTTAATAAACGGCTAAGAAATTATCTATCTAAACAATCATATAGCTATGGAGTAATAATTAGCATTTTCAAACATTCAAATCTGACATCTTCTCTCAAAATACTGACATCTGATTTCATTAACTGACATCTACTATGTAGAGCAAGATCTCTTATTCTTAGGAGCCGGTTCTTCTTTTCAAAATCAAACCTTGTTTTGTATAAATTATCCAAATCGTACATTCACACTGATAATTATAATAGGTTAAATGTGCAATATTACAAGCATACGGAATTAAATTGAATGAACGATAAATAAAAATGTTGTATGTGGATTGCGAAAATTCAAGTTTAATAATTATTTTAGGAAATTATATTTTACATTAATACATTTCTAGATCAGTTGGAATCGTGACATAAGAAATTTGAAATATAACTGAAATATTTCAAATTTCTTTGAAAAAGGCATCATATACCGAAACATGTAAGATTGTTTTAAATATATACATTTTGAAGTAAAACCAGATATATATATATATATATATATATATATATATATATATATAATATTTTCGTGGCCTTGGTATCATATGGTAAACTCAATAAGTCGGCGATTAAAGGTCTGGTTTATTACTTCAAAGTATATATATATATTTAAAATAACCCTACATGTTTCGGCAATTATGCCTTTATCAAGGATACAAAAAAAATACTTGACATTTATATTCTGTCATTTATATTTGAAAGTAATTTAAAAAAACTCAAATGTTATTATCCGATTTTTATTTGTTTTCGAGTTATAGCGTAATTAAAAATGTAGATTAGTATACCATGTTTATGTATGTATTCGTAAAAACAGTGAAACCCCGGTAGCAATTCATTATAGGGAAGTCTTCCTAGCTGAAGCGCTACCTGTTCGTGGTTTTCCGAACTAGCGGTAGTGACATTGAAAGCAGTCGAGAAATAGTGCAGAGTGGTTTGTATGCCTAATGCGTCTAATGTCACTACCTCTAGTTCATCGTTGATATAGTGAGGGCGCTGCCATCATAAAAAATGTTCCCTATACCTTGGAGTAAATTATAACATTGTGTTCGGGTATTGTGACATTGACTTGACATTTGTACGACTATAGTGTAATAAACTAAAATGCCACACACTTATTCTAATTTAGAATATGCTAATATGGTGTTTGTTTATGGATTTTGTGATGGGAATGCTACAGCTGCTGCCAATGAATATCGTCAACGGTTTCCACATGACAGACATCCTAATAAAACTGTATTTATTAGTGTATTCAACACATTGTGCGCGACCGGAAAGCTTCCCAGTGTAAACATAATATCTGAACGAGGCAGTCGACAACAATTACAAGAAGTAGAAGATATTCTGGATGTAGTAGAAGAAGACACAACTACCAGCTCACGGAGAATTAGTATTCAAATGGGCATTCCACAAACAAGGGTGATAAAAACACTCCACGAGCATGGCTTACGTCCGTACCATGTACAAAGAGTACAGCACCTACAACAAGATGATAATCGTAGACGTATGGAATTTTGTCGATGGATAAATGATAATCCTCGTTTTGTATCGCGTATACTGTTTACGGATGAAGCGACATTCACCCGTGACGGTATTAACAATTGTCATAACCAGCATGTATGGTCAGACGAAAATCCACACGCAACAGTCGAAAGTAACTTTCAACATAAATTTTCGGTAAACGTGTGGTGTGGTATAATCGATGGTTTTTTAATTGGTCCTTACATTTTTGAAAATCGCCTCACGGGAGACACCTATTTACATTTTTTAGAAAATGAACTGCACGGACTGCTAGAGGATGTTCCCATAAACATCAGAATCAGATGGAGCGTCTGCACATTACGCTCGTGCAGTCAGGCAACATTTGGCTGAAAGGTTTCCAGGGAGTTGGATTGGACGTGGTAGTCACATTGGTTGGCCTCCTAGGTTCCCAGACCTCGCGCCACTCGATTATTGTTTATGGGGCTGGTTAAAAAAAAATGAAGTGTATTAAGTAAAAGTGGACACTCGTGAAGCACTAATTCAACGGATTATGAATGCTGCTGACAATATCAAACATCAACCTGACGCAATCAGGAACGCAACCAGCGCCCTTTGTAGACGATGTAAAAAATGTTTTGAAATGAATGGCGGTATTTTTGAAAATATATTATAAAGAACGATAATACCAATAAAATACAAAAACTTCAATGTATGAAATTTTGTTTATTTTTAATTACGCTATAACTCGAAAACAAATAAAAATCGGATAGCAACATTTGAGTTTTTTTAAATTACTTTCACCTGTAGAATACACTCCTACAGTTTGGTCGATTCTTCACGACTCACCCCGTATAGTGTATACCACATTGTATTTAGTAGAAAAAGGTTTTAGCGTAGTAACGCATATAAATTCAATATTGTTTTCTACATTTTATGACGCTAATTATTCGAATGTTTCTATTGAAAAAATTCGCCCTTAAGCAGTATTTGAACCCATGTCTATGTTTTGCCGGACCATTGCTCTATAAGGACTGTGGTTCTGAATACATCGGGAACTCTTAAGTTACATTAAGGAAACATCCGTTTCCTTAATAAAACAATATTAAGGAAACAGATAAAGCAATATTTAATTAATTCACATTACTTGGCGAAAAATGCAATTAATTAGTACCAAGTGCCGACTATAGGCAAAAATATTGACATTTATTTCCTTAATGTAACTTAAGGCTTCCCGATGTATTCGGAACCATAGTCCTTCATAGCTTAATGGCAGAGCAATGATCCGGCAAACTATGGACGTGGGTTCGAATCCTGCTTAAGAGGGAATTTTTTTAATAGAAAAATACGTAAAATGTAGAAAGCAATATTTAATTCGTTAGCATTACTTCGCGAAAAATTCAATTAAATAGTAACGTATATATTTTAAAAAAACACGAAATCAAATACAGATAAGCCAAAGACGATATTTGAGACTGTATTTAACTAAACTTGCACCTAATATTTTGAAAATTGCACAGTCACATGAGGCTCAAGGATCTCGTTAATTTTTAAAAAATTTTAATGGAAATTCTACATTTCCAATTGTATTATTTAGTGTTTTATTGAAATGTTGTATGTAATGTTAATATGATATAAATAGCAATAAATACATAATGTTTATAAAAATACTCATGTAGAAAGCACATGAGTATTAATTTTTTATTTGTAGTAGGAAATCTATTGCATAAAATACATAAGTACACAGAAAACTTTGTAATTTTAAAATTTCTTTTTTTGTGTTTCGGGGAGGGAGCTAGATAATTTTATTGTGGTAAATGGGGCGATTCCTTTAATCGTTTGTTTCTTTTAATTTCGAAAATAATAAAATAAAATAAAACAATAACTTTGTTATACCACTTTATTCACATGTAATAGTGACCGCGGTTTCGACATACAATGTCATTATCAAACTGCAAAAGTTACAGGCCTACATAGATCTTATAAATGACACAAAAATATATGGGGGTGGTTTATGATGTTATTTAAAATTACTTCTATATCCTTAACTATTATATACAACATTGGAAAAGAGGTGTGTATATAAGATCCAACTGGTCGTTAAGAACAATATCTATTGTGTTGTTTCCGCTTTTAAAAATTTCTATTGACTCTAAAAGATTTAATTTACGACCTTTCTCGGCCAAATGCAATATTTTATGATGACCAAATGTATGCCTTTCTGTAATAAGATGGTTTGCAAATATTATTACACCTCGTTTCCAATGTTGTATATAATAGTTAAGTATATAGTAGTAATTTGTAAATAACATCATAAACCACCCCCATATATTTTTGTGTCATTTATAAGATCTATGTAGGCCATTGTAGGCCTGTAACTTTTGCAGTTTGATAATGATATTGTATGTCGAAACCGTGGTCACTATTACATGTGAATAAAGTGGTATAACAAAGTTATTGTTTTATTTTATTTTATTATTTTCAAAATAAATTACCACAAAGTTACGGCTACCAGTATTAATTCTTTTAATTTCAATAACTCACCTCATATAAGAACATCATATTATTACACCAACAATCCCCTTGCGTTAAAATCGAATACTCATTTCGACATTTTCTAACATCTACTATGGTACTAAGCAGAATATCCAATTTGCATTTATCTAATATATGCTTATCTCTCTCGGGGTCTAATTTACCTAAACCATCACTTAGCATGTTCCTAATGAATCTAATCCCTGGTGAATTTTCGTCATTCTCTCGTATGCCCATATATTCTTCATTTACGTTAGCTACCAATTTATCGTACACTTCCCGCTCTTGATCTTTAAATGCGTAAGAAACGGCATGAAATTTTGCGAAGGTCCTTAGAACCAACAAAATGTGCTGTTCGTTCATTGATTTTGTTCTGTTGAATAATAAAAATCCTCTTTCTTTCAAATTCTCCAAGACTATTACGTTTTTTGTTGAAGTACCGTAACATTTCGGAACGTTTCTGAAGCTGTCTTTAACACACTTGTCTTCCAAAAATTTTACGTAAGCTGGATGTACCACGTCATAAAAGTACGTTTCGTTGGCATAAATTTTATCGATGGACATGTCTACCGTATCTGGTATATTTAAAGCATATTTAACGAACAATCGATATGTTTTGTTCTTACTTGATATTTCAACAGCAACATGCTTAGAAGCGTAACCATCACCCGCCTCTGTGCCAGGATAATAGTTTACATCAATAACGGGTCCCCAATTATTTTTTACAATAATGCCACTAATCAGTTCTTTAACATCGTCACTTACATTGAAGTCAGATGACATTTTTGTCCAATTATAATTAAAAAATTATGTATTTCAACGTGTTCAAGATGTATGTATGTTTAGTAGAAAGAATCACAGCGAAATGAGTAATAATTTTATTCGTTAACGATCTAACACGTTGAAATAATTATTTTTAATCACGTAATAAATGTCGGACATTATCTTTCTCTGTCGTACTTAAACATAGTGAAACTCTTTGTGTCAAATATATTTTATGTGCGTATTAGAAGAAATTACTGTAGAATAGAACGAATAACATAGATATTATGCAACTATAATGATTACATAATTACATAATTTTTCTGCTTGATCATTCGCTCAAGGATTCTTCGTAGGTTGTTAGTATTAAACACGGAGACAACAAGTTTGTCGTACAGTTACCGCCAATTAAATTTGGAACGCCCTTGGATATTTTCTAGGAAATGGAGTAAATATGTGAACCAGAAAGTTCTCTTTTTTTAAGAAAAAATAATACTCAAGTATCCATTAGGGTGGAGTGAAAATGAACAAAAAAATTTTTTTTTTAAATTTTTAAAACTCTTGTATTGTTAATTGATGACCCTATTAGAAAGCACTATTTATGAAAAATAACAAGACTCTGCGACTTTATTTCGAGGTGGCGCATGAAGGGTGAAGTTTGAAAAATAACCTAATTTACATAAAGGCAGAAAAGTACAATTTAAAAATCTTTTTTATCTACCATTAAATAAAACTGTTGGCAACACTTAAGTTTATTGCTTAAAAACAAAGTTAGGGGATTCTCATGCATAAAATAAAGTATCATTTTAAACAGTTACTTTCAGTTTCTTCATAGTATTTAGAAGTGCAACGTGTTAAAAAAGTTTATAAAACTTAATCAAACGTAAAATTTTCGTTACCCAAAGTTAAAACGTGATTGCTGAGGAAACATTTAAAATGCCTAAAACTAGGAAAGATTTGCGTTGCTCTGTATATGGAAAACCATTAAATATTACCTGTGGCTAAAAATTGATATGCTTGAATTGAACAACCGAAAAGATCCTTCAATTAAGTGCATATGTGAAATAATTGCTACTGATATTGAACAAATATGGAAAAAGGCATCGATTCCTATAATAAGTCATCAACAAATCTTAGCAAGATTGATTTCCTATTACAACAAATACAAAAATATGAAGAAACTGCGCAGTGAAGTAAGAAAACAAAATTTCTTAAAGGAATCTCAAAAACAATTATTTGACATCGCAACCTGTAAGTGCGCGTCCAGAAACATATGTAAATGTGTGGCAAAAATACCTCCAGCAGAGGAAAAGTTTTTAAAGGACCAACGAAATGAGCGTAGAATGTATATTGGCTGTGCGGATAGGTTTACAACAAAATCTATACGACGCAATGAAGTTCGAAAGAGAAAATATGATCAATTCGTTCAAAAAAACATGACTTCAAGTACTTCTTCGTCTATGTCAGAATTACATCGGTCATGCAGTAGCACTTCAAGAGTGAAACATCAGAATCAGAGCAAGATGATTTTTGCTTTAATGAAGGAAAAAGAAAAGTTCACAAAAGAGAAAATCAAAAGGGAAATAAGCAGATGAGACAAAAGTTGCAAACCCTTGCTACAGCTTGTGACAGGACTGGAGTTTCAGATCGATCTGCAGCATTTGTTGTAAACGCAGTAATGGTTGATTTAAACATTACAGATGCGGAAAACTCATCAAGCGTAATAGATCGTAGTAAAATACGTCGAAAAAGGAAAAAAGTTCGAAAGCATTTGAGCTCTATTAGCAATGAAAAACCTCTTGACTTCTATTTATTTTGATGGTCGTAAAGACCAAACTTTAATTATAACTTCAAAAGAAAATAAGTCACATAGTAAGACTATTACCGAAGAACATATTTCAATGGTATCTGAGCCAAATTCTGAATATATTGGACATTTCACAATAGATTAAGGAAAAGCAGCTAATATTATGAGGAATATTGTCGCCTTATTAGATAAAAAGTATAAATGTAATTCATCTTTGGTGGCAATCGGATGTGATGGAACGGCTGTCAATACAGGGTATAAAAATGGAGTCATTGCCTTATTGGAAACACATTTAAAAATACATTGCAATGGTTTGTGTGCTTATTACACGCAAATGAATTGCCACTGCGCCATTTGTTTTTAAGTCTTGATGGAAACACAGCAGGTCCTAATAGCTTTTCTGGAGCTATAGGTAAAAACCTCCTCAAGTGCCTTGATTTTAAGTTACAAGCTTTTGAAGCGATTCCTGCAGAATTGCCGGATATTGATATAAAGTTGCTAAGCACTGATCAAAAATATATTTCCGAGATTTGTTCTTCCATTTCATCTGGTTTAGTTTCACCAAGTTTAGCTGAAAGAGACCCTGGGAAATTAGCACACTCTCGCTGGCTTACTTGCGCCAATAGGATTCTTCGCTTATACATTGGAATGGCAACACCACCAGAAAACCTTAAGCAACTAGCACTTTTCATTATGAAAGTATACGCGCCAACATGGTTTGACATAAAGTCAAAGCCATCTTGTAACCATGGTCCAGTTCATGTTATCAACATAGCCAAGAGAAGTTTATATTTAAGAGATAACCTTAAGAGTATTGTTTTAAAAACTATAAACAGAAATTCATTCTTCGCACACCCAGAAAATATGCTGTTGGCCATGCTTCAAGATGATACTTCAAAAATTAGAGAATTGGCTCTCCGAAGAGTATTAGAAGCAAGAAAAGAAAATGTGTGTATTAAAAGCAAGAAAGTTCGCGAGTTCCGCCTTCCACAACTTCAAGTAAATGCGACGAATTACTATGAGTTAATAAATTGGTCGAATGTGAGAATAACTGAACCACCAATGACTATGAAATATTCTAATACAGAAATTTCAAACCTGATTCGTTCGGGAAATAATTTCAGTGAATTTGGTATGTTTCCTTGTCATACCCAAGCAGTAGAGAGGTGTGTCAAGCTCGTCACTGAAGCTTCAATATCTGTTTGTGGATCAGAAGCAAGAGGCGGTTTCATTCGCTCTAGAATTAAAGCAAAGCAAGACATACCACTGTTTGAGTCAAAATCTCAATTTTTTCAACAACGAGATCCTTTACAATTTTCTAACGAATGATTTTCGTTTTTGTATTAAATATGCTTTATGTGAGTAAATAAAAGACTGTAACTGTTTGAATTTATTGAATAGAAACAAATTTAAACCACACTGTTTACTTTTTTATATATGATAAAGTTCCACAAATTAAAGTCTTCTGCGCCACCTCAAGACGTTGACCTAGGAAGATATGATTTTTTCTCTGCACTTTTAAGTACTTAGAGCATCGATACAGGAAAAACTAAAATTAAGAAAAAAATTTTTCGCTCCACCCTAGTATCCATACTTTAAAATAATTTTATTTCATCATCAGAGAGCGGACTCGAGTGATTCATAGCCATAGGCGTCTGCCTTGTGTTATAGGTGTGTTTCTGTAAGCGATCCGCGAGTTTCGAACAATTTGAGACGTGTGGGCACCTGCTTAAGTGGCACATACCTACATATTGCCATGAATAGTGAGTTCGTAGTTGAATGAAACACTATTCACCACAACACTGTCCAACTTTGATGCTCAATCGGTTAACTATTTTGATGAGACAGCTTTCCTCTGCGGGTTTCCAATGGGAAAACGTGGTATTATACTCCTACAACATTTAATTCGGCGCCAGTAAAGAGTATAAACGAAAGTGTTAAATATAATTAAAAATCACAATTTTCAAAAGACTGTTTATTATAAAAAAAAAATTAAAAAATTGATTCTTTATAAAGTATAAAGAGCTGTGTATAACAATAACACATAGAGGTAAACAAAATTTGCTGGTATTGACCGCTAAAGAAATTCAAACGTCCTCTAATGAATCGCGAATAAAAATTAATACTAATAAATTCCAAAGATATTTTTTTCTATCACCCCAGAATAAACAAACTCAAAAGGTAGACAGATACAACTGTCAAACCGAAATCTTAAACACCTGCGTGATACCACAAGTACAAAAAATGTTCTATAATTTATCGTTACCTAAAATTTACTAGAAACGAAAAACTATCTTTGTCATCTATTTTTAACTAATATTAAAATATAGAAATTCATACAAACAATAATACAATAAATGTATACAATAAAGAAATGATAATATAATAAAAATTCAACTTACGAAAAAATATATTTTTTCTTAATACATGAGACACACCTCGAGTAAAAATTTAATTAAATCAAAATTACGATGTATACAAACTCGTATAAATTCGGCAATGAATAAAGCAATCACTGTCTTGGGCGAATGTGGCTGGGTTTCACACTTCTGCGTAATCACGGGTCGTAAATCCGCAATAGCTAAATTTCGTTGAATATTGTCGTTAATTCAACTTTGAATAGAAGTTCTTCTTTGGCTCAGTAGTTCGCAGAATTAAAAAAAACACTTGTTGAAGGCACAAACTCTTTAATTATTAAGTTATAAACAAAAACTAAATTTACATAAGCGACAGCAAAATATATAATTACAAAAACTCGGTTACATATCTAAATTCAGTAACGCTTGAAGTTGCTTGGAATAGCGCGTGTTTTCCCTTTGATGGATCTTAGCAAACTTAAAATATATTATTAAAAATATTAGGCGAGTAAAGGTAAAATGCCAATCATAGACACTTACGATTGGTCGAAAAAAAACTAGTTACATGGGTTTATCCAGACGGGACTTGAGAGAAATCGTGTCTCCGAAATGGTATTGTTTAATACCAGAGGCCTTTGATAATGTGACCGTAATAAAACTTTGTAAAGGGTTCGTCTGTTTGAACGGACAACGGCGTGTTTATTACAATAGGCGGTAAACTTTTGATTTTAACATTAGAAGGCTTAACTGATGTACCTATACATGCGGTGACCTTAGCGGCTATACCTTAAGTCGGAACAATACAAGATAGTAAAAGGCCTGTATAAATAAGCATCAACTAAGTTGATAAATTCGTGTTAAATACATTTTGTAAAAGGGATGTTAGAATATTGGGGTCAACGCTGTCATAAACGTTAATAACTGGGAATGCCTGTTCCCTCTGAATGAAAATGATAAAATTCAAATTTAAAAAGAAATCCTAGAATACATAAAATTACATGCCTATAATTAAATTGATTAATTAAAAAACTTATTGATTAAAAACGTTGTCCAGGTTTCTGGACAATCACAACCACTATGAACTCAAAAATAAAAACCGAAATTACTTGAAATAAGAGATAAAAAGTTTATCTACAAATATGCAACACTCTTACTCGAGTATCAAGACGTGTCTGTCGGATACATGCAGCACGCATCCAAACATAAAAAATACAGTTCTCAAGTATATTGCCCAGCAAGTCCAAACGGCTTCCAGGAACTGCGCTAATCAAAACCTAACAATTCAAAAATAAATCAAAATAAAATTAGTATTCATAACAAAATTTCACAAAACATACAGTCATCAAAATTTCATGTTTTAATCAAAAATAAAGTTTTCTTCACAATGTTGCGGGCAAAAATACACTGCAATATGCAGTTAATATGTATCTGCCAATGCACAACAGAGCGAATGTAATAAACGGTCTGGTAACCGGCAGCAATTTGTTCAAGGTGTTCCTGTGTTAAATTAGTTCTTTTAGATGTTAAGACGTCTTTAAAAATTGAAAATGTCTGTTCCGCATCACAACTGGTGATGGGTGCGTGATTAAAATGTTGCAAAAGTGCACCATACTTCGAATGAACAGATTTTTCAATCGGCTCTGTGCAAAATTGATATAACATATTCAAATCTTGATTTCTGCTAAATATGTCATCAACTTTTTGTCTCAGCTTGTTTCCAAATTCAAAAGCCATACTTTTCATTCGATCGATAACGGTTTCTAAGTTAATTATCGCCTCTTTTAGGTTACTATCTTGATTTTGCATTGTAAGTAATCGTATCTGTAAGATACTAGGAATTAGCTTTAATAAAGTTTAGCTGGTTTGCAAATTTTCAATTTGTATCAGGTGTTTACAATTTGAAATGCTTTGCGTATCATCATCTTGAAGATGAAAAACAAAGTTTTTTAATTCATCCAAGTGTTGTGAATAGAAAAATGGTGCTTCTAGCCGTGTTCCCCACCTAGTTAATACAGGAACTGGGGGTAAAGACAAATTTGAAAGTATTTTTCTATATAATGTCACTCGTGAAGGTGTATTGAGAAATATCTTTTTAAATGATGAAACTAACTTATCAACATTCGGAAAATGACCCCTGATGTATTCACATATTCTGTGTAGTGCATGTGCTGCACAGGTTACATGTCGCATACTGAGACAAGATTGCTTTAATAACTTTTCTGTTTTTAGCATATAAGCTACCGCATTATGAATACATTGATCAATTACTTCTGCAACTGTTTCACCATTTACGACTGGCAATATTTTAGTTGCAATTAAGTATGGTTGGTATGAAGTTGTCAGATGAAGAATACCAACAACTCTATTTAACATATATCGGCCCATTACATCCGTTGTTTGGTCTGCACTTACCCAAAGATAATGACCAGATAGGTTGGTTCGTATTTTTTCAGTGGTTCTCAAATAACATTTTGGTAATTAGTATTTACGTAAAGTAGATTTATCTGGTATATGACGATCAGTATATTTTGTAAGAAACCTCTTGAGGATTAGATTGTTAAGCTTTTTGAATAGAATAGTCTTCGTTAAAAGTGTCAGGTGCAGACAGACATATTGCTGTGGACTTTTCCCCATAAAAATATTAAAATTTATGTATTTATCTTTGAAGAGTTATTTTGAACGCAAGTGTATATTTTTGAAATTTATTATTTTTGTGAAAAAAACTGGTTTTATATTCTAAGCCTGCGCGCTTGATTTAACCTTGACAGACACAAGTGTTAGGTGAGATTAGAAAGTCGTGTTTATATAAAGATTAATCTTCATCTTTTTATTAAGTAACTTCGGGTTAATTTTTGATTTAATTTGTTGTTGGTGCTGTGTAAATTCATTACCGATATTTTATACGAATTCGTTGATCTCGTAATTGTTATATTTTACACTTTCTTACTCACGTGTCTTGAATATATTTTTTAAGTAAGTAATATATTATTAAAAGATATCTTATTATTATTATTATTATTATTTTGAATGAATTGAATATTGTATTTTTCATTGTGTTAATTATCGTATTGATTTAGTCTTAGTTATTTGATATAAATAACAAAGAAGGTTTTTAAAATTTCTAGTAAAAAGATTCTGTTAACTGTAAAGTTTAGTACGTTGGTATATCAAGGGCATTTTTTGTCACATGTGAGTGCACATGCGTTAGAGTTTGCTTCGGTCTGTCAAGTTTGTTTATTTTGATTTTGTTTCTCTGGGGAGAAATTAAAAAGCATCTTTGTAATTTATTATTTTTAATTTTGATCGGCAGCCATAAAGGGTTTTGCACGCTTCCTGCTTTCATTTCCATGCGTTATTTTTACCTTTATAATATTGTTAAGTGATGCAATATTAGTCTTTATACTCTATAAAGATTATTTTGATTGATTTTTTTTTTATTTTTGTATTAAAGTTTCATTTAAATTTTATTGTGATTATTATTTAACCTTGCTTCAAGAAAACAAGTAACTTAAAGACATTTATAACTTTTCTCAAACAAATTTTGAGTGGCGCCTAACTATTTTACTAATTCAATAATTTTCCACTTTTCCGATTGGAACCCTGAGAGGAAAACAGTCCCATTTTGGAAATAAGCCGACTGAATATCTTAGCTGGATAGATTTGTCGTGAATGGTGGAATAGCTAATTTCCAAACCACAGTTCATATCAATATGTTATCTAGATGAGTTTTCGACGAAACATGTTTCTGCACATTACACTTTTGTGGACGCCTCAAACTTAATGAACAGGCACTGCAATATATCTCGGTATCATTACGAATATGCAACCAATCTGTATGGCCTCTAATCCATCCTATGGTTGCCCTACGTGAATTCTCCATAGGTAATGAAAATAAATAGAAATACTAAGAACAGAAAGAAATGTACTAAAACGAAGAATCGAAAACTACTCCAAAAATAAGGTAGTAAATTAAACTTAATATTTACAGAAAATTATAGGATAAATACACAATATAACTATATAAAACGGATTTTTTTAAATACTGAAAGTTGTAACCAAATAACACTGAAAGGAACGAAACCAGAAACAATCCCTTATACAAGAGAATAGAAAATATACTATCTCAAGGAGCAATAAATACATACAGGGTTAGTTAAAAGTACGGAGACGACGATTTATTGTCGTTAATATTCATTTTAGGGATTTATGTTCAAAATAAAAGTTTGTTAGGATATTTTGATCTACATTTGAGAATATTTGAATTTTTTTTTCTTCAATTGTTTTTTCCTTACGCCTGTCCGCGCATTTTTTTTTAATGGGAACTAGTAAATTTTACTCTACCATTCGATAGAGATTTTTTTCTCTTTACAAAACTTTTTTGTTTTTTTAAAATTCATTTTAATAACTTTTTTATAAGAAAAAGCCGGTTCATGTGTTTAACAGATGTTCGGTACATCGCAGATAGACAGAAGCGTAGCGATAAACAAACTTGAGCGACATAATTTTATCAGCGGTTATTGTGTACGTCAAATCTTTGACAGAAATAATTCATTTGTGCAATTTGTTGCTGTTAATATTAACAATGGCGAGTTTAAGTGAATATGAACCAATTGAAATACTTATGATGTTGGGTTATGGAGATAGACGCAGAAGTTTACAAGACGTTAGTAATTTAGTATAAACCTTAGAAGGTACACCTTGTACACGAGTTAACGGAAGATGATTTTGATAGAAGATTACAATTTTCTGAAGAAATGTTAAATATTTGCAATAATAATGAAAATTTTGTCAACAATATTATTTTCTCTCTCTACTTTTTGCCTTACCGGTGAAGTAAACAGACATAACTGCAGATACTGGTCATCGGAAAATCCCTCTTGGTTTTTGGAGCACCATACGCAGTACCCCCAAAAGGTTAATGTTTGGGTTGGCGTTCTAGGCGGTCATATTATCGGTCCCTTTTTCATCAATGGCAATTTAACTTCGGCTCTGTATTTGCAGTTATTGCAAAATGAAATAATACCTGCTAGTGCTACGCTCTATCCTCTTGAAAGCAATGAACACCTGCCAAATGACAGTATCTGGTTCCAGCAAGATGGCGCCCCACCACATTATGGTGTAAATGATCGTCAATATCTGGACAACGTTTTTCCCCACAGATGGATTGGAAGACGAGGAACCATTGAATGGCCAGCCCGTTCGCCAGATTTAAATCCTTTAGATTTTTTTCTTTGGGGATACGTAAAAAACAAAGTTTTCAAAGAAAAGCCCGATAACGTCGAAGATTTACAAATCCGAATTACCAGAACGATACAAGAAATTCCCCGAGATTTTTTGCAGAACTCTGTTCGGGGTTTTGTAAATCGATTGGGTCATTGTCAAATTACTAATGGACGACCATTTGAACACGTACTTTAATTTACTTTGTTATTAATTTGTTTAATTTTTCTTGTAGAAAAGTTATTAAAAGGAATTTAAAAAGAACAAAAATATTATTGTAAAGAGAAAAATAACCTCTATCGAATGGAAGAGCAAAATTTACCAGTTCCCAATTAAAAAAAAATGCGCGAACAGGCGTATCTAAAAAAACAATTGAAGAAAAAAAATTCAAATATTCTCAAATGTAGATCAAAATACCTTAACAAACTTTTATATTGAACATAATTCCCTAAAATGAATATTAACGACAATAAATCGCCGTCTCCATACTTTTAACTAACCCTGTATATGTATATGCATGTAAACACGAGAATACACTTTAGAAATTAGCGGATATATTTTTTTAAGCGATTATTTAAACGAAGTTAACGAAATAATATATAAATATATATTCCGTCTTACACGCCATTCTAAAATAGAATTTATCAATGAATAGACTCAATAACAACGGAAATAACAGCACCCACTCGAGGCATGCAATCGAGCAAGCAAATAGTGGGGCTGTTACATACATACTATGCCTGAGACTGCCACAACGTTTTATCGGGGCAATTGGTCATTCAATCGCTTCAGTCCGCTCTCTGTTCATCATATACATATTTATAATTATTGAACTTCACCCTCACCCCCATTTCGTTAGCCAAATTCATTATCTCATGTACAGACAGATTAAACTTTTTTGCAAAAAAAAACTTACTTAGGTAATTTTCGACGGCTTGTTCAAAGGCGTACCGAAAAGAAACCCAACTTATTTTTTTTGGGGGGGGGGATTTTTAAATAATTCTGTTTTATAGTAAAATCAAAATAAGGTATATGTATTTCTTCTGAGGCAATTTTAACGTACCATTCAGATTGTCATACATCAGTTGTGTATTTAGACACTAATTTATTGTACTAGCAACACTAAAACAAAAAATAACAAGTTATAATATTTTGATTAAAATATACCAGGAATGACAAAATCGCTGTGGACGCTGTGTACAATACCAAGAAGCATACTTTAAAGGGAGCATTCAATAAAAAACCTCAAAATAGATTATTCTCAATACTTCTGAGACATACCTAGTTGTTCATAGATAATGAAATCAAGCCTTGAAAGACACTTAAGCTAAAATAGATCGGCTATTACTTGCAGATTTTCAAGATGCTTCCCATTATACTCTATAATTCCAGGGATTGTTCTGATACCTGTCTGAGATCCGATAAACGATCAGCTTCTGGTATTCGAAATAATAACCCTTTAACATTCAAAATTATCTGTAAGCTCACTTTATTTGCAACATAATCGAAGAAGACAGTATGTATTTCTTATACATTTTATATTTAAGTTTAATATTATTTATAATTTCGCTAGCAATACTAAATGGAAACGGGATATACGTGTACAAGTCCAATATTAATATATTTTTTGGGAACGCGCGAACGTGTCCCTCCCCAGAGACGCAGATACGTATATCATCTTTCTACAGATTCATCAGTACGCCCCTGCTGGAGAAAGAATATCTTCAGACACATTCACAAAAAAGAACGACTTCGCTATCTCACAGAAATTATTAAGAAGGAGCGTAGAACTATATTCAGCATTGCATATTGTCAGACGGCCAAAGTACTCGCTTTGCCTACATAACCAATGCAGAACTAACGAAGTGTTAATATTGAACTTGTATTTGTGTTCTTCACACCAGATTTTCAATAATATTTTATATTATTAAAAATACTTTTGTATCATTCATAATCTTAATTTAAATTAATTTCATACATTATTTATTATTTCTTTTTGGCTATACGTAAAAGTTTAATTATGCCATTTTTAAAAAATACGACGTAATTTCCATTCATGTATATTTTTTAAGTAAAAGAAAACGACCTTTTCGAGAAATTTACGATTTTCTTTGTAGAGTTTTTTCCTTGCTTGTGCAAATCGACATATCGACATATCATCGACATCGCCATCCAGGACACGTGTTTTCTTTACTTTTAAATGACAAATAAATAAATAAATCTCATTTTGTTTTTATTGAGTTTTACAACGTTCAATGTAGAATTAATTTACTTTTTTTTTCTAATAAATTAAATTCATTTCAAGTTATTTGGGAACCTTCGCCAACCTTTGTGTATTTTTTAATCAATACCAATACCATACCATTTAAAATTAAATTTCAATTTTTAATTATTATTTAGTTAAGTGTTAGAGATATACAAAACCTGCTAAATAGACCTTACATACAATTTGTATATATATATATATATATATATACTTCTCGTATATACATACATATATACAATATATATATATATATATATATATATATATATATATATATACATATATATATATATATATATATATATATATATATATATATGGTAAACCTAATCAGTAGGCGATTAAAGGTCTGTATATTACTTCAAAGTATATGTATTTAAAAAACTCTACATGTTTCGGCAGTACGCGTTTATCAAGAGAATACAAAATATAAATGACAGATATAAATTATATTTATATCCTGTCATTTATATTTTGTATTCTCTTGATAAAGGCGTACTGCCGAAACATGTAGAGTTTTTTAAATACATATATTTTGAAGTAATATACAGACCTTTAATCGCCTACTGATTAGGTTTACCATATCATACCAAGGTCACGAAGTTATTATATTTATATATATATATATATATATATATATATATATATATAAGGTAAACTTAATAAGTCGGCGATTAAAGGTCTAGTTAATTACTTCAAAGTATATATATTTAAAACAACCCTACAGGTTTCGACAATGATGCCTTTGTCAAGGGAATAAAAAATATAAATGACAGAATATAAATGTCAAATAATTGAGTTGCTATGGTTTAAATTATTCAAAGATACATTCCAATAATAATAATAAGTCATGCCTTAGTATTCCACAAAATAGATAGCAAGGTGTGAACATATGTGTTGTTCGCTGCCAGCAGCTTGTGTCTCTTTCTGGGTAAGAACCTGTGTGTTGGTTGCTGCTGGCAGCTTGCGTCTCTCTCTGGGTGTGTGATTTTGTATTTGTGTGACCGCATAAGTGTAGGGTTTTGTATGTTAGTGCGCTCGTGCGTGTGTTTAGTGGCCGGTCGCGTAAATTTAGAGAGATCGGATAACCAGCCGTTGCGTAGGGCCGCCAACCCTTTCCCGGCAACTTCTTTACTTTTCCGAGCAGTACTTCGACGGCCCGACCCCCGCCCGAACGAGGCAAGGCGCAGAGCAGCGAAGCGCACCCTGCACGGGGTTGCTCATCGCCAACCGAGGGAACACTCTTAGTGGCTACCTCGGTCGACGACGGTCACACTTTGTGCCAACTTTCGCGGAAATAGTTAAGTTTGCACAAAGTGTGACCGTCGTCGACTGAGGAAGCCACTAAGAGTGTTCCCTCGGTTGGCGATGAGCAACCCCGTGCAGGGTGCGCTTCGCTGGTCTGCGCCTTGCTTCGTTGAGGCGGGGGTCGGGCCGTCGAAATACTGCTCGGAAAAGTAAAGAAGTTGCCGGGAAAGGGTTGGCGGCCCTACGCAACGGCTGGTTATCCGATCTCTCTAAATTTACGCGACCGGTCACTAAACACACGCACGAGCGCACTAACATACAACACCGTACACTTACGCGGTCACACAAATACAAAATCACACACCCAGAGAGAGACGCAAGCTGCCAGCAGCAACCAACACACAGGTTCATACCCAGAAAGAGACACAAGCTGCCGGCAGCGAACAACACATATGTTCACACCTTGCTATCTATTTTTTGGAATACTAAGGCATGACTTATTATTATTATTGGAATGTATCTTTGAATAATTTAAACCATAACAAATAAATTATTTGACATTTATATTCTGTCATTTATATTTTTTATTCCCTTGACAAAGGCATCATTGCTGAAACATGTAGGGTTGTTTTAAATATATATACTTTGAAGTAATAAACCAGACCTTTAATCGCCGACTTATTAAGTTTACCTTATATATATATATATATATATATATATATATATATATATATATATATATATATGTAAGGTTAGATGCGAGAAGAGAGGGACTGCCAAGCGGAAATGGAAAAAGGGAGTAGTAGTAGCGAAGACGATATGAAGAAAGGGTGTGTGTGTGTGTTAGTAAGTTAAGACGAAATTGAAGACGAAACTGAAGACGAAACATTCTTGTGGTACCTTAGTTATATATAACACCTATCTTGTAACTGTTGAAATAAAATCCTACATATATATATATATAGTTTCACGCCCACCGTATGTGAACCCAGAGAAATACGTATTTTGAGGTTATTTCATTGATCTCGTGACTTTTTAATATATTTTGGAGAATTTTGAACTTGAATAGCTTTTGGCCGTCTCGGTTGTGCCATTTACCCGTCGTTTGGTGCAGGCTACCCTTATTTTAGTTAGAATTTCCGAATTTGCGTCATCTAGCGGTGTTAAATTCGGTCGTGCACTTTATCACCTTTTTTTCTTTCTGTAGTACCTCGGGGTATCCTCACCCCTGTGGGGAGGTTTCACAGTAGTCGGGTGGGCCGCTAGACGCTGGCAGGAGCGGGTAGGTGGGGCAATCGAAATCGCCCGAAACGTAGGTCTTTTTCTTTTTCCTTTTCTTTCCTCGATTTTTTTTTTGTTTTTAATAACTTTAATAATTAATTTTGAGCATTTTTATGAATGCCTGCACAAGCCAATTGAAAGGTCTGAAAATGTATTAGGGTTGCAGGTAAATATATTATATATTGAAAAAGAAAATTAATTTTGTATTTTTATTTTCTCTCCTTTTCGGAAATTCCGCGAAATTAAATACCCTCCCTCATACTGGAGAACCGTATATAACAAGTCTCTGGAAAAACTAATTAAATATAAAAGGATAAAATATTAAGTCTTGTAAGTAAAACACAGTATAACTTTTATAATTTTAATATATTTTACACATAGTCGTTATTCACCATAAATTCAGCTAGAACCCGTATACGCCTCGCGTACTCTGCCTCGTTATCGAATTTAGGAAAGAAATCTATCTTTTCCTTCGTTTTCATGTCTTCAAAGTCGAAATTTTCTAATTTGGGCACTTCATCTTTTGTCACCAACATAAACTTAAGAAGCATGAAAGCCATGCCGAAACCATATTTACAATGTAATTTCCACTCTTTTTCGAACACCGATAACGGATACAGTTTATCAGGATCGCTGCCGAGGTATCTAATTTGTTGGGACAATTCCGTGTAGTACAACTCCAAGTATAAGTCGAGCTTACTTAATGCTTCTTCGTTTGCTATTGTGAAAAAGAAATATGATATGTCGTAGACTGGAGATGCTGGTCGAATCAATTGCCAATCAACGAGTATAACATCAACTGGATCTTCAGGTTTCTCGTTCTGTAACAAAAAAGAATAATTGTGTAAGCTTCAATCATATCGACAGTGATTTATTTACGGTTTTTATTTTAAATAGGAACCTTTAACATATTTGCCTAATCATAACCTAATAGAAAATAAACAAAGTAAATATTAATTTTTCAAATTTTCAAGATTTAAGGATTCGTATCTAGCCCAATTTCATGATATAAAATTTAAAAATATACAGACTGTCCTTGAAATATAAAGACAACGTACGAAAAATGGAAAGATGTAATTATATAAAATATGAATCCAAAATATTGCGAGTCAATTACGACGTGAACCTCAGAATTAAAAAGCCCCTGGAAATTGCAGCATGTTCCGCCTATGAATTCAGACTGTGTATAAATAATAAATATGTCTATTCAAGTTACACACACACCATATGTTTATATACGTAACAGCTGTCGATGTTATAAAAACTATATCATCCTGTATGCTAAGTAAAGTATTAAAAATTAGGATGTGGGTTACATTAATTTTCAAACCCATTTTAAAAGTCGTACTTGTAATAATTTGTGAACTTTTACAACCAACATCATTTCATGTGTATTAGGTAAGTGTATCAGAATAATTGAAACATACATGAGTAGGTAAACCCCACCAGTTTTGTATAATACAAAGGTATTTTTAATAATACAAAATATTATTAAAATCTGGTGTGAAGAACACAAATACAGGTTCACTATTAATATTTTTTGTGAACGTGTCCGAAATATTAATAGTGAACCTGTATTTGTGTTCTTCACACCAGATTTTTAATAATATTTTATATTATTAAAAATATCTTTGTATTATTAGGTAAGTGTTTCATTATTAGGAGAAGTAAAAAATAGAATGCCGCTATAGAATTTAAACACGTCAATGTTTTTGTTTATAAAAACTATAACATTGTGTCTAAGTTTTGTTATGGTAAGGGTTCGATAACCTGGTACAAAAGTCAGCTGATAACAAAATTTATAACGAGCTTTCAACAACTTTCCTCATTGAAGACGGCCATGCTCATACAAAATTATACGTGTGTGACAGATTACGTGCACTGTTACCGACCATTATCAAAAGCATGACCATATCTAATGAGGAAAGATTTGATAGGCACGTTACTTCCTTGTGACTTTTTTTGAAGATGGTATATTAAAAGAACATGAAAGACATGTGTCTACGGGCAATTAACGTCCAATTTGATATCAATCTCTTTAACCGAAAAATTTTATCGAACGTACTGTGATGTGACTCATCCACAGTACGCCAGGCGACGGTCTGTGCATGACTTACATGCACCGAACATTCCAGCCGCCGTAGAAAAAAATCTAGATAGAAGTTCCGGAATAATTCTAACGGCCGGTATTATCAACGGAATTAAAAGGACATTTATTTAGTCACTTAAATGTCCAAATTCGACGACTCAAGAATTAAACGGAGAATTAACGCATGCGTGTTCATGTATACTTGGGACTTGTGTACACTTCTATGTTTGTGATACATATAACCTCGGAAAGTCTGTATACTTACATACATATAGGTTAAAATATTTTCTATTTAATATTAATTTGAATTTATCTACCAATATATCAAAATGTACTCTTCTTCGAATGATTTCACATCGTCGTCAGATGAAGAGTTACTAGAAATAGTACGTCGGAGAAGACAACCAAAAGTATTTAAACAGAGAAGACAGCCATTCGACGAGTTATCTAATGATGAATTTTTCGAAAGATTTCGATTTTCGAAAGAAAGTGTTACTGAAATTCCAGGCTATATTGAAAATGATATTAAATTTCATACCGCAAGAAATCAGTGTGTATCGCCAATGAACCAATTATTGCTAACTTTAAGATTTTATGCGTCTGGTTGCATGCTGATTTCTGTGGGAGATTTTATTGGTGTGACAAAAGCTAAGCTACAGCCAGTAGAATAATAAAAAAAGTTTCAACTGCAATTGGCCAGCTCCGAACAGTATACTAAAATGCCTGAGACACCTGACCAAATAAGAAACATTCAGGCTGGGTTTTATGAAATAGCAAGATTCCCAAAAGTAATTGGTGCAATTGATTGTACTCACATCAAAATACAATCTCCAGGTAAAATTTCTAGCATAAATCTATAAAATTATTTTTGATTATGTTTAATATTACAGGTGGTCATGATGGAGAAATATATCGTAACCGAAAAGGTTATTTTTCGTACAATGTACAAACAACATGTGACTACAATTTAAAAATCACAAACATAGTTGCAAGATGGCCTGGTTCCAGCCACGATCAGACTGTATTTAATAACAGCAGGCTAAAAACTAAATTTGATACTGGGATGTATAACGATTGTTTTCTTCTTGGTGATAAAGGGTATGGGAATAATAATTACCTATTGACACAATTATTGGAACCACATACAGCAGCTGAAGAAAAGTATAATTCATGCCACATTATGACCAGAAATACTGTTGAACGCCAGTATGGTGTATGGAAAAGAAAATTTCCAATTTTGTCTCTGGGGATGAGAGTGAATAATGAAACGACAAAAATTATAATCGTTGCTACTACAGTGTTGCATAACATTGCAATTAACAGAAATGAGCCTCTACCAGTTCAGGAAAACATTTTGGTGGAAGCAGAGGAAGTGTTTAATGAAGCTAATTATGAAGCTAACAACAATACTCGCCAGAGACTGATACAAAATTATTTTCAAAATTTATTGTAATTAGAAGAGCATCTGTCGTATGATTGTTTACTAGTAAATATTTCGAATAAATTGATGTAACCATTCAATATTTTTTCAACTTTTTTATTTATTAGCCAACAAGTCTATAACCTTATGCACAAACAAATAAAACTAGTAACAAAAGTTTTATTAATATATCTTTTTAAATATTACTGAACAGTATACAAAAAAAGTACATTTAATTTTACAACTGAAATTTAATTTTAAAGAAATACATAACATTAGAGATCTGCTCTTAATTTCATATTATGTATCCTCTTTCCTTCAAATTCTTCTTTCAGCAGAGAAAATCTTACCGACTGTGTTTCCTGCTTTTCCGATAGTTCTTGCTCCAGAACTTGATTTTGGAGAACTTTGTTTTTCACTTCTTCTAATTTTAAATTATCTTCTACTTCCAACAATTTTGTTTTAGTTTCGTAAAATTTGGCTTTTGACTCTAATATTTTTTCGATATCATCTGAATCGCGCTTTCTCTTATGTTTTTTCGACATTTTGCTTGGTGTTGGTGCCGGTGTACAATTTGATCCACTTGTTTGGACCATTGTATCTGCATCACTTGTCTTCATTGTAACACAAACTAGTTCAGATGGTTCATTTGTAATTTCTCCTGGTACATGTACCGTTATCAGATTATCTGTGTTTCCAAGCTTTTTTTCGACACCAGTGCATTCACTGTCGCAGTCTAATAAATTTATTTCACCTTCGACAGTCTTGCTTGGGAGTATGCTTAATACGGTACCCAGAACTACATCGATGCCTGTCTGCGAAGGGCCACCACCTGTAGAATATAGCGCCTGTTTCTTTTGTGCAGCATAATTTCTGCTACGATGTTTTAAATTTTCATATTTTGCACTCAGCTGTTCAAGGGTACGTGTTGTTAACGGATGGGAAATGTTGAACTCCTCTGTAATGTTTTTCCATGACGAGCCTGTAAATTGAATCATCAGTGATTAAATGATAAAAGACGAATTACGGAAGAATTACCTTCTCTTGATTAGTCACTGCATTTGTTTGTTTATTTTCTAGAATGTCTATATAATTGACCACCAGTGACAAGAGATCTATAGCCTCTTGTTCACTAAAATTTTTTCCCCGACCTTTCTTATTATTCATGTTAACACTAAATATTGTTTCACAAAAATATTCTTGAAGAATCTGGAGACTGACGCGTGTTTGGTATTAAAAGCAGCAACACAAACAAAAGCAAATATAGCCACAGACTGTTTAAATGTGCTAAAATCGTTCATTTGTTCTAAAAGTAATGCCAACCTTCCTAAATACCACATTTAAGTAAATGCTGCTTAAATTCATTTCATAATACGGAATCCCTAATTTAAGTGACACTTAATTTAAATGTCATTTAACTAAAACTACTTTTAATAACAGTTGATAATACCGGCCGTAAAAGTTGTTGAAAGTTGTTATAAAGGGAGACAAGCCATTCCACACCAAATCATCGTCGAGTGATCTTATATAAATATAAATACATAAATATTCTTATTGTTAGTTATTAGTTTTTAAATTGTTATTTAGTGTATTTTGTTTTTATTGTTAATACAGTGTGTTTAAATTACCGTTAGTTTTATTTAAGAACCCGGAAAAAACAAATATATTACAGTACGTGACGATCAATAACTGAACGAAACTTGAAACGAGATGGATAATAATAAATCCATTCTTTTTGTTATTGTCGTTCAATTTTAATATGTCATCTTTTACAAAATAGTCGATCGCACAGTGGCGTGACAAATTTTTTTTCAATGCCTTTGTAATTTTTTTTTTCTGGCTTATGAGAGGAAGTTTTGGGAAAATATTTTTGGTATATATTCTATATAATTTAGTCTGTCCATTTTTCATACGTCTCTTTATTTCAAGGACATTCGGTATATTGACATTTAAAATATTTACAAATAAAATAGAAACAAGATGCCAAAACTCTATAATAAATTCATTAAGTGTGTTCTTTTCTTTTATAACTGATGCGTAATCTTCACTTGGTTAGTCAGTGGTGTGGACATACTGGAATAGCTTTAAATACTGGCAAATGTGCAGTTGCCTGGTACGTCCATGTTTCGAGCCCGATTCTGTTCCCATATGGTCTGTACTAGATTCCCATTCCTCGAATCGACGAGGTTAAGGATCTGGGTGTGTTATTTGATTCTGTATTACGATTTAATTATCATATTCATTATATGTGTACCGCAGCTATTAAATCTTTGGGATTCGTTATAAGATCTCGTAGAGAATTTCATAATCCATTAACATTAAAATCTCTGTATTATGCCTAATGTAAGAAGTAGATTGGAATATGGCTCTCTTATTTGGTATCCTCATTACTTGCATTTGAGACTGGCTGTGGGGAGTGTTCAAAGACGATTTTTAAAGTATCTGTCATTTAAGTGTGATGGCTCATATCCGGAAACAGGCACTGAATACAGGTCTCTTCTGGAACGACATTCTTCGAATTCCCTTAGCGATAGAACAGAACAACTTAACGCCAAATTTCTCCTTCATTTACTAAAAGGAAATATTGATTGTACGTCTCTTCTGTCACAGTTGCAGTTTTTGGTTCCAGCATACTTAACTCGATCTTCGGACACATTTAACGGTCCCATCGCTAGATCCAATGTGTCGGCTAAACCCCCTTTGCTGCATATGGTACACAGCCTCAGACCCGCGCCGTAATTTTGTGCACGTGTGCAAGGCACACAGGCGACCAAATCAAAGGGCGGCAAAAGTTATTCGACATTATTAAAGACACTGGTCATTAATCAATAGGCTAAGATAATACTAACGTGTAATTTAAAAAACACGATGACCTATCAAGAGAAAGAATTCAAGTGGGTGACCGGTTATTTTTACTTTAAACAAACATACCATCGATAACACACTTCTTCTAATCGTTATATTTTTTGGGTGTGTATGGAATTTAAAGGACATCAAGCATTAAACTTGTTAGTGTTTAGAGAGTTATTTGTATTACGGGGCTTTTTATCACTTATCAGCGACTGGAAAATTTATTGTCGCAATAAGAAAATACAACACTGTTAGGTTTATCCTAATATATTTTGGCAAGTGTTTAGAATTTTAAGATGCATCAGCAAGCATGTGTGTCAGGCTCTAAACTTGTTAGTGTTGAGAATATTATATTACGGTCTGTTTTATTAGAGTGTCAATTACTAAAATTTATGACTATAATATGAAAACAGCAGGGTAAATTTTCGTTTTTTTATGCACAATATTTCGTATTGTATGCAATATACAGGGTGAGGAAAAAGTACTGCATATCGCTTGTAACTTTTGAATTAATAATTTAATCAAAAAATTTCTTATACAAAAGATGGTTCGTATAATATTTGGCATCAACTGATAGCATTGGGTTTTTTTGAGTTCACTGTTTTAATGCAACGCCAACTAACTTTTTTTTCTTAAATAGCGTCATGTATTTTTTACATATTTAAAAAACATTTTTGACGTGAATATAATGGTATGCAATTTATAGGGGGCTGTATAAGAAAATTTTCATGAAAATGGTCAAAAACCTTTATGATTCCTAGTGACAGCTCAGATAACTTGATTTAATTCTGTTTTTAAATGTCAACCTGACATAATCTAAAAAAACTTGACAATCACGCGTGATTCGATAAAATTTTGACATTTATTCGGTTGTAAAACATTGATTTATGTAAAAAATGGAAAATTGTCACAAAAAGAAGAATTGAAGTTTTGATTATGGTTGATTACGGTACTAGAAAACGTATGAAAGCTAAGGTACGTGATTTATTTAATAATAAGAATCCTGAGCGGATGTCGATTAACCAAACAAATTTTAAATCGTATTGCAAAACGGTTTCATGAGAGGGGTACCGTTAAACACGCTCCAAAAACCGGCCGACCAAGAGCAATAACTGACGGAGATAAGGCTCTGAACATATTATTAAATGTTTTGGAGAATCTCAAAATTTCAACCCTAACTCTAGTTTCAAATAATGATATGTGCTCCACCTAATTATTGAGCAGTAGTAAAAGACAGCAGTAGTAGCAAAGACTAGCAAAAAATAATAAGGCTCCAGGTCCTGATGAAATACCAACAGAATTGATTAAACTCATAACAGAGGGGCGAATAGGAGTAATGGTGGATCTATACAACACAATCTATAACACAGGCATCATTCCCATAGAATGGGTGAGATCAACATTTATTGCCCTGCCAAAAACACCTAACGCAAAGGAATGCAATGACCATCTGACAATAAGCCTGATGAGCCACACCCTCAAGATATTCCTGAAGATCATACACCAGAGCATATTCAGAAAATTAGAACAAGATCTTAGTGACTCTCAATTCGGATTCAGGAATGCAATGGGAACAAGAGAAGCACTATTTTGCTTTTTGGACTACAACAAGGCATTTGACAGGGTTCGTCATGACGACTTGATTCGGCCTCTCAAAGCTAAAGACATAGACAACAAGGATATTCGGATAATAGCTTATTTGTATTATAACCAGACAGCGAATATCAGGCTGGGTGAAGAGGTATCGGAAGATATAAGGATAAAGCGCGGTGTCAGACAAGGAAGTGTGTTGTCCCCGTTGTTGTTCAATTTATACTCTGAGAACATCATTCAGAAAGCGTTAGCAGAAACAACACTAGGAATAAAAGTTAACGGAAAAATTATTAATAACATTAGATATGCGGACACCATTATTATCGCAGAATCACTGGAAGACTTCCAAAGATTAATGGACCAGGTTGTAATAAATGGCGAAGAAAGTGGCCTCACACTAAATGTTAGAAAAACTAAATTCATGATTATTACAAAGTCTAACCGACATCAAGAAGGCTTATGGATTGGAGAACAGCCAATAGAGAGAGTAAAGAAATACAAATATTTGGGAACAACTGTTACCGACACAAATGAATATACAGAAGAAATTCGAACGAGAATCGGCCAAGCCAGGAATATATTCAACAAGATGAGGAAAGTATTGTGTGGCAATGACCTTAGTCTGCGTCTCAAGATCAGGGTATTGAAATGTTACGTGTTCCCGGTGCTGCTGTACGGGATGGAGCCTGGACGCTAAAGCAAGACACTAACAAGCGTCTAGAGGCATTTGAAATGTGGGCATATAGGAGGATCCTGAAGATAAGATGGATAGATATGGTTTCGAATAGTGAAGTACTTAAAAGAATTGGGAAAGAGAAGGAAATATTGAACACAATAAAGATAAGAAAACTACAATATCTGGGCCACGTGTTGAGAGGGGAAAGATATGCTCTGCTACAGATAATTATTCAGGGTAAGATACAGGGAAGAAGAAATATAGGAAGAAGACGTATTTCCTGGTTAAATAATTTGAGACAGTGGTATAAATGCTGCTCCATTGAACTATTCAGAGCCGCAGCATAAAAGATGAGAATAGCCGTGATGATAGCCAACCTTCTGAGAGGAGATGGCACCTGAAGAAGAAGAAGAAGTAAAAGACTACTTAAATGAGGTGTTTCTTGGCAGGTGGATTGGTAGAAGAGGTCCTATCGAATAGCCTGCTAGGTCTTCAGATTTAAATCCTTTGGATTTTTTTATGTGAGGACATTTAAAAACTGAAATTTACCGAAATCGACCCAATAATCTCTAGGATTTACAGCTTGGAATTCAGACTGAAGTCAATAGGCTTTCACCAATTTCATTCCAAAATATTTTGCAGGGGTATAGAGACCGACTAGGTCATTGTTTGGCAGTAAATGGTACGCAGTATTGAGCACATAAACAATTAATTTTGTCAAGTTTTTTTCTAGTTTTTAAATTAACTCACCGTTTTTGTTTGTACAAATTACAATATTACTTCATCTTAACAATTGTTTTTTTGTTCATTTCATTAAAATTTTATAATTTGACAATAGTAAAGGTTTTTGACCACTTTCTTGACAATTTTCTTATTTAATCCCCTATCAATTCATATCACTATATTCACAAAAAAAATGTCTTTTAAATATACAAAAAAATATATGACGCTATTTAATAAAAAAAAGTTAGTTGGCCTTGCATTAAAATAGTGAACTCAAAATAAACGAATGCTACCAAGTGATGCTAAATATTATATAAACCAATTCTTGTATAAGAAATTTTTTAATTAAATTGCCCATTCAAAAGTTGCAAGCAATATATACTTTCTCCCCGCCCTGTAGAATATATTCAGAAATACACATTTAGTAACTTGTGTAACTTCATTCTCTATTGAATGTTTGGAAATTCATAGTTTATCAATAAATAATATCTATATTATTGCAATGCTAAATAATAATATTCGTAACAGTTTGGACATCTCATATTTCTCGTGATCTTTAAATTTGTCTTTACATGCACTCCTAACACTTAAATGTAATTCTATGTTAAAATAGTAAAAAATTAGGGGCGGCAAACTTATGCATGCACACAGGCGCCCAAAAGTATGGCGCGGTGCTGCATAGCCTTTATAAGTACTACCCTGATCCCTTCCTTCTTTAAACTTGGGTTGGTTTTATAGACGTGTGGAATTGTCATTTGTTTTTTGTCTTGTATTTGAATTTTTTTCTTAATTTTAATTATTTACTAACATTTTTTCAGTATATTATATTTAGTTATATTATGGTACACTGTATACCGTATGTATTTATTTAAATTACGTTTTGTTCTGTAACTGGAATTTTTCTGTTGGATATTAAACAATATTATTATTACAGGAATTTTCCCACCAGCTCCTGTATATTAAAATTTTACGCGATGATTTAGATATTTCAAATACAGCAAATAATAAAATGCTGGGAATTATCTTTAACAAATTAGTTTTAGATTGGGCATATAAAATATTCATGATATTTAATCTTTATAGCAGTATAAAAGTCATGTCTTTAATGCAGCATATTGTCGTTAACGAGTTTTATGAACTTAAAATTTAAGAACAATAAAAATTTTGTTATGCGTCATTATATTATACACTTTTAAGATTTACTACAAATAACAAGTTAAGTAGCATCAAATGTAGATACATTAATCTAAAATATTTAATTGTACGCGCGAGTTTATTTTAAGAACAGATTATCTGTAAATATTGCCCGTCATTATTTTCGGAAAAATAAATTAAATTGTTATTCCGACGTTAAAAAATGAGGTTATCTCGGCTAAGTTCCTGATTACATAAATTGGTTGTTACATTCATATTTATAAATAAACGATAAAGTATGTAATAAATCAAAATTTAGTTACAAGTTAATATAGGAAAAAATATGTAGAAAATCTAGAAAAAATTTAAATTTAAATTGTCAAGTTTATTTCTCTAGAAATTAATTTTTTATTGTGATAAATACGTTTTGGTTTTGAAAGCCGTGCTGTACCGGTATGAATCCCCCTTTTAGAAATTCAAATAGCCACAGTCATTTAAATTATGATAAAAATTATCTAATTATGTTATTTTCAACAATATTAGTTTACATTTATTTGTAAAGGATGACATGCATTCAATACAGCATTTATCCATTAACATTCGTTAGCAATGGCATTTAGATATATTTTGTCTCCATCAAATTATATACAATTTATTCTGACGTAGAATATTAACTAAGTCTTGTGAATAGTATGAAATGGGCTTGTTGTAATTTTCACTATTGAGACTATTTAATTGTTGTTTCTATACTGAATATGGTTTTATGTCCATCGTAGTTAAAAACTTGTCCTATACCAATAGTGTTTAAAATCTAACACTCAGGTCCGTGGGTTTGAAATATAATCGAATGAGCATTTAATATTTCACAATATTTATTGCAGGTTTGTTTTATTTCTTCTTGCATAGTTGGCATTTTGAAGCCTCAATGAATTATGTGATTATAAAAGTACCAAGGGGCCTTGGTAATTACTCTCAGTATTTTATTCTAAAATCTTTAAGCGATTTTTATAATGGACTTGCTGGCAGTGTCGCATAAACCTGTAATAACTTAAGTTATTATAAGTTTACACTCATTTCTACATATTCAATGTAACACTTATTTGACGAAACACGTCCTCATTAGTTGTTGCAAATTTCGCACTCTTGTTTAATTATGTAACTAGGTTAATATTAAGCGAGACAAAATTAGTATCCTAGGTAGACCGTCAACGGCTGAGATAGGCATATAAGTCACGTCTTAACTTAAAGAATTGACGAAGTGTTATTTGTAAATAATCATAAATCAAATTGACAAGTTACGACTAATAGTACGAAATGCAGGTAGATCACTTAATCAATCTAAGACATAACTGATTTAATTCATGGCATACTCTGAAATTTTTTTTTTGTGGCTAACTCCTTAGAACATTAAGTAAGAAAGTAGGTTAGGACATGATATATAAACTGAGGACAGAAGAGAACGAGACAATGTATTCTAATCTAATCAATCTTGTGCATGTGAACATAGTAATATGTACGAATAATGTTATTGTTTTGTAATTACTAAATGTTGTTTTGTATTGTTTCCGAGCGTATTATTTATTATACCAATAAAACCGGCCTCTAATGAGCCCGCCACGGCGAAACTATTTGTAAAGGGTTTAAATAAAGGAGAAAGCTTCAAATACATGCATACAATTTTTCCATCGCTGTCAGAGGCTAAAGTGAAGGAAGGAATTTTTGTTACCCTGATACCCTGACGCCCTGAAAAGTAATGAAGGATGAAAAATTCTATAAAAAGTTCAGCCAAATTGAATTAGAAGCATGGAAATCTTTTAAGGATGCGGTGAAAAATTTCTTAAGGAACAATAGAAACTCTGACTATAAAGATATAGTGGCGAATATTATTGCAAATTTTGACTTAATGGGTTGTTCGATGAGCATTAATCTCCATTTCCTGAATTCGAACATTGACTACTTTCCGGAAAATTTATGAGCCGTTAGCGAAGAGCAAGGTGAAAGATTTCACCAAGATTTGAAATATATGGAAAAGAGGTACCAGGGAATTTGGAAAGTGGACTACTATTGGCTGCTGAGGCGAGCTAAACCAAACCGAAAATTTAAGAGAAAATTTTATAGGAGCTTCGGAGTAAAAAAGTTTCATAAAGATAAATACTATGTTTACGCAATAAACAAGTAATCGTTAATCAAATTTTCATAGTTTTTAAGTTTTTAAGTTTTTAAATTTTTAAGTTTTTAAGTTTTAAGTTTAAGTTAAGTACTTTTTTTAATATATTTTTTTTCTAAGTGAAGGCGTATTTTTTTGCAATTTTCTTCCTTTGACTATTCTGAAAAATCTAAACGTGATGATTCATCACGTTTATATATTCTGTTCTTTTCATCACTGATGAAAAGAACAGAATATATATTCGCCATCAACGCATCAAAATACTTCAGAATCAGTCAACGAATTCAAAAGGGGACATCATGGCTCCAAATTTGCAGCATGTGTTATATATGATTTAGTAAAACTTACCTCATATAAAAACATCATATTATTACACCAGCAATCTCCCTGGGTTATAATCGAATACTCGTTTAAGTATTTTTTTATATCAGTTAGAGCACTATGCAAAATATCCAGTTTACATTTTTCTAATATATGTTTGTCTTTTTCGGGATCCAGTTTACTTAATTTTTTAATATATTTTTTTTCTAAGTGAAGGCGTATTTTTTTGCAATTTTCTTCCTTTGACTATTCTGAAAAATCTAAACGTGATGATTCATCACGTTTATATATTCTGTTCTTTTCATCACTGATGAAAAGAACAGAATATATATTCGCTATCAACGCATCAAAATACTTCAGAATCAGTCAACGAATTCAAAAGGGGACATCATGGCTCCAAATTTGCGGCATGTGTTATATATGATTTAGTAAAACTTACCTCATATAAAAACATCATATTATTACACCAGCAATCTCCCTGGGTTATAATCGAATACTCGTTTAAGTATTTTTTTATATCAGTTAGAGCACTATGCAAAATATCCAGTTTACATTTGTCTAATATATGTTTGTCTTTTTCGGGATCCAGTTTACTTAAACCATCGCTTATCATGTCTCTTGTCATTCTATACACTGGTGAATCCTTATTATCCCCTCCCGTGAAGTCTTCTTCATTCATATTAGCAATTAATTTGTTGTAGTTTTCCTGATCTTGATCTTTGAATGCATAAGAAACGGCATGGAATTTTGCAAAGGTCCTTAGAACTAATGAAATGTGATGTTCACTCATCGCTTTTGTTCTGTCGAACAATAAAAATCCTTTATCTTTCAGATTTTCCAAGACGATTGCGTTTTTGATTGAAGTACCGTAACATTTCGGGGCGTTTCTAAAGCTGTCGTTAACGCATTTGTCTTCCAAAAATTTTATGTAAGCAGGATAAACTACATCATAGAAGTATGTTTCGTTGGCATAAAATTTATCGATGGGCATGTCGACCGTGTTTGGTATATTTAAGGCATATTTCACGAACAATCGGTATGTTTTGTTCTTACTTATTATATCAACAGCGACGTGCTTAGAAGCATATCCATCACCAGCCTCTGTTCCAGGATAGTATTTCACATCGCTAATAGGTTCCCAATTATTTCTTGAAATTATATCACTTATCAGTTCTTTAACATCATCACTTACATTGAAATCAGATGACATTTTTCTCCAATAAAAAAAAGATTTTATATTTTGGCGCGTTTAAGATGCAAGTATATATATACGTGCGTTTATTAGAAAAACTCGTAATGAAATGTGTGATATTTTGATTCGTTAACGTTCTCTCACGTCTATCAATAAAATCATTTTTAATTACGTAATAAATAATGGACCGAGTATCTTTCTCTCTCGCATCACAACAAATTCGAGTTACATAGGCCAAATATATGCTCGCGCGTTGAAACATTCGTGTCATATAGGATAGAAAGAATAATGTCCATATTATACATATAACAACTATAATAAGTATAATAACAGTAAAACAATTCTGGGTCAAGGATATCTACTTGTTTTTAAAGTCAATACGGAGATGTTAATTGTACAATCCTTGGAATTTCGTTACGATATTTTCTAGGAAATTGAGTAAATATTATATATAATAGAATATTTCCGCATTTTAAAAAGAAAATAATACTTAAACTTCCATATTTCGAAACAATTTTGTTTTGTAATATTTTTTATTATTTTGTGAAGCACTTTTCAGATAAATTTATTATCTCAGATACATGACTTTCCAGCAAAAATTTATTCAGGTGATCTTTTATGGATTTATAAATAATCACTTTGTCTGTTATACACCGTTCAAAAATAGAAGTGGATATTTGAAACAAAACTTTTTATAATTGAAATTAATGTTGCAAGGTTTTACTATATTTCGTTATTAGAACCGTATTTTAAATTGTTGAAAATAAGAAAAATGTTGCAAAACTGTTATGGATCAGTTGTTGGAGAGTGTGATAGCTAAGTTACCATTTCCATTACCGTTCTTGTACAAGTATGTTGATGACATTGTATGCTCTGTTCCACAAGAAAAAATAGATCTAACATTAAAAGTTTTTAATAGCTACAACAAACATTTACAATTTACTGTTGAAAAAGAAAATAACAATAGCGTGCCCTTCTTGGACGTTTTAGTAATTCGTGACGATAATAATTGTATCATTTTGAATTGGTATAGAAAACCAACTTCATCTGATCGGTTCATTAATTATCACTCTCATCATCCTCTCAATCAGAAGTATAACACCATTATAGGTATGAGAAACCGAATATCACATATTTGTCATGAAACCTTTCTAAATGACAATCTTAAAGAACTTTTCAACATCTTCGTCAACAATGGCTATCCTAAGCACATACTTAATAAATTGATATTTAGCTCAAACTTTTTTGATGGCCCTACTGAGGACATTCCTGCAGACAGTGTGAGTTACAAAAAAATCCCATACATTGGTGGTCTTACTCATACAATTGTATCACATTCTAAACAATTTAATAACATTAAAATAGCTAAATACAATACCAATACCTTGAAGAAGTTGTATAGTAAGATCAAAGACATAACACCTTTCTTTTTAAATAGTCATGTTGTCTACAGGATAGCATGTTCGGATTGTTGTGGCGTTTATATAGGTCAGACATCACAGTGGCTAAAACAGCGCATCACTCAGTATAAAAGTGATGTCCGTATTGGTAAGAGATCTTGTGCATTGGTGTACCATGCACTTGATCGTGACCATACTTTCAATTTTGTTGACGTTAAGATCTTAGACGTTGAAAATAACCTTAAAAAAAGAACCTTTTTAGAAATGGTCCACATTAACAGAGACACAAATAACATAAATTATAGATCTGATACTAATGGTCTTAGTATAATTTATTTTAATATACTTGGTTTGACTGTTAGTTGACCATCTTACATCGTTTTGTTATTTGGTCTATATTTTGTTAAATTTATATTGCATTCTATTTTTTATTTTTCATGTTTTAACTCTTACATATACATGTTTTTTAAAAGTTCTTAAGGCTTGTTTCTATAGTTACTGTATTTTTTAAATCTAATCATTTTTATATTTTTTTTTGTACGCTATTATTTTTCAACTCCACATTTTGTAAGTATGTTTACTACTGTTTTATACTCTTATTTATTTTTTGATATTTTTCTCATTAATCTTGTAATTTCCCCTGAAGAAGTAACAAATTCTGTTGCGAAATATAGGGTTATTTAATAAAGGAGTTTTTTATTTGACAGACCGCTTACCCGAATTTAAATTAAATTTTTATAATATATCACGGTCGATAATTTCGTTTCAATTATACAAGGTGTGTATAAATTGTCGCAAAAGCTACACGTGGCGACATTCTTCGTTCGTTTCTGAATAAAAAATCTTAATGTTAAAATGTCGTATCATGCTTCGTAAATTCGTAAATGTCAAAATTTGACAGTAATGATTTTGATTGAACTCACTTTGAAATACAAACTTATTGTTCTACAATGTTGCCAAATGTGTTTTTCGTGGAAGTACGTTAATGAATAAATGTTCTTTTAAATGAAAAAGAAAACGTTTACGAAATAATACTAGTAAATTTTTTTTCTTTAAACTAAATTGCATCTATCTCTATTAACAGATATCGAAGAGCAAAGGTTAGTAACGCACTAATAGTCTGAACTTCAAGAACCCCGTGAAAACAAACGAAGCATGATACGACATTTTAACATTAAGATTTTTTATTCAGAACCGAACGAAGAGTGTCGCTGCGTGTAGCTTTTGCGACAATTTATACACACGTTATATATTCATTCATTCTTATTAATTATCACAGACCTACAATGGTTTTTCCTTTTAAGATCTGAATAGCGTTTCCGGTCATCTTTAATGCGCTCATTATGAGAGAAACAGTTAAACAAATCCATTAGGTCAAAATATGTTCTTATTTAGCATTTCAGATTATACTTAAAATAGCCCGGAGGGTTCAATTCGAAAACGGATAAAGCTTTTTCAAACGCGTTCTAACTTATTTACCAAAGAAATTCGAGTACATCAATACGTTAAGCACGTATTACACATTTGTTACAAATTACACACAAATTCAGCTCACACATCTGTATTTGTACACATGGACATACACCTCGTATTTTCCAACATTTACTTCAGCCAATGACACGTATTTCTGTCTCAAACAGACTTCGTCAGTTTGGCTAGTGCGGTAAGGTTTGATGGATCACCTCATGGGTATGGCAAATTTTATTCTATAAGGTGGCACCAGGTAATCTAGTGACAAAAGACACTATGCCGAAAGTGGCAATTTTCCCTTGACCGACTGTGTCGGTACAGAAGAGAAAAAATACGTATATAGATGTAAGTCCATTAACACGATGCCAGATAGCGGCAAATATACCAAAGAAGTTAGAGTACATCAATATGTTAAGCATGTGTTACGCATTTGTTACAAATGAAACAGACATGCATTCCTAGATTATCTGGTGCCACCTGATAAGACAATATTTGCTATACCGATGAGGTGATCCATAAAGCTTTACTTCACTAGCCAAATTGACGAAGTCTCTTTGAGATAGAAACGCGTATCTTTGGCTGAAGTAAATGTTCGAAAATACGAGGGGTATGTCCATGTGTTCAGATACAGATGTGTGTAATACATGTCCGTTTCATTTGTTCTAACTAATTGTTAATGTATTTAGTAGCTATTAGGACAATAGATCAAATTCCGATTTATAATTTGTTAGATACTACATAATTAGTGTAAGTAATACGTCTTCATTACACTAAAAATTGGCGATTTTAGCCTCATTTTTTTTTAGCCGAATTTTTCATCCTTCATTCATTTTCAGGGCATCAGTGTATCAGGGCCAACAAAAATCCCTTCCTTCAGTTTAGCCTCTGACAATGATGGAAAAATTGTATACAAATATTTGAAACCTCTTCCTTCTTTATTTAAAGCCTTCACAAATAGTTTCACCGTACCCAGCTTAATGAGTAAAGAAGCCCATTACTTCTACAAAAAAAAAAATTAAATTCGCAGAATTTCTGGTCCAACTATTTTCTACCTCGAAAACTTTCGATATATTCGCATTTCATTAAAAAAAAAAAAACAACCCATATACAATAATAACGAGCGATTTGAAAAGCGCGTGAATTAAGCTGCGTCGGTGGGACGTGGAGGGGATAGTGTCAGTTACGTTCGGCGCGAAATAGCATTTAGTCACAATGGAACGTTGGACCCCACAGCATCGTGCGTACGCTGTGAAAGCATTTTATCAAAACGGTAGTTCGTACCAGCTAGCACGTCGTGCATTTCGCAATCACTTCAACATTAATCGAAATCGGCCAGTGCTATCTGCCTGTGCGATTAAAAAGTGGGTTGAGAACTTTGAAGAGACGTCGTCAACGACAAGGAAGAAAACAGGGAGGCCAAAATCTGTGCGCACACCTGAAAACATTGAACGTGTAAGAGTCGCCGTTGACAAAAGCCCTCGTCGCTCAGCTCGCCGACACAGCGTTACACATGGGATTTCAAACAGAACAGTAAGAAGAATTTTACACAAAGATTTGCACTTTCATCTTTACAAGATCCAAATGGTTCAGGCCCTTAAGGAAACAGATTATGTGAGCCGACGCCGGTTCAGCTTAGAATTTTTGGACTTGATTAATCGAGACGAGGACATTGTAAACCGTTTGTGGATGAGTGATGAAGCGCACTTCCATCTCTCCGGTTACGTGAACAAGCAGAAATTTCGATTTTGGAGTGACGTTAATCCTAGAGAACTGCATCAGCAAACATTGCACTCCGCAAAAGTTACTGTGTGGTGCGCCATGTCTTCATTAGGAATAATAGGGCCATACTTTTTTGAAGATGGCCTTGGCAATGCTGTAACAGTGACTTCGCAGAGATACGCAGAAATGTTGGAAAACTTTTTTACTCCACAACTTGCACACTACGACGTGAACGATGAGACGTTTTTCCAGCAGGACGGAGCAACATCCCACACTGCTCGAGTAAGCATAAATATTGTCAATCGTTTGTTTCCAAATCATGTGATCTCCCGAAATGGGGATATTGCATGGCCCTCTCGTTCACCGGACCTCACAACATGTGACTTTTTCTTGTGAGGTTATCTGAAAAGTAAAGTTTTCCAAGATAACCCTCCTCGAACAATTGAAGGCCTGAAAGAGCGGATCCGACAAGAAGTTGTTCAAATCCCACTGGCAATGCTACGCAATGTGATGGGTCACTTCAAGGTCCGGCTGGAGGAATGTGTGCGTCTAAACGGAAGGCATCTTACCGGAGTTATCTTCAAAAAATAACCGACGTTTTACTATTGCAGAAAATGCTTTCATGTATTTTAATATTATGAAATCAGAAATTTTCTTAAACGAAGTGTTTTTATTTAACAGCCTTTTAAAAATCGCTCGTTATTATGCCTCACCTTGTAGTAATACCTGTGTTAAATTTTCGGTGGTGGCAAAGTAGGCAACCAGTTATACACCAGCAAATTTTCCAAATTGTCAAATATTTCTGTGTTTCATTCATACTTAAATCTTAAATTAAATACATTTTATTGAAAAATACATAATTTATTTAAAACAGTTAATAACCCCAACCGGCATCTTGTGCGAAGACAATTTTAAATATTTTAACAAATTCAAAGAAGATGGTTGTTTTCTAAATTCCCACAAAAAATAAATTAAAACCAAACACGCGTTAACAGAACACATGAAGCTGAATATCCTGTGTTATGTAGAAGAACGATCGGTAGGATCGCTTTTAGATGTAGCCAGGCCATTTTGGAGTATCGTACAGATCGGTGTTCAAAACGCTGAAAGAATTAAAATATAAGCCATACAAGATATCAAACCATCAAGAGCTTTTCGAGGAAAATAAAGTAAAACGAAATGATTTTTGTGATATAATGTTTAATTTGTTAAATGAAAACGAAATTCTAAATAAAATAATTTTTTCTGATAAAGCAAACAGTTCCATAATAGATTTAAAGAGTTTCATGTACATTCTGTATGGCAATCTAAATAATTTCCCTTTGAATGTTTAAACATGCATATCTTTAATAGTTAGAAAGCATAGTAAAATGAAACCCATTAAGTTATTTCTTTAGCTAATAGGAAAAAATTGGATGTAATTTTAATAAAATAAATACTTAGGTTACTTATTAATATTTTAAAAATTTTTATTTAGCAACATTATCATTAACTTTTACTTCTGCTTAATACATATGTTTCTGCCATCTAGGCGTCCTCAGTTGGCAGAAACACATGGCAGAAACATATGTATTAAGCAGAAGTAAATGCTGAAAATACGAGGTGTATTGTCCATGTGCATAGTTACAGATATGTAAATTATTTATAGCAAACGCCAATTAAGTTGGCGCGAGGAGGGGTAAGTTCGCGCAGAATTAGAAGTAGTGGGGAGATTTGCATCAAATGTCATATAATTCTAACCTCTGAGCGTGTATCACTTTATGATCCCCTAGCAAAGACATTATATTCCGTCAAACGTCAATGACAAATGTATTCTGAAAATTACTTGAGTAGTGGGGGTGGACGTTTTTAAAAACAGCTTCTGCGCACCCCCTCCTCGCGCAAACTTAATTGGCGCTTGCTATACATGTTTGTTTCATATTGTACAAACGCTTTATACGTGCTTAACGTATTGTCATAATTATCATTAACATTAATATTTTTCGGTTTTAGTCTTGCACACCTTTGTCCTATTATTAAACGAGCTATACTATGCACTCTCACTTTCTGCTAAACTCACTGGAGTACAGAAGTATTTCCTAGCGCGTTGTTTTAAGGGTTTCAGATCCGTTCCTGTTACCTAAAAGAAAATCCAAATAAAAAATGCAATTACATTTTTTTTAAACTTACCTTCTAAAATAAAAGAGGATCTACGTCCTGATTTAAATTTAGCATTTCGAGATATTGCCTTTTAGTTATTATTACATCGGCTGTAATTGATTTCACTTTCTCCTATTCTTTCTTGCAAAAATCCATATAATGAAAGTGACTTTTGATGTTGACTAATGTCTGTTTCGATCACAGGCATTTGTTCTTTATTTTCAGGATCTATTTTCTTTCATAATATTAAACATTTCTTGTTCTAGAAAAGAAGTAGCCCCGATAGAATTTTCAGTACTACCAAAAACCTTCTCTTTTAAATTGAGGGTCTCAAACAATTGCTACTCTAGTAACTGATCCTCCTTCATATGAAAATAGCCTTGCTTTAACAGATTCCAAAAGTTTGTTGGATAGTGTCTTCCCTTCGTCAATCTTTAATTCCGGTAGTGATTATGTCAGATAATTGTACAGTCCAAAAGTTATAAGTTATTGTGATTATTAAAGAAATAGTAACATATTTATTAATTACAAGAGTTTTCAACTACTGCTTTTTAAGATAAATATAATTTAGTAAAACTTACCTCATATAAAAATATCATATTGTTACAGCAACAATCTCCCTGGGTTATAAAATACTCGTTTAAGTATTTTTTACATCAGTTAGAGCACTATGCAAAATATCCAGTTTGCATTTTTCTAATATATGTTTTTATATATATATATATATATATATATATATATATATATTAAAGTAATAGACTTTTTTATTGGTTTAGCGACCTTTAATGAATTTCAATTTTCTCTACGACGTTTCGACTCGTTTAATTATTAAGTCTTTTTCAAGTGACTAGAAACAAAAAATTAATACAACGAAAAGTAAGAAAATATGATTACATTTGTATGAATGAATTAAAAATTAAAAATTGAAATTAAAATAATAATAAAGTAAGGAAAATTAAATGATTACATTTGTATGAATGAATTAAATATTAAAATTAAAATAATAATAAAGTAAGGATGATCGAATGATATAAAAACTCACCGATTTATTCAGTTTTAAAACACATTGTAAATACATATACTATGTTTCTCTAACACAAGTGCCTGACCATTGCATATGTTCTTGATGCTAAAAGTGGATTTCTATTGCTAGCGCCAAGAACAAATACCATGTCTATTAGCTCCTCTTTCGAAAAATTGATTCTAAAGAAACACAACTATAAACTATTACGGCATGGAAATAAAAAATAATGACAACAAAACGATATAACTGACAACAAGATAACAACTATAACGAACAAACGGAAATTGATAATTAACTAGCCGAACTTAAATTATAACAATTAAACGCGATTACAGTAAAGAGAAACAATTGAAAAACACTTTATATGGAAATTTTAAGTAGATATTTGACGTTTGGTTACACAGCAATTTTTGCTTAATATCATTTCATGGCCAACCAACTATTAGATGCACCGCATATTGAATAATATAAACATAGGTATATCCCATTAAAGGGTTATAACTTCAAAAATACTAGAAATAAGTACTAAGTTATTGGTATCATTTTAACGGCAATTTTACAAGGAATTTGCTGACTAATAAAAAAATTATAGGTTCAATTTAAAAAAAAAGAGAAAATAGCCTTTAAACTTCGATAACTTTGGCACGACATATTTAACACTCTGTATATGTTGTCACGTTGTTCACCCTCAAAACATATAACGTGTTAGTCCATAAATTGGTAACAAAAAAGTTACGTGAGGCACTGCACCCATTTTCGGGCTAAGACTTAAAATGTTAGTCGCTGCAACTGTCAAGATTTTAACAAAATTTGCAATAAAACCAAAACTAACAGTTGTAAGTGCACATTGTCATATATCATTGCAAAGATAATTTGGGTGGCTATCATCATAATAACAAGAAAGTATAGCAATCTACTTAAAAAAAAAATTGGAAGTGGTTGCGGAAATTTGGAACACCCTGTAAATATATAAATAAAATTAGAAAATGCACTGTAGCATACTACATGTGTACGTAAAATTTCATTGTTACAACTTTATTAGTTTTCATGCTAAGCTCCGCCGACACACTATTGCCGCACCCGGTATATATATATATATATATATATATATATATATATATATATAATAACTTCGTGACCTTGGTATGATATGGTAAACCTAATCAGTAGGCGATTAAAGGTCTGTATATTACTTCAAAATATATGTATTTAAAAAACTCTACATGTTTCGGCTGTATACGCCTTTTTCAAGAGAATACAAAATATTATTATATTTTGTATTCTCTTGAAAAAGGCGTATACAGCCGAAACATGTAGAGTTTTTTAAATACATATATTTTGAAGTAATATACAGACCTTTAATCGCCTACTGATTAGGTTTACTATATATATATATATATATATATGAAAAAAACTACATCCGTCCAGAAACGTGCATATATCGATATTTCACTGTCGTTACAGATCATCAATACACGATATTCTAACATGGACATGATTTTATTATTATACTTTCGTGTATACCGTGTGTCCCAATTTCGATGCTCACCATTGGTATCTCGGTTATTAGAAGATATAGAACAACGGTTAAATGGGGAATGTTTTGCAGAATTCAATACTCGCGGCAAATCTCATTTCAAATTTGATCTAACTTTTTAAACTTTTAAAATATTTTGAAAAATCAAAAATTTGCCGATTTCGTTATTCCTCAATAACTCGATAACGCTTAGTCTGACCTCTTTTAAAGTTTTACATTGTTGAGACACTTTTTTAAAACAAATTATTTGATACAAACAGAAACCCCCGATTGTCATTTGTTTTTAAGTTATTATCACTATCTTTTGTTTTCCATATGGCGGCCATATTGGATTTTGGGTTTGTTAGGTAGTCCTCAAAATGTGCTTTTCAACGATGTATAACATGCCTGAAAAATTTTTATTTATAAGGAAAATATTAATAAAAACGTAAATTAATCTTTAATATGAAATTAGTAGGCTGAAAAATTAAACAACAATGTCAAATGAAAGTGAAAAGATATTCTAAGTATAGCAAACGCCAATTAAGTTGGCGCGAGGAGGAGTAAGTTCGCGCAGGATTAAAAGTAGTGGGGAGATTTGTATTTGGTTTTACATCAAATGTCAGATAATTCTAACCTCTGAGCGTGTATCACTAGCAAAGACATTATGTTCCGTCAAACGTCAATGACAAATGTATTCTGACAATGAAACAAAACGATAACCTGTCAAAGTACAATTAGTGCTGCAGAGATAAGTTAATTAAAACTACTTGTAGTTAGTGATAAGTAATTATTGTCAAGTATTAAGATTTATAAGTAGAGCTGAGGATGTTTGCGGTATAACCATGGTTATATCATGTAACCATAGTAATTTACTATGGTTACATAATATAACCATGGTTATACCGCAAACATCCTCAGCTCTATTTATAAGTATTGATAATGGCACATACATATTCAAACGAAGAAAAAGTTGATATGTTGGAAGTGTATTTCAAAGCAAATAGAAACACTAAAAATGCGTGCACGAGTTATGCAGAGCGTTTTCCAGAAAGACAAGAGCCACACAGGACAATTTTTAGAAGACTAGTTAGCAAATTAAAAAACTTTGGAAGCTTCGAACAAAAACGAGCTAACTATGAAGTTAATGATGCTGATACACGTCTAAATAATATTTTGCAGAACGTTAGGAACAATCCCAGCACATCAGTTCGTCGTGTGACACGAGAAACAGGGATTTCAAAATCTACTGTTCACAGAACCTTGACGAAAAACAAGTATCACCCTTACAAACCAACAATTGTACAAGGTTTAAGTGATAATGACAATCTCCGACGATTACAGTTTAGCAGGTGGTACCTTCAAAAATGTGAATATGACGCTAATTTTCCTAGGAAAATACTATGGACAGATGAAACACGATTTACCAATTGTGGAGTGTTCAATAGGAATAACTATCATCATTGGTCTACTGAAAATCCACATTTGGTAAATAAAAGAAGATTTCAAGTTAGATTTGGTTTTAATGTCTGGTGCGGTTTAATTGGTATGACATTTTGTTTACACTTTTTTTGTTTTTGAAACTCTTTTTTTCGTTTTAGATAATCAGTTAATAGGTCCTTTCATCTTTGATTACAATTTAACTGGTAACAGATATTAAGAGCTACTAACAAACGAGATAATGCCTGCTTTGAGGCAAATTATTAATCCCGAGAACATGAAAAACATCTGGTTCCAGCAAGATGGTTGCCCGGCCCATAACACTCGTAACGTGCAACATTTTTTGAGAGAAAACTTTAATGAGAGAGTGATTTCAAATAATGGACCCGTGCAATGGCCTGCGAGATCACCCGACCTTACCCCGCTTGACTTTTATTTATGGGGTACCACTAAAAACGAAGTATTTGATTTTGAACCGCCAGAAACTCGGGAAATTTTAGAACAAAGAGTACTAGATGTGCTACGATCAGTAAACGGAAACACGCTACGTAGAGTTTGTAACTCTACTCGAACAAGGTGTCAAAATTGTGTGGAACAGAATGGTCGTCATATTGAACAATTTCTTTAAGTGAATGTGAACTTTAAGTTCTGTATCTTTACTTTTTATTTCTATAATTTTTTTATCGTTTCGTTTGTTTACAGTATTACTTAGAATATCTTTTCACTTTCATTTGACATTGGTGTTTAATTTTTCAGCCTACTAATTTCATATTAAAGATTAATTTACGTTTTTATTAATATTTTCCTTATAAATAAAAATTTTGAGGCATGTTATACATCGTTGAAAAGCACATTTTGAGGACTTCCTAACAAACCCAAAATCCAATATGGCCGCCATATGAAAAACAAAAGATAGTGGTAATAACTTAAAAACAAATGACAATCGGGGGTTTCTGTTTGTATCAAATAATTTGTTTTAAAAAAGTGTCTCAACAATGTAAAACTTTAAAACAGGTTAGACTAAGCGTTATCGAGTTATTGAGGAATAACGAAATCGGCAAATTTTTGATTTTTCAAAATATCTTAAAAATTTAAAAAGTTAGGTCAAATTTGAAATGAGATTTGCCGCGAGTATTGAATTCTGCAAAACATTCCCCATTTAACCGTTGTTCTATATCTTCTAATAACCGAGATACCAATGGTGAGCATCGAAATTGGGACACACGGTATATACGAAATATATTGAATTTAATTGGAGTGAGAAATAGCAATTCTTCAATTCTCCTCTCACATGTAATTGTCGCTAAATTTGTGCAATTGATTCTACAATCTGACAAGATTACTCCTGCCGAAGAATGTAGACGCAAACACGTCGCGACGTTAGCCATCCACCTGTGCGGATAATGAAAATTGTATGAAAAAAACCACTTCCGTCCAGAAACGTGCATATATCGATATATCACTGTCGTTACAGATCATCAGTACACGATATTCTAACATGGACATGATTTTATTATTATACTTTCGTGTATATATACGAATTATATTGAATTTAATTGGAGTGAGAAATAGCAATTATTCAAATCTTCTGGACGGATGTGGTTTTTTTCATACAATTTTCATTATCCGCACAGGTGGATGGCTAACGTCGCGACGTGTTTGCGTCTACATTCTTCGGCAGGAGTAATCTTGTCAGATTGTAGAATCAATTGCACAAATTTAGCGACAATTACATGTGAGAGGAGATTTGAATAATTGCTATTTCTCACTCCAATTAAATTCAATATAATTCGTATATATACACGAAAGTATAATAATAAAATCATGTCCATGTTAGAATATCGTGTACTGATGATCTGTAACGACAGTGAAATATCGATATATGCACGTTTCTGGACGGATGTGGTTTTTTTCATACAATTTTCATTATCCGCACAGGTGGATGGCTAACGTCGCGACGTGTTTGCGTCTACATTCTTCGGCAGGAGTAATCTTGTCAGATTGTAGAATCAATTGCACAAATTTAGCGACAATTACATGTGAGAGGAGATTTGAATAATTGCTATTTCTCACTCCAATTAAATTCAATATAATTCGTATATATACACGAAGGTATAATAATAAAATCATGTCCATGTTAGAATATCGTGTACTGATGATCTGTAACGACAGTGAAATATCGATATATGCACGTTTCTGGACGCATGTGGTTTTTTTCATACAATTTTCATTATCCGCACAGGTGGATGGCTAACGTCGCGACGTGTTTGCGTCTACATTCTTCGGCAGGAGTAATCTTGTCAGATTGTAGAATCAATTGCACAAATTTAGCGACAGTTACATGTGAGAGGAGATTTGAATAATTGCTATTTCTCACTCCAATTAAATTCAATATAATTCGTATATATATATATATATATAATAACTTCGTGACCTTGGTATGATATGGTAAACCTAATCAGTAGGCGATTAAAGGTCTGTATATTACTTCAAAATATATGTATTTAAAAAAACTCTACATGTTTCGGCTGTATACGCCTTTTTCAAGAGAATACAAAATATGAATGACAGGATATAAATGTCATGTTAGCAATCACTCATATACATTTATATCCTGTCATTCATATTTTGTATTCTCTTGAAAAAGGCGTATACAGCCGAAACATGTAGAGTTTTTTTAAATACATATATTTTGAAGTAATATACAGACCTTTAATCGCCTACTGATTAGGTTTACTATATATATATATATATATATATATATTATATGTGTCTCTTTCGGGATCCAATTTACATAAACCATCGCTTAGCATATCTCTTACCATTCTCTGCCCTGGTGAATCTTTGTTATCCCCTCCCCCGAAGTCTGCATCATTCATGTTAGCAATCAATCAATTTGTCGTACTTTTCCCAATCTTGATCTTTCAATGCATAAGAAACGGCATGGAATTTTGCGAAGGTCCTTAAAACTAATGAAATGTGCTTTTCACTCAACGCTTTTGTTCTATCGAACAATAAAAATCCTTTATCTTTCAGATTTTCCAAGACGATTGCGTTTTTGATTGAAGTACCGTAACATTTCGGAGCGTTTCTAAAGCTGTCGTTAACGCATTTGTCTTCCAAAAATTTCAAGTAAGGGGGGTAGACTACGTCGTAGAGGTAAGTTTCGTTGGCATACAATTTATCGATGGGAATTTCCATCGTGTTTGGTATATTTAAGGCATATTTTTGTTGTTCTTTTGTTCTTATTTATTGTATCAACAGCGACGTACTTAGAAGCGTATCCATCACCAGCTTCTGTTCCAGGATAGTATTTCACATCGTTAATTGGTTCCTAATTATTTCTTGAAATTATATCACTAATCAGTTCTTTATCATCATCGCTTACATTGAAATCAGATGACATTTTCTCGAATAATAAAAAAATTATATATTTCGGCGCGTTTAAGATTTAAGTGTGTACTTACCTATATACGTACATTTATTAGAAAAACTCGTAATAGAATGTGTGGCATTTTGATTCGCTAACGTCCTCTCACGTCTATCAATGAAACCATTATTAATTACATAATACATAACGAATCGTTTATCTTTCTCTCTCGCATTCCATTAGATAGGCCAAATATATGCTCGCGCGTAAAACATTCGTGTCACATAAAATAGAAAGAGTAATGTCGATATCATATAACTATAATGAGTATAGTGACAGCAGAACAATTTTGAGCCAAGGATATCTAGTTGTTTTTAAAGTAAATACGGAGATTAATACTGGTAGCCGTAACTTTGTGGTAATTCATTTTAAAAATAATAAAATAAAATAAAACAATAACTTTGTTATACCACTTTATTCACATGTAGTAGTGACCGCGGTTTCGACATACAATGTCATTATCAAAATGCAAAAGTTACAGGCCTACATAGATCTTATAAATGACACAAAAATATATGGGGGTGGTTTATGATGTTATTTAAAATTACTACTATATACTTAAGTATTATATACAACATTGGAAAAGAGGTGTATATATAAGATCCAACTGGTCGTTCAAAACAATATCTATTGTGCAGTTTACGCTTTTACAAAATTTCTAGTGACTCTAAAAGATTTAATTTAGGACCTTCCTCGGCCAAATGCAATATTTTATGATGACCAAATGTATGCCTTTCTGTAATAAGATGGTTTGCGAATGTTGAATCTGTCTTCTTTAGTTTATATGACCCCATGTGTTCTTTTACCCGTATAATAAAACTTCGACCAGTCTGACCTATATATACACTTTTACAATCATTACAATATAATTTGTACACTCCTGATTTATTATTGATATCTGTTTTAGGATTTGCGTTAAAAATGAAATTACTTGTTTTTACATATGGTTTGTAAGCTATACTAACATTACTATTATTTTTTGAAATTATATTTCCAATTTGCTCGCTTATTTTACCGAAGTAAGTTAACGAGACAAATTGTTTCAAATTAGCACTATCTTTAGGATATACTAAACTAAGGGCCACTTGTAACTGTTTTTTCTTTAGTATACTGTCAATTACGCTACTTTTATAACTATTGTTTACCGCTATTTGTTTTATAGTATTGATTTCACGAACAAGAGATTCGTTAGACAAAGGAATATTTAATGCTCTATGTATCATAGAATTAAAAAATGAATATTTGTGTGTCTTAGGGTGTAGTGAATCTTTGGGAATAATGCAATTAGTGAAAGTAGGTTTACGATATACAGTATGTCCACGGATCGAGGTTCAAAGAGGGAAAACTTCTTTATTTTGCATTTTACAAGAAAAACGCATTATTGATAAAAGTTTTTGCCTGTCCCGAAACGACCAAGTCAGCTTTAACCTTTTCAAATTTTCTTTTAGTTTAAGATAAAAATCTAAAAATTGGTCGTTTTATTTGAAAATTTTTTAAGGTCCCAGAAATTAAGTTGCGTTGTTATGGTAATTAGCGATATTTATTTATCTAATTAACTGTCACATAGAAAAATCAACCATAATCGTTGAAAATGTTGTCAAAAGACCAACGAATTTACCTAATTCAATGCTATGGCAAAGGTAATAAAGCGATCCGTCGAGTTGTCGAAGAATTTAATCAAAAGTTCCCGGATATTTACATCTCAAGTAGAGGTAAACGAGCATTGGTAAAAAAATTCCTATCCACTGGTTCCATACTGGATGTAAAGAAAAGCAAAATAGCACGCGATGGAGACGACGCCGCCACTCTTCTTGTAATGGATTCAGTACGGAACTATCCCAAACTTTCTTTGCGGCGCAGATCAGTCCATCTGGGAATTAGTAAATCGCTCATTCAAAAAATTTTGAAAGGAAGTTCCCTACAAGCCCATTTTTAATCATGCATTAGAACCCGGAGATCCTGCGAAACGTTTGTATTTTTGTCTGTGGATGGGCGCTCAAATCATGGGTAATCAATACTTTTACAGAAATATTATTTTTTCTGATGAGGCCACGTTTTCTACTAATGGTACTGTTGCATCTCAACATGTGAGATATTGGAGCGATTACAATCCGAATTTTCGCATCCCACACAATCGACAATATTCGGCAAAAGTTAATGTGTGGTGTGCAATTTCTTACCATGGAATCATTGGACCATATTTTTTGATAATACTGTCAATCAGCATACGTACTTGGATATGCTGCAAAATTTTGTTGATGAACGTTTGGACGATCTACCGATTAATTACCTCGCAAGGTGTTATTTCCAACAAGATGGTTGTCCGGCTCATTATGCTAGGATTGTTGTCGAATGGTTAAATCAGCAATTTGGACAGAATTGGATAGGTCGAAATGGTCCCGTGTTATGGCCACCAAGGAGTCCTGATTTAGCAATGGCTGATTTTTATCTTTGGTGTCGTTTGAAGCAAATAGTTTATGCAAATAATATTCCTCCGAACGTAGAATATTTAAAGGAGAGGATTAGAGACGCTGTGACGTCTTTAACTCTCGAAGAAATTCGAAGAAGTTATAGAGAATTGCGCCGACGGCTAGAATTGTGCGCTGAAAAGGGCGGTGAATGGATTGAGTAAAATAGTTATTAGTTATATCATTTTTGTTTTTGAGCTAATGAAATTAAAATCTACTGACTTGGCCGTTTCGAGACATGCAAAAACTTTTATCAAGAATACATTTTTGTTGTAAAATGCAAAATAAAGAAATTTTCCCTCTTTGAACCTCGATCCGTGGACATACTGTATATCAAATTTTAAGCTCTGATCTAATTTGTAAAATTTTAAAAGTAGCGTAATTGACAGTATACTAAAGAAAAAACAGTTACAAGTGGCCCTTAGTTTAGTATATCCTAAAGATAGTGCTAATTTGAAACAATTTGTCTCGTTAACTTACTTCGGTAAAATAAGCGAGCAAATTGGAAATATAATTTCAAAAAATAATAGTAATGTTAGTATAGCTTACAAACCATATGTAAAAACAAGTAATTTCATTTTTAACGCAAAACCTAAAACAGATATCAATAATAAATCAGGAGTGTACAAATTATATTGTAATGATTGTAAAAGTGTATATATAGGTCAGACTGGTCGAAGTTTTATTATACGGGTACAAGAACACATGAGGTCACATAAACTAAAGAAGACAGATTCAACATTCATAAACCATCTTATTACAGAAATGCATACATTTGGTCATCATAAAATATTGCATTTGGCCGAGAAAGGTCGTAAATTAAATCTTTTAGAGTCACTAGAAATTTTTTAAAAGCGAAAACAACACAATAGATATTGTTTTGAACGACCAGTTGGATCTTATATATTCACCTCTTTTCCAGTGTTGTATATAATAGTTAAGTATATAGTAGTAATTTTAAATGACATCATAAACCACCCCCATATATTTTTGTGTCATTTATAAGATCTATGTAGGCCTGTAACTTTTGCAGTTTGATAATGACATTGTATGTCGAAACCGCGGTCACTATTACATGTGAATAAAGTGGTATAACAAAGTTATTGTTTTATTTTATTTTCATAACGAAGAGTGGTTTTCACGACGGTCCAATCCACACGACCACTTGCGCTGAATATATGAAGCCCTGGATAAATGAAGGTGTGTCGTCCGGGTCGGACGAAATGCAGGACGGCCGAGATGTAGGGTTAGATGCGAGAAGAGAGGGAGTCCCAAGCGGAAATGGAAAAAGGGAGTAGTAGTAGCGAAGACGATATGAAGAAAGGGTGTGTGTGTGTGTTAGTAAGTTAAGACGAAATTGAAGACGAAACATTCTTGTGGTACCTTAGTTAAATATAACACCTGTCTTGTAACTGTTGAAATAAAATCCTACATATATATATATATATATATATATATATATATATATATATATATAGGTTCAAGCCCACCGTATGTGAACCCAGAGAAATACGTATTTTGATGTTATTTCATTGATCTCGTGACTTTTTAATATATTTTGGAGAATTTTGAACTTGAATAGCTTTCGGCCGTCTCGGTTGTGCCATTTACCCGTCGTTTGGTGCAGGCTACCCTTATTTTAGTTAGAATTTCCGAATTTGCGTCATCTAGCGGTGTTAAATTCGGTCGCGCACTTTATCACCTTTTTTTCTTTCTGTAGTACCTCGGGGTATCCCTACCCCTGTGGGGAGGTTTCGCAGTAGTCGGGTGGGCCGCTAGGCGCTGGCAGGAGCGGGTAGGTGGGGCAATCGAAATCGCCCGAAACATAGGTGCTTTTCTTTTCCTTTTCTTTCCTCGATTTTTTTTTGTTTTTAATAATTTAATAATTAATTTTGAGCATTTTTATGAATGCATACACAAGCCAATTGAAAGGTCTGAAAAATGTATTAGGGTTGCAGGTTAATATATTTTTTTCCGAAATTCCGCGAAATTAAATACCCTCCATCATACTGGAGAACCGTATATAACAAGTCTCTGGAAAAACTAATTAAATATAAAAGGATAAAATATCAAGTTTTGCAAGTAAAACACAGTATAACTTTTATAAGTTTAATATATTTTACACATAGTCGTTATTCACCATAAATTCAGCTAGAACCCGTATACGCCTCGCGTACTCTGCCTCGTTATCGAATTTAGGAAATAAATCTATATTTTCCTTCGTTTTTATGTCTTCGAAGTCGAAATTTTCCAATTTAGGCACTTCATCTTTTGTCACCAACATAAACTTAAAGAGCGCGAAAGCCATGCCGAAACCATATTTACAATGTAATTTCCACTCTTTTTCGAACACCGATAAAGGATACAGGTCATCAGGATCGCTGCCGAGGTATCTAATTTGTTGGGACAACTCCGTGTAGTACAACTTCAAGTATAAATCGAGCTTACTTAATGCTTCTTCGTTTGCTATTGTGAAAAAGAAATATGATACGTCAAAAACTGGAGATGCTGGTCGTATCAATTGCCAATCAACGAGCATAACATCAACTGGATCTTCAGGTTTCTCGTTCTGTAACAAAAAAGAATTTTGTAAGCTTCGATCATATCGACAGTGATTTATTTACGGTTTTTATTTTAAATAGGAACCTTTAACATATTTGCCTAATCATAACCTAAGAGAAAATAAACAAAGTAAATATTAAATTATTCAAGATTTAAGGATTCGTATCTAGCCCAATTTCATGATATAAAATTTAAAAATATACAGACGGTCCTTGAAATATAAAGACAACGTACGAAAAATGGAGAGATGTAATTATATAAAACTAGTTTTTATACAGAGAACGAGCCATCGAAAAAATTCATAATTGGAGTAGACTGTGAAATTGGGTTGGTACTTTAGCCACTTCCACATAATGATACATTACTTGATGCTTGACAGTTTCAATTGGTTTCATTGTAAAAAAAAGGTTATGGCATTGAAATAATACTACAACAAAAAAGAAAATAAATAATTTATTTAGTATCGAAATCATAATCAAAATTTAAATATAGCTACAGAAGCTGTTTAAAATGTTGTCCATTTACATCTAAACACAAACCAACTCCTCTCCGCAATCCAGCAAAAACTTTATGCAGCATTTGCGGTGAGTTGTTGATATCTTCACACTTTTCTGTTATGCGAATTCTCAGTTGTTCCAGATTATGAATTGGCGTTGAATAAATCGAATTTTTGATGTATGGCCATACGAAAAAATCACATATGTTTAAATCGCAAGACCTAGTTGGATATGGGATTTCAGTGTTCCTGCTTATTATTCTGTTATCAAAAAATTCTATGAGATATTGAAGTGTTTCTCTGGTCGTATGTACTGTTGCACCATCTTGTTGGAAATGAATGAGCCGAGTATCTCATTGCGATATCGTGCAGCAGTAAGTGTACCTTCAAAAAAAAATGGGAACCACCAATCTTCTTCGACATATTCCAACCCAAACACCACTTTTTGGGAATGCAATGTTTTTTCAACAAAAAAAATGAGGATTTTCGGAGGACCAACACCTCATATTCTGTGAATTAACATACCTGTCCAGAAAGATAAAACCAGGCCTCATCCGTGAAAAAAACTGTGTTAAGGATATCCTGATTGTGTAGATTATTTTGAAACCATTGACAAAATTCCACTCGTCTTAAATAATCCACTGGATAAAGTTCATTAAAACATTGCAGCTTGTATGGATGACAATGTAAGACTTTTTTAAGAATAAATTGGCACGTACCATAAGATAAATTTGTTTGTTGGGTCACTACTGAAATGGATGTTTTGGGATTTTCATCAATAATATGCTGAAGAGCTTCAATATTATCAGCTGTACGTTTAGATGGCCGTCCACTTCCAGTTTTCGACCGACGCTACCAGTCTCTCTGAATAACTTTACACAATTTGTCAAAACATTGTAAAAATCATTGTAGTCAAACGCTAATTCAGGATGTTCTTCACTAAAATCAGCCATGCATTCCGTAATTGAATACTGCCACTCGCCATTTACTTTCACACCTGTACGGAAGTAACATTCGATAATTTTTGCTTTTTGTTCTATGTTGAATACCATTTTGTAAATAAATTTAATTTTCTTAATAAGAGTTTTGAAAAATTTGACACAAACTTATAGTTTCAATGTCAAATAATAAATGTCATTATGTGGAAGTGGCTAAAGTACCAACCCAATTTCACAGTCTACTCCAGTTATGAATTTTTTCGATGGCTCGTTATTATAAATGTACTATTTTGATACTATATGTTTAAAAAACGTTTTGATATTTTAATATATTTTTGTGTATGTCATTTGTTTTTATAATGTAATCTCCTATTCTTATTCTATTTACTTTTATAATAGATTGCGCCATATTTGAATTTTATATATTATTATGATGGTTTGTTATTGTCAGTTTTTTAAAATTTTTCAATTTTAAATTGTTTAATAAATGACGGTAAATATAATATTTTATTAAATAAAAAAAAAAATTTTGTGCTTTAACCACACTTTTGACACAAAAAGGAAAGAACATATTTCATGTATATTATTGTAAATAAATATAATAATTAAAGTTTTACATTATTGTCACAATCAAGGTTGATTTATTATTTTGGTTCATTAATGTATTAAATTATGGCAATAGGTAGAGTTTTTTTTTTTTGTTGTATTGTGATGAGTTAGCAATATAATTTTAAAACTTTTCAGATTAATTTATTAATATAGTATAAAGTATCAACATGAATGAATAATATACTTATTTTGGTGTATAAGTTTCTGAAATGGGATCTGCAGTTTATTTCGTTCCTGTAACTTTGTTATTATATTCTCTCGCCAATTAAAATCTTCTATAGCTATTTTTTGTTTGGATGCTAAATATGATTCTAGTGCTCAACATTTTATAGTGTTGGTGCCATTGTGTTTTTTAAATCTTTTTTGAAAAGTGATAATAAATCATAATAATTATCTTAAATATGTTTAACAATATTGCGCACTTTTTTACTTTCCTTTAAATATGTAATGTACTCAAATAGATGTCATTATTTATTCACTTTAATTAAAAATGTGTAGATAGTCGAGTAGTTTTGCTTGCAAATATAATACGATTAATTAAAAATGTGTAGATATTCGAGTAGTATTGCTCGCAAATATAATACGATTTTGTATTACCTTGTAATTATGACAGTTGTCTAAGTCTAATTTTTTGACTTCTGTCATTTTCCAAAACTTGACAATTTAAGTTAGTGTTGGGCACTCGTTAAAAGTGAAATAGTACCATTGTGCGTAAAAAAAATTTATACAATGAAATTATATATATATTTTTTTTAATTAAGGGCACACAAAGTGTTATTATATTGGTGTTTTCGACATATATCATCATTAATTAGCTACACTGTGTACGTATCGTGCGGACAAAGTTTTCATGCCTGGTTGCCATGGCAACTTAGCGTTTATTAGCGTCAATTACGACGTGAACCTCAAAATTAAAAAGCCCCTGGAAATTGCAGCATGTTCCGCCTATGAATTCAGACTGTGTATAAATAATAAATATGTATATTCAAGTTACACACACACCGTATGTTTATATACGTAACAGCTGTCGATGTTATAAAAACTATATCATCCTGTATGCTAAGTAAATGATTAAAAACTAAGATGTGTGTTACATTAATTTGCAAACCCATTTTAAAAGTCGTACAAAAAATAATTAGTGAACTTTTACAACCAACATCATTTCATGTGTATTAGGTAAGAGTTTCATTATTAGGAGAAGTAAAAAATAGAATGCCGCTATTGAATTTAAACACGGCAATGTTTTTGTTTATAAAAACTATAACATTGTGTCTATGTTTTCTTGTGGTAAGGGTTCGATAACCTGGTACAAAAGTCAGCTGTTAAAAATTTATAACGAGCTTTCAATAACTTTTCTAATTGAAGACGGCCATGCTCATACAAAATTATACGTGCGTGACAGATTACGTGCACTGTTACCGACCATTATCAAAAGCATGACCGTCTCTAATGAGGAAAGTTTTGGTAGGCACGTTACTTCCTTGTGACTTTTTTTGAAGATGGTATATTAAAAGAACATAAAAGACATGTGTCTACGCGCAATTAACGTCCTATTTGATATCAATCTCTTTAACCGAAAAATTTTATCGAACGTACTGTGATGTGATGTGTCTGGGCATGACTTACATGCACCGAACATTCCAGACGCCGTAGGAAGAAATCTAGATAGAAGTTCCGGAATAATTCTAACGGCCGGTATTATCAATGGAATTAAAAGGACATTTATTTTAAAAGTCATTTAAAAGTAACGCAAGCGTATTATCAATAGTTTGAACGAAGATTTAGCTCTAAACACGCATTAATACTTAAATGTCCAAATTCGACGACTCAAGAATTAAACGGAGAATTAACGCATGCGTGTTCATGTATACTTGGGACTTGTGTACACTTCTATGTTTGTGATACATAACCTCGGAAATTCTGTATACTTACATCCATATAGATTTTAATATTTTCTATTTAATATTAATTTGAATTTATCTACCAATATATCAAAATGTACTCTTCTTCGAGTGATTTCACATCGTCGTCAGATGAAGAGTTACTAGAAATTGTACGTCGGAGAAGACAACCAAAAGTATTTAAACAGAAAAGACAGCCATTCGACGAGTTATCTAATGATGAATTTTTCGAAAGATTTCGATTTACGAAAGAAAGTGTTACTGAAATTCCAGGCTATATTGAAAATGATATTAAATTTCATACCGCAAGAAATCAGTGTGTATCGCCAATGAACCAACTATTGCTAACTTTAAGATTTTATGTGTCTAGTTGCATGCTGATTTCTGTGGGAGATTTTATTGGTGTGACAAAAGCTACAGCCAGTAGAATAATAAAAAAAAGTTTCAACTGTAATTGGCCAGCTCCGAACAGTATTTATTAAAATGCCTGAGACACCTGACCAAATAATAAACATTCAGGCTGGGTTTTATGCAATAGCAAGATTCCCAAAAGTAATTGGTGCAATTTATTGTACTCACATCAAAATACAATCTCCAGGTAAAATTTCTAGCATAAATCTATAAAATTATTTTTGATTATGTTTAATATTACAGGTGGTCATGATGGAGAAATATATCGTAACCGAAAAGGTTATTTTTCCTACAATGTACAAACAACATGTGACTACAATTTAAAAATCACAAACATAGTTGCAAGATGGCCTGGTTCGATTGTTTTCTTCTTGGTGATAAAGAGTGTGGGAATAATAATTACCTATTGACACCATTATTGCAACCACATACAGCAGCTGAATAAAAGTATAATTCATGCCACATTATGACCAGAAATACTGTTGAACGCCAGTATGATATATGAAAAAGAAAATTTCCAATTTTGTCTCTGGGGATGAGAGTGAATAATGAAACAGCAAAAATTATAATCGTTGCTACTACAGTGTTGCATAACATTGCAATTAATATAAATGAGCCTCTACCAGTTCAGGAAAACATTTTGGTTGAAGCAGAGGAAGTGTTTAATGAAGCTAATTATGAAGCTAATAACAATACTCGCCAGAGACTGATACAAAATTATTTTCAAAATTTATTGTAATTAAAAGAGGACAGATGCTCTTTTAATTACAATAAATTTTGAAAATAATTTTGTATAATTAAAAGAGCATCTGTCGTATGATTGTTTACTAGTAAATATTTCGAATAAATTGATGTAACCATTCAATATTTCTTTCCACTTTTTTATTTATTAGCCTACAAGTCTATAACCTTATGCACAAACAAATAAAACTAGTAACAAAAGTTTTATTAATATATCTTTTTATATATTACTGAAGAGTATACAAAAAAAGTACATTTCCTTTTACAACTGAAATTTAATTTTAAAGAAATACATAACATTAGAGATCTGCTCTTAATTTCATATTATGTAACCTCTTTCCTTTCAATTCCTCTTTCAGCAGAGCAAATCTCACCGACTGTGTTTCCTGCTTTTCCGATAGTTCTTGCTCCAGAACTTGATTTTGGAGAACTTTACAATATGAAACAGACATGTTAATAATTTACATATCTGTAACTGTACACATGGACAATACACCTCGTATTTTCGTACGAGGTGTATTGTCCATGTGTACAGTTACAGATATGTAAATTATCTTGACAATTTTCTTATTTAATCCCCTATCAATTCATATCACTATATTCACAAAAAAAGTCTTTTAAATATGCAAAAAAATATATGACGCTATTTAAGAAAAAAAGCCTTGCATTAAAATAGTGAACTCAAAATAAACGAATGCTACCAAGTGATGCTAAATATTATATAAACCAAATCTTGTATAAGAAAAAAAAGTTGCAAGCAATATACAGTACTTTTTCCCCGCCCTGTAGAATATATTCAGAAATACACATTTAGTAACTTGTGTAACTTCATTCTCTATTGAATGTTTGGAACTTCATAGATTTATCAATAAATAGTATCTATATTATTGCAATGCTAAATAATAATATAGTAACAGTTTGGACATCTCATATTTCGCATGATCTTTAAATTTGTCTTTACATGCACTCCTAACACTTAAATGTAATTCTATGTTAAAATAGTAGAAAATTAGGGGCGGCAAACTTATGCATGCACACAGGCGGCCAAAAGTATGGCGCGGTGCTGCACAGCCTTTATAAGTAATACCCTGATCCCTTCCTTCTTTAAACTTGGGTTGGTTTTGTAGACGTGTGGAATTGTCATTTGTTTTTTGTCTTGTATTTGAATTTTTTTCTTAATTTTAATTATTTACTAATATTTTTTTAAGTATATTATATTTAGTTATATTATGGTACACTGTATACTGTATGTATTTATTTAAATTATGTTTTGTTCTGTAACTGGAATTTTTCTGTTGGACATTAAAGAATATTATTATTACAGGAATTTTCCCACCAGCTCCTGTATATTCAAATTTTACGCGATGATTTAGATATTTCAAATACAGCAAATAATAAAATGCTGGGAATTATCTTTAACAAATTAGTTTTAGATTGGGCATATAAAATATTCATGATATTTAATCTTTATAGCAGTATAAAAGTCATGTCTTTAATGCAGCATATTGTCGTTAACGAGTTTTATGAACTTAAAATTTAAGAACAATAAAAATTTTGTTATGCGTCATTATATTATACACTTTTAAGATTTACTACAAATAACAAGTTAAGTAGCACCCAATGTAGATACATTAATCTGAAATATTTAATTGCACGCGCCAGTTTATTTTAAGAACAGATTATCTGTAAATATTGCCCGTCATTATTTTCGGAAAAATAAATTAAATTGTTATTCCGACGTTAAAAAATGAGGTTATCTCGGCTAAGTTGCTGATTACATAAATTGGTTGTTACATTCATATTTATAAATAAACGATAAAGTATGTAATAAATCAAAATTTAGGTACAAGTTAATATGTATAGGAAAAAATATGTAGAAAATCTAGAAAAAATTTAAATTTAAATTGTCAAGTTTATTTCTCCAGAAATTAATTGTTTATTGGGATAAATGCGTTTTGGTTTTGAAAGCCGTGCTGTACCGGTATTAATCCCCCTTTTAGAAATTCAAATAGCCACAGTCATTTAAATTATGATAAAAATGATCTAATTATGTTATTTTCAACAATATTAGTTCACATTTATTTGTAAAGGATGCCATGCATTCAATGCAGCATTTATCCAATAACATTCGTTAGCAATGGCATTTAGATATATTTTGTCTCCATCAAATCATATACAATTTATTCTGACGTAGAATATTAACTAAGTCTTGTGAATAGTATGAAATGGGCTTGTTGTAATTTTCACTATTGAGACTATTCAATTGTTGTTCCTATACTGAGAATGATTTTATGTCCAACGTAGTTAAAAACTTGTCCTACACCAATAGTGTTTAAAATCTAACACTCAGGTCCGTGGGTTCGAAACATAATCGAATGAGCATTTAATATTTCACAATATTTATTGCAGGTTTGTTTTATTTCTTCTTGCATAGTTGGCATTTTCAAGCCTCAATGAATTATGTGATTATAAAAGCACCAAGGGGCCTTGGTAATTACTCTCAGTATTTTATTCTAAAATCTTTAAGCGATTTTTATAATGGACTTGCTGGCAGTGTCGCATAAACCTGTAATAACTTAGGTTATTACAATTTTACACTCATTTCTACATATTCAATGTAAGACTTATTTGACGAAACACGTCCTCATTAGTTGTTGCAACTTTCGCACTCTTGTTTAATTATGTAAGTAGGTTAATATTAAGCGAGACAAAAAATTAGTATCCTAGGTAGACCGTCAACGGCTGAGATAGGCATATAAATCACGTCTGAACTTAAAGAATTGACGAAGTGTTATTTGTAAATAATCGTAAATCAAATTGACAAGTTACGACTAATAGTACGAAATGCAGGTTAGATCACTTAATCAATCTAAGACATAACTGATTTAATTCATGGCATACGCTGAAAATTTTTTTGTGGCTCACTCATTAGAACATTAAGTAAGAAAGTAGGTTAGGACATGATATATAAACTGAGGACAGAAGAGAACGAGTCAATGTATTCTATTCTAATCAATCTTGTGCATGTGAACATAGTAATATGTACGAATAATGTTATTGTTTTGTAATTATTAAATGTTGTTTTGTATTGTTTCCGAGCGTATTATTTATTATACCAATAAAACCGGCCTCTAATGAGCCCGCCACGGCGAAACTATTTGTAAAGGGTTTAAATAAAGGAGGAAGCTTCAAATACATGCGTACAATTTTTCCATCGCTGTCAGAGGCTAAAGTGAAGAAAAGAATTTTTGTTGGCCCTGATACACTGACGCCCTGAAAAGTAATGAAGGATAAAAAATTCTATAAAAAGTTCAGCCAAATTGAATTAGAAGCTTGGAAATCTTTTAAGGATGCAGTGAAAAATTTCTTAAGGAACAATAGAAACTCTGACTATAAAGATATAGTAGCGAATATTATTGCAAATTAAGTTTTTAAGTTTTTAAGTTTTTAAGTTTTTAAGTTTTTAAGTTTTTAAGTTTTTAAGTTTTTAAGTTTTTAAGTTTTTAAGTTTTTAAGTTTTTAAGTTTTTAAGTTTTTAAGTTTTTAAGTTTTTAAGTTTTGAAGTTTTTAAGTTTTTAAGTTTTTAAGTTTTTAAGTTTTTAAGTTTTTAAGTTTTTAAGTTTTTAAGTTTTTAAGTTTTTAAGTTTTTAAGTTTTTAAGTTTTTAAGTTTTTAAGTTTTTAAGTTTTTAAGTTTTTAAGTTTTTAAGTTTTTAAGTTTCTTAAGTTTTTAAGTTTTTAAGTTTTTAAGTTTTTAAGTTTTTAAGTTTTTAAGTTTTTAAGTTTTTAAGTTTTTAAGTTTTTAAGTTTTTAAGTTTTTAAGTTTTTAAGTTTTTAAGTTTTTAAGTTTTTAAGTTTTTAAGTTTTTAAGTTTTTAAGTTTTTAAGTTTTTAAGTTTTTAAGTTTTTAAGTTTTTAAGTTTTTAAGTTTTTAAGTTTTTAAGTTTTTAAGTTTTTAAGTTTTTAAGTTTTTAAGTTTTTAAGTTTTTAAGTTTTTAAGTTTTTAAGTTTTTAAGTTTTTAAGTTTTTAAGTTTTTAAGTTTTTAAGTTTTTAAGTTTTTAAGTTTTTAAGTTTTTAAGTTTTTAAGTTTTTAAGTTTTTAAGTTTTTAAGTTTTTAAGTTTTTAAGTTTTTAAGTTTTTAAGTTTTTAAGTTTTTAAGTTTTTAAGTTTTTAAGTTTTTAAGTTTTTAAGTTTTTAAGTTTTTAAGTTTTTAAGTTTTTAAGTTTTTAAGTTTTTAAGTTTTTAAGTTTTTAAGTTTTTAAGTTTTTAAGTTTTTAAGTTTTTAAGTTTTTAAGTTTTTAAGTTTTTAAGTTTTTAAGTTTTTAAGTTTTTAAGTTTTTAAGTTTTTAAGTTTTTAAGTTTTTAAGTTTTTAAGTTTTTAAGTTTTTAAGTTTTTAAGTTTTTAAGTTTTTAAGTTTTTAAGTTTTTAAGTTTTTAAGTTTTTAAGTTTTTAAGTTTTTAAGTTTTTAAGTTTTTAAGTTTTTAAGTTTTTAAGTTTTTAAGTTTTTAAGTTTTTAAGTTTTTAAGTTTTTAAGTTTTTAAGTTTTTAAGTTTTTAAGTTTTTAAGTTTTTAAGTTTTTAAGTTTTTAAGTTTTTAAGTTTTTAAGTTTTTAAGTTTTTAAGTTTTTAAGTTTTTAAGTTTTTAAGTTTTTAAGTTTTTAAGTTTTTAAGTTTTTAAGTTTTTAAGTTTTTAAGTTTTTAAGTTTTTAAGTTTTTAAGTTTTTAAGTTTTTAAGTTTTTAAGTTTTTAAGTTTTTAAGTTTTTAAGTTTTTAAGTTTTTAAGTTTTTAAGTTTTTAAGTTTTTAAGTTTTTAAGTTTTTAAGTTTTTAAGTTTTTAAGTTTTTAAGTTTTTAAGTTTTTAAGTTTTTAAGTTTTTAAGTTTTTAAGTTTTTAAGTTTTTAAGTTTTTAAGTTTTTAAGTTTTTAAGTTTTTAAGTTTTTAAGTTTTTAAGTTTTTAAGTTTTTAAGTTTTTAAGTTTTTAAGTTTTTAAGTTTTTAAGTTTTTAAGTTTTTAAGTTTTTAAGTTTTTAAGTTTTTAAGTTTTTAAGTTTTTAAGTTTTTAAGTTTTTAAGTTTTTAAGTTTTTAAGTTTTTAAGTTTTTAAGTTTTTAAGTTTTTAAGTTTTTAAGTTTTTAAGTTTTTAAGTTTTTAAGTTTTTAAGTTTTTAAGTTTTTAAGTTTTTAAGTTTTTAAGTTTTTAAGTTTTTAAGTTTTTAAGTTTTTAAGTTTTTAAGTTTTTAAGTTTTTAAGTTTTTAAGTTTTTAAGTTTTTAAGTTTTTAAGTTTTTAAGTTTTTAAGTTTTTAAGTTTTTAAGTTTTTAAGTTTTTAAGTTTTTAAGTTTTTAAGTTTTTAAGTTTTTAAGTTTTTAAGTTTTTAAGTTTTTAAGTTTTTAAGTTTTTAAGTTTTTAAGTTTTTAAGTTTTTAAGTTTTTAAGTTTTTAAGTTTTTAAGTTTTTAAGTTTTTAAGTTTTTAAGTTTTTAAGTTTTTAAGTTTTTAAGTTTTTAAGTTTTTAAGTTTTTAAGTTTTTAAGTTTTTAAGTTTTTAAGTTTTTAAGTTTTTAAGTTTTTAAGTTTTTAAGTTTTTAAGTTTTTAAGTTTTTAAGTTTTTAAGTTTTTAAGTTTTTAAGTTTTTAAGTTTTTAAGTTTTTAAGTTTTTAAGTTTTTAAGTTTTTAAGTTTTTAAGTTTTTAAGTTTTTAAGTTTTTAAGTTTTTAAGTTTTTAAGTTTTTAAGTTTTTAAGTTTTTAAGTTTTTAAGTTTTTAAGTTTTTAAGTTTTTAAGTTTTTAAGTTTTTAAGTTTTTAAGTTTTTAAGTTTTTAAGTTTTTAAGTTTTTAAGTTTTTAAGTTTTTAAGTTTTTAAGTTTTTAAGTTTTTAAGTTTTTAAGTTTTTAAGTTTTTAAGTTTTTAAGTTTTTAAGTTTTTAAGTTTTTAAGTTTTTAAGTTTTTAAGTTTTTAAGTTTTTAAGTTTTTAAGTTTTTAAGTTTTTAAGTTTTTAAGTTTTTAAGTTTTTAAGTTTTTAAGTTTTTAAGTTTTTAAGTTTTTAAGTTTTTAAGTTTTTAAGTTTTTAAGTTTTTAAGTTTTTAAGTTTTTAAGTTTTTAAGTTTTTAAGTTTTTAAGTTTTTAAGTTTTTAAGTTTTTAAGTTTTTAAGTTTTTAAGTTTTTAAGTTTTTAAGTTTTTAAGTTTTTAAGTTTTTAAGTTTTTAAGTTTTTAAGTTTTTAAGTTTTTAAGTTTTTAAGTTTTTAAGTTTTTAAGTTTTTAAGTTTTTAAGTTTTTAAGTTTTTAAGTTTTTAAGTTTTTAAGTTTTTAAGTTTTTAAGTTTTTAAGTTTTTAAGTTTTTAAGTTTTTAAGTTTTTAAGTTTTTAAGTTTTTAAGTTTTTAAGTTTTTAAGTTTTTAAGTTTTTAAGTTTTTAAGTTTTTAAGTTTTTAAGTTTTTAAGTTTTTAAGTTTTTAAGTTTTTAAGTTTTTAAGTTTTTAAGTTTTTAAGTTTTTAAGTTTTTAAGTTTTTAAGTTTTTAAGTTTTTAAGTTTTTAAGTTTTTAAGTTTTTAAGTTTTTAAGTTTTTAAGTTTTTAAGTTTTTAAGTTTTTAAGTTTTTAAGTTTTTAAGTTTTTAAGTTTTTAAGTTTTTAAGTTTTTAAGTTTTTAAGTTTTTAAGTTTTTAAGTTTTTAAGTTTTTAAGTTTTTAAGTTTTTAAGTTTTTAAGTTTTTAAGTTTTTAAGTTTTTAAGTTTTTAAGTTTTTAAGTTTTTAAGTTTTTAAGTTTTTAAGTTTTTAAGTTTTTAAGTTTTTAAGTTTTTAAGTTTTTAAGTTTTTAAGTTTTTAAGTTTTTAAGTTTTTAAGTTTTTAAGTTTTTAAGTTTTTAAGTTTTTAAGTTTTTAAGTTTTTAAGTTTTTAAGTTTTTAAGTTTTTAAGTTTTTAAGTTTTTAAGTTTTTAAGTTTTTAAGTTTTTAAGTTTTTAAGTTTTTAAGTTTTTAAGTTTTTAAGTTTTTAAGTTTTTAAGTTTTTAAGTTTTTAAGTTTTTAAGTTTTTAAGTTTTTAAGTTTTTAAGTTTTTAAGTTTTTAAGTTTTTAAGTTTTTAAGTTTTTAAGTTTTTAAGTTTTTAAGTTTTTAAGTTTTTAAGTTTTTAAGTTTTTAAGTTTTTAAGTTTTTAAGTTTTTAAGTTTTTAAGTTTTTAAGTTTTTAAGTTTTTAAGTTTTTAAGTTTTTAAGTTTTTAAGTTTTTAAGTTTTTAAGTTTTTAAGTTTTTAAGTTTTTAAGTTTTTAAGTTTTTAAGTTTTTAAGTTTTTAAGTTTTTAAGTTTTTAAGTTTTTAAGTTTTTAAGTTTTTAAGTTTTTAAGTTTTTAAGTTTTTAAGTTTTTAAGTTTTTAAGTTTTTAAGTTTTTAAGTTTTTAAGTTTTTAAGTTTTTAAGTTTTTAAGTTTTTAAGTTTTTAAGTTTTTAAGTTTTTAAGTTTTTAAGTTTTTAAGTTTTTAAGTTTTTAAGTTTTTAAGTTTTTAAGTTTTTAAGTTTTTAAGTTTTTAAGTTTTTAAGTTTTTAAGTTTTTAAGTTTTTAAGTTTTTAAGTTTTTAAGTTTTTAAGTTTTTAAGTTTTTAAGTTTTTAAGTTTTTAAGTTTTTAAGTTTTTAAGTTTTTAAGTTTTTAAGTTTTTAAGTTTTTAAGTTTTTAAGTTTTTAAGTTTTTAAGTTTTTAAGTTTTTAAGTTTAAGTTAAGTACTTTTTTTAATATATTTTTTTTCTAAGTGAAGGCGTATTTTTTTGCAATTTTCTTCCTTTGACTATTCTGAAAAATCTAAACGTGATGAAAAGAACAGAATATATATTCGCTATCAACGCATCAAAATACTTCAGAATCAGTCAACGGATTCAAAAGGGGACATCATGGCTCCAAATTTGCCGGCATGTCTTATATATGATTTAGTAAAACTTACCTCATATAAAAACATCATATTATTACACCAGCAATCTCCCTGGGTTATAATCGAATACTCGTTTAAGTATTTTTTTACATCAGTTAGAGCACTATGCAAAATATCCGGTTTGCATTTTTCTAATATATGTTTGTCTTTTTCGGGATCCAGTTTACTTAAACCACCGCTTATCATGTCTCTTGTCATTCTATACACTGGTGAATCCTTATTATCCCCTCCCGTGGAGTCTTCTTCATTCATATTAGCAATTAATTTGTTGTACTTTTCTTGATCTTGATCTTTGAATGCGTAAGAAACGGCATGGAATTTTGCAAAGGTCCTTAGAACTAATGAAATGTGCTGTTCACTCAGCGCTTTTGTTCTGTCGAACAATAAAAATCCTTTATCTTTCAGATTTTCCAAGACGATTGCGTTTTTGATTGAAGTACCGTAACATTTCGGGGCGTTTCTAAAGCTGTCGTTAACGCATTTGTCTTCCAAAAATTTTATGTAAGCAGGATAAACTACATCATAGAAGTATGTTTCGTTGGCATAAAATTTATCCATGGGAATTTCCATCGTGGTTGGTATATTTAAGGCATATTTCACGAACAATCGGTATGTTTTGTTCTTACTTATTATATCAACAGCGACGTGCTTAGAGGCATATCCATCACCAGCATCTGTTCCAGGATAGTATTTCACATCGCTAATAGGTTCCCAATTATTTCTTGAAATTATATCACTTATCAGTTCTTTAACATCATCACTTACATTGAAATCAGATGACATTTTTCTCCAATAATAAAAAGATTTTATATTTCGGCGCGTTTAAGATGCAAGTATATATATACGTGCGTTTATTAGAAAAACTCGTAATGAAATGTGTGATATTTTGATTCGTTAACGTTCTCTCACGTCTATCAATAAAATCATTTTTAATTACGTAATAAATAATGGACCGAGTATCTTTCTCTCTCGCATCACAACAAATTCGAGTTACATAGGCCAAATATATGCTCGCGCGTTGAAACATTCGTGTCATATAGGATAAAAAGAATAATGTCGATATCATACATATAACAACTATAATAAGTATAATGACAGTAAAACAATTCTGGGTCAAGGATATCTACTTGTTTTTAAAGTCAATACGGAGATGTTAATTGTACAATCCTTGGAATTTCGTTACGATATTTTCTAGGAAATTGAGTAAATATTATATATAATGGAATGTTTCCTCATTTTAAAAAGAAAATAATACTTAAACTTCCATATTTCGAAACAATTTTGATTTGTAATATTTTTTATTATTTTGTGTGAAGCACTTTTCAGATAAATTTATTATCTCAGATACATGACTTTCCAGCAAAAATTTATTCAGGTGATCTTTTATGGATTTATAAATAATCACTTTGTCTGTTATACACCACTCAAAAATTGAAGTAGATATTTGAAACAAAACTTTTTATAATTGAAATTAATGTTGCTAGGTTTTACTACATTTCGTTATTAGAACCGTATTTTAAATTGTTGAAAATAAGAAAAACTGTTGCAAATTAATTTAATTTTCGCGAAGTAATGTGAATATATATATTGCTTCCTGCATTTTTCGACGCCAATTATTCGAATTCTGTAATTGAAAAGTGCGAATTTTTTCAATTAAAAAATTCGAATAATTAGCGTCGTAAAATGTAGAAAGCAATATTTACATTCACATTACTTCGTGAAAATACAATTAATTTGTAACGAGTACCGACTACAGACAAAAAATATTAACATCTGTTTCCTTAATGTAACTTAAGGCTTCCTAATGTATTCGCAATCACAGTCCTTAATAGCTCAGATGGCAAAGCAATTGTCCGGCAAACCATAGACTTGGGTTCGACTACTGCTAAGGGCGAATTCTTTCAATTAAAAAAATTCGAATAATTAGCTTCGTAAAATGTAGAAAGCAATATTTATGAGAAAAACTGTTTTCCAAAAAAATGTGTAGCTCGATAGAAACGAAAAGTAAAAAAAATATAATTCTAAATACCCTATATCACTTAAATTTTCACTTTATTGGTAAAATACCATAACAATTGTTTCGACACGCAGTGTCTTTCTTCCTCAGATGGAGCTGTACTACAAACCAAACCTACAGGGTATTAACATATTTAAACTTACGCGGATACTACAATTGAGAAATAGTTCGAAGGATAGTTCAATAATGGGCTCTTTATGTTCAAGTAATAAACCTTATTACACAAAGGGACATAATTTACCGGGTACAAACATAAAAACGTGCAAACCAAAATAAAATGAAGACTTAAATGTGAAATAGGCCTAATAAAGGAGAATTTCCGAATTGGTTATTAACTATATACTCGTATTGTTATAGAAATAAAACTACGGTTCTAATCTTCACTTTTAGTCTTTAATCGTAACACGACAATTGTTTCGCCAGCACAGTGTCTTCCTCAGGTGCTTACATTTAAAGAGTACGTTGCAAACTGTGCTGGCGAAACAATTGTCGTGTTACGATTAAAGACTAAAAGTGAAGATTAGAACCGTAGTTTTATTTCTATTTTAAATTATGTATCTTCATCAAGTAAATGCCGAATCAATTCAATATATTGTTATATTGTTATTTTAAAAACAATTAAACAAGTTCTTGAAAGAAAAAAAACGAGAAATTATTATTGATTTTTAGATAGCAACGAACAAATTTTGGAATGAAAAGTAACGATTGTGCAGAGGACAAAATGTACTACTTTGATAATTTAATAGTATTAAATAAGAAAAAGAAAGTGGATACCATTAATAAGTTTGCAGGTATTAATGTTAAACATATATATTTGTAATAAATTGCCAATCGAAAAATTATAACTGGAATAAAATTAGTATTGCTAAAAGGAATTTTAAATTATAAAAAATGACAGTATGCTTCACATAATAATAAACTGTCATTTTTTATAATTTAAAATTCCTCGAAAAAGGCTGTAATTGCCGAAACATGTAAGAATTGAATTATTTTATATACATATTGAAGTAAAACTGACCTTAAATCGCCCACTAACTAAATCTCCTATAATATACAAAGATCAAAAAAGAAAAAATTCAGTTTTTATATATACATATAGTCATATATTATATAACAAGACGCTTGAAAATACTCGATTATACGAGGACGCATTGCCCACCACGAGACCAACTGTAGAGTGATGTTTTTTAGGCAATACGTCGAGTTTCGAAAATTTTCAAGTGTCGAGTTGTATACAGGTAGACTATATCATGAAAATAAAAAGAAAAAAAATAGTACGAAACGAACCATGATGATAACTAACAAATCTGACAATTCAGTACTGTCAAATTATTGAAGTCGAAATCATAGTAATCTAAGCGTAGTTTTGGCAGAGAATATGCAAGAGTTCGTATATTCGATTTGCGTCAATAATCGCTGTAATACATGACAACTACGGAAAATCCTGCATTTTCATTGCTTCATAATTTTAGAATGATATAGTCTTTTATATATAAGTGTTTAGATAATTTCTTAGCCGTTCATTAAATATATCAATTGGTAAATTCTTGGAGTTTTTCGGCTTTTAAATGAAATATTTACAAATATTATCAAATTAGTATGTAGTTGCGAAGTAAGTTTGCATGTAAACATTGCTGCCTACAAACTACAAAGCAAATAATTACGAAATTTTTATTTTGTCTACGTTTGGACTTGAACCCAAGTGTGCCGGACCGTTGCTTTACCACTTAAGCAACGATAGATCTTGGTTCAAGCTATTTAGAAATGCATTATAAAGTAACAGTGTTAATGATTCAGATATCAGTATTGAAAGTAGAAAGCAGAAGTCAGCTTTGAAAGCAAGTGTCAGTTTTGAAAGCAGAAGTCAGTTATTGAAGGCGAATGTCAGTTATTGAAAGCAGATGTCTGTTTTGAAATCAGATGTCTGTTTTGAAAGCAAATGTCAGTTTTGATTGCTGATGTCAGTTTGAAGATTTGAAATTGCTAATTATTACTCCATAGCTATATGAGTGTTTAGATCATTTCTTAGCCGTTCATCAAATATATTAATTGATAAATTCTGGGAGTTTTTCGACTTTTATATGTAATATTTACAAATATTATCAAATTAGTATGTAGTTGCGAAGTAAGTTTGAATGTAAACATTGCTGTCTACAAATTACAAAGCAAATTATACGAATTTTTTTAATTGAAAAATTTTGTATACGTTGGGACTTGAACCCAAGTCTACGGTTTGCCGGACCATTGATTTACAACTTAACTGCCGCTTCACGGACGCAGACATAATAATAACTCATGGCTTGCCAATCCCCTGTAATTGACGTCTTGCTGTCGAAAGTTCTGAGGCATGACTAACTATTAAACTTGAATGTATCTTTGAATATTTTATCGATGACAACTACAGATATATAACTTTGACATTGATATACAGTCATTTATATTTTTAAATTCTTTGAGAAAGGTATCATTTGCCGAAACATGTAAGATTGTTTTAAATATATACATATCAAAGTAAACCAGACCTTAAGTCGCCGATTAATTTAATCTACTATAACATACAAAGGTCTAGAAATAATTATCTATATACAGTGTGTTTCACTTTTCATGGGAACATCTAAATAACTTTTTTATTTTGAAAGCAATTAATATAAAATTTTTATCAGTTGTGCTACGACAATGCACCTTTTTGTGTGTATAGACTTTCTAGCCAACTATAATTAAAATAAAAAGTACTGTTTCAAGTAAAGTCATGCTAGCGATTAAGATAGAGCTTTCTAGCCAACTATAATTAAAATAAAAAGTACTGTTTCAAGTAAAGTCATGCTAGCGATTAAGATAGAGCAAAAAAGTATTAGGAAAAGTTTTTACAAATGACTCAAGAACCCCCCCCCCCCCAAGAACACCAAATTCCGCTGAAAATTTTTCATTTTTAAATTCTTCTACATTTTTATGTTATCTGTAGAGTATAGTTTCTTTTTGAAATAATAAGAGTGTCATGAAGCAAAAAAATAATTTGTCAGTTCAAATTTCTTAAACAGTTTACTTCAGTTGTAATTATTGAACTTTGTGTAGAAATTATTCGAATTGTTGGTGATAATGTACGTTCTACCCGAGTGCCATCTAGCCATATCTCGTAAACTCGTGTGAGGATTATTACGATACTCTGCTAATATTGCTGCATCGAAATGGTGTTCTCGATTGTTCAATTCTTGTTGACATGGTTTAGCAACATTTTCAGTAGTGTTGAAAATGTTATTCTTGTATGCTACAGTTCGATGACAGACGGGTGGACGTTCAGGATGTCTCGCGTTAAACTCTTTAGCAGGCTCTCGGGTAGAACGTACAGTATATTTCAAATTAAATGCGAAAACTACGAAATATTTATGAGCAGCCAACATCGCACTGTTGTAATGTTGGTGATCGCCCCTCTTCATACCTAGTGATACATAATCCGTAATTCTCTGTTAATATATTTAACGTGACTACATTTTCATTAATTTTTTTAATTATTTTGAAATTTTTAAAATTCTAAATATATAAAATGTGTTGATAAATAATAAATTAATTTAAAAAAAAGGTAGAGTCAATGTCTATAATAACTGAACGTATTCTTTAAAAATTGTCATCGGGGAATCGATCGTGCGTATCTTTCGCAAAGCCTTAGATAGGGTATATAAGTGCATGTGTATACTTGAGTAGTTGCGGCATATATATATGCATCATTGGTAGTACGTATTATGTATTCCGTAATGACGACCAGCGCTCTAACGTTGATAGAGATAAACATATGGTGGATTCATAACTATATACAAAACCTCTTTTTGTGTGTATTTCTTTGGAAGGTGACAACATTATATATCAATTATTTTTTTAAATAAATACTATGCGATTTCTTTTTTTATGTTTTACAAACTTTTTAAAGGCTTCTTGTAATAGTAAAGTAAGTTCTTAAATTACTTAATATTTCAATAAACATGTTTGACATAATAAAGAAATTCATTTCGATTTGTCATTTTACAAAATTTACTTTTGTCCATATGGATTTAGTAAATAGGTTTTCCTTTATTATAAAAATTCTCTATCTATCTTGATACTTTTCATTCGTATGACTACAAAGAAGTATGCGGACGACAATTTAGTTTGCGTATATAATATATACTATTTTTATTATTGATAAGGTTTATAAACAAAAGAAGTAAATAATAAAATGCAAATAGGCAAATATATTACATATAATAATAACCAAACAAAAAAAAAACAACAATAATAACAAAATATTGTGGAACTTTATTTTAATGGACAATAAATATTAAACATAAAAAACAATATTGTACAGGCTATTTTATTTGATTAAAAACAATATGCTGTGAAATAGAAATCAAAATTTTTTTTTTATATCAAACGAATCAATAATATTTCCACGTAATGTGAAATAATTTTTTAAAAAAAGTTTTAATAGGGTTTCACATAAAAAATAAGCTACAAAAAAGTTGAAATAATCTAAGAATAAAAGTACGTAAACAGACTATTATTATTAGGGTTGCGATCTTTTCCGTGACCACGCGGCAATCACATGCACATGTATAAGTAACCCATTCAAAGCAATATTATAAATATGGTGGACCAAGTCGGAGCGATATTTGTAAATATTTCATATAAAAGCCGAAAAACTATAATAATGTAATGTATCAAATTATATATATATATATATATATATATATATATGTATATATATATATATATATATATATATTGCAGTAACGCGGAATGCGTTACTATAATAAGGAATGAGAAAATTCAATGTAATAACAGAATGGCTAGCTCAAGAAAAAAAAGATAGTTAGGTTATAAATGAAAAAGAATGCCAGAAAACAACTTAAACTCAAGGGTCTCGAAGTAAGTTCTCGATACACAGACAAACACTTAAACATACATAAAATAAAACGTAAAAGGTAAAGTTATGTATATCAATATATTTAATGATATTATTTAGATTATCACAAGATAATAAAAAAATTTTTAAATAGATGTATTGCCTCTTCAAATAATAGAAAACCTAATCCTATGTCTATATCTAAATTAAACAAGTTCCAAGATTTTAAAATAAAACTACCAAATCTGACATTTAAAAGCTAAATGATATGACACTTGAGATGACGTGATTAAATGATATATAGAAAAGTGATTGCAAGAAATGTTATATCTACTACAAACACATATTTTACAATTTTCACTTAAATACCTGATGGATGCGTTAAATTTTGAAGATAACAATTTCAACAGGTTCTTTGGACGAGATTCACAGGAATATTTCCAACTGGAACATCAAAGTTGGTTGTCAGTTTCTTGATTGAAATGGCTGGATAATTTGCTAGGCGCTGATAAATTTATGATCCAATCTTGCAGGGTATACCACCGGGTTATGTTCAATATAAAATCCTGAAGTGGTGTTCTTCTCCAAATTAATTGAAAAGAAATATGAATTCTTCTTTATGAGCGTTGCATTAACATAAATCCATTCTTCCGCAATCGTATGTATATTAAAATTCTCCTTATATGGTTCATGTGTCAACTGTATTTTATTACACTGCTTCTACTTGATAAATATATTCCCATAAACAATATATATGAGGACTATAAAGGGAATATTAATTAAAAAACAATATTTATGTCATGAAGGTAAAAAACTTTCCAATCCATCCAAAACAATTTAATTCAATGCCAATTGTTTTCGCCGTCAAGACTCACATCAGAAATTTAGTAAAAGTATCAATCTGATATTTTAAGTAATTAATACAAAGGTTTCTAAAATAATACTAAATATAATATAATATTCAAATTCACCCACGTAATCTAAATAACAAATTATGAAAATGAAGTTCAAAGAAGCCAAACAAATAACATAATTTGCAGATATATGTTCAAAAGTAAGATAAAACATAGTTGGTCTTTTAGAAATCTCAAGTCCTCTTGAAAATAAATTAGAGTTAATTTTGATAATTAGCAAATAGATTAAATATTACATACAATATTTAACGGCATCATGATTTCAAATACCAATTATGAATTTATTACAAAATTCTAACGTTAACGTAATAATTCACAAATCTGAATATTGTAGATATAACATTCTTGAAACCGAAATATTCTTAGTAAAATAATTTATTAAAGAAGAAAGGAGACTCACATCAATATATATAAATATATATATATATATATATATATATATATATATATATATATATATATAAAGGTATTTATTTATTTAATGTTAATACGAATTAAATATCCTATTTATTTTATTGCCCGTGTCTTAATATTTAAAATAATAGACGTTTTCATTTGTTTAGCGACCTTTCATGAATTTCAAGATTTTTCTCTACGACGTTTCGACTCTTTTTATTATTAAGTCTTTCTTAAATGAATAGAAACAAAAAATTAATACAACGAAAGGTAAGACAATAATTATACATTTGTATGAATGAATAAGAAAATAAAATTAAAATACTAATAAAGTAAGGGAAATTAAATGATATAAAACTCACCGATTTATTACGTTTCAAAACACATACTTGTGTACTTGTATGGTCGGAACTGCCCGACACCTTTCCAGGGTCGATCGCGTCATTCCGAATATTTTGTGTAACTAAATGTCTTTGTTGGATAAATGTTTTTTTTTTTTTTTTGGTTTTTAAAATTAGCATGATCAAGCCATGTATTAGGGAATCATAGTATATATATATTTACAACGGAAAACAAAAAAAAAAAAATTAATTTTGGTGCGTGTGGGTGGGATTAGTTGTCTTCTATTGTTTAATTAGTGGATAATAGAGTTTAGAAAGTCCATCAATCTCGTTATGGTTGTAGATTGTTCTGCTGTTTTTGAAAATATGGATCATTTCTAAGACCTCCCTATCCTTTCTATTTTTGTGCTTTGTTATTATTTAGGTATTTTGAAAATCAAAGTTATGTTTTTGTGTCATCTGGTGTGTTTTTTAAAGCTGTCTGATTGTTTGCGTATTTGTGACCTTTTAAGTCGGACTAAAAATTCAAAATAGTCAGGTTAAATGTGATTTGCAAACTATTGACAACAATTACTTCGGAATAGTGCAAGCATTGGAAAACATACAAAATTCTTCGCTATCGTTACAGGAATCAGTGCTAGTTGTGAGAGATACACACGCACAGCTATGTTCGAAAGAAGACACAACAAATGAGTGTATTTTTAGTAAGTTTGAAAGTGTTTTAGATAAATATTATTATTTTGCCAGACTTAGACAAATTTATGATGGTTCGTCTACAGATGTATTAAGTTGTTTCAAAGATTAATTCAATTATGCAAACATCACATCACTAGATGTGTAGCGATCGTTTTCTTTATACAAGCACATATTTTCCTAATGGCGGACGCGTTTTCGAGAAATAACTTTGGAGACGCACCTTCCGTCAACAATATTTCATCGCGCTTCTCCAGATTTTCAAGACACGGAAAACGCATAAGACGGTAATATTTTTTTATATTCTTCGAATTACATACATTTTAAAATTTACTTTTTATACGTATCATCGAGAACGTTTCATAATCTAGAAAAACCGTCTTACATTTGTTTTGTATCTAAGATATTAACAGCTTCGGTCGCGATAGTATTTCTCTAGATATTGATAATGTTAAGCATACGGGAACCAATTCGTTGGTCACGCCTCTACTTTCGCTCCGAATTGGTCCACTCTTTTTATAATATTGCTTTCAATGTGTTATTAATACATGTGCACGTAATTCGCGCGTGGTCACAGAAAATATAGCAAACCCTAATTATTTTATTAATAAATATTTTACTACTATGTTAGGTACGGCTCTAAAAATAATTTTGACTAATAGTGAGACATTAATATTGCTAATATAAGTATTTATAATAATCGACCAAAAAAAAATTCAAAATTATAAACAATTTTTTGCCGAAAAAAAAACGTAGCTTTCTCGGCTCTAAAACTTAACTTTAATAATAGCTTCAACGACCATAATTATCAATAGTAGATTGCAGCCCCCTTTCCATGTGAATTCTAATTTTCGCCTCATTCAGGCGCGTAATTCTACTCTTCCCTTTACATTTGGTTTTGTTTATATTACTAACCCATCTCTTGAAATGGGGAAAACAAAACCATTAAAAATGTATATACATACACACTTTCACATAGCATTTTACACTTTGAGGCGAACATTATAATTCACAATATTATCCTACACTCTACAGTATGAATGTGGTCTTTTAGTTTGTATATTGGCTAACTTAAAGACATTTATCAGTTTTATTATTATACAGATTGAACGGTGTAACAGTAAAAAAAAAATATTTCGTTGCAATATAATATATTGATACAATTTTTTATGAGCCATAAATCACTCTCAAACAATATTTAATAATTTTCAAATTGTAAAAAAAAATTGAATAAAGTAATCAATAAAGTTTTTTTTTTTAACGTTTAAAATCATCAGTCTACCATGCTTATTGTTCAATAGTTTTATTAGATTCAACAATTAAATTATTATAAGCGAATAAATCGATTTTGATTTTGTTTTATGAAAATGATTAATTTATGTATATATAATTCGAAGAAACCCATATTACAAAAATCATAGATTTGAAAAAAGGTATCTTCATTTGATTTATTCCTTAACTCAATGTGTTCCATAAACAGCTTAGGAAGAGCTACTTAGGGATTCTATTAGGATAAGGAAGCTGTATTTGACTCCGTATATATAAAAAAAATGTTCCTTAAGGGGAATTACTACAATAAAAATATTTTAAGTTTGTTTATAAAGTTATTAAAAAATGTATTTAATAATTATGTTCAAAATACGTTTTAAATTAGATTCTTTAACATTATAATGTTAATGTAAATATTCCTCTTAAGATTGTCCTAAAATCGTCTTCACGAACTATGTATTCGTTTAATTTTATTTCACGGGTCTCGCAGGTCTATAGATGGAAAAAGAAATGAGAAGAAGAAGCAATTCAATTCTTCAATAAACGGCTTAGATGTGGAAGGAAACGAGTACTGGATGAAAATGTCTTGAATAACGCGATAAACTACGTTTCTCAACAACCGTTTTCTTCCATGCAAATGGTTATCGAGTTAAATAATTTCAATTGCAGCCGCCCAGCACTTGGGAGGAGACTCAAGGACAGCGGATACAAATGCAGACGTCCAGCACAGAAAATCGATTTAACTCCGGTTCATGTGGAACGCAGATTGCAGTTCGCACAAGCAAACATAGGACGATATTGGGACAACACGATTTTTACGGACGAAAAGGTGTTCTCTTCCGAAATTGGGTCTCGGAAACCTTTGTACAGGTTGCCGAATTCGAGATACCAATAGCGGAATGTACTCAAAAAGAAGAGGAGCGGCCGAATATCCCTTAACATGTGGGGGTGGATGTCTGTAGCAGGTCCCGGAGAACCTGTACGCGTAGACCCACGAATGGATGCAAAGGTGTATGTGCAATTATTAGAAAATAGCATGCTACCGAGCGTACAGGCAGTTTATGGGGACGCAGCTCTAATGTATGTGCATGACAATTGTCCGGTGCATACTGTTATAATTGTTAGAGAATGGTTTGACAACCACCCTCAATTCATAGTGACGAATTGGCCTGCTACATCCCTGGACTTTAACCACATTGAAAATCTTTGGGCAGACATTGTGCGGCGATGGAATGACTTCCGGGGAAACATTCGCATAAGAACTGCATGAGAAATTTATTTGCATGCCAGCACAATTTGGGAGCATTACAGGTTTACGTAAATTTGTGAAAACCTCGTAAATTCCATGGAAAGGCGACTGCAATCAACTATTGATAATAATGTTCGTTGGACCAAATATTAAAATATAGTTTTAGAGCCGGAAGGCAACGCGTATTATTTTCGCAAATAATTGGTTAATAATTTTAAATTTATTTCTTTTAATCGCTGTTTTCTTAAGAGCCATACCTAATATAGTATGTACTAAAATATTTAATCATATAATAATAGTCTGTTTATGTACTTTTATTCATAGATTATTTAAACATTTTGGTTGCTTCTTTTTTGGGTGAAACTCATTTAAGCATTTATTTTAAAATTGTTCAACAGTATGTGGAAATTGGTTTCTTGAAAAAAGAATTTTTATTCTCATTTAAATTTCAGAGCATATTGTTCTTAATTGAAAAATATTTGCATTTACAATATTATTTTGAATTTATTGTTTGTTCCAATTTAATTCCTCAATATTTTGTTATTTTTTTTATTTTTTTTTTTATGTTAGTATTTATAAGAATAGTTGCGTTTTTTTATTTAATTCTCTTCTTTATAAACCTTATCACTATAAAAAATGGTATATCTTATATACGCAGAATACATTGTCGTCCGCATACATATTTTCAGTCATACGAATGAACATTATCAAAGATTGATAGATATTTTTTATAATGAAATAATAACCAAATTACTAATTCCATATGGACAAAAGTAAATTTAGTTAAATTACAAATAAAAATGAATTTCTTTATTATGTCAAACATGTTTATTTAAATATTAAGTAATTTTAGAACTTACTTTAATATTGCAAGAAGCTTTTAAAATGTTTTTAAAACATCATACAGAAAATAGCATAGTATTTATAAAAAAAAAAAATTGAAATATTATGTTGTCACCTTCCTAAAAAATACACAGAAACAGATGTTTTGTATATAGTTATGAATCCAACATATGTTTATTTACATCAACGTTTGAGCGCTGGCCCTCATTAAGGAATACATAAAACGTATTACCCATGGTCTTACAAAAATACACGTATATGTATAATATATACCGCAACTTCTCCAGTATACAAATGCACTTATATACCCTATCTATCTAAGGCTCTTCGACAGATACGCACGATCGATTCCCCGATGACAATTTTTAAATAATACGTTCAGTTATTATAGACATTGACTCTACCTTTTTTTTTAAATTAATTTATTATTTATCAACACATTTTATACATTTAGAATTTCAAAAATTACAAAATAATTAAAAAATTAAGGAAAATGTAGTCACGTTAAATATATTAACAGAGAATTACGGATTATGTATCACTAGGTATGAAGAGAGGCGATCACCAACATTACAACAGTGCGATGTTGGCTGCTCATAAATATTTCGTAGTTTTCGCATTTAATTTGAAATATACTGTACATTATCACCAACAATTCGAATAATTTCTACTTTTTAAGCAATAGTTAAATGTCTATCCATACTGAAGTAAACTGTTGTGAATTGACATTTGAATTGACAAATTATTTTTTTGCTTCATGGCACTCTTATTATTGCAATAATAAACTATTATCTACAGATAACATAAAAATGTAGAAGAATTTAAAAATGAAAAATTTTCAGCGAAATTTGGTATTAGGGGTTCTTGAGTGATTTGCAAAAACTTTTCCTAATACCTTTTTTCTCTATCTTAATCGCTAGTATGACATTACTAGAAACACTACTTTGTATTTTATTTATAGTTAGCTAGATATTTACTTTACAAAAATCCTATTCATACAAAAGGGTGCATTGTCGTGGCCTACACAACTGATAAAAATTTTGTATTGATTGCTTTCAAAATAAAAAAGTTATTTAGGTGTCCCCATGAAAAGTGAAACACACTGTATATATATATATATATATATATATATATATATATATATATATATATATATATATATATATATATACATTCATTCATTCTTATTAATTATCACAGATCTACAATGGTTTTTCCTTTTAAGATCTGAATAGCGTTTCCGACCATCTTTAATGCGCTCATTATGAGAGAAACAGTTAAACAAATCCATTACGTCAAAATATGTTCTTATTTAGCATTTCAGATTATACTTAAAATTGCTCGGAGGGTTCAATTCGAAAACGGATAAAACTTTTTCAAACGGGTTCTAACTTATTTACCAAAGAAATTCGAGTACATCAATACGTTAAGCACGTATTACACATTTGTTACAAATGAAACAGTCATGCCTTGCACACATCTGTATCTATACACATGAACATACACCTCGTATTTTCCAACATTTACTTCAGCCAGTGACACATGTTTCTGTCTCAAACAGACTTCGTCAGTTTGGCTAGTGCAGTAAGGTTTGATGGATCACCTCATGGGTATGGCAAATTTTATTCTATAAGGTGGCACCAGGTAATCTAGTGACAAAAGACACTATACCGAAAGTGGCAATTTTTTCTTGACCGACTGTGCCGGTACAGAAGAGAAAAAATACGTATATAGATGTAAGTCCATTAACACGATGCCAGATAGCAGCAAATATACCAAAGAAGTTAGAGTACATCAATACGTTAAGCACGTATTACGCATTTGTTACAAATGAAACAGACATGCATTCCTAGATTATCTGGTGCCACCTGATAAGACAATATTTGCTATACCGATGAGGTGATCCATCAAACTTTACTTCACTAGCCAAATTGACGAAGTCTCTTTGAGACAGAAACGCGTATCTTTGGCTGAAGTAAATGTTCGAAAATACGAGGGGTATGTCCATGTGTACAGATACAGGTGTGTGTAATACATGTCCGTTTCATTTGTTCTAACTAATTGTTAATGTATTTAGTAGCTATTAGGACAATAGATCAAATTCCGATTTATAATTTGTTAGAGACTACATAATGAGTGTAAGTAATACGTCTTCATTACACTAATGATTGGCGATTTTAGCCTCATTTTCTTTTTAGCCGAATTTTTCATCCTTCATTCATTTTCAGGGCATCAGTGTATCAGGGCCTACAAAAATACCTTCCTTCAGTTTAGCCTCTGACAATGATGGCAAAATTGTATACAAATATTTGAAACATCTTCCTTCTTTATTTAAAGCCTTCACAAATAGTTTCACCATACCCAGCTTAATGAGTAAAGAAGCCCATTACTTCTACAAAAAAAAATTAAATTCGCAGAATTTCTGGTCCAACTATTTTCTACCTCGAAAACTTTCGATATATTCGCATTTCATTAAATAAATTTAACAACCCATATATTAATAGGGTTGTTAAATTTTCGGTGGTCGCAAAGTAGGCAACCAGTTATACACCAGCAAATTTTCCAAATTGTCAAATATTTCTGTGTTTCATTCATACTTAAATCTTAAATTAAATACATTTTATTAAAAAATACATAATTTATTTTAAACAGTTAATTTTCCTAACAGGCGTATAACTTGTGCGAAGACGATTTTAAATATTTTTAACAAATTCAAAGAAGATGGTTGTTTTCTAAATTCCCACAGAAAATAAATTAAAACCAAACACGCGTTAACAGAACACATGAAGCTGAATATCCTGTGTTATGTAGAAGAACGATCGGTAGGATCGCTTTTAGATGTAGCCAGGCCATTTTGGAGTATCGTACAGATCGGTGTTCAAAACGCTGAAAGAATTAAAATATAAGCCATACAAGATATCAAACCATCAAGAGTTTTTCGAGGAAAATAAAGTAAAACGAAATGATTTTTGTGATATAATGTTTAATTTGTTAAATGAAAACGAAATTCTAAATAAAATATTTTTTTCTGATAAAGCAAACAGTTCCATAATAGATTTAAAGAGTTTCATGTACATTCTGTATGGCAATCTAAATAATTTCTCTTTGAATGTGTAAACATGCATATCTTTAATAGTTAGAAAGCATAGTAAGATGAAACCCATTAAGTTATTTCTTTAGCTAATAGGAAAAGATTGGATGTAATTTTAATAAAATAAATACTTAGGTTACTTATTAATATTTATAGTTTACTAAAGAAAACACTCGGTATATTTGTTTCACAAAATATATTTATTAAATCTCTAACACGTGTTTCGACTTTACAGTCACTGTCAAAGTGTTTGTAAACTGAATTAAAAATACACTTCTACCACTATTTATGAGTTTTTAAAGACTTTATTACGGCATCAATAGTAGGGGTATTGAAAAAATCCAGCTGTGTATTTGTGACATGTCTATTAAGATTTATGGCTTTTTTAATTTCTGATATTTCGAGAAAGTCAAGTCTTTTTCCTTTATTACAAGTATGTAAAAGTTTAAAATTATTGGTATTAAACAAATGTGTATTGTCGATGCAATGTTCCGCGAATCCCGTATTCATATTACCATAAAGAATAGAACTTCTATGCTCTTTAATACGTTCTTTTATTGAGCGTCCTGATTGGCCAATGTATATCGCATCACAATCACTGCAACTTAATTCGTACACACCTGACTTATCACACAATTCTGTTTTTTATGTTTTTATCTTTATTATTTACTAAAATATTTCCTAGATTGACTTTATTCACTTGCATGACATTTAACCCTAATTTATTCAGTTTATTAGAAACTTTATTGCTAACCCCAGGAATATAGTTGAGTATGTGAAACGTTTTATTTGTTTTTGTATATGTGTGCCCGTGGTAAAAATTCTTCGTAAGGATAGTACGTCGTTCTTTGTTGATCATTTTATCTATAAATTCTGTTTTATATCCGTTGTTTCTAGCTATTGTTTTTATGGTGGTTACTTCTTTTTCGTAATTCTCATTATTTAAAGGGAAATTAATCAGTCTATGTATAAAACTATGAAACGCTGCCATTTTTATATTCCATGATTGATTGGAATTTGCCGGGATTACTGTATCCGTTGTAGTGGGTTTTCTAAAAATATCAAAATCAAATCGTGTTTATCCATTCTTGTTAATTTTAAGTCTAAAAAATTTAGCGTTCCGTCTAACTCTTTTTCTATAGTGAATTGTATTTTATTGTTAAGAGAATTTAAATACTTGAGAAATTGGTCGAGTTGTCTATCTGTGCCTGACCACGGGCATAAAATATCGTCTACATATCTGCCCCAAAAAGTAATGTATTTTAATAGTGGACGCGGTTGCAATTGTTTATGTGTTTAAATTCAAAATCTGCCAAATATAATTCAGCGAGCAAAGGGCTTAGCGGGCTACCCATCGGTAAACCGTTGGTTTGTGTATAAAATTTGTTGTAAAATTTAAAATAGTTTTGTTTAAGGCAAATATTAATTAAGTTAAATAAATAAAGTATTCTATGTTACAATGTTCGGGATAGACTTTTGAATGTGATTCTTTAAAATTGTTTTTAGTTCCACTAAGGGGATGGATGTGAAAAGACTTTTTATATCAAAGGAGACTAATTTCATGTTGGAGGTTAAACCAATATTCTTTAATTTGTCTATTAATTCAAAGGAGTTTTTAACTGCTTTGGGTGAAATGAAATTTATTATATCCGGTAAATGTTTGTTTAGCGATTTGCATAATTTATAGGCTGGAGCGTGAACGTTAGATACAACGGGTCTTAAGGGGATTGATTCTTTGTGTAACTTAGGTAAACCATATAATATCGGAGCTCTCGGGTTCATTATTGTTAAATATGTTTGCGGCAGAATATCGTTAAAATCTTTTTGCGCTAGTCTAATTTGTTTTAGGTATGCATGGGTTGGGTCCACTTTGAGTTCTGAGAAATCGTCAACATTTAATAAATTGTACATTTTATTAGAGTAGCTTTCTTCAGACATAATAGTTACCGTATTACCTTTGTCTGCCTTATATAAAGTTAAACTATTCTCCGAAATCTTATCTTTCACCTGTTTAACAATATTGATATCTTTCGATTTGTACTTTAAGTTGATATTATTACTAATTATTTTCGCGATATTGTATCTTTCGAGATTATCTATATCCTTAGTGATTAATTCTGTGTTAGCAGCTAAATTTTCTAAATTTTTATTACTATAATGATATGGTGAAAATTTCAAACCTTTTGCTAATAAAAGCTGTTCATCATTCGTGAAAGTTGTATGTGTTAAATTAATTACTCTCTCATAAAAGGGGGGCAAAGTCTGGATTTGTTTTTTGTCAAGATTATTAACAGAATTGTGAGACTTACATTTAATATGTGATAGTTTCTTTAAGTGTCTGATATGTTGTTGTTGTACTTCGAAGTTGACATTTTCTCTTGTTTGCTTATCTAATATTTTAAATTCAATGTTGTTGAAGATGTGTAACATTTCTGTGTGTATGAGTTTCAAGTGTAGACCCAAATTGCCTCTGCTGCTATATCATTTCTTGATTTCTTTTTTAATCCAGAATTGTACTGAGCAACGAACTGCAGAAAACTATCTATATTCGCACGCAATCTAAATTTTAAATCATGCGCACACTAACATGATACAAATCAGTTTCCCACCTTCTAACCTTCTAGAACATTTTATTTGAAAAAAATACACTTCCAAAAAGAATCTGATAACTTTTCTTAATATTTCTCTGATTACAAAATATATTTTATAAACTAAAATTAATGATTTTACTGAGCTCAACAATGTTATAGAATTATTTCTAAATACATAAATATATTAACATAAATATACGTACATTAATTAATGAAGCCACTTCACAAAAAAAACTATTACAAGAGAGACTACAGATAGGTCATTTGAATCAAAATTACAGAAGAAAACCTTGAGAAACTATTGCTAGTCAATATTAATACTCCTTTACTCAACTTGAACGGCAAAATGAATAAATAAAAATGTTCCAATTATAGAAATAAAATTAAAAACTTTAAAAATACAACTTTTCAACAAATACATATGTATTTCGTAATTTTATAGATCACCACCCGTTTGTTTTCCAATTATATAAATAAAATTAATTAATAAATATGTATTTCGTAATTTTAGATAGATAGATCACCACCCGTATGTTTTCCAATTATATAAATAAAATTAAAAACTTTATAAATACAACTTTTCAACAAATAAATATGTATTTCGTAATTTTATAGATCACCATCCGTTCGTTTTCCAATTATATAAATAAAATTAAATATTTTAGAAATACGGCCTTTCGCCAGTACTGCACTGGGCTTTGCGTCATGTGGTAAGCGTGTCCGTTCTCTAATCATCACTTACATTGAAATCAGATGACATTTTTCTCGAATAATAAAAAAATTATATATTTCGGCGTGTTTAAGATTTAAGTGTGCATCTACCTATATACGTGCATTTATTAGAAAAACTCATAATGTTATGTGTGGTATTTTGATTCGCTAACGTCCTCTCACGTCTATCAATGAAACCATTATTAATTACATAATACATAACGAATCGTTTATCTTTCTCTCTCGCATTCCATTAGATAGGCAAAATATATGCTCGCGCGTAAAACATTCGTGTCACATAAAATAGAAAGAGTAATGTCGATATCATATAACTATAATGAGTATAGTGACAGCAGAACAATTTTGAGCCAAGGATATCTAGTTGTTTCTAAAGTAAATACGGAGATGTTAATTGTGCAATCCTTGAAATTTCGTTACGATATTTTCTAGGAAATGGAGTAAATATTATATATAATAGAGTGTTTCCTAATTTTAAAAAGAAAATAATACTCAAACTTCGATATTTCGAAACAATTTTGTTTTGTAATATTTTTATTATTTTGTGTGAAGTACTTTTCAGATAAATTTATTATCTCAGACACATGACTTTCAAGCAAAAATTGATCGAGGTGATCTTGTATGGATTTATCAATAATGACTTTGTTATACACCGCTCAAAAATTGAAGTGGATACTTGAAACAAAAGTTTTTATCATTTAAATTAATGTTTTAAGGTTTTACTATATTTCATTATTAGAAGCGTATTTTAAACTGTTGTAAATAAGAAAAACTGTTGCAAATTAATTGCATTTTCGTGAAGTAATGTGAATTAGAATATTGCTTTCTACATTTTACGACGCTAATTATTCGAATTTTTTAATTGAAAAGGGCAATTTTTTTCAATTAAAAAATTCGAATAATTAGCGTCGTAAAATGTAGAAAGCAATATTTACATTCACATTACTTCCCGAAAATATAATTAATTTGTAACGAGTACCGACTATTGACAAAAAATATTAACATCTGTTTCCTTAATGTAACTTAAGGCTTCCCAATGTATTCGTAATCAATGTCCTTAATAGCTTGCTACGATCAGTAGTCGTAGTGGAAGAAAAAAGAATATAAATAAAAAAACAGAAAACGCTCCCCGGAGCAGACCCAGTCTCGATCGACTAAAACCCCCTGCTCGTTCTTGCCAACGTCCAACGGCTCACCCGGCTTCTGAGGCTGCCTCAGCTCAGGAGGTGGGGAGACCCAGAGGGAAGTAAAAACTAAAGAAAAAAGGTGGAAAAGGGCGCCACCGAATTTATGCCGCTGGACGTTGCAAACCCGGAAACTTGATGACAACAAAGAAAGGCAAGTTGCGTGGGCAGAGGGCCGGTTCCAAGACCGAGACTCGTCCCACTCTCGAGGTTCGAGAGATGAAGGAAAGGTAAAGGAAAAAAAAAAGGTCGTCGTTTCAACTAACTGTAAACCTTTAATCAATCCTCGTACTCAAATAATACACAATCCCCGTATATAAATAATTACACAATCCCCGTATGTGATTTAGGGAAAAACAAAAACTGCTACAGAAATATGCGGCTGAAGGCCAGTCAAAAGTAGAGTAACAGATAAATCAAGAACAAAGAGATGTAATTTAGATAATTCAACTAATTAAAATTTACAGTGCGGCTGATGGCCTCATACGCCCTAAAAGACAATACGTATTCTTTTCTTTATCGTAGGTTCACAAAAGAAAAATACAAAGTTCAACAATTTTGTTGAAATTTAACGATCTTTAGCTAGAACGTTTTTTTTTTAAGTACAAATAAGATTCCGCAAAATATGTAATTTGCGTATAAAATAAACTATTCTAAGTAACACTGGTCTGCAACAAAATCCTCCTTTCCTGCTCTGAATCTGTTCCCTATGGCCAATTTTTTCTATCACGTCTAGTTTTTTAGATATGATTTTTTTTCCAAAATATCATAAATTCCGTTTTTTTTTTAATTCGTTTTATGCGTTAACATTATAAACAATGTATATACATACGAAATAGGTTTTTGCTAGTTATAAGAGAAAGAAGGAAAGTCCCGAAAGTGATTTCTATGGTAGTACATATGCGCGTGCGCAGTATACACTGTGTCTTTACAACAGTTAGTTGAAAACTTGTCTTTTAATTATTTACGTTCTATATCAAATACTTTGGTAAATTATTTTTTAAAAAAATTCCATTCAATTTTAGGTTATAAAATGCCGCGCGCTTGTAAGAATTCTACCGACTGTTTTCGCTACATTTGTGGTGAGTTTATTCTAAAAACACAGCAAAATGCGATAACAGATCTTGTTAAAAAAGCTTATCAGTTTTATTTTGGATTCTCTATCGATGATAGGGATAAAAGTTGGTTCCCAAAAATTTGCTGTAACAGTTGTTCAAGAACGTTGAGAGGTTGGCTTGAAGGAAGTCACAAATCTATGCCGTTTACGATGCCAATGCTTTGGAGTGAACCTCAGAATCATGAAAATGACTGTTTTTTCTGCATGACATCAACACGAGGATTCTCGAAAAAAAATAAAAACAAGATTGTATATCCAAACATCGCATTTGCAAAGAGACCACTTCCTCGTGGTGAAGGCAGTTCACCTCCAGTACCTACAAAAAATAGCGAGAAGATGGAAAATAAAAATACTTCTGGTCTACAGCTTCAATCGAGTTCTATTTCTTCCTGTACATCTTCATCATCATACGCTTCATCAGGATCTTCAAGCCCATCAAAAGAACTTTATTTTCTTAAACAACCTGATTTAAATGATCTCGTTAGAGACTTGGGGCTATAAAAATCTAAGGCTCAATTACTCGGATCAAGATTTAAACAGTGGAATTTGTTGGATAAAAGTACTAGAGTCTCATATTTTCGCACAAGACAAGAAGATTTTACGAGTTACTTTTCCAAAGAAAATGATTTAGTATATTGTAATGATGCTGCAGGGCTTCTTAAAGAACTGAGTTTCCCAGAAAATTCTGACGAATGGAGACTTTTTATTGATGCGTCGAAGATTAGTTTGAAAGCCGTTTTACTTCACAATGGAAATAAATACCCATCAGTGCCTCTAGCACATGCAACAAACATTAAAGAAAATTATGCAAATCTGGAGGTATTACTTGAAAAAATAAAATATTCTCAATACCTATGGAATATTTGTGCTGACTTAAAAGTTGTTGCTATACTTACTGGATTGCAAGGAGGATACACCAAGTTTTGCTGTTTTTTATGTGAGTGGGACAGTCGCGCAAGAGACGAACATTACAAAGTTAAAACTTGGCCGCAAAGAAAAAACTTGACACCTGGACTTAAAAATGTATCTCAAGAACCTCTAGTGCCAAGTGACAAATTTTTTTTGCCACCACTTCATATAAAGCTGGGGCTCATGAAAAACTTAGTGAAAGCTATGAATAAGGATGGTGCAGGCTTTCAATATCTCAAAACAAAATTTCCTCGAATCAGTGACGCGAAATTGAAAGAAGGGATTTTTGTAGGTCCGCAAATATGAGAGCTTATGAGGGATGAAGTTTTCAATTCGAAGTTGAACAAAGCTGAAAAAAAGCTTGGGTGGCTTTTGTAAAAGTGTGTCATAATTTTCTAGGTAATACAAAAGCTGACAACTCCCGACAAATCATTCGAGAGCTTCTTTCTGCTTATAAAGCTTTAGGATGCAATATGTCACTCAAAATTCATTTTTTGGACTCGCATTTAGATTTCTTTCCGGAAAATCTCGGTGCTGTATCAGATGAGCATGGTGAAAGGTTTCATCAGGATATTATGCATATTGAAAGAAGCTACAATGGAAAATGGCCAGCAGCAATGCTTGCTGATTTCTTGTTGGTCGATTCGTCGAGAAACTTCGATGGAAACGATGAAAAGAAAAAAAAACAAAATAACTTGAATTATGCTACCATAATGGGATAAATATACTGATATTTCTATAACTTGTAACTGTAAAATTAGCATTTTTCGTTGTAAAATTTAGACCGTAGTCTTTTTTCACTTTTTTGTAATTGTTGTTACTAAAATAATATCGTTTTTTAATTAAATGGACACTATATTTAAAATCTATGTGCTGTATTTTTTTGCATGTTAAATTCCGAGGTAAGAGCACCAAATATGATGTAATCATGCATGAAAACAATGAGGAGAAAAAGGAGAATTTTTTTCTGCAGACCAGTGTAATTAGCAAAAATGGTGAAAATTCAAACTATTAACGTGAAAAAAATATTCTAAGTAATTAGCAACAATGTGAAAATTCAAACAAGTACTGTGGAAAAAAGTATTCTAAGAAATTAGCAAAAAATGTGAAAAGTCTCAATTAAAGGGTTAATGAACGTATACTATTAATTAATAAAAATATGAAATTCTCAAATATGTGTTACAAAAAATTTACGTTTAAAATTACAAAATTAAATTGAAACGACCAAAAAAAAACAGGTTCGTAAAAATGAACGCAGACGTTCGAGAAAATGTTCTACGAAAGGAAAAAAAACGAAGGTCAAGCAGGTTTTTCGTTAAGAGAAAAGCACCTGAGTTATTGAATGACGAAAGATTAATTTTTGAAAAACAACTAGATCTATGAAATTTTACGAATAATAAATTGTAAATTAAAAAATGAAGATAACAAAAGCTTAGCTGTTGTTCCAACGACAATCGGCCTTTTCCCTTCCAGAAAGAAGAACGTCGCTGGCGGGAACACTCAGACGATGGTACAATATGTTTTAGTCGTCTAATAACTGTTTTTTTCTGCCTGTCGGCTACACCATCAAATGGCGTGTGATGGCTAAGAAAATCAAATCAATAATCGTTAGCGAGTTACCAGGTGTTTTTGTTTCCTCTTACCAACACGTAAAAATCCTCCCAAGGAGATAATCGCATTAGCGAATAATTTATAGCCCGATCGAATCAAATCCCAGAGGGCCGTAAAATAAAATTAAAAACAATACGGCTTACTTCGATCGGTGGCTGTGTTGGATAGATGCAACTTCCTCAAAGATCGAAAACAAACAACCAAGTGTGTCGAGCGAATCGTCGAACTTTTCTTAACAGCGGAAAAAAGCAAGCTGTAAAGGTCAAGAGAAAAAGAAAAACACTCGAAAGAAATTGAATATCTTTATTTAAATTGCGAATACGATACCTATACAGGTAGATTCGTTGAAAATGAAACGAAATATATTAAAGAGATTATTAATTAAATCTTGAAATGAAGTAATAAAACGTTGAACGTTACGGACACGTAACAAGCTCAATTGGCAGCAATGGTCTGGCAAACCATGAACGTGGGTTCGAATCCTGCTAAAGACGAATTTTTTCAATTAAAAAAATTCGAATAATTAGCGTCGTAAATTGTAGAGATGAATATTTACAAGAAAAACTCTTTTCCAAAAAATTGTGTAGCTCGAAAGAACTGGAAGGTAAAAAAAAATATAATTCTAAATACACTATATCACTTAAATTTCCACTTTAGCGGTAAAATACCATAGTAATTGTTTCGACACAGTGTCTTTCTTTCTCAAATGAAGTTATATAGCAAACTAAACCTAAAGGGTATTAACGTATTTAAACATAAACGAATACTATAATTGAGAAATATTTAGAAGGATAGTTCAATAATGTTACTTTATTTTCAAGATATAAACCTTAATACACAAAGGGACAACATTTACCAACCGAGTACAAATATCAAAACTTGAGAACCAAAATAAAATCAAGATTCAGATGTGAAATAGGCCTAATATACAAAGTGTCCCAAAAAAAAATGTATACACACTTTACGTGATCATAAAAACAGTATACGGGCTGATTCATTTTCGGCCCTCACCATGGGGATCTCGCTTATTATTGGAGATAGAGTATAGGTTTAAATTTGGCAAAGTTGTTAAATTTTGTGTTTGTTATAAATCCGTAAAGAAAATAGACCTGTGACAAATGACCTTCATTATTTTTTAAAAAAACGCGAAAACCCCATTTTCTTCTTTTACCTGTAGCACCGACATCTGGCCTTGTAGAGAAAATATAAAAACACATCCTTGTGCCCATTTCTAAACCTCTATCAAGTGCTGTACTCTAAATTTTTATACGACGTTTCGTTTCTTTCTGGCCATCATCAACTATCTAATTTCTTATAGGCGCCGTATTGGATTTAGACATCTTCAGAAAGAGTTTTTTTTCTGATTTCAACCATGTACCACATGCTGACTAAAGTTTTTGACATTAGGTTTTATTTGAAATAATAATTTATAAGATTAAATAAGGTAGCCATGGAATTTCAATCTGTCAAACATTTCATTTATTGTGCTTTAATAAGACAAAAATATCATACACTAACGAAGAGAAACGAGATATGATAAGTATTTTTTATTCTTCGAACCGAAATTCAACAGTAGCGAGTACAAGATATCTACAATTACATCCAGAACGACAACAGCCTCATCGTACCATTTTTCTAAATCTCGACAGAAATTTGGTCGAGAATGGATCGTTTATTAAGCCGCGTAATGGTCAAGACAACAGGAATTTAAATGAAAATCGACAAGATATTTTACAAATGGTAAATTAAAAGCGTGTTTTCAAATTTCATGTTAATCTTGTATTTTTATAGATAAATAATAATCCACCAATTTCTACACGCGAAGTAGCGTCAGAATTAAATTTGTGCCAGTCCAGAGTTTGGAGAACTTTACATAAAAGTAGGTTTAAACCATACAGGATCCATGTTAGTCACTCTTTACTGCCTGGAGATAATTTGAGAAGGCTAGAATATTGTAATTGGTTAATGGGAAGGATAGAAAATGACGAAAATTTTTTAAGCAAAATCATCTGGTCAGATGAAACAAAATTTACAAATTCTGGAATGTTCAACAGAAATACGGAGCACTATTGGGCAGTACAAAATCCCCCGACAAAACGGCTAGAAGACCACAACATCGTTTTGGAATAAACGTTTCGATGGGTATTTTGGCAAATCGTCTCTTAGGACCTGTTATGTATGAAGAACATTTAAATGGAGAAAGATATTTAAACATTTTACGTACATACGTATCTGACTATCTTGACGACAATATCCCATTAAATCAATTACAATATTTATGGTGGCAACAAGATGGCGCACCAGCACACAATGCAGCTGTTGTTAGAAATTTCTTAAATCAAGAGTTTGCAAACCGTTGGATTGGAAATAGGGGAGTTGTTGAATGGCCTGCGAGATCACCTGATTTAAGTCCGCTAGATTTGTTTTATGGGGATATGTTAAAAATAATATTTATGAAGTAAATGCGCCACAAAACATTCAAGAATTACGAGACAGACTTCAGAATGCCTTCGATGCAGTTCCTAGAAGAACTATACAAAGGCTAGTACAAAATGCCAGAAGGCGTGCCCAATTGTGCATTACCGAAGATGGCCAGATAATTGAACATTTAATGTAATTGTTTATTGTTTACCTTTTTATGTATTTTTATTAATGTTTTTGTTATCTTGTACTCGCTACTGTTGAATTTCGTTTAGAAGAATAAAAAATACTTATCATATCTCGTTTCTCTTCGTTAGTGTATGACATTTTTGTATTATTAATGAACAATAAATGAAATGTTTGACAGATTGAAATTCCAAAGGCTACCTTGTTTAATCTTATAATTTATTCTTTCAAATAAAACCTAATGTCAAAAACTATAGTCAGCATGTGGTATATGGTTGAAATCAGAAAAAGAAACTCTTTCTGAAGATGTCTAAATCCAATATGGCGCCTATAAGAAATTAGATAGTTGATGATGGCCAGAGAGAAACGAAACGTCGTATAAAAATTTAGAGTACACCACTGGATAGAGGTTTAGAAATGGCCACAAGGATGTGTTTTTATTTTTGCTCTACCAGGCCAAATGTCGGTGCTACAGGTAAAAGAAGAAAATGGGGTTTTCGCGTTTTTTTTTAAATAGCGAAGGTCATTTGTCACAGGTCTATTTTCTTTACGGATTTATAACAAACACAAAATTTAACAACTTTGCCAAATTTAAACCTATACTCTATCTCCAATAATAAGAGAGATCCCAATGGTGAGGGCCGAAAATGAATCAGCCTGTATATTTAGATGGATTAGAAAATTAAAGAAGACAGATGTAGAATTTATTTAGTCAGCGCAAATGTTCAAATCGATGCCCATTTTGATCCAAACATTGCTGATAACGCGCGAACAATGGAATCGCAAACGTGGCGAATCATTTCATTAGAAATTTCGTTGCGTTCTCTTTCAATTTCCGTCTCGAATAGATCTAATGTAGCCTGTTTTGATAAATAAGCCTTATCTTTGATGAGTCCCTACAAAAAAAAAATCCAGTGGTGTGAGGTCTGAAGAGCGCGGAGGCCAGTCGATGGCACCTCTTCGCCCAATCCATCTATTCGGCAGATTTTAATTGAGACAAGCTCTCACATCACGATGATAGTGGGAAGGTGCTCCATCTTGCTGAAAATGTTAGTCCTCTGCATCCTCAAACTGCTCACGAATAATTGGCAGGACATTTTCCTGCAGCAAATTCAAGTAAACGGCACCAGTCACAGTGTTAGCAAAAAAGAATGGTGGAATTAAACCCCGCGCTGACAATCCACACCACACCGTATCTCGTGGTAGATTTAAATGATGTTCTTCTGTAGCAGGTGCCCAGTTGCTGCAATTGTGGCGATTGATCGACCCGTTTAATTTAGTTAATTAATTGTTTAGTTAATTAAATGTTGCCTCGGCACTCCAAATAATCTTGTGTGAAAACTGTAAGTGCTCTGCACAATATGCAAGTACCACTCACAAAACTCCACCCTCCGATCATAATCATCTTCATTGAAGGCGTGGATTAATCTTGGAATGTAACTCTTCTATTTTGCGCGCTTCAAAATGCGATGAACCTCACGCTCCGCTTGCCGAATAGATTTTCGTGAAGTTTCGCGATAAGTTTCCAGTAGTTCTTTTTCTCTTGCGCCGCTTGTGGATGTTCGTGGCCTCCCAGAACGCTGTTTGTGGACATCTTGAACAGTCCTGTCTCTTTCAAACTTATCCCTGATGCGAGTAATGGTGAGTCTCGTAGGTGGATTGGTAGATAGGTGGATTTTGAATTTAAAAGTAAGTGACATAGAGCATAAACAAACAATTTTGGTTGTTCAGATAACTAAAACAAAGACCAATAGGCCTCGATTGTTTGCGATCACTACAGAGTTTGAAAAAAAAGTAAAATCCGTAGAATTATTTAACAAATATTTAGCTCTGCGTCCTAAGCAGACGCTCCACGACCGACTTTTCTTAACTTATAGAAATGGAAAATGCACAGTCTAGCCAATTGGAATCCATAGTTTTGGAAGTGTACCAAGCAAAATTTACAACTATCTACATTTGCCAGAGCCATCACTTTATACGGGACATTGTTTCGTCGAACGTACGCCACTCTCTTTGCCAACGCATACGGCAGTAAGCAAAATTTAAAACGCCTCGGAAGATGGAAAAGCGACACGATTGCAGAGTCCTATGTTGAGGAATCTGTGCTCAATAAAATGAAAATTGCAAAGACGATTCTAGGTGAAAGTCAAACTAACAGCATAGTTACCAATGATAATTAAAGACGGCAGACTTTGTGCCCGAACAGTTGCGTGATGTGGAGGGATCGAGTAGAGGCGTACGACGATCAATTCAGTTGCCGTTGAGACGTTGTAAGCGATACAGTGTTAACACAATCGTGTTGAAAATGTCGGGAGTGCGTAGAAAGAATGCATCGACACGGTTGAATGCTAACGTAGTAAAGAAATTTTTACATCGGTTTCCCGATTTAATATATGACGGTACCGTAGTGAAATGTTTAGTTTGTGAAACAACTTTATTAACTTGGAAAGCAAGTCAGTGCCAAAGACATATAAATAGTGACAAACATAAATCGAATAATAGTGGACGCAGATCATATAATAAATTTGTGTGTGATTTAACAATGATGTTAATTGCGACCAATATACCAATGCAGAAAGTGGAACACCCAATGTTTCGTCAGTTTTGGAAGAAATACAATCCTACGTGGAAATTACCAGCAAGAAGTACGCTACGGAATTACGTACCGCCAGTGCGTGAGAGAATTGTAAATTGTACGAAAAGTACGGTAAAAAAAAATTCCTGTGGTTAACAATAGACGAAACTACATATATTAAAAAACAGTCCATCCTAGCCATTCTAGTACGGACGCTGACTCCACAAGGACCTTCTCCTCCTTATTTACTAACCTGTAAACGAATGCAAGGGTGTACTGCCAGAGCGATATATGATGTATTAATAGAAACACTACACAAATTTGAGATTTTACCGAAGCAAGTGTTAATGTTAGTTACCGATGCTGCCAAGGTTATGTGTTCCACGGCAAACTTACTCAAAACGATTCAACCAAACCTGCTGCATGTCACATGTTTGCTTCACGCTTTACACCTTGTAACAAACACTATACGTACAACTTATCCTGATGTGGATCAACTGATAGGACAAACGAAAGCGGTTTTTCTTAAATCTCCGAAACGGATTCGGCTATTTCATTCGCTGTGTCCTGATATACCCGAGCCGCCGCAACCAATTCTTATACGATGGGGTACTTGGTTAGAAGCAGCATTTTATTATTATAAACATTTTGAAAAAATTTAAATCAGTGATTTTACAACTAGATTGTTCAATTTAACAATCCTCAAGTTTCAGCAAATTTAAACATTATTTACGACAGTTACGTTCCAATACTGGACGCAATAAAAAATTTACAGAACACTGCGCTGTCCTTATTGGACTCATTAGCAATTATTGACCACGTAAAACTAGTGCTGCATATCCTTGAAGATGAAAAAAGTGATTGTGTCCGTGAAAAATTTAACAGTGTATTAGATAAAAATGTAGATTTTACAAAATTAAGGCTACTTTTTACCAATACTGAAGATCCGTTGTACAGATACAAAGAGCGCTTTAACTATGCAAATATAACATCTCTCAACGTCGAACAATCCTTCTCTGTATATAAACATATATATACGTCGCTACGCACCTTTCCGAACCTTTCCGAGAATAATACAGAAACATATATTATGGTGCAGTTTTTTCATCGCGCACATCCGCATTTTTTTGCAACAATGTAAACATGTTGGGTAAGTTATTTATGTTTATTCTTAACGTTTTGTATAGGGATTCGATATATTTATTTTTAAGTAAGCGCACTGTTATTCTGCTAAACTCTCCACGCAACGCCACTGCTGGGGCACATAGTCTGCCGTCTTTAATGATAATTCTACTAATGGTTTATAAGTTATTAACATAGATAATAATCCTCAAGCATGTTCAATTGAAACTTCTTCCACTGCAGGAATTAATTTTTATAATGCGTCAGGTTGTTCGTTTACTTTTAATATATCAAGTAATAAGTAGATTTGTTTTTTATTCGCTGTTATTTTTCTGTGCTTACTTTGTGATAATAAAATGTGATAAGTTATAATATGTCCATTTTTTAAATATAATTGTTTTACGGTTGGCGATAAAATTTTGTATGCACCACGTCAGTGAAGTGATTTTATTCAACTCGCCTGTTACTCGCCTCGCTCGCTCGGCTCATAATCTCAGACTCGTTCAATAAAGTATCACTTTACTGACTTGGTACATAAATAACTATTATTCTACTCTCATCTTTAAAACGCCATTTATCGTATATGTTTCCATGACGCTAAGTGATCTTTTAAATACACCACAGCAAGCCGTGGCTTCGTGCGTTTTAGTCACGGGGTAAACTTAGCAATTAGCGCTTTAGTTATGGACTGAAGTTAGTTTTTGTTTTTTAATTGCAAAATATTAAATTAGTTATCCGTGTCACTTGACATTAATCTACCAAAATAAATGACAAGAGACAAGTAATTTTGTATTTTGTGGGAAAAATTAACTTAACGGGTGTTCATTTGAAAAGTCAATCTAGTAGCATGTGATTTACTGAGAACATTTTGAAGCATGTCGTAAAATAAAATTTACTACTTAACCTACGAAGTCGTATATTTTGACAGTTTCATACATACAAATAAATAACAAATGTGATTGAATAAAATTAAATTAAAAAAACCCTTACCATAATAAAATTTAATGATTCTAAATACGTATTTCTACAAGTAAATATTTATCTGAATTACTTCATAGCAATCACGTTGAAAAGGAAAAAATAAATGAATATTTGCAGTTAACAAGCCTTTGTATGGCCCAAAATTGCTTCCAAGTTCTTTGAACAGCAACAGGTTACAGCCATGGGTAATTGCTTATCTCCATTTATCGCGAATTTATATATGAGTCACTTTGAGATTGAATTTAAAAAGTCAGCCAAATATTTTCCAAACATATGGGTCAGGTATGTAGACGATGTGTTTGCAATTTTTGATACCAATAAGTGCGACTTAGATTATTTTGTAACAGAATTAAATTCAAAATTTCCTAGTATTAAATTCACGGTTGAAAAGGAAAACAACGGAGGCAAACATTTTTAGATACCTTAGTAATTAGGAATGACAAAAATTTAGAGTTTGATATTTAGCGAAAAGAAACCAACGTCAACAGATTTATAACCGCAGATTCAAACTATACTTTTCAGCACAAGAGTGCCTCTTTCAATTTTCTTATCAATCGTTTGTTAAGCATGCCATTGACAAAGGATAGATATGAAAAGTAATTAACTTTAATTAAGAAAATCGCGAGTTACAACGGTTTCGATTCAGAAATAATAAACAAGCTAGTTAGAAAACATAAAGTAAGAAAAACAATTCAGGATTCCACATGTTTGCTAACTCAAATTGATTCGAGCAAAAAATTTATTACTTTACCGTTTCACGAAACTACGAAAAATTTAAGTAAAACCTTTAAACAGTATAATGTTCAAGTAGCATTTCGGTCGAATAACTCCCTAAAATCTCTCTTAGACAACGCAAAAGACAAAGTTGAGGTAAACAACAAATCTGGAATCTATGAAATAAATTGTAAGGATTGTGATAAAAAATATATCGGCCAAACAAAACGTTCGATTCTAACTCGTTATAAAGAACATGTTTCGCATATTAGATTCAATAGACCGGAAAAATCAAATGTTGCCAGACATATTCTTGAATCAGATCACAACGTAACATCTGCCTGTCTGAGATTAATAAAAAACGTCACACGCCCCCGCGAATTATATAGTTTTGAGAGTATTTTTATCTTTAAAAATAGGAATAACGTAATTAACGCAGATTTTGGTCCTATACCAGGTTCTTCTTTATTTGAGTTAATTGACAGATGTTATTAAAGCAAGAAAAATAGGAAACCCTTTAAAAAATATTCGAATTCATGGAATTTATTTTTAAATTCGTTTCATTACAATATTTGCCATTAAAATAATCTGACTCAACATTAATTTCCAAATTTATATTTCAACATAATTTAAGGATTAGTTTCATAATTGGATTCTTAATGTATGTTAAATTACGGCTTTTCTAAACGGTTTTTCTCTAGAATTTACAAATAATGAGTTAATGCTTTTGCATGAATAGGTGGGGTTTACCAAAATGTAGGTAATTTTTGTAGCATTTAAGATTGAAGAATTTAGTGTTAAACTAGAAGACGTTCAGAACAATCCTTCTGTGAGTGTTTTTGGGCGTTCAAGTGTTACACTGTTTTTTCTACTGAAGAATCATTAAATTCTATTGTGGTAAGGGTTTTTTAATTTTATTTTATTCACTTATAAGCCACAGTCTCCGATTTGTTAGTAAATGTGATTGACATTATCAAATGTCATTTGGATTTACGTTTACGGAACAACAAACACATACTAATATATATGCGTCTTATTCTATCAAAATTTCAAAGTAACCTAGATTGACTTTTCAAATGAACACACGTTAAACGAAAGTGGAAGTAAAGAAATGTTTTCATTGGTTGAAATTACTCAAGCTGCGTTGACAACTGCTAGTTTGCTACCGAAGAAATCAAGAAGTCAGTACGAACGTGCAAATAAACTTTTCCAAGATTGGCGTCAAGAAAGCCAAACAAATTCATTATCTCAAAATATACTGTTTCCATGTTTATTGATATGATAATAAATAAAATAATAAACTAATTTCCAAATTTTTTATTTACATATTTGGGGTCGTAAACAAAGTATAGTATGCAACTCGCTTTATAAACTTGTTAGTCACATATTGACACTCACTGCGCTATGCTAGTTAGCTGGGAACTTGGTTAAACGCCGTAAATTTTCTTGTCGAAAATTATTAAGAAACGAAGTTACATATTTGTGTATTTTATGTTTTTAAAAATAAAATAAATTTCTTTTAATAGACTTTTCTTTTAGAAAAGCAAATGAACAGATTAAAACCAGCTGAATTGGATCATTGTAGCATCTGTAACACGTTTGTTGCATTTAAATTACTTAACATTAAATACTAGTATAATAATATTAGTATGCGCCTAACAATAATGTTTCATGAGACTGTACGTATCTGTAAATTAAGTTGCCTAACTTGAATATTGATTATTAACTCTGTCCGATCCGTCTCCCCTCTGTGATAGTATAATAGTATGTAACATTATGTAACATAATATCAAGCGACATGGATAATAACAAAGGCCTGCGTTTTTTAACTTTCTAAAAATTGTTTTAAATTTGATAGCTGATTCTTATGTGTTTTTGGGCGCTGAATCCAAATGTGAACTCTATTTTTCTTTATCACGTAAGGATTTTTCACAAAAAGGCTTCAAATTATATTTCTTAAAAATTAAAACTGATTTTTAGTTACATTTTGAATTTATTTACAAAGGATATAAAAAACAAAATTACTTACAAATATCATTAAATCTAATGAAAAGAAACAGTAAAATACTATTTATGTCTTTACAAGTCCTTATAATATCTTTTTCTTTGTCTTTCCATACTCCTTTTTGTGCTTTTTCTTCTGTAATCTCGTAGTGGACCATCCCTTTTTAACATCCAACAATAATCAGCTATCATGCTTATATTCCATCTTCCTTGGTATCTTCTCTCCATCTCTTTTAGGTCTTGGTGGAACCTTTCCCCCTGCTCCTCACTTACTGCACCAAGATTTTCAGGGTAGTAGTCGAGATGCGAATCTAGAAAATGCACCTTCAAACTAATGTTAGAGCCTAAGGTTTTAAATTTTTCTAACATATTTTGCACAATATTTTTATAATCTTCATGTTTTTTGTTGCCAAGAAAATTTGTAACAACATTTTTGAAGGCTTGTTTTTCTGCTTCCTCCATGTTAGATTCAATATTTTCATCTTTCATAAGCTTTCTTGTATCCGGCCCAACAAAAACACCCTCCTTTATCTTTGCTTCTGACAAGCGAGGAAACTGGCTGCAAAGATACTTGAAGCACTCTCCATCTCTTTTTAATGTCTTCACAAATTGTTTCATTAACCCTAGTTTTATATGTAATGGAGGAAGCAAAACTTTGCTCGGGTCTACTAAATTTTTCTTTCAATGTATTTCATTCCAGGTTGTAAGGTTTGTCTTGGTGGCCACATCTTTTTACAATAGTGCTGCTTTCTATCACGACTATCCCACTCACACAGAAAACAAGGATATTTAGTATAACCGCTTTGTTGTCCAAGTAACAAACAAAGAACTTTCAAATCACCACAAATTGTGCAGCCTTGATCCTTGTAACGAATTTTAATTAAAAGTAGCTCAAGATTTTCATAACACTCTTTTAAATGAACTGAATGTCCCACTGGCACAGAAGCATATTTACTTCCATTGTGTAGAAGAACGGCCTTAAGGCTCCTTTTTGAAGAGTCAATAAAGAGTCTCCATTCGGAAACATTATATTCTACGTGGAATTGTTCCATGAGCCCGGGTACATCATTACAGAAAACTAGTGCATCTTCTTCGGAATAATATCGAGCAAACTCTTTTTCTCTGTACCTAAACCAGTAAAATGTGCTAGGTGCTAACAAATTTTTTTTCTTTCAACCTTGACTTTGACTTTGGAAGGTTTAAGTCCCTCACCAAATCATTTAATTCAGATTGGTCAAACAGTTTTGGCTCATCACTTCCAGTATCATAGTAATCACTTCCCTCATCCAGTTCACTTGCGCATGTAGTGAAACCATTTCGTCATCAGATACATCATCTAATGTATCTGGTAGTGAAGGAACAGGTACTTCTGGTCCATGAGGTATAGGACGTGTTGCGGACCGAAGGTTTGGGTAAACGATGTCCTTTTTGTTTTTTAAATTGAATCCGTGTACTACGCACGAACAAAAATAACAATCATCACTATGATTGATCGGTTCTCTCCAAACCATAGGCACTCCAAAGCGAAAAGACTGTTTTTTCCTTGTGACCACTCGCGAAGCTCTTCAACACACACTGAACAAACCTTATGAGGAGCCCAAGGTTTGTCTTGGTCCCCTAATTTCACACCAAAATATGCAAAATATACTTTTTCTACAAAATCTGTCATGTTTCTTTGTTGTTTTTTTACTGTAAACTTTCCACAAATATAGCAGAAGGAGTTGGGTACATTAACACGGCCTCTTGATGCCATTGGAATTTAATTTTAAAAAACTCGTAAAATAAAAATTAAATTAACTCAGCAACTAATTATAAATGTCAACTAATTACACAAATTCACACCACACACCACAGTTGTAAAGAAGATATTGAATGAACTAACTGTTTTGTCTAGAATAGCAATATGTTTGTAGTCGAGGTGGGGAGGTAGACATGCAGTAACAGGAAGATGATGAGTCATGTCTTGCGCCATGCTCAATTATTTCTATTTGTAACTTCTTTATCATAAATCTAGTGTATGTTTATTCATAATATCAACTTCTTGCATCATCATAAGTAAAAAAATTATAATAGTTTATAATATTATATAGTAGTATATATACGAGTATAATAGTTTATAATATTTAAACAACGGTTTAACAAAATTGTCCTTCTCAAAATGACTAATACATGCAGATAGGTCAAGAAACCCCAGATTGTAAAAAAACCTTACGTCATGGAATTTTTTAAATAATTTTCCCCTTTTCAGCACCAAAAAATCTATTGAAATCACTGTGTAAAATCCAGACAATTTTACCATCGCAGGCCTGTGTAATCATTCGGAACCATCAGTAATGAAACCAAAATACCGAAAACAGAATTCGGCGAAGCTACAAACAATTTATTTTTATGAATTTTAACAGTTATGTTTTGAAGGATTACTAACTTGAAAAACAAATAAGATTTTTTTCAGTGTCGCCCTCTCTTGTGCGACTCACTAATTACTGATCTATCCTCGTATTTGTATTATGTTCTTTCAGAAATATAATTTTATTATTTGTCTTTTTATATGTAAATAAATTGAAAGGAAGTTAATAAAAAGAAATATTTATTAAATAGATTAGTATACAGTTTTCATATTTTACAAAAATAATTTAGTAATAATCTTACAAAAATGAGCAGTCAAAGATTCCTTTGGTATTTGAAGAACACACAATTCATAAATAGCCTTTAGCGGTCATGAAGCTCCCCAAAAGTCTTATTCTATTTACATATTCACTTTCTTTGCTAAACTTAGGAAAAAACTCTATTTCATTTGTACTATTTAGTTTATTATCCTGTTCTTCTTGAAATCGGGGAACTTCATGTTTATCTACTAACATAAATCTAATGAGGACAAAAGCGGACGCAAAACCATATCTGCAATATTGCTTCCATTCTCTTTTGAATATCGGACCAGGATATATTATACCAGGATTGCTGCCTAGCTTTCTGATTTCGCGGCATAATTCTGTATAATAAAACTTCAAGTAGATATCTAATTTCTTCAGTGACTCCTCGGATGCTATTGTGTAGAGAAAGTTGGAAATATCACATACTGGAGACGCGTGTCGTATTAAATGCCAATCCAGGAATACGACATCAATTGGACTTTCTTTGTCGTGTTTCTGAAATGAAGATTATATTTCGTAAATAGTACATTTAAGATTTTACAGATTGCAACTAAGAAATTATAATAAGAAATAAAAGAAGAACAGGAATTTTAATACGAGGTTATATCATAATGTCCGCGACTTTGTGAATGAAAGATAGGTTTCTCGACAAAAAAGAAATTTTTTTACAAATGATACAAATATACATACACAAATCTGTATCTGTATACATGGACATACACCTGGTATTTTACTAACATTCACTTCAGTCAACGACACATGTGTTTCTGTCTTACGACGTCATAAATCTACAAATTAAACAGACATGCAATATACATATCTGTAACTGTACACATGGACAATACACCTCGTATTTTCAGCATTTACTTCTGCTTAAGACACGTGTTTCTGCCATCTATAGGCGTCATGAGTAAAGCTAGTGAAGCAATGTAATACAAATGATACAAATCTTTTTAAGAACAGATTTGTATCTGTATATACATTTACGCTGAAATCGCCTACAAGATAAAGCAAATTTCGTCCTATAAGGTGGCACTATTTAATAAGTGACATCTGACGGACGAAAGAGACTATGCCGAAAAAGGCGACCTTTCGCTTGACCAGCTATGCTGGTACATAAGCGAAAAAATATAGGACGAAATTTGCTATATCTTGTAGGCGATTTCAGCGTAAATGTATATACAGATACAAATATGTTCTTAAAAAGATTTATATCATTTGTATTACATTGCTTCACTAGCTTGACTGATGACGCCTATATATGGCAGAAACACATGTCTTAAGCAGAAGTAAATGCTGAAAATACGAGGTGTATTGTCCATGTGTACAGTTACAGATATGTATATTGCATGTCTGTTTCATTTGTAACAAATGCGTAATACGTGCATAACGTATTGATATACTTAAAACTTTTTGTATATGTCATAAATCTGGCTAATGAAGTAACGTTTAACGGCTCGCGCTTTGGAATAAATAGCAAATTTTGTTCTATCAGGTGGCATCAGATAAAAATGGTATATTGCCGCCATCTGGCGCCGTGTTAATGGAATACACCAATATACTTACCTTTTCTTTTTTGTGTATAAGCATAGTCTGTCGAGAGGAAATCGCTATTATCGGCGTAATCTCTTTTGTCCATCAGATGTCAGGAGTTTATTTGATGCCAGCTGATAGGACAAAATTTGATTTGTTTCGAAACGCGAGGGGTTAACTAGTTCATTAACCAGACTGATGACGTCGTAAGAAGAAGAACCGTTCTATTTTTCAACATGGTCTCCTTTGAGCTGAATACACTTCGTCCAACGTTTCTCTAATTGTTGATACTTTCCAAATAATAAGATTTATCGAGGTTTTCAAAATAGGTGTTTGTTTGAGCGATAATTTCATTGTTGGACCAATTACTAGCCAAATTAATACAAAGGTATTTTTAATAATATAAAATATTACTAAAAATCTGGTGTGAAGAACACAAATACAGGTTCACTATTAATATTTTTCGTGAACGTATCCGAACATATCCCTCCACAGAGACGCAGTTACGTATTTCGCCTTTCTACAGGCTCATCGGTACGCTCCTGCTGGAGAAAGGATATCTTCAGACACATTCACAAAAAAGAACCACATCGCCATATCACAGAAATTATCCAGACCGAGAGTAGAAGTAAATTCAGCGCTGCCTGTTGTAAGACAGCCGAAGTACCTCGGCCCCGTCCACACAACCAATGCGAACCAGCGATCAATTATTCAATTATTCTGATACTAGCCAAATTCAAATTCCTTCTGTATTGATGAAAATGCACCTTTTTCTTGGCCCAATACTGCATTTTTTGTACAAATCGCCTCTGAACCGGTCCAATAAGTAATATTCGCCGTCTTTTGCTTTACTGTTTTGCAGGTAATCGATGTGAATTATGCAGCGTGTATCCTTGGTCATCTTCGGTGCCGATTCTCTCGGTAAACTTCACTATTTCGACAGCAGCTTGGTCTACAGTGTGTTGTGGTCGATCCATGTTTCGTTTATGGCTATGAAACGGCGCAAAAACATGTCCGGATTGCGGTCGAAAAACGTCCTTAGAAGTTGTTACACCATTGCGTTTGTGATTAATTGTGAGCAAACACGGTACCCATCTTGCGGATAGTTTTGTCATATGCAAGTATTCATTCAATATCGAAACTACTGAACTTTATAATATGCTTATAGCGTCTACAATCTCGCGGATTTTCAATCATCAATCGCGCAATACCATATCTTGGATTTTTTCAATAGTTTCGCGTGTATAGCAAACGCCAATTAAGTTGGCGCGAAGAGAGGTAAGTTCGCGCAGGATTAGAAGTAGTGGGGAGATTTGTATTTGCTTTTACATCAAATGTCAGATAATTCTAACCTCTGAGCGTGTATCACTTTATAATCCCCTAGCAAAGTCATTATGTTCCGTCAAACGTCAATGACAAATGTATTCTGACAATTACTTGAGTAGTGGGGGGTGGACGTTTTTTTAAAACGGCTTCTGCGCACTCCCTCCTCGCACCAACTTAATTGGCGCTTGCGATAGTTACCTCAATTGGGCGTTCAAAACATTCGGCGTTTCTCGAGCTCCACCTCAACGAAATTCGGTAAATTGCTTCTATACCACTGATTCTGATGGTGTACAGTCTCCATAGCATTTATCAAGCTTAGTCTCAGCTTGAGCCATGACTTTCTTCCGTAAAAAATACCTGATGAGCACACCAAATTAACTTTTTTTCATTTTCCCTGAAATGCACAAAATTGTCTGCTTTATTAAATGACTGTCAATTTGAACTAAATGACGGAGTTTTCTCAAACTTTTAAAGGAGCTATTGACAGATGCTAATTGACGGGGGCCGTGTTGCCTTTCAAATTACAACGCGGGAAATTCAAAAAGTCACAGACATAATGATCCGTCCTCGTAAATAATTCTAACAATATTTAGATTTGTACGAGTATAAAGCAAAAACATTTGCAATAATATAAAAATATTATTAAATATCGGATGTAGTGAATGCAATACAAGTTAATATTTATGTGCAACTTGTTTTCCAGACATGCAGACATGTGTTTCATTATGCTATAGATTCGTCAGTGCATGATGCTGGGAAAGATAAAATTTACATAAAATAACTTCTTTTCTTCAACGTTCATTGACTAATCCCAACCTCATGAACGCCAAACCAACTATCGTTACCCTTATGACAAGTGTAAGACTTGGCAAGAGTTTCCATCGAGCGGACACAACCGCAACCAACGTAATAATATTTTCACAATACGCTGGTCAACACAGTTTGGTTTTATTATACATCAATACGTGGAGTTCATGTCTCTTGTCATGCTGATTCTGAATCTTATTTAAAATTTGCTCCGTCACGTTAGGATTTTGAGATATTTTCTTAAATAGAACTAATTAAATTAAGAATTGATAGATATCTGGCTATGTAAGTATATAAAGAGCTGCACACAGGGCTTTCAATTCAATGTAAGTCAGTTTGTGATAGTTGAAAATTTACGTACAGCTCTGAAGATGTCCCTTGCAACAGTGGACGAAACGTTGGCAATTAAGCCTAACTATATTTAACTATATTTTCACTATTTTGGTTTAACCATTGAACATCTATACAAACCATGGGCTCTCAGTATTTGCTGCGTCCGCTGTGCTGTTACTCTGAGGGCCTGGCCAAACGATAAGAAAAGTGTCAGCATCCCGAAGAATGGCGTCTTTTTATCAATGCTTCGAAATTGAGTTTCAAAGTTATCCTTCATATAGGAAACGTTTATCCATCCATTCCCGTTGACCACGCAATCCACTTAAAAGAAGCGTATGCAAATTAGTGTTTTCTTCTAGGCAGAATTAATTATAAAATGTACAAATGGCATATTAATTTATATACATTTCGATACTAATTTAACAAATTAAAACCGCTTATTTAACCCTTTTTCAATGAATTTAATAATTGTTTATGCAGTTTTTCCTATTATAGATGCTAGAATTAGGGTGCTGTTTGTCCCATAACATTATCCCCGTGAAAAGAATATCGAAAATAAATGAAGATATATCTTGTTGACAGGGAAAAGGGATACCTTCATTTATTTTCGATATTCTTTTCACGGGGATAATGTTATGGGACAAACAGCACCCTAATTCCAGCATCTATAATAGGAAAAACGGCATAAACAATTCTTTGTTTCTCATGTTTCTTGTATGTATACGAGGGCCACTGCTAAAATTCGCGGAAAACAAAACAAATTACGATAACTAAATCGCCTTACTGTTTCTCAAAATACTCCCCATTAAGATGTATTCACTTTTGCATCCTATAAAACCAATCTTCAAAACACATTTTCCATTCTGAGTATCTCCAAAACCAGTGATTTAAATTCTTCAACAGCCTTTTCAGCCGATGAAAACCTTTTTCCACGCATTTTATTTTTGATGTTTCGGAATAAGAAGAAGTCATTAGGCGCTAAATCGGGCAAATATGGGCAATGGGTCATTAATTCGATGTTCCTGTTTGTCAAAAACTCGACAGTTTGTTGTGGTGTGTGAGCGCTTGCATTGTCATGATGAACAATGATTCGTCGGTTTCTATTGTTTTCTCTGACTTCATCGATAACTTCCGGTAAACAAATTGGCGTATACCAGTCAGAATTAACTGTTCGTCTATCCTCTAATGCAACAGTTGCAACATGACCCGTTTTTCCGAAGAAACAAGCAATCGTTCCTTTCGAAACGCTTCGTGACCGCACCACTTTTGTTGGCTTAGGTTCATTTTGAAACATCCATACAGTCGATTGCTGTTTAGTTTGAGGCTCATCTGAATATATCCAGGATTCGTCCTGTTGCAATATTATATACAGAATTTGAACGACCGCAATTAAGTTTCTTTAACAACTTGATACGTGCCTGTTTTTGCTCGTTTTTTAAATTTTGAGAGATCCAGCGACTGGAAAGCTTCCAGCTATTGTATTCGGAGAATATAGTGTTTTTTAAAGTGTTTTCATGAGCGTAGATAGAAGCGGGGTTTTTATAATGTATTTTATTTATTAGTTTATATTTCGTAAGATAAATAAAGTGATGTGAGTAAGTTTCTTGTTTTCATAGTTTTAACTGTTAGTTACATCGTAATTTTTGTGATAGATCCTGTTTAATATCGCTTGATTGAATCTACTTCTCCCAATTATTTAGACGTAAGTGTGCATTGAATTTCGTTCAATTTCAATAACTTACGCGTACATTAGTTTTCATTTATTTAGACCTAGAGCATTGTTTAAGATACTTTTTCTGATATGATACGGAATAACGTCGAGAACGGCATTGTAAAACAATGGCGAGTTGGATTGACGGTCATACAGATTGTATATCCATTGTCAGTGATTCCGAAATTTATTACAAAATCCGTAAAATATCGTCAAAAATTCGTCACTTAGGATCGCAAACACATCTGAACTCTGTAAAACTTTTATGGCGGCTAATATTCCATTAAATAAACTTAGCAATCCCACTTTAAAAATATTTCTGAAAAAATATACTGATCGAAATGTTCCTGATGAATCAACTTTACGCAAATATTATGTTTCTAGGTGCTATACGAGAACAGTGAACGCATTAGAAGCCATCTTTTAAATCAATACATATGGATAAGCGCCGACGAAACGGTGGATATGTTAGGACGCTGTGTGGTAAATGTTGTAACTGGTGTACTACATCCAACTATTCCATATAACGCATATGTAATAGCAACAAAAGTTATAAATACAGTTGATGCGGAAACAGTTGCTAAAACGATTAATGAGAATATTCAAAATATACTTCATTCCGACGACAGGTACAAAGAAAAAGTACTTTTATTTGTAAGTGACAGAACTGCATATATATTAAAGGAAACATATCCTAATTTGCTGCATATTACTTGTGTAGCACAAGTTCTCCGCAGAATCTGTGAATATATCAGAGCACCTTTCCAGAAGTTGACAGACTTGTATCCGCTTTTAAAAAATTTTCAGAAAGGCACCATTGAGAGTATCTCTTTTCAGGGAAAAATTTCCATCTCTGTCACTGCCTCCCACTCCAGTAATAACTAGATGGGGAACATGGCTGGAAGCTACTAGTTATTATGCTGAGAATTTCGATAGTCTAAGACATTTCGTAACACTGCTAAAGGAGGATGCTAGAAGTATTGGTGAGTGCAAGGAGCTCACACAAATCCCAAATTTTAAAAATCAGTTGTACTTTCTTCACACTTTGGAAAATTGCCAAAACTAATCACTTATTTTGAAAATCGAAATCTCAAATTAAATGACGGATTAACCACATTAGATGTGGCTGTTAATAATTTGAAAAGTATTCCAAGTGACTTCGGATGTGGCCTTCGGCAAAAGTTTGAAGTAATTCTTAATAGAAATCCAGATTTAATTACATTGCAGCAATTATGTATGGAGACAATTCCACAAAATCTAACGGCTAAATATGAAGAAATAAAAGAATATCTCCAGTATGCACCTATAACCAGTTGCGATGTAGAAAGGACGTTTTCTATTTATAAGGATGTACTTAATTCAAAGAGAACAAAATTGAAGAAGAAAACCTTGAGAAACTATTGCTAGTCAATATTAATACTCCTTTACTCAACTTGAACGACAAAACAAACAAATAAAAATGTTCCAATTATAGAAATAAAATTAAAAACTTTAAAAATACAACTTTTCAACAAATACATATGTATTTCGTAATTTTATAGATCACCGCCCGTTCGTTTTCCAATTATATAAATAAAATTAAATATTTTAGAAATACAGCCTTTCGCCAGTACTGCACTGGGTGGTAAGCGTGTCCTTTCTCTACTAATGATATTTAACACATACGGTATAAGAATATATTAACAGGACGTAGACAACATTTTACAACATTCTCTCTCTAACAAAATTATATATGTTGTATATATAATGCAGTATAAATATAATGCATTATGAGAGATCATATTTCACATTTTAATATTTATTGCTTATAAATTACTAATAAAATATTTGTTTATATTGCTTATTTTCAGTTTTTGAATACTTTTATAATAATAATAATTTATTTGCCCAACAGGTTCGTTCCCAGTAATAGAGCAAAAACTATATAATACATACACACATATGACAAATCAGTAAATTTACAGATCGACATAAATAAACAAAAACTATACGTTAATATATTATGTAATAGTCATGAAATACTTATAGCAACACAAATTCGTGAATTCATTAAATCATTTCACTAGTACATATGTCGCTGTAGATTGTATCAGCATTCCGCGTCATAAGGTATACAAGTGATTTCATTAGTAAGTTGGTCCTCGGGGTTCTCAAGTTGAATGTATGGCTAGTATTAACTGAAGGTACATTAACCTTTATGTGATTGGGAAAAATAACACCTTCTAATGGCGACGTAGGTACCCGGGTACCCCACGTTGTATATACGTTGCAGCTATACATATACGGGAGACAGTGATGGGGAGACATAAACTGCGCTGTTATGAACAAGACTAGACATGTCTGAAAATCAGTAACCGTCCATTTTTCGAAGTGCTCGTATATCATTTGTTCGCGACAGTACATACTAAATATTTTTAGTGTTTTTGGTAATAACAAGTGCAAATTTTATTATTTTTATCGGAATGTGTGATAATACGCCTGGTTCTAGATCGGGTTCATTTACAAAACCAAGATGGAGGAGAACCAGGTATGATATAGAAGTTAATATAATTACAAATCCTGTAAGAGTAAAAGTAATAGTAATAATAAGAACGTAATGTGATATTTTATGGTTTTCAGACCGACATTAGTAGAATTACTAGCAGTAGCGGAAGAAGCATTAGAAGAAGAGCCATTTACTGCTTCGGATGAAGACGAATACATTCCGGAAATCGAATCTGAAGAATCTGATGCAGAAATAGAACCTGTAATCGAACAAGAGGAACCCTATTCAGATGAAATTAGTGATGAAGAAGAACCGCCTGCACAGCCTACTGTTTTAGTTGCTAAAGATGGAACTCATTGGACTAATACTCCATTACCACAAGCGCAGACAATTAGCCGAAATATCTTGCGCGAAAAATGTGGCGCACCAAGTTTTAGTGCATTATATACTGCTAAAGAAACTTTTAAATCTATCATGTCCAATGAAATTTGTACCATAATTTTAAGGGAAACTAACAGAAAAGGCACACAAGTAACTGGAGATTATAATGAAAAACAAGCTCAAAAGTAGAAAGATTCTAAGCGGCAACCACCACCACGAAAGGTTTTCAAGGTATTTACTGAAGAGAAATTCGATGCATTTTTAGGAATCCTAATTACAGCTGGTGTACATAAATCTAAGAAGGAACATATATCTGAAATGTGGAAACTTGAATCTTTACCTCTTATTCGTGCGGCTATGTCTCGTGATCGCTTCAAAATGTTTTCACGATTTATTCGTTTTGATAATCAGAATACACGTGCTGAACGATCTAAAAGTGACAAAGCTGCTCCAATTCGTGATATATGGATAATGCTAAATAGTAATTTAGAAAACAACTATAAGCCGTCTGAATGCATAGCGGTCGATAAGTAATTATTTCCTTATAGAGGACATACAAAATTTACCCAATACATTCCTTCAAAACCGGCAAAGTATGGGATAAAAATTTTTTGGGCTTGTGATGCGGCAAATGCTTATCCTTTACAAGGTAAAATTTATACTGGAAAACCACCAGACGGTGAACGGCAAGTGAATATTGGAGAGCATATAGTTCTAGATTTAGTTACTAAATATAAAGGTTCTGGAAGAAATATAACGACAGACAACTTTTTCACAAGTTTACAGTTGGCTCATAACCTAAATTCTTGGAACTTAACTTTAGTAGGAACCGTTCGAAAAAATAAAACTTTTCTTCCTTCCAATATGCAATCCAATAAAAGTAGAGTTATAAATTACACTAATTTTGCATTTACTAAAAGAGCAACTATATGTTCGTATGTTCCCAAAAAGAACAAATCTGTCATCCTGTCAATGCATACAACAGGCAAAGTAGAACATACTGGTACCGCAAAACCCGAAATTATTAAATATTATAATAAAACCAAAGGCGGCGTCGACACGATGGATAAAATGTTATCAGAGTATACAGTAAAGCGTAGAACAAATCGTTGGCCCCTAGTATTTTTTTACAATATGGTCGACCTTGCTGCACTGAGTGCATTCATAATTTACACGGAGCACAATCCTAGGCTTACATCAACCGACCGACGACGGAGATTTTTGAAAGATCTTGCAAACGAGTTATGCATGTCTGCTGTACTAACTCGAAGCAGTATTCCAAGAGTTTTGGGCAATCATTTTACACGTACATCACTAGAAATGGTTCTAGGACGCCAAATTACGCAACCAGTCGTTACAGCAGTCAGAGATCAATAATCTCGAGATACTTCTGGCCGTATTTTGGTAGTTGGAAAATGTTACATTTGCCGTGAGTAGGTAGCATTACCCGATATGGGGACCGCCACCTCCACAATTAATTAATTAAAAGGGTTAAGTCGCGGGATTCGCGGTTTTATTCGCGGATTCATTCGCGGATTCGCGGTTTTATTCGCCGTTTTTTTCGCGGATTCGTGGTTTTATTCGCGGATTCGCGGTTTTATTCGCGGTTTTAGCGGGTCCGCGGTTTTATTCGCGGATTTTAGCGGGTCCGCGGTTTTATTCGCGGAACGAGTTTAATTAGATGCAAATTCGCGGATCCGAATGTAAATTTCAGTTTATAGCTAATTAATATCGTACTGTAGTTAGAGATATTTTCCAGAAGATGACGCCACATATTTTAGAATTATTCGATTTTTTTTTATTTATAAAAATGCCAGCAAGAGGATTTGAACCCGGAACCTTTAGAGTGTGAAGCCGATATTCTACCACTAGAACACATCGGTGACCGAGAATTATAAATTGTAAGATGCATATGTAGCCAACATATCTTGAAGCATTTTATATTTTAAATTTATATCTCCTAAAGATTGGGAAATCTGTTTATAGATGGAGACACGTATTTATTTAGATTTATTTTAAATTTTTATATATGTAGTTTGGAATTCTGTTTTTAGATGGAGCCCACGTATTTATTTAGATTTATTTTAAATTTTTATATATGTAGTTTGGAATTCTGTTTTTAGATGGAGCCACGTATTTATTTAGATTTATTTTAAATTTTCGTATTTTAAAAAAATCAGACAAGGCTTGAACTTCGACTATGCTTGCTATAAAGCCGGCATCTTAACTGTTCGACCATCTTGGTCACATGCATTTATATTTTTAGAAGTTGCATATAAACTGCAATATATATGTTGTTTTATTTTAAATTAGGTTTTATTTTTAAAATAGAATATAATAATTTGTAAGGGGCATATATATACAGTCTGGCTTATATTCTGAATTATCTAAAATTAACGACCGTAATTTTATAGGTAATAATGCTTCATTAAAAATAGAACATATAATAAATTTCTATTTAGATTAGAATTACTATCATATGTAGATATATCGATCGGGTCTTATTATTAGTTAAATTTACGTTTAATTTGGCATATAATTAGTATCAATTACCCCCGTTGAAGACTCAATATATTTGACTACCGTAACTTTGCCCGTAATAATGATTCAGTAATAATTTTGTGTACAAGAGATTGAGACCAGTATGGAAGAGATAAAGATATATAAATAATATTTCTACTTTAAAATATAAAGAGCCGTTTTAGTTTTATCTCGATCCGCGGCTTTTGTATTGAGTAATATAATCTAGTATAATGTGTCTGAAATTAGATCCGATGGAAAAATATAGACAATTTAATATTTTTTTTTTTAATATAATATACAAAGCATCTAGGCATTATAATTTACCATAATTCGCGGGAGTAGTCCTCGATAATATTTACGAAATTTACGAGTAATTAACTAACTTCGCTGGGACAAATCGCGGTATTATTCACTAGATTCGCGGCTAATTTACATAAAATTACTATGAATTCGTTTAATATAAAATATTTTCTATCGATAAAATTACATTAAACTTAGACAGATATCGATCATAGCTTTGTATATGTATCGGTGATAAATATATCTAAACAGATCGGTAAAACAGGTAACTACATCTCTCAACAGATATCGATCGTAGCTTTGTATATGTATCGGTGATAAATATATCTAAACAGGTCACTACATCTCTCAGCAGATATCGACCGTAATTTTGTGTGTAATATTAGAATTAGAGGTAAATATATCGAAACAGATCATTGAGTAGATATGTGGATTGTTCGATAAACTGCTTTTCATGAAAGATAGTATCTTCCCTCATTTTAAGAGAGGCGGTGATGAATTGATTATAATTATTCATATTGTCAACGGAAACAGAACAAAAAATATTACAAATGGACTAGTAAATATAAAATGTAAGTATCATATTCCATTGCGATAACGCAGCTTAACAACACTAATAAGAACTTAAAACTGAATCGTTCTGGGGTATATGCTTACCTAATATAATATGAGATCCGTTTCCAAAAATATATAAAAATAATAATATATAGAGCATCTAAGTATTAAAATGCAAGTACATAGATCAAAACAGGTCTATACATGTCTTAACAGATATAGACTCGTAGTTTTGTAGGCAGGAGATCAGTATGGAAGGGACAAAGATATATAAATAATATTTCTACTGTAAAATATATACATAGTGGTTTTGGTGTTTATCCCGATCTGTGGCTTTCGTATCGCGTAATATAATCAAGTATAATGGATCTGAAATTAGATCCGATGGAAAAATATAACCAATTTATACAAGTAATCGGAGAAGATTTACCCAACGTTATTCTCATCGCAGTTGACATTGACGGATTGTGGATTTATAGCGGCATTCGGTTATCAGAATAGACGATATTTTAACATCGATGATTTAATGAACGTGATAGAATATTGCAATCCTAATATAGATTGTGAGAAACAGACAGCGATTTACGAGGAATATTATTTAATACTTGAACCAGAAGCTGATTACCTCGAGAATATATATGTTTTCGACATAGAGACTTCACGAGTGTTAAGTTTACGTGGACAATATCCGAAGACACATATAATCCAGTATCCTATACATAAGTACCCTGAATTCGATTATAATAAAGATATTATATGTGATGGAGGAGGCTACGTTGTATACGGATATGATAAATAGTTCGCCACCTCAGTCGTATCTTCGAGTTCGTCTTGAACGTATGCTGATAAATATTATGCATCGATACATATAAAGCGTGAAATGGCAAAACAAGAAGAAAAAGTGTTTCAAGTTATACAAAATTTAGAAAATAATTTCGGTATGCTAGATGATATATCTAAAACGGCAATCCAACACATACCGCTTCATATTCTTCAAACAAAGGTGAAGACAGGATCCCTAAGACGAAACTGGCACAAGATTCCTATAGAGAAAAGAGCTGATCTAGAAGATTATTTACCTTGTGATAGACATTACAATCAAGTGGACCAGGGCGATCATATAGATGGATTTCCGCCAGCAAAAATTAAGTGTTGGTTCTGTTTAATATCACATTAAGATGTATATAAATATGTAAATTTAAAATAAAAAAAGATGTAAAGTCATTTATGTTTTATTTATAAAGTATAATATATAGGTAATGAATTGGATATTGTAAAACGCATATGTAGTCTATTACAAAATGTGGAAACTCAACTTTAAATAACTTAGAGATATTATTCATTAAATTCGCGTTTAATTTAATTTAATTAGTATGAATTAATCCCGTTTAATACTCGATATATTTTACATTTTTCAGCAGATATCGACCATAATTTTGTGTGTAATATTAGAATTAGAGGTAAATATATCGAAACAGATCATTGAGTAGATATGTGGATTGTTCGATAAACTGCTTTTCATGAAAGACAGTATCTTCCCTCATTTTAAGAGAGGCGGTGATGAATTGATTGTAATTATTCATATTGTCAACGGAAACAGAACAAAAAATATTGCAAATGGACTAGTAAATATAAAATGTAAGTATCATATTCCATTGCGATAACGCAGCTTAACAACACTAATAAGAACTTAAAACTGAATCGTTCTGGGGTATATGCTTACCTAATATAATATGAGATCCGCTTCCAAAAATAGATAAAAATAATAATATATAAGGAAAAAAAAAAAAAAAACTAACAGATATATTCAAAGTAGATTTCAGAATTAAAAGCGGGCCACAAACAATATATAAAAAAATGTTAACGAATTTGAAGTGAATATTGAAATAAATTTTTATAGATAAAAGTAAGACAACATACCAAAAATGATAGCATAATTTTAAAAATAATATGAGATGTATATATACTCACGTTTAGAATAACAACATAGGTAGCACTGTACATATAAAACTTAAATCAATTATCCTGTTATTATAAGAACTACGTATATCTTCCCAATGAGATATTAATTTTTACATGTACACGCTTATCAACATTTTCCATCGTTTTACTGAAAACTGAGTTATTCATTGATAACATAATTCTAGAAAAATATGATACGTATATGTACTCTCATTTAGAATAACAGCACAGATAGCACTGCACATATAAAACTTAAATTGAGATCATGTTCAGAAATACATAGAAAATATATTTATTGTATTTACAATATAACAGGGAAACAATTCTTCATAAATAAAAAACAGGACAATTGATATATATATATATATATATATATATATATATATATATATTTTATTTGCTTAACTTCGTAATGTGTGTACATATTTTGTAAGTATCTTAACATTGTTTTGCGAGCATGCAGAATCAGAATTACTATGATAAAAGCAGGCGTTAGATTGTATATACAAATTAGGGACATTTGTAGCATATTCTAAATTTATAATTTCTATGTCAACATATTTCTTTAGGAATTCAGCTTTCTGATGCCCTTTAAGATATATTCGGCTGTAATTCCTACATACATTATCTAAAATTGATGATACATATTTTAATTCTATAAATCCGGAAGCATAAGGGATATGAAAAAAGTTATGCGTCAACCACCTTGCCTCCTTCTGGTTCTTTGAAGATAATTTATGAAATGGCTTCGTAGATTTAAATAGCAGATGTATCGAACGATCTCCATCGGTAATCGACATCTCCTTGGGGGTGAAGTCGGGTGTATTAAAACCCTGGATATCGATAATTAGAGCTGGGATAAAACGTTGTTTATATATTCGATCTCGATGAACGTGTGATAAGACATGTCTGATGATATTGTCCACTTTCCTAATTCTATTTTCAAACCGGCATCTGTTGGCAGCTACAGACACCCAGTCAGATTTTCTGTCTTCGCTATCAAGCCATAAATATTGTATCGGAAGACTATCGAAGGTAACTTTCATGCTATCGTTTTAGCTATATGATTTATTGGTAATAATTATAATATTTTTTCCACTATTCCAGTAGACGGAGCAATTCTCGGAAAATAATATAATTCGCGGTTAATTTGCATGTAATTACTACGAATTATCCCCGTTTAATATATAATTTTTTCGATTGATAAAATCACAAGCTGCCTCGAAAGCGATCGAGCGAATACTAGAGTTATATTAGAATTACTATCATACGAGATAGTGGGAGGGTAAATATATCGAAACAGGTCTGGTCATGTTTCAACAGACTCGCAGTTTTACATGTAACATGACCTAATCATTGTTCCACATAGAAATATTATTTTAACCAATTTCTACAAGGCGTCACGAGTGTTAAGTTTACGAGGGCAATATCCGGAGACACACATAATCCAGTATCCTATACACAGGTACCCTGAATTCGAGTATAATAAAGACATTATATGTGATGTAGGGGGCTGTGTTGTATACGGATATGAGAAATAGTTTCCCACCTCAGTCATATTTTCGCGTTCGTCTTGAATGGATGATAATAAATAGTGTACATCGATATATAAATATATAAATTGTAAAATGGTAATTCAAGAAGATAAAGTGTATCAAGTTATACAAAAGTTAGAAGATAAGTTCGGTATGTTAGATGATATATCTAAAACAGCAATCCAACACATACCGCTTCATATTCTCCAAACAAAGGTGAAGACAGGATCCTTAAGACGAAACTGGCACAAGATTCCTATAGAGAAAAGAGCTGATCTAGAGGATTATTTACCCTGTGATAGACATTACAATCAACTGGACCAGGGCGATCATATAGATGGATTTCCGCCAGCAAAAATTAAGTGTAGGTTCTGTTTATTAGCATATTAATATATATATATATATATATATATATATATATATATATATATATATATATATATAACTATGTAAATTAGAAATAAAAAAATATATCAATTCATCTATGTTTTATTTATAAGGTATAATATATAAGTAATGTTAATAAAATCGTAATATATTTTTATTGACTACCCATGAATTGTGCGAGTTGTTCAACCTACACCACTTTACGTAAGGGGTGTCTTTTGATAAGATGTGAACGTTTGAATATCTTTCCCCCAATTCATTATTAAAACTAGCAATAAGAAAATAACTAATATGAGGTAAAAAAATCTAATACTCTTATAAAAAAAATATTGGCAATAAGTAAGATACTGGAAACTTAATTTCAAAATCTCGTAAAACATCTTTTGGAAAATATGTATATTCAAGTACGATTAAAAATAATATGAGACCCGTTTCCAAAAAATACTGATATATAAGATATATATATTAGAGATAGACAGCTAAATATAATAGATTACAAAGCAGAGTTAACGCAGGCGCTTTAAACATTATATTATATCGTAGGTATATATCTGATAAAAAGAGGGTCAAGATATAGGAAAAAGAGATACCTGCAACTGCATATTCATTGCTATCGAGACTGTATTTAGAAATAGATATAAATGTATCTATTATCTACAATATAATAAAGAAAAAATACTTAGTAAATAAAACAGAATAAATTTCTATATCAATATATGTCTATAGGAAATTGAGCTTTCCGATACTCTTTAACGCATATCCGACTATAATTTCTATATACATTATATCAGATGTATCTGTTTCAATAGCCGTTCAGACATGTTTCATATCTGGTAGCAGATGTCGGGTTTAAACAAGTCTGAATAGTTATAAAACATATATTAAGCAGATATGTAAAATGTCTGGAAGGATATCGAAACAGAGGGGAACTTTTCATCATAAGCTCCTACATCAAGTATAAAGACTTTACTATAATTGAAAATAATTCGACAGTCTTTCTCAAACTTGATGCCATTTATATATATATATTATATCACATTTACGACATCAAGTATAAAGACTTTATTGTAATCGAAAATAGTTCTAAAGTCTTTCTCAGACTCCCAGTCTCCTACATCAAGTATAAAGACTTTATTGAACGGATATTTATACAGATAAGATGTTTTCAGACTTAATCATTATCCGGTTAGATATGCTTCATATCTGATACCATATGTAGAACCTGAACAGGTCTAAATAACGATAAAACAGATATTAGACAACTCTTAAACAGGTCTGAACGGATATTGAAACAGGTAAGCTGTTTTCAGACTTGATCATTATCCGTTCAGATATTAGACGTCGCTAACCTGAATAGTTATAAAACATATATTAAGCAGATATGTAAAATGTCTGTAAGGATATCGAAACAGAGGGGAACTATTCATCATAACCGTATACAACATAAGCTCCTACATCAAGTATAAAGACTTTACTATAATCGAAAATAATTCGATAGTCTTTCTCAAACTTGAAGCCTGAACGGATATATATATTATATCGTAGGTATATATCTGATACAAAGAAGACCAAGATATAGGAAAAAGAGATACCTACAACTGCATATTCATTGATATCGAGACCGTATTTAGAAATGTATCTATTATCTATAATATAATAAAGAAAAAATATTTAGTAAATAAAACAGAATAAATTTCTATATCAATATATGTCTGTAGGAAATTGAGCTTTCCGATGCTGTATAAAGACTTTATTGTAATCGAAAATAATTCGATAGTCTTTCTCAAACTTGAAGCCTGAACGGATATTGATACAGATAAGCTGTTTTCAGGCTTGATCATTATTCATTATCCGTTCAGATATTAGATGGCTCTGAAACAGGTCTGAACGGCTATTGAAACAGGTAAGCTGTTTTCATAGCCGTTCAGATATTAGACGGCTCTGAAACAGGTCTGAACGGTTATTGAAACAGGTAAGCTGTTTTCAGGCTTGATCATTATCCGTTCAGATATTAGATGGCTCTGAAACAGGTCTGAACGGCTATTGAAACAGGTAAGCTGTTTTCAGGCTTGACCATTATCCGTTCAGATATTAGATGGCTCTGAAACAGGTCTGAACGGTTATTGAAGCAGATATTAAACATCTATGTATAATGTCTGGTAGGATATCGAAACAGAGGAGAACTATTCATCATAGGATCCTACATCAAATATAAAGACTTTACTGTAATTGAAAATAATTCGACAGTCTTTCTCATACTGGGTACCATTTATATATTTTATATCGCATTTACGATTCGATGGAACATTATTAATTTTAGCAATAGCTACACGGATATTGAAACAGGGGAAAACTCGGCAGTCTTTCTCAAACCGACTGCGATTCGGGAATAGATACGAGAACCCGTAGGGCTCTCGTGTCTATTCCCTAGCAGATAGTTTGAGAAAGACTATCGAGTTTTCCTCCTGTTTCAATATCCGTGCAGCTATTGCTAAAATTAATAATGTTCCATCGAATCGTAAATGCGATATAAAATATATAAATGGTACCCAGTATGAGAAAGACTGTCGAATTATTTTCAATTACAGTAAAGTCTTTATATTTGATGTAGGATCCTATGATGAATAGTTCTCCTCTGTTTCGATATCCTACCAGACATTATACATAGATGTTTAATATCTGCTTCAATAACCGTTCAGACCTGTTTCAGAGCCATCTAATATCTGAACGGATAATGGTCAAGCCTGAAAACAGCTTACCTGTTTCAATAGCCGTTCAGACCTGTTTCAGAGCCATCTAATATCTGAACGGATAATGATCAAGCCTGAAAACAGCTTACCTGTTTCAATAACCGTTCAGACCTGTTTCAGAGCCGTCTAATATCTGAACGGCTATGAAAACAGCTTACCTGTTTCAATAGCCGTTCAGACCTGTTTCAGAGCCATCTAATATCTGAACGGATAATGAATAATGATCAAGCCTGAAAACAGCTTATCTGTATCAATATCCGTTCAGGCTTCAAGTTTGAGAAAGACTATCGAATTATTTTCGATTACAATAAAGTCTTTATACAGCATCGGAAAGCTCAATTTCCTACAGACATATATTGATATAGAAATTTATTCTGTTTTATTTACTAAATATTTTTTCTTTATTATATTATAGATAATAGATACATTTCTAAATACGGTCTCGATATCAATTAATATGCAGTTGTAGGTATCTCTTTTTCCTATATCTTGGTCTTCTTTGTATCAGATATATACCTACGATATAATATATATATATCCGTTCAGGCTTCAAGTTTGAGAAAGACTATCGAATTATTTTCGATTATAGTAAAGTCTTTATACTTGATGTAGGAGCTTATGTTGTATACGGTTATGATGAATAGTTCCCCTCTGTTTCGATATCCTTACAGACATTTTACATATCTGCTTAATATATGTTTTATAACTATTCAGGTTAGCGACGTCTAATATCTGAACGGATAATGATCAAGTCTGAAAACAGCTTACCTGTTTCAATATCCGTTCAGACCTGTTTAAGAGTTGTCTAATATCTGTTTTATCGTTATTTAGACCTGTTCAGGTTCTACATATGGTATCAGATATGAAGCATATCTAACCGGATAATGATTAAGTCTGAAAACATCTTATCTGTATAAATATCCGTTCAATAAAGTCTTTATACTTGATGTAGGAGACTGGGAGTCTGAGAAAGACTTTAGAACTATTTTCGATTACAATAAAGTCTTTATACTTGATGTCGTAAATGTGATATAATATATATATATATAAATGGCATCAAGTTTGAGAAAGACTGTCGAATTATTTTCAATTATAGTAAAGTCTTTATACTTGATGTAGGAGCTTATGATGAAAAGTTCCCCTCTGTTTCGATATCCTTCCAGACATTTTACATATCTGCTTAATATATGTTTTATAACTATTCAGACTTGTTTAAACCCGACATCTGCTACCAGATATGAAACATGTCTGAACGGCTATTGAAACAGATACATCTGATATAATGTATATAGAAATTATAGTCGGATATGCGTTAAAGAGTATCGGAAAGCTCAATTTCCTATAGACATATATTGATATAGAAATTTATTCTGTTTTATTTACTAAGTATTTTTTCTTTATTATATTGTAGATAATAGATACATTTATATCTATTTCTAAATACAGTCTCGATAGCAATGAATATGCAGTTGCAGGTATCTCTTTTTCCTATATCTTGACCCTCTTTTTATCAGATATATACCTACGATATAATATAATGTTTAAAGCGCCTGCGTTAACTCTGCTTTGTAATCTATTATATTTAGCTGTCTATCTCTAATATATATATCTTATATATCAGTATTTTTTGGAAACGGGTCTCATATTATTTTTAATCGTACTTGAATATACATATTTTCCAAAAGATGTTTTACGAGATTTTGAAATTAAGTTTCCAGTATCTTACTTATTGCCAATATTTTTTTTATAAGAGTATTAGATTTTTTTACCTCATATTAGTTATTTTCTTATTGCTAGTTTTAATAATGAATTGGGGGAAAGATATTCAAACGTTCACATCTTATCAAAAGACACCCCTTACGTAAAGTGGTGTAGGTTGAACAACTCGCACAATTCATGGGTAGTCAATAAAAATATATTACGATTTTATTAACATTACTTATATATTATACCTTATAAATAAAACATAGATGAATTGATATATTTTTTTATTTCTAATTTACATAGTTATATATATATATATATATATATATATATATATATATATATATATATATTAATATGCTAATAAACAGAACCTACACTTAATTTTTGCTGGCGGAAATCCATCTATATGATCGCCCTGGTCCAGTTGATTGTAATGTCTATCACAGGGTAAATAATCCTCTAGATCAGCTCTTTTCTCTATAGGAATCTTGTGCCAGTTTCGTCTTAAGGATCCTGTCTTCACCTTTGTTTGGAGAATATGAAGCGGTATGTGTTGGATTGCTGTTTTAGATATATCATCTAACATACCGAACTTATCTTCTAACTTTTGTATAACTTGATACACTTTATCTTCTTGAATTACCATTTTACAATTTATATATTTATATATCGATGTACACTATTTATTATCATCCATTCAAGACGAACGCGAAAATATGACTGAGGTGGGAAACTATTTCTCATATCCGTATACAACACAGCCCCCTACATCACATATAATGTCTTTATTATACTCGAATTCAGGGTACCTGTGTATAGGATACTGGATTATGTGTGTCTCCGGATATTGCCCTCGTAAACTTAACACTCGTGACGCCTTGTAGAAATTGGTTAAAATAATATTTCTATGTGGAACAATGATTAGGTCATGTTACATGTAAAACTGCGAGTCTGTTGAAACATGACCAGACCTGTTTCGATATATTTACCCTCCCACTATCTCGTATGATAGTAATTCTAATATAACTCTAGTATTCGCTCGATCGCTTTCGAGGCAGCTTGTGATTTTATCAATCGAAAAAATTATATATTAAACGGGGATAATTCGTAGTAATTACATGCAAATTAACCGCGAATTATATTATTTTCCGAGAATTGCTCCGTCTACTGGAATAGTGGAAAAAATATTATAATTATTACCAATAAATCATATAGCTAAAACGATAGCATGAAAGTTACCTTCGATAGTCTTCCGATACAATATTTATGGCTTGATAGCGAAGACAGAAAATCTGACTGGGTGTCTGTAGCTGCCAACAGATGCCGGTTTGAAAATAGAATTAGGAAAGTGGACAATATCATCAGACATGTCTTATCACACGTTCATCGAGATCGAATATATAAACAACGTTTTATCCCAGCTCTAATTATCGATATCCAGGGTTTTAATACACCCGACTTCACCCCCAAGGAGATGTCGATTACCGATGGAGATCGTTCGATACATCTGCTATTTAAATCTACGAAGCCATTTCATAAATTATCTTCAAAGAACCAGAAGGAGGCAAGGTGGTTGACGCATAACTTTTTTCATATCCCTTATGCTTCCGGATTTATAGAATTAAAATATGTATCATCAATTTTAGATAATGTATGTAGGAATTACAGCCGAATATATCTTAAAGGGCATCAGAAAGCTGAATTCCTAAAGAAATATGTTGACATAGAAATTATAAATTTAGAATATGCTACAAATGTCCCTAATTTGTATATACAATCTAACGCCTGCTTTTATCATAGTAATTCTGATTCTGCATGCTCGCAAAACAATGTTAAGATACTTACAAAATATGTACACACATTACGAAGTTAAGCAAATAAAATATATATATATATATATATATATATATATATATCAATTGTCCTGTTTTTTATTTATGAAGAATTGTTTCCCTGTTATATTGTAAATACAATAAATATATTTTCTATGTATTTCTGAACATGATCTCAATTTAAGTTTTATATGTGCAGTGCTATCTGTGCTGTTATTCTAAATGAGAGTACATATACGTATCATATTTTTCTAGAATTATGTTATCAATGAATAACTCAGTTTTCAGTAAAACGATGGAAAATGTTGATAAGCGTGTACATGTAAAAATTAATATCTCATTGGGAAGATATACGTAGTTCTTATAATAACAGGATAATTGATTTAAGTTTTATATGTACAGTGCTACCTATGTTGTTATTCTAAACGTGAGTATATATACATCTCATATTATTTTTAAAATTATGCTATCATTTTTGGTATGTTGTCTTACTTTTATCTATAAAAATTTATTTCAATATTCACTTCAAATTCGTTAACATTTTTTTATATATTGTTTGTGGCCCGCTTTTAATTCTGAAATCTACTTTGAATATATCTGTTAGTTTTTTTTTTTTTTTTCCTTATATATTATTATTTTTATCTATTTTTGGAAGCGGATCTCATATTATATTAGGTAAGCATATACCCCAGAACGATTCAGTTTTAAGTTCTTATTAGTGTTGTTAAGCTGCGTTATCGCAATGGAATATGATACTTACATTTTATATTTACTAGTCCATTTGCAATATTTTTTGTTCTGTTTCCGTTGACAATATGAATAATTACAATCAATTCATCACCGCCTCTCTTAAAATGAGGGAAGATACTGTCTTTCATGAAAAGCAGTTTATCGAACAATCCACATATCTACTCAATGATCTGTTTCGATATATTTACCTCTAATTCTAATATTACACACAAAATTATGGTCGATATCTGCTGAAAAATGTAAAATATATCGAGTATTAAACGGGGATAATTCATACTAATTAAATTAAATTAAACGCGAATTTAATGAATAATATCTCTAAGTTATTTAAAGTTGAGTTTCCACATTTTGTAATAGACTACATATGCGTTTTACAATATCCAATTCATTACCTATATATTATACTTTATAAATAAAACATAAATGACTTTACATCTTTTTTTATTTTAAATTTACATATTTATATACATCTTAATGTGATATTAAACAGAACCAACACTTAATTTTTGCTGGCGGAAATCCATCTATATGATCGCCCTGGTCCACTTGATTGTAATGTCTATCACAAGGTAAATAATCTTCTAGATCAGCTCTTTTCTCTATAGGAATCTTGTGCCAGTTTCGTCTTAGGGATCCTGTCTTCACCTTTGTTTGAAGAATATGAAGCGGTATGTGTTGGATTGCCGTTTTAGATATATCATCTAGCATACCGAAATTATTTTCTAAATTTTGTATAACTTGAAACACTTTTTCTTCTTGTTTTGCCATTTCACGCTTTATATGTATCGATGCATAATATTTATCAGCATACGTTCAAGACGAACTCGAAGATACGACTGAGGTGGCGAACTATTTATCATATCCGTATACAACGTAGCCTCCTCCATCACATATAATATCTTTATTATAATCGAATTCAGGGTACTTATGTATAGGATACTGGATTATATGTGTCTTCGGATATTGTCCACGTAAACTTAACACTCGTGAAGTCTCTATGTCGAAAACATATATATTCTCGAGGTAATCAGCTTCTGGTTCAAGTATTAAATAATATTCCTCGTAAATCGCTGTCTGTTTCTCACAATCTATATTAGGATTGCAATATTCTATCACGTTCATTAAATCATCGATGTTAAAATATCGTCTATTCTGATAACCGAATGCCGCTATAAATCCACAATCCGTCAATGTCAACTGCGATGAGAATAACCACCTGCGAATTTCGTTGGGTAAATCTTCTCCGATTACTTGTATAAATTGGTTATATTTTTCCATCGGATCTAATTTCAGATCCATTATACTTGATTATATTACGCGATACGAAAGCCACAGATCGGGATAAACACCAAAACCACTATGTATATATTTTACAGTAGAAATATTATTTATATATCTTTGTCCCTTCCATACTGATCTCCTGCCTACAAAACTACGAGTCTATATCTGTTAAGACATGTATAGACCTGTTTTGATCTATGTACTTGCATTTTAATACTTAGATGCTCTATATATTATTATTTTTATATATTTTTGGAAACGGATCTCATATTATATTAGGTAAGCATATACCCCAGAACGATTCAGTTTTAAGTTCTTATTAGTGTTGTTAAGCTGCGTTATCGCAATGGAATATGATACTTACATTTTATATTTACTAGTCCATTTGTAATATTTTTTGTTCTGTTTCCGTTGACAATATGAATAATTATAATCAATTCATCACCGCCTCTCTTAAAATGAGGGAAGATACTATCTTTCATGAAAAGCAGTTTATCGAACAATCCACATATCTACTCAATGATCTGTTTCGATATATTTACCTCTAATTCTAATATTACACACAAAATTACGGTCGATATCTGCTGAGAGATGTAGTGACCTGTTTAGATATATTTATCACCGATACATATACAAAGCTACGATCGATATCTGTTGAGAGATGTAGTTACCTGTTTTACCGATCTGTTTAGATATATTTATCACCGATACATATACAAAGCTATGATCGATATCTGTCTAAGTTTAATGTAATTTTATCGATAGAAAATATTTTATATTAAACGAATTCATAGTAATTTTATGTAAATTAGCCGCGAATCTAGTGAATAATACCGCGATTTGTCCCAGCGAAGTTAGTTAATTACTCGTAAATTTCGTAAATATTATCGAGGACTACTCCCGCGAATTATGGTAAATTATAATGCCTAGATGCTTTGTATATTATATTAAAAAAAAAAATATTAAATTGTCTATATTTTTCCATCGGATCTAATTTCAGACACATTATACTAGATTATATTACTCAATACAAAAGCCGCGGATCGAGATAAAACTAAAACGGCTCTTTATATTTTAAAGTAGAAATATTATTTATATATCTTTATCTCTTCCATACTGGTCTCAATCTCTTGTACACAAAATTATTACTGAATCATTATTACGGGCAAAATTACGGTAGTCAAATATATTGAGTCTTCAACGGGGGTAATTGATACTAATTATATGCCAAATTAAACGTAAATTTAACTAATAATAAGACCCGATCGATATATCTACATATGATAGTAATTCTAATCTAAATAGAAATTTATTATATGTTCTATTTTTAATGAAGCATTATTACCTATAAAATTACGGTCGTTAATTTTAGATAATTCAGAATATAAGCCAGACTGTATATATATGCCCCTTACAAATTATTATATTCTATTTTAAAAATAAAACCTAATTTAAAATAAAACAACATATATATTGCAGTTTATATGCAACTTCTAAAAATATAAATGCATGTGACCAAGATGGTCGAACAGTTAAGATGCCGGCTTTATAGCAAGCATAGTCGAAGTTCAAGCCTTGTCTGATTTTTTTAAAATACGAAAATTTAAAATAAATCTAAATAAATACGTGGCTCCATCTAAAAACAGAATTCCAAACTACATATATAAAAATTTAAAATAAATCTAAATAAATACGTGGGCTCCATCTAAAAACAGAATTCCAAACTACATATATAAAAATTTAAAATAAATCTAAATAAATACGTGTCTCCATCTATAAACAGATTTCCCAATCTTTAGGAGATATAAATTTAAAATATAAAATGCTTCAAGATATGTTGGCTACATATGCATCTTACAATTTATAATTCTCGGTCACCGATGTGTTCTAGTGGTAGAATATCGGCTTCACACTCTAAAGGTTCCGGGTTCAAATCCTCTTGCTGGCATTTTTATAAATAAAAAAAAATCGAATAATTCTAAAATATGTGGCGTCATCTTCTGGAAAATATCTCTAACTACAGTACGATATTAATTAGCTATAAACTGAAATTTACATTCGGATCCGCGAATTTGCATCTAATTAAACTCGTTCCGCGAATAAAACCGCGGACCCGCTAAAATCCGCGAATAAAACCGCGAATCCGCGAATAAAACCACGAATCCGCGAATAAAACCACGAATCCGCGAATAAAACCACGAATCCGCGAATAAAACCACGAATCCGCGAATAAAACCGCGAATCCGCGAATAAAACCGCGAATCCCGCGACTTAACCCTTTTAATTAATTAATTGTGGAGGTGGCGGTCCCCATATCGGGTAATGCTACCTACTGCCGTGAATTGAATCACAGACAAAGAAAGACGCGAAAAGCATGTAATTCTTGTTCAAAACCAGTTTGAGCATTCTGTTACTAAGGCCGTATGCGATACCTGTAACCAACAGGCAGTTTAATCCTATTATTATTTATTTTCGTTCTTTTTATACATCTTTTTTATAACATATATAAATAAAAAAATGTAAAAATGCTACTTTTGTTCTTTCACATCCATCCATATGTAATTATAAATGGAGGTACCCGGGTACCCATACCAGTCTTAGAGGTTGTAATAATTTCGAATGCCATTTTTTCGTTAAAAATTAAATCTAAATAACGAAGTATATGTAATAAAATGTAATATAAAACAAGTTTAGAGATGTCACAGAATTTCCAAGCTCAGCAAGTTTAAACACAAAAAATATTAATATTTAAATCTGAAAAAGGCACCCGGGTACCCTTCCAGTTACATAAAGGTTAAACGGAACAGCAGATAATATACCAGTGCACTCAACACTATAACTGGATTTATAAACTTGACGTCGGCGTTCGTTGACGTTCCGTTCAGTTCCGTAGCCGTTCGCACTAAAAGGTGGATTTATAAACTTGACGTTCAGTTGACGTTGACGTCGCGCGCGCATGTTTTTTGTAGCTAAGCGCAGACGTTTCTCAGCTGTTTACGAACGTACGAACGCATTCACGCTACAGAACGAAATCGGTGAATTGGAATTCTATTGAAATATTCAAAAATATTTATTAAAATGGACGAAAATCAATATTTGGCTGTCAGTTTGGCAATTTTTGTCCAATAAAACAAGAAATCTGCGCAAACTCGATCAGCACAATTTCATTGGTTGGTTACCTACGAACGTCAACGAACTGCAACGGCAAAAGATAAAAGTTGGTTATGTCTGAACGGAATACGAACGGCAACGAACGTCAACGTGAAGTTTATAAATCCAGCTTATTGCTGAGAAGTCCAAACAGCTAACGAGCACTTTGTTCTATCCTCTGAACAGTGAGTGTCCGGAATCACAAAAATGTGTCCTACGATGAACTAATGCTACGTTTTGCATTAGTTCATCGTAGGAAACATTTTTGTACAGGTACACACTTTGAAAATCAAGAATTTCAAAAAGCATCGCTGTACACGCTCAATAGGAAGCTGTTGCTATATATAATGAGGGAACCAAGCGACACACGCATATTCCAATTTAGGAAGAACAAGAACAAAATTTAAAGACTCCAGAAGCGCAACATCATTGATATATTTACAAGTTCTGATAATAAATCCTAATATTCTTGAGACAGACGAACAAATGGTTTGAATATAACTATTAAACGATAAAGATGAATCAAACGATACACCAAGATCCTTAATTTCATTAATAATCATTAATTGAATAGGAGGACAAGTATGGACGGTTTTTTCTAGTAAAAGTCAGAGAATAACATCTTTTAACATTCAAAACAAGCTTATTCCTTTCGGAGCAGTTGGCCAGTAAACCCAGATTATCTTGAAGTATGTCTATATTGTGTTGATTATGGAAACAAATCATTGATGTATATATTAAAAAGCAAAGGACGCAAACTTGATCCTTGTGGAACTCCAAATGATGCAACAAATTCCAATGACTTAAAACTATTATAGAAAACATATTGGACAAGTACAAATTGATTAACATACAAAAAGCAACATTCAGATCAAAACAATCTAGTTTCTGTATAAGAAGCTTATGATTAACTGCATCGAAAGCTTTGGAGAAATCTATATAAATAGCGTCAACCTGTCCCTGACAATCCAACTTCTCGTACACATATTGGGTAAAACTTACAAGATTAGTAGTAGTCGAGCGTCTTGTCGTAAAACCATGTTGAAAAGGTGATATATGGGAACGAACAAAAGGATAATAATAATAAAATAATGTTTATTCGTCTAACAGCGGTTGCTACTAATAAGACAATATCAAAATTTCCATTTTTGACAGAACTATTACTTTGTTAAATCATTGATGTATATATTAAAAAGCAAAGGACGCAAACTTGATCCTTGTGGAACTCCAAATGATTCAACAAATTCCAATGACTTAAAACTATTATAGAAAACATATTGGACAGGTACAAATTGATTAACATACAAAAAGCAACATTCAGACCAAAACAATCTAGTTTCTGTATAAGAAGCTTATGATTAACTGCATCGAAAGCTTTGGAGAAATCTGTATAAATAACGTCAACATGTCCCTGACAATCCAACTTCTCGTACACGTATTGGGTAAAACTTACAAGATTAGTTGTAGTCGAGCGTCTTGTCGTAAAACCATGTTGAAAAGGTGATATATGGGAACGAACAAAAGGATAATAATAATAATAAAATAATGTTTATTCGTCTAACAGCGGTTGCTACTAATAGGACAATATCAAAATTTCCATTTTTTGACAGAACTATTACTTTGTTAAATTATGTTGAGACAAAACTGTTCGGTTTCAAATCGAACTGCCAACTGAATTAAAGGTTAATAATTTCAAATTTTACGAATATGATAATTGTGGAATGCTGGCAATTCAAGGAGTACTTGATTCCGCGAATTTTAGCAGTATCCCTCGTATCTAATAGGGTAATAGTTACTTGCGGTGTTGAAAGACAACATATCTGTCAAATGAGCCTAGATTTGTGTACATTTATTGCGTTTATTTTGATTGTTTAAAAACAGTTCCTTTTAGAACTACATTTTGTTTATTATCTCGTTGCGTCATTTGGATATAATGCCGAAAGGTTTCGTAAATAGTCGAAGCAATTAATTGCTTCATTATTGAGCTTTTCATAGTATACAGTAGGGACGCGAGAGCTAGCGTTGCACGTCATCAATGAAGTATACATGATGTCATATCTATATTAGCCCATTCGAAAATATTTTAAATGCAATATGTATTAAAAAGTCGTTAGTTTATTTGTTTTACATATAGTAGCACTACTTGGTTATAATTTATTTCATTTTTGATAAAACAACACATGTTTCGATTTGATTATGATTTTACAGTTTGTGAATATTTTTAACGAGGTGAATACAAGTATGTGACGTAGCTGATGTCAATTCTTCAGTCATTGTCAATCTTGTTATTGTGTGTCACCTAACCTGTATTTTTTCTTCCCTGTTGTATTTCGTGTTTTTTTGCCTCCGTTTATTTGTCTGATATTTAAAAACAGTTTTTTTTAAATTATAGGTGCGTATTATTATTATCGCAATGCCTAAATCCTTTTGTAAGCAATCGAAGCAATTAATTGCTTCACTAATAACCTTTTTTGAGAGGGAACGCGATGAAGGAGGTCCTTTCATTCCATTTAACGCTGTTCAAGAGGTACGTACATGTGTTTGGCAATCACTATAATGCAGAAATTACATATTTCCTTAACATTTCAGAGAGTTGCTGCAGCATTAAATATACATATGTCTACAGTTTCAAAAATATCGCAGTGCATGAAGGCAAATCAACCTCTCACCAGTCCAGTGAAAACAAGGAAGAAAGCAAAACCTATTCGCGATCTAGAACCTGACACAGAAACATCGATACGTGATGTCATTTATGAAATGTATCGTACTAGTAAGCATATAGATATACAAGTACTACTTGAACGGTAATAAATATGATATATTTACAGAACAGCATATTACTCGGATATCTTTGTTACAACTCCTAAAGGAACGAAATATTTTTAATGGAAGCTTAACATCACTGGGTTTAGTTCTAAAAAATATCGGTTTCAAATGGAGGAAAGATGATCCCCGTAGAGGTCTAGTGGAACTGCCACGTATTCTTATAGCACGGGTAGACTTTTTACAACAATATATTCACAATATGAAGAAAAATTTTTGGCAATTGGTGTACCTCGATGAAACATGGATTTATGAAAATGGTTCTGTAAATTGGTCATGGCAAAACAAAAATGTTGAGACAGTTAAGAAAGTAAAAAGTGATGGTAAACGGTTAGCATATAGATACTGTAATTAATAACAATTACTACATATTTATTTTTTTAGATATATTGTAGTGCATGCTGATAACATGTATGGTTTTTTCCTGGAGCTTCGCTTATATTTTCATCAAGCACAAGAAATCCTGATTACCATGGTGAAATGAATGAAGGAAACTTTTTAACCTGGTTTGAAAACCAATTACTCAAAAATTTGGAGCACCCATCCATGATAGTAATGGATAATGCAAGCTATCATTCTACTGTGGTGAATAAATCACCAACTTCTAGTTGGAAGAAGGGTGATATACAAGCATGGCTACATGACCAAGGTATTACCTTTGAAGACAATTTATTGAAACCACAATTACTACAGTTAGCTTTATTGTAAGTATAATAGGCCGAAATTAATTATCATTACTATTATTGTTACATTTTATTCTAGGAATAAGCCAAGAAAGATTTATGCTGCTGATAAACTTGCCGAGGAGTATGGGCATAAAGTGCTACGTTTACCACCCTATCACTGTGTGTTTAACCCAATTGAACATATATGGGGAATTGCAAAGACATATTACAATAGGCACATTGGAAGAGATGGGGAGGTGTCGCAAACTGTATCAAAATGTGGGAAGAAGCACTTTCTACAATCACTACAGAAACTTGGAGGAATACAATTAAACATAGAGAAAAGGAAATACAAATATGGTGGGACAGAGAAGTGGGCTTTGATGGGGATGAAGAACAGCAATTCATAATCAACTTAAATGACGATTCTGATACAGACGAATGGGATGATGATAACGATGTAATGGGACAAATTACGCCTATCTTATCTCAAAGCACTTATATCCAATTGAGTAAATTGGAAAAAAAAATATTAAATGTTAATTTATTTAAAGCAAAACAGACACACTGTATAAATTTTAATACGTTTCCCGCCATATAAAATAATATTGCAAAACATTTCACAATTGTATTACGTAGTTATTTCAATCAGTTCCTTTTAATGCTAACTCGTCATTTTGTTAAAATAAGTATGTATAGTTAGCCATACCAAAATAAACTCTATAAAAGAACCTAGTGCTACATAGATGAATCAGAAGGACCACTATATTACATCATCTATAAAACCCGTGCGATCGAGAACTAAAAAAGGCAACTGGGGAATTCACCGGTAGAAAACAAAAGTTAGGACGCCTCCAAGAATCCGAAAGGGAGACACTTGATTCAAGTCAGTAGTGCGAGTCTGACGTGCTACTCCTTGACTCAAAATAAGCACATATTGTATAGCAAGAAGCCTCACTTGCCTACAAGCATAGTCCATATAATCCATATATATAAAAGTGAAATCCCACGTTTAAGCCACCAGGGCTCTCGTCTGGATATCAGGCACCCTGAAACGTGGGGAAAAAATGCTAATATAGTGAAGTAGTGCGTCACCCCAGAAGTGCCAAGTCAGCGACAAAGTGGAATGGCCAGTAGTGCGACGTGCTAAAGGTTAGTTTTTTATAAGAACTGTGTAATAATCTGATCAGAATAAACAGTCTAAACCGGCGCCAACATTACGGTATCTCGCCCCTACTTAGTTTAGTTTTATTAAAGATGTCCGATTAAACCTAAGTAAATTTGTAACTAATAATTTATAAAATTAGCAAGCTTTATTTATTAATATAGGTATATTTTGTAACAATCGGTTTTTTATTTCAATTCTTGTAATTTAAAATCCATCACAAGAGCATAACAATCAAAGGGAATTGATTGAGATATTTATTAAGTATTTTAGAGGGATTCAGTTATTTACACCTTAATTTACTTTCACGCTCTGAGAGAGAAAGGCGTAAGTCACATCTTGACTTACGTGCTTTACCTAGAGTCTGTTTATTGTTCTCTCCGCTTAAGTTTAGCAAACCGGCAATCTTTAAAGTCATTTATACCTTAGAGGGGGTTCAACCTCTTGGCGCCCAAACAAGAGTAATTAAACAAGTTAATTACTTAATATTCAAATTAATCTATTCTCAATATTTGATAACTGGGGTATGTAACTATTTTTATCGCCAAAGTTATCATTTGTCAGCAGCAACCTCGGATCCCTCGACGCACGGGCTGTTACAATATTGCATCGTGTGACGCAAAATAAGAGGACTGTTACAACGATGACGATGTAGACTGTGAAATGTAAAAGAAAATCACTTGTAAAACATTTTTCTTAATACAATTTATAAATTTTTATCAAATGTATACACCTTGTATTAGTAATGTACACATTTAAATTCATTCTGTAACATCATAAATGTACCCAGTTAAGTTTATTATAAACTTTATGGCAAAAATTGTCCGAGTTTTTATTATAGTATTTACATCAGTATTTTTAACTTGATAGCAGATTTTGTGTAGCATGTATGTCAAAAGCTAAGCATATTATGGCAAAAGCTACAAGAAATTTATAGTAACAAACTAATAAAGTTTCTTAATCTAAATACCTGACAAATTCGCTCATAGATGAGCTTTTTCATTCAACCAAGCTTAAATGGTGATTTTAACGTTCCTTAACATATTGGAACAGTTGCTTCAGCAATAAATAATATCATCGCTAAATATTTTTAATCCTTTGTAGCTAAACAATAAATTCAAGTACACCATAAATCATAAAATGTAAAACACTAATTGACATAGGTGTAAATAATATTTTGCGCTTAATTACCAATATTTTCAGAATACATTTGACATTATCATATAATGTAGATGACGTTAAATTACTTATTTAAATGTCCAAAGGATTGCGATTTTTATAAAAAATTGTACTTTATTAGTCTGCATAAGATTGATAACATTTAGAGGTTATGTATTTCGCTGTTCGCTTCAACTTCTAACCTCACATTTGACATAATACATATGATCAATTTGCGGTTGTCAATTATAAATCGATCGATACGGCAATATTGCCCGGCTGAGACGTCAATGTTGATTAATGACGCACTTCGCTAGCTATCGCGTCCCGACTATAGTTGACATCTTATAATTTTTATAGCTGATATCGTGCCGTCAACATATATAGGACGTGCCATCATGGATCTAGTATGACGTACAATTGGATATAACGCGTTTTCAGTATAGTTTCTAAAGAAAAATTTCAAAAAATTAAAAATTTGTTGACCAGTGTTTTGGTTTTATACAAATTTGGTCAGGTTTTACCCACTCAAATTATTTTGCTATTTGAATATTTACCTCATACAAAAACATCATATTGTCGCACCAGCTTTCACCTTGCGTTAATATTGAAAATACACTCACAGTTTCTTCTATGTTTACCACAGTATCGAGAAGATTTCTAACGTTACACTTATTTACTATACGCCTATCTGTCATAGCATCTAATTTACTTAAAACGTCACTTATCATGTCACTAATCACAGTAATGGAAAATGAACTGTATCCTTTCGTTTCTAATCCTAAGAAGTCTTTACATAAATATTTCGTAAATTTCTTGTATTCTTCTTTCCTTTGATCTTTAAACGCAAAGGATATGGCGTGAAATTTTGCGAACGTCTTTAGTACCAATGTAATATGTTTATCGTTCATGACATTGTTTTTATCGAAAAAAGCGAATCCTTTTAGTTTCAGATTCTCTAAGGCAATAACATTTTTTGCTGAAGTCCCATAACATTTCAGTACATTTTGGAAACCGTATCCGACATCTTTTTCTTGCAAAAAGTCTGTATAAGCGGGATAAATTATCTCATAGAAGAATGCTTCATTAGAGTAATATTTTTTGTAAAGCACCTCCACAGCAATCTTCATATCTAAGGCATGTTTAATAACTAACTTGCACGATTTATTTTCTGTAATTATATCAACGTAAACGTAGTTTGAAGCATATCCATTGTCTGATTCATCTTCAGAATAGTATTTTATTTCAATAATTGAACCCCAATTATTTTCGGATGTAATATCTCTAATGAATTTTGATATGTCATAATTGTTATTCGCTGGAGAGGACATAATCTCTAATAATAGCTTGAAGTGTATTGCAAACAAACACTTGTTTTGATAACTACCTGATATGAATCTAGATGACTCTGAATTATCGAATAATATTATTTAATGTTTATTATATCGATGTCTTCATATAACTTTTCATGGATAAACAATGTCCAACATGAGTATATGTTAAGGCTTATTAAATTACATATGAATAAAAGTGATTAGTTAAAAATATTGGTAATATTGGTGCTGGCTGTAGGATCGTTTTGGGTTTTATAAATACTCCTACATCTATAGTGTCTACCTTGATTCTAGAGGAATTATACTGCTATTATTTTTACTGTGGCATTGTCGAGGACGCCTTTTGGTATATATTTTCTATATTGGAATTTCGAACAATACCTTCTTCTTCACTAACACATGCTTGTAACTCTCACCAATTTACATTATGCCCCATAATTAATCCCTTACATTTATTTATCTTTCCTTTGGTTAGTTGTTTTGGTTTAGCAACACGTATGATGTAGTTTTGACATAGATTTCTATATTATATATTTTTTTTGACAAATAAATGTTGTACCTGTATTCTTCAAGTTGATTTGTCTGGATGTCTAAATTCTTGCGTATTCTTCCTTTTCAAAGTTCAACAATAGGATAAGCACTGACTCACTTTACAAATTATTATTTTAGAGAATCTAAGCTTCAGAAACAACTGGTTTTGAGGTTTTCCATCATCATAACTTTGTTTCAGTTCATAGATGACTTTGCTAACAGTCTACCTCCACCAAGCAAAACTCTGTATAAAGTATAAACTTTTTCTTCATAATACAATACCAATTGAGATTGTTTAAACGAAACTAAATTAATTATTTGCCAAGAACCGAGGAGATGTAGATAACTCATTATCAATTAGATATTATCAGTACGATCTTTACTTAAATTGAAATTGAAATAGAAACAACTAGCAATGTGTAAGTGTTTAAATTTAGCCGCATCAGATGGCGGCCAGATAACGCGCATGATAAAGTCACTAGATATACAAAGTACCGCAATAGGTAAAGAACCTGTGTTAGAGAGAGAAGTACATCTTGGACCAAATATGGCGGTTTTAGTTGTTACATTGCGCATTGATATAGGATAATATAAATATAACCTTACTTTCGACCGGGTGACAGTTTGTCTTGTTCTTTCGTGACAACAATCATCTACAACTTTATTTACAGTAGTGATTTTCAGTAGTAATCGACGTGGTGATTAAGTGCGCTTTGTTTAGTGGCAATTTGGTTTGTAATTTAAAGGTATCTCTTGTTTTGTTCTGAACAATTGATTATTTGCTTTAAACAACTTTAAAACTGTGACAAAATGCCCGGGTGTTGTGTACCTCTATGTACAAATAGGACAGAAAAAGGCTTTAAACTGTATAAAATACCAGGTAATATCTAACTTATCTAAATATTTAGTTTTTTTCTAATATTATTGTTTGATCATTGTAGATGATAAAAATGGTGTCAACAGGCAGTTGTGGTTAGAACTTATAAGAAGATCAGAATTAGCACCAAATTGTAAAGTTTGTGAGGTAAGTTGAATAATTGTAATGAAATGGACAGGTATAATGCTCTTATTGTTGACAGATACATTTTCAAGTAATCAGTTTGAAGAAAAACGGTAAGACAACCGTAAATTATTGCGTTCTGATGCAGTACCATATCTTATAACACCTATAGAAATTGCTGCCTGTTGCGATGTTATAGAAGAAACTGCACTACCCAATGCCAACAACTTGGGAGAGATGATATACAACAAACGTATGCGATTAGATACATCGCATGAAAATGATCACGATTATTCTCTTTTGGATGAAGGTAATAAAATTATATTTACTTTTCATCTTTCCTAAGTCAATATGTTATTTAAGTTTTGCGTAATTTGTGAACATTAATTTATTACTAACGATACAAATATATAAAATTTTTTGTAGAGTATGAGATTAGGGCAGAATCAAACGAGGACATTGCTTATGATGAAAATATGGACCACCTTCCATGTGATGAAGATGTTGAGTCAACAGAAAATCTTGCCATAAAAATAGCTAAATTGAAAGCAGCTCTACGCCAAGCTTGGCAGAAGTGCTATAGCTATAAGAAGCAATTGGGACGCAAAACAGAAAATTTGGACAAGATTTTTAATGATGATCAACTTAAGTATTTGACTTTAGGTTCACACAGAGGAGTAAAGTGGTCCCATGACACAATGATAAAGGCATTGAAGTTATACATGGCATGTGGGGAAAAGGGGTACGAAGAATTGCGCAAGCAGAATCTACCATATTCTATTATTCGTACCATTCAATATAGATTGAGGAACCTCAAGTTCCAACCAAGTTTTCTGCATGATGATTTTAACTTACTGCAGGTAAAAGTGGGTATCCAAGTGGTGGTAGCTTATAACTCATATTAATTTGATATTGTAATTGTAATATTGTATTACTAATGAAATTTATTTTTAGATGGATAATTTTCGGCCTGAAGAAAAACATGCTACTTTATTGATTGACGAAATGGCAATAAAACCAGGGTTACGGTATGATAACTCCTTAGCTTCGATAATTGGTCGCCCTACCATGAGCAGTTCCTCTGGCCAAAGCGAAGAGTTAGCTACACATGCTTTAGCTTTCATGTTAGCTGGTGTGTCAAGTCGATGGAAACAAACAGTAGCATATGAATTAACAGGCAAATCTTTCTCTGCGCAAGGAATTTTGACCATAATTGTGGACATCATAAAAAGAGCACATGCAATAGGGGTGACTGTGCGTACCATTATTACAGACATTGGTCCACAAAATCGAAGCTTTTGGCGATTGCTTAATATTGTAGCAAGCAGCCATAGTGAAATACAAAATTGGATTACCCACCCATGCAACGAAAGTGACAGGCTATATATTATGCCAGATCCTGTGCATATTTTTAAAAATATGGCAGCATCATTGACTAGCGGACACAAGTTTCATTTTGCTCAAGATGTAGTGCTTAAAAACGGTTTACCATCAAATGAAATTTCTCTAGAAGCGGTGACGAAAGTTTTTCAGTTGGATTCTAAGGATATATTAAAATTATGTCCACGTCTAAAAGAAAATGTCCTCAACCCAACTCATTTTGAGAAAATGAATGTAGCTTTAAGCGTTGCATTATTAAACCATGACGTAGCTGCAGGAATCCTCTACCACATTTCCGCTAAAAACATCGAAGGGAAACATCAAACAACTGCATGGTTTTTACAAATAATGCACAGTGGTTCAAATTAATGACAAGTCGCCATCAACAGTTGGCTCTATCTTACAAATACGAAGAAAAATATGCTGAAGAGATAAGCTTTTTACATGATTTTATGGATATTGTTCGTGGCATATTTGTAGACGATAAATGCTGGAAGCCTTTCCAGACAGGCCTCTTATTAGCGACTCAAACAGGGCTAGATATTCAGAAAATCTATTTTAAAAAAGAAAACTTCCAATATATCATGTTGGGACGACTTACACAGGATGCACTGGAGAACCTATTTTCTGTAGTTAGGAGTCGACAACCGGTTCCAAATGCAAGGGACTTTAAATGCGCTCTCCGTTTAGTGTGTTTATCACAATTTGAATGTAACATCAGACATGGTAGCTATCCGATTTCAGACCAGGATCATTTACTACAGTATTTCGATTCAATCAATGAACTAGAGAAAACAGTAGATGATGATAATGAAGAAAATATAGACCTAAATTTATTCAATGCTTTCACATGTGACGAACAACTGACTGATGCAGTAAAAGCAGCTTTATATTATTTACTTGGATGCATGATATTTAAAGTAAGGAAAAATTATTCAACTTGTGACTTATGCTGGTCTTTCATATCCAGTTCAGAAGACGAATATCAAGAAATGCATCAAATGACAATTTTGCGCTAATATAAGACTGATCATAGTTTATGTTATTCAAGTACTCAGCTATTTGACTATTTTCATAAGTGTGAAATTAAATTCCGCGCAAATGAAACATTAATATTAAACAACACTATCAGTTCCAAAACCTTCCAAGACCAAGTACTACAACACCAAGATTTACCTGGTGTTCCAGACTGTCATAATATTTTAGGCAAAATTTTAAGGTTATATGTGAAAACAAGAATTTTCTTTTCGTTGAAACAAAAAAATATAGATACTGACAAAAATATGAGTAATATTGGCATTAAAAGTAGTCGTAGCTTATCAATGAAACTATCATTATAATAACTATGGCATTATTAACACTGATAAATAAATAGTACAAAATTCGATCAAATACTTTACGCTAGTTAATAATGACAACTATTATTATTGCTGCAATTGTTTTTTAGCTACATTTTACACAATAAATATTATTTGTACTGTAATTTTAATAATATAAATGTAATTATGTTTATAATTGTTTTACATTTAGTTAATTCATTTATTATTACTCTGCCGAATTTAAACATTTGTACATATTAAAATATATTGATTGATATTAAGATTGTTACGTATACAAAATCATTCTCCTGCCCTTTTGCCTATCTTAGTTCAAGTTTATTCTTATCTTGCTTTCTTTAAACCCTCGTAGCCTTTTCTAAACTAATTTTTCGCAAAATTATGTTTTATTTGCTTAATTCTCCAATTATCGGTCAGTTTAGACTCTTCAAACTTCGATATTTTCAACCTAATTTCAATCGTTCATTTTATTTTGGAAAACTTTGTACAATATCAAAACGGCCAACTCCTTGTAATTCCCGTTCTGTCATGCTCGCAAGTTTTTCACTTCTATCTCGTAAATTGTTACTCCGATATTCAATATTTTAATGTAGTAATTTTTACTATGAATTTATAGATCATCTAGACGCATATTCTTTTGATTAATATTGTTTTATTTAATTTAACCTGCTTAATTAATTTCCACCGCATATCGCGCCATCTCCTTATCGTTTGTTAGACCTCTTCGACAGAAATCTGCACCTGCTCGACTGCTCGACTGCTCGACTGATTTTGAAAACTAAATTTCCTTCATTAAAATTTTGCCGGCATCTTCTATGACGTATTTCCGGCATGTTCCTTCTGAATCGTTCTCGGCGTCCATTATGTCTTAAGCATTAGAAGCGCTTGAGTTGTTTGTGTCACTGGTGTAGTGAATCAGTTTTCTGCGGTAAGGATACAGTTTTCCACTTAATATTTTTCTAATTCGTACTTTGAATCTTTCAGGATTCTTTTGACGATATTTTTAATCGTCGTATTTTTCTGTTCTGTTATTAATCTTACCTACTTTAATTTTATTTGTTATCAAGGCGTATCCTTGTAGGTGAAGGTAATCTTCCTTATAACTTGGGACTTCCGTAATCCATGTAACTTACGCGCTGACGTCTTTTGAGACTTTTACCGGAATTCTTGCGTAGTATTAATTAATTGTTATCCTGGAGGGATGATTTTGGAATAACCCCTCTCACCCTCTCGAGATATACAGGGGGAGGCTCTGAATTTTCGGTCTCTTTTTATTTACTCATAAACTTTCGAACTTGCTCTAGCTTATAATAACATTGTTTGAGGCTTCACCTATTAAATTGTTTGTATCTGATAGAACATTAGTTTTGATTTACCTTTTTGTATTTTGATGAAACGTCTGTGTCTAGCAATAAATTTGTAAGTTTTGATGTTCTTTGTCTTTGTTCTTTACCCATCCCTCAAGTATTGAGTCTGGCAAAGTTTCTTACTTTTACATCTAGTGATAAGGGGCTGACCCTCTGGTGTTAGTTGGAGCTACCAGGTCCCGCCTGCTCCCGTTATAGCTGTTTCTCTGCAGGTGGTGAATAACGGTGGCGCCTGTTTAACATCTCGCGGCGTGGTACCCGCGACGTTCTCCGAAACAAGAGAGTTAGCCGGCAGAGACCTTCCTGGGGACGAACATCGACAGGTAGGTTCAGACCAGAGAGGATCAGCGAGCGTTCACTCCTTATCACTCGTCACACTTTTTTTTTACGCCGCGTTGGTAGCAAGATATATTGATAAAGCATATAAAGTTAAATAAAGCTTTTTGTATTTTATAGACGTTATATTCTTTTCCTTAGTAAAAGGTTCCTTAGAAATTAACACAAACATTTTCAAATTTACCGCGTTTGTCTGGACCAAATATGGACGTATATTGCGGTACTTTGTATATCTAGTGACTTTAGCGCATGAATTGGGAACAAAATTACGGTTTCTTGGTAAACTGTGCCCACTTCAACTAGGAAACGTTGCAGATGTTTGTTAATTGTATACTATCTGTAAAGTTAAGTGCAAAGTTTATGGTATTTGCATTGCTCAAGTGGATTTAATAAAAGATATGAAACTCGCAAGGTGTGTATTTAACATGTTCACTAATAAAAACAGAGGTAAAGTGTCTGAAGAGAGGAGTAACAAAGTAATAAACTGAATAAAGCTGACAAGTACAGGGTGGCCCAAAATGACCGAAGGGGTTTTAATTCCTTATAACTTTTTATTATAATTTTTTTTTTGTTTTCAGTATTTTGTAAAGAAGACTTGGGGAATTTAAAATGGAACAGTACACAATTGAACAACGTGCCAAAATCGTTGAACTTTATTTTTCAATTCAACGATCCATTGTTTTGACTCAGCGTGCATATCGTCGTTATTTTAATGTGCGGGTTGGACCTTCAGAGTCAACAATAAACCGTCTGGTTGCAAATTTTCGCGAACAAGGGGCAGTAAGGAACCTTCCTGGTGCCGGCAGACAACGAACGGTGCACACGGAAGACAATATTGAACGGGTTCAGGAGAGTATTCGGGAAGATGGAGAAACATCAACCAGGAGACGTTCGACACAACTTGGCCTCTCAAGAGGGTCGCTGCAGAGAATTTTGCATACAATAAGAATGTTTCCATACAAAATTCAGCTTGTCCAACAATTGAAACCGACAGATTACCAGCAACGACTTGATTATGCAATTTATTTTTGTCAAAAAGCCGAAGAAAATCATGATTTTATTCATAATTTAATTATGAGCGACGAAGCCCATTTCCAATTAAATGGGTTCGTTAATAGGCAAAACTGCAGGATATGGGCTGCGGAAAATCCAAGAGTAGTTCAACAGCGAGAATTACGCCCACTTAAGTGTACCGTTTGGTGCGGTGTTTCGTCGGAAAGGATAATTGGCTCATATTTTTTTGAAAATGAACACGGTGTCGCCGTTTCCATCACTGGTGTTAGATATCGGACAGCAGTGGAAAACCATCCGCAAGTATGGTTCTAACAGGATGGAGCCACAGCGCACACTGCGAGGGACACAATGGCTCTTTTACGCGACATCTTTGGTGAACGCATTATTTCCCGTACAAGCGATTTTAATTGGCCTCCGCGTTCACCGGATTTAACCGCTTCAGACTGTTTCCTTTGGGGTTATTTGAAAGGAAAAGTCTATATTAATAAGCCTCGAACCATACAGCAATTAAAAAATAATATACGCGACGAAATCAACAACACAACACCTGAAGTTTTGCGAAAGGTTATGGAAAATGTTTTGGAAAGAGCACGAATATGCGAAGCAGAAAATGGCCACCACTTGCGAGATATAATTTTTCATAATTAAATTAAAAATATTCTCCATTAATATACTGTATTTAAAATAAAAAAAATTTAATTATTATGTCTTAAATAAGAAGTTATAATGAAGTCGAACCCCTTCGGTCATTTTGGGCCACCCTGTACAAGTACAAGTCACAAGGGTAAACGTGTATACTTTAATTAGATAATAAAGAATGACATGCAAGGGTTTTAATTTTTTAAGTGAACATTATATTTAAATTCTATATCCTATGTTTAATTTATACAAAAATGAATAACTTTCGTTTTGAGACGAAACAGTGTGATAAAGATTATAAATACTGCAAATACCTAATAGCTGTTGTTTTATATTAGATAAAGATATAAAGTCAATATTGGAGTCTCCTCCTAGAAAAACAAACTTGTTTTTCTGAAAAAGATTTATAATACATGATAGACATTCAAGGAAAACATCACAATCACATGGCGTTGGTGGTCGGTATAATTCAACAGAAGGCATTAAAAAGGCATTAAAAATTTCCATTAAAAATTTCCCTTTCACGGGATAAACTTTACTACACGCAACGTGCAACAATAAACGGTCCACGAAAACAGGCTTTGTAAAAAAAGGTTACGCAGTCCAAACAGCCTCTTTGGACTTACCTTGCATGAGCGGGATGATCTTAAATTGACAAATCAGTTAGCCAGTGTCAACGGCGTAAAACTCAGTGAAGATGGCCGTGCGATTCTTGTTGAAACGTTGATAAACCGACTAAAAATTAAAAAGGACGCCACCGCGATTTAAGCTGCTTGTTGTAGGAGTTATATGTCACGCGGAGAATGTCCTTGCGCTAATGAACCCACTAAGGGAAGGACAGAGTAATTCCTACTACAGAAGCTGCTTTGAAGTAAGAGAAAACGATTCACATTAAAGATAATGAATAAAGACGCCAGACTATGTGCCCCAGCAGTAGCGTTGCGTGGAGAGTTTAGCAGAATAACAGTGCGCTTACTTAAAAATAAAAATATCGAATCCCTATACAAAACGTTAAGAAAAAACATAAATAACTTACCCAACATGTCTACATTGTTGCAAAAAAATGCAGATGTGCGCGATGAAAAAACTGCACCATAATATATGTTTCTGTATTAGTCTCGGAAAGGTTCGTACGTAGCGACGTATATATATGTTTATATACAGAGAAGAATTGTTCGACGTTGAGAGATGTTATATTTGCATAGTTAAAGCGCTCTTTGTATCTGTACAACGGATCTTCAGTATTGGTAAAAAGTTGTCCTAATTTTGTAAAATCTACATTTTTATCTAATACACTGTTAAATTTTTCACGGACACAATCACTTTTTTCATCTTCAAGGATATGCAGCACTTTATGTTTTTTCTTAACGTTTTGTATGGGGATTCGATATATTTATTTTTAAGTAAGCGCACTGTTATTCTGCTAAACTCTCCACGCAACGCTACTGCTGGGGCACATAGTCTGGCGTCTTTAATAATGAACCAAGTTTATTTATAAACGTTTCCGTCGTAAATAAAAATTTACTAGATTTTCCACATTTGTTGACTTAACAACTCGTATTGCGATTCTCGGCTGTCAATTAGTTATAAAACTCGTAATAAAAACCTACAGACAGTGATACCGCTATGGATATATACCGGTATACACCATCCGCCAAGATATCGTAACAACTTTATCGTAAAAATATTCTTCCTTTGCATAAATTTTATCTAATTGTGCTGTTTGCGCCTGCGGTATATTTAAATCTGGCGTTGATGGTCGATATAATTCAATAGAAGGCATTAAATAAATAACATAAACAGTCGGTTTATAAAATTTTAATATAACTTTAACGTTTAAGTAAAGAACAACGATAATTTATAATCTGAAACTTTATTAGACGTTATTTATTCACATGTAATCATTCTTCACCATAAAATCTCCTAGAATCCTTAACCTTGTAATGTACTCGTCGTCGTTACTAAATTTGCTAAAAATCCCTGACGGACTCTTTTTTTGTAATTCCTTTACTTGGATTTCTCTCATATTAGGAACTTCATCTTGATTTATCAGCATAACCTTAAAGATCAGGAACGCCATTGCGAAACCATATTTAGAATGTTGTTTCCAGTGTTTTTCAAATACTGAGAAAGGATATAGTTTATCTGGATCGCTACCCAATATCTTGATATAATCGTATAACTCAGCATAGTAACCTTTTAAGTAAAAGTCTAGTCTATTTAGAGATTCTTCGCAAGCTATTGTGTAAAAGAAATAGGAAATGTCAAGAACTGGAGGTGCTTCTCGACAAAGTTGCCAATCTACGAGTATAATATCGGTTGGACAATCTCTGTTCTCTTTCTGCAATAAAATTATATTTTAATTGAGACACTGGCAAATTCTAATAAGAAAATATAGTATTTACACGATTTGTGGATTAAGAGTAATTATCATGTGACAAAAAAATTGTGTAGTTTTTGTTTATGTTTAGTTAATAATTTTAATTCGGGTCAGAAGTGGCGGAAGATGTGTTAAAGGATCAGACTGCACAGAAAGAGCTTTTAATTTTTTTTTAATGAAGCATAAAAATGCTTCACATTCAAGCAGATTCTCATAAACAAATATGCATATTTTGCAAAGTTTCATAGATCCTACATGTTAGAAGCTATAAAAAAGTTACGATAGCAGTGTATAGAGTTGAAAGATGGTTCTGTGAAAAAATAAAACAATAGTTTTTCAAAAGTATACATGTTGAAACATGTGTATACGCACAAATGGATACACAACACTACGTTCATTGTCTCCAACACGTGTTTCGGACTGTCTTGGCCTCATCAGCGTACGATGTGAGAGCTTGTGCGACACATGGGCATGTGTCGTACATGTGGTGGCAACTTCACATCGTACGCTAATGAGAGCAAGGCAGTCCGAAACATGGACCCGTTTGTCGATTGTCTCCAATACGAATATGGGATACATTGTAAATTCATGTGTGTATACAGATATTTTAGTACGTATCTATTATCGCATTTATACACTTGATCTCAGTTAACATACATAACTATATTTTACAATAGTTTTTCATCTGAAAGCCCTGCCATCAAAATCGTAGTATGTAAATAATACAGAAAAATTTTGGTTAAGTGACGTTTTCTCGGATGAGTCAAAATTGGTTTTAATTGGTTGGGATACTAGTGATGGGAATAATCGAGTACATGATACTGGGATGTTTTTAATGATCACTCGAGTACTTGTAAGTCGGACATCTCGAATAATCTTATAGCGAGTTCTTAGATTTACATAATACTTTTTTCAAGCATATAATAGTTTCGATAATATACTATTCACAAGCTTATATTGAAACAGTTAATTTTTGTCCAGCGGAAGTTTTGTCATTATTATTGTACGACGGAGTTGAAAAAAATACATTGAAATAACCTGGGAAGAATGTCTCCCTCTATGTATTTTTCCTGGTATGTATCGTAAATTCATTCAGACAGATACTTGCGCAACTAACCTAAAACAACAACATTATCATCAATAAAGAGAATTCAATGTGTAATCTGTTATTTGAACCTAACCTAAAAATGATGTTACAAAATCTCAAAAAATCTTATTTAGATGCTTGAAGAAAAAATAGCACGGGGATGAGACAGTATATAAGTCGCAAACGCCAGTTTCTCTTATACCATTTGTAAATTAGGCGCGTATTTTGTGCCAGCAAATGGCAGCATATGTGTGCTTGTCGTAGAGATCGCGTCGACGCGATCAGTCAGAGGAAGTCAGAGCACGATGGCAGGTGTGTTACATTAGTGTACACGAGACAAAAAGCATGCCGTTGTGCGTTTTTTGTGAGCTAAAGGACTGCCAACGTATGAAGTGCATCGCGAAATGCGTCTTATGTATGGTGACAATTGCTTCTCACGGAAAGCTGTTGGATACAGGAGTTTAGCAAGAGAAGGCAAAGCATCAGATATCGGGAGTGTCCCGGACGTCCTGCGGAGGTGTTGATTGAAGCCATAGTGCAGTATGTGGAACAAATTCTTCGCAATGACGGGCGTGTGACGATCGATGATGCAGCGCGTGCTATAGACTATTCACACGTAATCGCTTACAACATCATGCATGAGTTAATAAAATAAAATTAAAAAACCCTTACCACAAAAGAATTTAATGATTCTAAATACGTATTTCTACAACCACGTTGTCATCTTCAGTAGAAAAAACAGCGTAAGCACTTGAACGCACAAAAACACTCACAGAAGGATTGTTCTGAACGTCTTCTAGTTTAACACTAAATTCTTCAATCTTAAATACTACAAAAATTACCTACATTTTAGTCACCGAGTCAAGTCAAGTAAACCCCACCTATTCATGCAAGAGCATTAACCCATTATTTGTAAATTCTATAGAAAAACCGTTTAGAAATATCATAAAAGCCGTAATTTAACATATATTAAGAATCCAATTATGAAACTAATCTTTAAATTATGTTGAAATATAAATTTGGAAATTAATGTTGAGTCAGAATATTCAACATTAATTTCCAAATTCGGAGCGAAAGCAGAGGCGTGACTAACGAATTGGTTCCCGCATGCGAAACATTATTAATATCTAGAGATATACTATCACGAGCGGTGCTGTTATTATGTTAGATACAAAAAAAATGTAAGACGGTTTTTCTAGATTATGAAACGTTCTCGATGATACGTCTGAAGAAGCGCGATGAAATATTGTTAACATAAGGTGCGTCTCCAAAGTTATTTCTCGAAAACGCGTCCGCTGTGAGGAAAATATGTGCTTGTATAAAGAAAACGATCGCTCCACATCTAGTGATGTGATGTTTGCATAACTAAAATAATCTTTGAAACAACTTAACACATCTGTAAACGAACCTTCACAAATTTGTCTAAGTCTGGCAAAATCTAAATCTTTATCTAAAACACTTTAAAACTAACTTACTTAAAATACACTCATTTCTTGCGTCTTCTATCGAACATAGCTGTGCGTATGTATCTTTCACAACTAGCACTGATTCCTGTAACGATAGCGAAGAATTTTGTAGGTTTTCTAATGCTTGTACTATTCCGAAGTAATTGTTGTGAATAGTTTATAAATAGGCACGTGGCGTTGCAAATTTGATTTTGTTAAATGGTTTATATATATATTGCACACTAAACATTTTCCATTTACCCCATTGTAAGATAAACTAGGATGGTTCTCAATAAACCTATTGACTAACTTTGATGATAGCGGTTTTTTTACTGTACGCTCCTTCAAACATTATTAAATACACAGAATACACTTTCCTGCTGCTATTATACGTGTACACACGATGACCGTGAACAACATACTAAGTAATCGTATGTGCGATAGGGCACGCGGGAACCAATTCGTTAGTCACGCCTCTGCTTTCGCTCCGGATTGGTCCACTCTAATCATTAGTCTTAGGATGCTGATAGTATTTATGGCTACACTGTGTATACCTCACTAATAACTTAACTTCAAGTACCAAACAATATATCTAGAAATTACATGTCTCTTTTTGAAAAGAGACATGTTTACTTAAAACCGATTTTCAAGAAGTCAATTCATCCTCAACATAAACCAATCGATTATATTAGAATGTTGATACAGATATACAGCATTATTAATAGTAATAGTAAGAATAACGGTTTAACTAAGGACCATGAGTTAGAGTTGTAAGATTTTCTCGACATTTCAGAATCCTACTCAGTATAAGTTAATAAATACGTAGCTACAAATGCTTTCAAAGCACGGATTTGATAAAGAACACGTTATCGTATGAATTTTTGTTAACATATACAGTCCGAGAAGATTTAAGTATTAACAAAGGCATTACTTATTTTTAACTTGTACCGAGTAGGACTCTGGTATGTGGGGAAAAATAACAACTGAATCATAAGTTAATATATTTTGCTGTTAGCATACAACGGCTAACGGCCCGAGATTCGATCCTGAGGTCACAACATTGTAAGTCCGTGACTTACTACACGGTATCGGCCTTTATTGAAGCATGTCTTGTATAATTAAGGATGTATTCATTAGTTTTAACCTAATTAAAAAAGTTACCTCGTACAAGTACATCATATTGTTACACCAGCAATCCCCTTGCGTCAGAATAGAATATTCATCTACATAGCTTGCTACGTCCATTACACTTTTTAACAATACACCAGTATCGCATTTCTCTATGATATGTTTATCTGCTTTAACATCAAATTTCCTTATACCATCGTTGATAATAGCTTCGAATATTTTAATGGTTTGCGCGTCTGTTCCCGTTAGCGTAAAATCTACATCGATAGCGTCTACTAGTTTGTCATACTTTTCTCTTTTTTGGTCCTTATATGCGAACGAAGTGGCATGGAACTTGGCAAATGTTCGCAAAGTAAGCTCAATATGATTGTCATTCATAATTTCCTTCCGGTTAAATAAAGTAAAACCTTTCTCTTTTAGATTTTCCAATATGATAACATTTTTTGTTGAAGTACCGTAACATTTTGGAACATTTTGGAAGCCATTATTAATTTTCTTCTTCTTTAAAAATTTCACATACACCGGGTAAATTTTATCGTAAAAATATGCTTCATTCGCATAAATTTTATCTAATTGTGCTGCTTGCGCCTGCGGTATATTTAAAGCATACTTTACGAACAATCGAAATATTTTATCTCCTGTTGTTATATCGACTGATGCGTGTTTAGACGTGTATCCATCTCCAGTCTGTGTTCCAGGGTAGTATTTTACATCGGAAACTGGCCCCCAGTTATTCTTTTTTATCATTTCACACACTAATTCTTCAACATCGTCGCTGACACTGAATTCCGAAGACATTTTGCTTAGTTGTAAAAGGAGTCTGGTTAAGATTCAATATTTCAAATTACGATGAACCAAAAATTGATTCTATACACTGATTTACTACTTATCTACAGTTGAATTGATTCGGCATTTACTTGATGAAGATCCATTTTTATTTTATCTACATTTGTTGATAGTCTAATAATAAATAATGAGTAACTCTTGTAATTAGATATTTTGATTCAGTGATAATCTGTATTATATTTTAATGAGGTTTCACTTGTTTGTCTAACTAATGGCGTAATTTTTTATCTTCGTACTCTGTTTTGATGAATGTATTGTAATTACGATCTAATATTGTAAAATATTTGTCTTTCTGGGTTCTTAAATAAAGCTAACGGCAATTTAAAGACACACATTATATTAACAATAAAAATAAAATACACTAAAAACAATTTAAAAACTAATAACTAATAATAAGAATATTTATTTCACAATAAGTATTTATTTTCATTTATATGTCACACGACGGCGATTACTCGTCGAATGAATCTCCCTCCATTTCCAATTCTTTATATAGGGTTATATACCCTCGAGAATTATTCCGGAGCTTCTAGACTTTCCCCGCGGCAGCTGGTATGTTCGGCGTATATAAGTCATCGCCAGACCATCGCCTGATATATTGCGGATGACTCGCATCACTATATATTAGAAATGTGTGATTTAGAAAGGTGTTGGTTATTCGTTTTGTTTCGATTTTTTAATATAAGATATGCGCTCGTGGACAAAAAATTCCGGACACCAAAGTAAATGTCTGTTAGTACAACAAAAATTTATTTTTTTCCTTTTTTTTAACAAGGCATGAAACATTATCTACAAAGTAAGAATGAGGAATAAAAAAAGGTACTTAACACTTTATTCAATAAGAAAATCACGAAATTGTGTAAAATTAACAAATTCATCGGTCTTATCGGCCTGGTTTTACATCTACGTTTTCACACCATTTAAGCGATTAATAGTGCGTATTATATCCACGAACTCTAATGGCATCTGTCATACGACGTGGTAATCTTTGAACGCAGTTGGCGATCTCTTCTTGGGTAATGTTTCGAAGATCCCGAATGGTTACTGGTATGAGTTGTCGGTGCCGAACACGTCACCCTAATGAATCCCAGAGATTTTCTGGGATATTAGGATTTAAGTCTGGGTTGGCCATTACTTATATAGAATATGAATCCAAAATATTGTGTCACTTACGATGCGAACTCCAAAATTTAAAAAAAATCCCGAAAATTGTATCATGTTCCGCGTATGAATTCAAAATAATTTACACACACAAAATAATTTACACACACAGACAAATATACATGCGCTACAGTATATCTTTACATAGATAACAGCTGTCTATGTTCTAAAAACTGTATGCGAAAGTCAATAACCTCGTACGGACTTCTTATACATTCACATGAAATGGTGTCAGTTCTAAAAAGTTCACTAATTATTTTTAGTGAATGTTTCCTTTTGTTACGTGAAGTAAAAAATATAAAATATAATATCGATTCACAAAGCCGCTATTGTATTTAAAGGCGGCAAAGTTTATGTTTATGAAGACATTGTATCTAAGTTTTGTTATGGTAAGGGTTCGATAACCTGATACGAAAGTCAGCGTGAATTTTAAAGATGATATATTAAAAGGACATGTAAGATGTGTGCTTTAGTGTGATTTAACGTCCTATTTGATAATAATCTATCTTTAGCTGAAAAATTGCATCGAACGTACATAACGATCGACAACTGAACGAAACTTAAAGCGAGATGAATAAAAACAAAACTATTCCTTTTGCGCGTCAACTTTAATATATCGCCTTTTATAATATTATAATATAGTCCATTGCGCAGTGGCGCGACAAAATTTTGTGAATGTTTTTGTTATTTTTTTTCTCGCTTGTAAGAGGGAATTTTGGGAAAATATTTTGGGTATACAGGCTGATTCATTTTCGGTCCTCACCATGGGGATCTCGCTTATTATTGGAGATAGAGTATAGGTTTAAATTTGGCAAAGTTGTTAAATTTTGAGTTTGTTATAAATCCGTAAAGAAAATAGACCTGTGACAAATGACCTTCGTTATTTAAAAAAAAACGCGAAAACCCCATTTTCTTCTTTTACCTGTAGCACCGACATTTGGCCTTGTAGAGAAGAAATAAAAAAACATCCTTGTGGCCAATTCTAAACCTTTATCCAGTGGTGTACTCTAAATTTTCATACGACGTTTCGTTTCTTTCTGGCCATCATCAACTATCTAATTTCTTATAGGCGCCATATTGGATTTAGACATCTTCAGAAAGAGTTTTTTTTTCTGATTTCAACCATGTACCACATGCTGACTAAAGTTTTTGACATTAGGTTTTATTTGAAAGAATAAATTATAAGATTAAATAAGGTAGCCTTTGGAATTTCAATATGTCAAACATTTCATTTATTGTTCATTAATAATACAAAAATGTCATACACTAACGAAGAGAAACGAGATACGATAAGTATTTTTTATTCTTCGAACCGAAATTCAACAGTAGCGAGTACAAGATATCTACAATTATATCCAGAACGACAACAGCCTCATCGTACCATTTTTCTAGATCTCGACAGAAATTTGGTCGAGAATGGATCGTTTACTAAGCCGCGTAATGGTCAAGACAACAGGAATTTAAATGAAAATCGACAAGATATTTTACAAATGGTAAATTAAAAGCGTGTTTTCAAATTTCATGTTAGTCTTGTATTTTTATAGATAAATAATAAATATAATCCATCAATTTCTACACGCGAAGTAGCGTCAGAATTAAATTTGTGCCAGTCCATAGTTTGGAGAACTTTACATAAAAGTAGGTTTAAACCATACAGGATCCATGTTAGTCACTCTTTACTGCCTGGATAATTTGAGAAGGCTAGAATATTGTAATTGGTTCATCTGGTCAGATGAAACAAAATTTACTAATTCTGGAATGTTCAACAGAAATACGGAGCACTATTGGGCAGTACAAAATCCCCGAAAAAACAGGGCTAGAAGACCACAACATCGTTTTGGAATAAACGTTTGGATGGGTATTTTGGCAAATCGTCTCTTAGGACCAGTTATGTATGAAGAACATTTAAATGGAGAAAGATATTTAAACATTTTACGTACATACATATCTGACTATCTTGACTACAATATCCCATTAAATCAATTACAATATTTATGGTGGCAACAAGATGGCGCACCAGCACACAATGCAGCTGTTGTTAGAAATTTCTTAAATCAAGAGTTTGCAAACCGTTGGATTGGAAATAGGGGAGTTGTTGAATGGCCTGCGAGATCACCTGATTTAAGTCGGCTAGATTTTTTTTATGGGGATATGTTAAAAATAATATTTATAAAGTAGATGCGCCACAAAACATTGAAGAATTACGAGACAGACTTCAGAATGCCTTCGATGCAGTTCCTAGAAGAACTATACAAAGGGCAGTACAAAATGCCAGAAGGCGTGCCCAATTGTGCATTACCGAAGATGGCCAGATAGTTGAACATCTACTGTAATTGTTTATTGTTTACTTTTCTATGTATTTTTATTAATGTTTTTGTTATCTTGTACTCGCTACTGTTGAATTTCGTTTCGAAGAATAAAAAATACTTATCATATCTCATTTCTCTTCGTTAGTGTATGACATTTTTGTATTATTAATGAACAATAAATGAAATGTTTGACAGATTGAAATTCCAAAAGACTACCTTATTTAATCTTATAATTTATTGTTTCAAATAAAACCTAATGTCAAAAACTATAGTCAGCATGTGGTACATGGTTGAAATCAGAAAAAAAAATTCTTTCTGAAGATGTCTAAATCCAATATGGCGCCTATAAGAAATTAGATAGTTAATCATGGCCAGAAAGAAACGAAACGTCGTATAAAAATTTAGAGTACAGCACTGGATAGAGGTTTAGAAATGGCCACAAGGATGTGTTTTTATATTTTCTCTACAAGGCCAAATGTCGGTGCTACAGGTAAAAGAAGAAAATGGGGTTTTCGCGTTTTTTTTTTAAATAACGAAGGTAATTTGTCACAGGTCTATTTTCTTTACGGATTTATAACAAACACAAAATTTAACAACTTTGCCAAATTTAAACCTATACTCTATCTCCAATAATAAGAGAGATCCCCATCGTGAGGGCCGAAAATGAATCAGCCTGTATATTCTATACGAGTATAATTTAATCTTTCCATTTTTCATAAGTCGTCTTTTTATTTCAAGAACACCCAGTCTAACTGTAATATATTTAAAGTATATATAAATCAAGAAAGTTTTTGTTTTATTCCACAATTGTCTATATTTCAGGTAGCAGCAACTGCCCAAGCTGATCTATTGTTACGCTTCATTCTAAATTTCGCTTACACAACCTAAATACTTCTTAATATTTAAAACATGAAAATTAGGCTAGATTTTGACAAAATTCAAATTATTTAAAAACCCTTAAGGTTTAGGTATTATAATCTTAATTAAAACAGACACTTATTTTAATTGGAGAATCCAAAAATTCAATAAAATACAGGGGTTCCATTTGAAAAAACACAACTTTGACAATTTTAAGGCTTTTGGAACACTCTGTATAATATGAAAATAATTTTAAAAAGTAACCTTAATAGACCCCCATATCCCGTCAAGTCAAGTAGTTTGGCCACAATATTCCGTGTCGTATAGCGTGAATAACTCTGTATATACACGGATTTTCGTTTCTGTTTCAACATTGTAGACTAGGTAAGTCTAATTCAATTATTAATTTTTTAAATAGTTATATCTAGAGAAGTTCATTCAGGTAACTTCGCACCGGCGCACATAAAATTAACCGCATCCAAATATTGCTTAACCACCCGTCGGTGTGAGGTCGCGCGTTATCGTGCATTAGAATAAAGTTCTCATCTACGAATGGAGAAAATGGTGCCACGTGACCAGCTAAATACTCGTTGATGTACCTAACAGCCATCATAGTACCATTTTCAATGAGAACGAGTTTTCGCGTACAGTGAAATGCCAGCCCAAACCATTATACCGCCTCCCACAAATACCTTTCTTCAATAAGACCGCAAGATTTTAAGGTTCAATAAAACATAGTTTTTTGTAGTAAAGTATTGAAATATTGATTGATTTATAATGTATACATTTGGGAATTATGTATGAAACAAAATATCTTGTAAATGACCGCCATGGCATACGCGTGATCTTTTGACAAAATTCACAATAACATTATTGTATACATATGGCAGTATTTCATTGATAGAGCGTCTAATTTAGGCCTTGAATGCTTCGGTGGTTGTGGGCTTATCGGCATAAACCTGTGACTTCGGATAACCCCACAGTCAGAAATCCAAAGGTGCAAGAACGTGGCGGCCAATTCTGGTCACCAAATCAGAAAATAACACCACAACCAGGAGCAAACTCGTGGAAGACAGTGAATGTTTCAAGGGCGGTATGACATGTGGCCCCGTCCTGCGAAAACCACATGTCGTCAAGAGCAATATTTTCCAATTGAAGCACAAAAAACTGCGTTATCATATCACGATCACGTTCGCCATTCACCGTTACCGCATTACCTTCCGCATCTTCAACGAAATACGGGCCAATTATTCCTCCAGACCACAATGTACACCAAACAGTAACATGTTTCGGATGCATTGCTTTCTGATGAATCATTCGTGGATTTTCTGAGCCCCAAATGCGGCAGTTTTGCCGATTTACGAAGCCATCGAGGTGGAAATGGACCTCATCACTGCAAATGATTTTGTCCGCAAAATCGGCATTCACTTCTGTTTGATCAAGTATCCAAATGGTGAACTCTCTTCACTGTGCAGTGCATGTCTGTTGGCGGAAGTTGTCGAGTCAATTGAACTTTGTAAGAGTGGAGATGCAAATCTTGAGTCAGAATACGCTGAAGAGTGGCTGTTGTAATGTCCAATTCTTGTGCACGACGACGACGCCGTCCAGAGACGTCGGTCTCTGGACTTTCGGCCTCACTCTCGCGAACTGCCGTGATGTTTTGTTCTGAACGACCTCTATGAGCTCGAGTCGTGTGTTTCACATCACTAACCGCACCAGTCCTTTCGAGTTTTTCGATTATTCTTTTCACTGTAGCTGAATTAGAAACATTCTGTCGACCGAATATTGGAGGCACTTTACGAATGGTGGCAATCAAACTTTCACCATTTTGATAATAATGTTTAACAATCAGTTGTTCTATCGTGTAATGCTCCATGTTTGCTAACTCCCATCTGTCAGTTTTCGATCTGTCACATCATAATCACGTGTCATTATGACTATCAAACATGGCGGGCAATTCAAATCTTGCACTCTTATTGAAACACCCATTATAACACGCTGAAAATCGTTCACCAGGCCTTCTCCACACACGTTCTCGTCCATCTGGTGATCGCAGACACAAACGAGACTCATCCGTGAACAATACGGAGCTCCATTGATCTATTGCCCAATGTCTATCTTCACGAGCAAATCATAGTCTCTGGGGAGCAAAACTGGACTAGCAGCAAGTTTCCTTGACATCGAGCCGAATTCCTTCAATCCTCGGCGAATGGTTCGTGCAGAAACTGCAGTACCGTATACGTTTTTGACTTGGTGAGACACAATTATTAATGGTAAACCACGATCGCGTAATGTAGATATCACCATAAAACGGTCTTCTCGCCGATTTGTTGTGCGAGGTCTGCCTGATTCTAGCCTTCTTGTGTATTCCCCAGTTTGACGATGTCGCTGTATTGCGTCTTGGATGGTACTCCTGGGAATATTCAAGACTGCAGCGGTGTATTGAATACTGCGACCATTTTCGTTCAAAGCTACTACTCTGCTTACATTTTCTGCTGACTGCTGCAATTATATCTAATGGCTACTACTTTATACTATAGAGCGTTTCACGCCCATGATGAAGTATATGCCATATGGAGATAGCGTACATAGTTGCCAAGTCGCTAACTCATTCCTACCAACATACCTATATTGCTGTTAATCAGGCCTACTGTCAATAGTATTGTATTGACATAACCTTATTTGTATTTATAATGAACAAAATTGTAAAATTATTATTGTTAGTTTGCATCTGTTTATAATATATTCGATGCCAAGACGAAGTAAATAAGAGTGAAATATCATTCTAGTTAATGTATATGAAAAGTAAATCATTATATTAACAAACTACTTAAAATTGTATGTTTAAGTTATAATTTGGTTTAACCAACACACCATTTGTATATGATCATGCAATTTTCTCTAAAATTTCATACTTTTCGCAATAATTTGGCAACGCGGTAAAATTTTGTCGAAAAAAATTTAGTGACTTATGTACACCGTTATACTGATTGCGATAATGTAAAAATATAGCTACCATGCCATTTAAAAAAATATTTCGGTTAAATGCCTCGACTAATCTGAGCAGCCTGTATAGTTCCAATTATTTTACAGATATGCACTGTTGCATTTGCTACAACTTCTATTTGAAACATTTTTTGATATGTGTTGTAATAAACGAAATATTGGACTTCCTCGCACTAATGGGCCAACCTGTATATTTTTTTCCTTTATAATAAAAAATAGTTTGATTTGTGTATTAGAATACAAGCAATAATCATAAAAAGTTTTTTTGTGTAGACCATAAACATACAAAAAATACTGCAATATAGATTTATTTAATTAATAACATAAAAATATCAACATCTTAAAAACCTAATTTTTTATTTCAATTAAAACTTAACTGCTGTAGTAACATTAATTATAGGTTTGTACCGAGAAGAATCCCTATTATTTTTAGTGAATCGGAATTTAAATCTGTTTTACAGCCATCATCGTGTATATATAATACTGTCTACCAATTGGCTAAAAGAGATGCAAACTGTCAGAGATTCGTTCTTGGAACAGACCTACAATCCACTGGATGTTGAAGCAGCATTCGAATACCCGACAGGGTCAGTTAATAAATCGTCTTCCATATCATCAGTTGAACCTGAGTCTCCCACATGGATGATAAACTCCTCAACATCATCTTGCAATCCATCGACAATCCACATTTCTTCTTCAATTTTTTTTACAAGCTGAATATAATTCTTCCAATTGTCAGCTGTCACATTACTATAGGCACTCGTAATTAATGGTGCCATATCTTTTACTTTGAACGTAGTGTTGTGCATCTTTATGTGATTTTTCACTTGGGCCCAAACCATCTCTATTGGATTCAGCTCACAATGGTTAGGTGGTAAACGTAGAACTTCTCGGCCAGCATCTTTCGCCAACATATCAAGCTTATATTTGTCATATTGATATTTTACTTGTGATACACTAAACAACAAATCTCTTTTTAACATATTATCTTCAACGGATATATTTTTTTCAGTCAGCCAGTCAATTATATTTTCTTTTCTCCATGCATTTGTAGGTATGTTCTCAACCTTTCTGCTGTGGTACGATGCATTGTCTACAACAATTACAGTATTTTCAGGAGTATTTGGCAATAAATGCTCAATGAACCACTTTTCAAACGTATCTGCATCCATCTCATTATGTGCATCAGCTGTATTTTTCTTGCATAGAAATGTTAATTCGGCACCAGGAAGTAAGCCATTTTCATTGCCAGCATGTACTAATGCAAAGCGAGGACCAAGACCACTCGGAGATTTTAATCCTGTACTCCATCCTCGAACAAATGCTTCTCGAGTACTTTTTATTGTAGTATCTTTCCAGACTTTACTTACTGTGTGTCCTACATTAAGCCACGACTCATCTGTGTAAACTTTACACCTACCTGGAACAAATATTATTATAGGTATATGCTTTTATATAAAGAACAAAGAAACTTTACCTTCATTTCGAAATGTCTTGATATCTCGCAGATACTTATGTCTCCATCTTATAATATCATCTCGTTCAATGAGTATGCTTTTCCGTTTTACAGTTTGAAATTCAAAACCAATATCTTTCAAAAGTCTATATAATGTTGATCGTGTAAAAGTAGGGAGATCATTGTCATTGTTGATGGTAGCAAGAACTGTATTCACAGTGGGTGGTATGTTTTGCATGAAAAATCTATAAACTTGTTGTCGTACAAGTGCGTGTATATTTACATCATAACGGTGTAGACAGGCATTTACTTGTACCCCTTTTCTCTTCTGCTTGTTTTTTTTTGGACTCAATAACGGCCCTTTTTCTTGTTCCTTTCTCATGTTGTATATGCTGTGTACTGAACAATGTAGTGCTTCACTTGCTTCAGCAGCAGCAGCAGTAACAGTTATAGGTTTTTTAAGAAAATGATTAAAAACATTTAGTATCATCTGCTTTTCTCTTCGACTAAAACATTCACCCCTTCGTGATTTTTTCTCTTCAGGCTCCATTACTGAAGTTTAGAATCTGTAACGGTAATGTTTTTATTTACGAGCACATTTCCTTCACATTCCAACTTACCACAAACTTTTGTAAACAGCGGGAGAATATAATAAAGAGAGATAGAATATAATAGGTATATAATAATAAGAATATAAGGTATATAATATAATAACACTATAACAATATATACAAAAAGGTTTTAAGTATATCTATACGTTTATGCACGTATAACGCTTTTGTTACAATTGAAACAGACATGTAATAAACATATCTGTAACTGTACACATGGACAATACGCCTCGTATTTTCAGCATTTACTTCTGCTTAAGACACGTGTTTCTGCCATTACTATTAGGCGTCATCAGTTAAGCTAGTGAAGCAATGTAATACAAATGATACAAATCTTTATGAATAGATTTGTATCTGTATATAACATTAAGCCGAAATCGCCTATAAGATAAAGCAAATTTCATCCTATAAGGTAGCACTATTTAATAAGTGACATCTGACGGACGAAAGAGACTTTGCCGAAAATTTCAATTGTAACAAAAGCGTTATACGTGCATAAACGTATAGATATACTTAAAACCTTTTTGTATATTTACTGCCATCTGGCTCGTTGTTAATGTACTACCCGTATTTTTTTCGTTCTTCATACTAGCATAGCTAGTCGAACGAAAAGGTCGCCTTTTTGGGCAAAGTCTCTTTCGTCCGTCAGATGTCACTTATTAAATAAGTGCCACCTTACAGGATGAAATTTGCTTTATCTTGTAGGCGATTTCGGCTTAATGTTATATACAGATACAAATCTATTCATAAAGATTTGTATCATTTGTATTACATTGCTTCACTAGCTTAACTGATGACGCCTAATAGTAATGGCAGAAACACGTGTCTTAAGCAGAAGTAAATGCTGAAAATACGAGGTGTATTGTCCATGTGTACAGTTACAGATATGTTTATTACATGTCTGTTTCAATTGTAACTATAACAATATAACAAGAACGAAGAATAACTAATAATATTTAATAAAAATACGGAAAGGAACAATTTGACACTTGACAAGATAACAAAGTGAACAAACTACTGTACTGTAGCAGTCTGGTTATCTGTGCGAATTAAAAATCCCCAATAAAAATTAATATAAATTTTCGACATAGCGAGCGGTGGAAAAGGATAGCACGCTGCAATTTCTTAAAGAAAATAAAAGAGGGGAATGCTCCATAAGAGCCCATACTTCATCGTGGGCGTGAAACGCTCTATAGAAAAAGATCCAACGTCAATATTGAAGTTTCCTCTTAGAAAATCAAACTTGTTTTCATCCAGAACACTATCCATAATACATACATGATAAACGTTTAAAAGAGACTCACAATCTCGCGTTGGTGGTCGGTATAATAATAGAAGGCGTAAAAAACAACACAAATAGCTGATTTACAAAATTTTAATACTACTTGGAAAATTGATATAAACTGCCACATTTAAGTAAAGAACAACAAGAATTTAGAATCTGAAAATTTATTTGGTAATGGCCGTTATTTATTTACAAGTAGTCATTCTTCACCATAAAGTCTCCTAGAATCCTCAACCTTCTAATGTACTCGTCCTCGTTACTAAATTTGTAAAAAAATTCTGACGGTTCCTTTTTTTGCAATTCCTCTGCATCCATTTCTTCAAAATTTGGAATTTCATCTTGACTTATCAGCATAACTTTAAAAATCATAAACGCCATAGCAAAACCATATTTGCAATATTGTTTCCATTGTTTTTGGAAGATCGAGAACGGGTAGAGCTTATCAGGATCACTGCCCAATATTTTAATTTGTTCGTGTAACTCCGCATAGTAAACTTTTAAATAAAAGTCTAGCTTATGAAGTGCCTCTTCGCAAGCAATTGTGTAAAAGAAATACGAAAGGTCAATGACTGGAGGTGCTGCTCGACAAAGTTGCCAATCTACGAGTATAACATCGGTTGGACAATCTCTGTTCTCTTTCTGCAATAAAATTGTACTTGAATCGAGACAATTGCAATATCTAATAAAAAAATTTGGTATTTACATAATTTGTGGATTAAGAAACTAAACAGTGTAGTTTTTATTTATGACTGATGTTATAAACTACTTAGGGCCGGTTCTATGCAGCTAAAACTCGGTTATCTATCCCATGTTTTAACTTATTCCATATTATAACCCGAGATTTATACCAGTGTATAGCAAGCGCCAATTAAGTTTGCGCGAGGAGGAGGTGCGCAGAAGCCGTTTTTAAAAACGTCCACCCCCCACTACTCAAGTAATTGTCAGAATACATTTGTCACTGACGTTTGACGGAACATAATGCTAGGGGATCATAAAGTGATATACGCTCAGAGGTTAGAATTATCTGACATTTGATGTAAAACCAAATACAAATCTCCCCACTACTTTTAATCCTGCGCGAACTTACCCCTCCTCTCGCCAACTTAATTGGCGTTTGCTATACGTTCTACACATCGTTCTTAGAACACGGATAGAGACTTTTAGTCGTCGGCAAAGAAATAGAGGAAACAGAGGGCGGATACGAGCAAAATAAGGCTCCCCTTTCCCAAAAAGAACCTCATACAATACCTAAGCCAATAGGGGCCGGTAAACGAACTGTGTCGGCTAGGAGAACTCCTGAAGATAAAGTAACTGAGCGCACAAAGTTTTCTGCTTCGGGCGTGAGTTATACAGTATTACAGAATAATAAGAAGAAGAAATGTTGTTTTCTCGGATGAGTCGAAATTTATTTTAATTGGGATTTGGGATTGGGAATTTAGTTGGGACATCAGAAAGATGATAATGCGGTAAGTTTACTTTCTATATTCTTCGAATACATGTAGTTTAGCTTTGTATATTAATATACCCAGCAAATAACTGAACTTCAAGTTATAGAGAATACGAGTATATCGTCACTTTTTGAAAAGAAAGATTCACACCGATTTTTAAGAAGCTAATTCATCCTCCTCACAGACTAGTTATATTGGTGAATATAAGTAAATATCGTATAGATATCATAGATATCGAAGCCGGAGCGGTTAGTCGCTCAATGCCAACAGCCAAATATATTAAGTCGCTTTACTGGCGCGAGCGTAATAATAACTAATGACCTGCCAAAGCCCTATTAGCGTTAAACTGTTCAAGAATGTCATGGCCTCGATTATTATTATTACTATTATTATTAATAAGTTATTAATAATAATAGTAGTATAATAGTAATAATAATAATAATAATAATCGAGGCCATCACATTCTTCAACAGTTTAACGCTAATAGGGCTTTGGCAGGTCATTAGTTATTATTACGCTCGCGCCAGTGAAGCGACTTAATATATTAGGCTGTTGGCATTGAGCGACTAACCGCTCCGGCTTCGATCCCCAGGTCCCAAGATGATAATTCTGTCACCTACTACAACAACATCGGCCCTTATTGAAGAGTGTCTTATATAATAAAGGATCTATTCATTTTTAATCTAATTAAAAAAGTTACCTCATACAAGAACATCATATTGTTACACCAGCAATCCCCTTGCGTCAGAATGGAATATTCATCTGCATAGCTTGCTACGTCGGTTATGCTTTTTAGCAATACACCAGCATCACATTTCTCTATTATATGTTTATCTGCGTTAACATCAAATTTGCTTATACCATCGTTCATCACGGCTTCGAATATTTTAACGGTTGGCGCGTCCTTTTCCGATCCCATAAAGTCTACATCCAGAGCGTCTACTAGTTTGTCATACTTTACCCTTTCTTGGTCCTTATATGCGAACGATGTGGCATGAAACGTGGCAAACGTTCTCAAAGTTAGTTTAATATGGCTGTCGTTCATAATTTCCTTCCGGTTAAATAAAGTAAATCCTTTCTCTTTTATATTTTCCAATATGATAACATTTTTTGTTGAAGTACCGTAACATTTTGGGACATTTTGAAAGCCTTTATTAATTTTTTTTTTCTTTAAAAATTTCACATACTCCGGGTAAACTTTATCGTAAAAATATGCTTCATTGGCATAAATTTTATCTAATTGCTCTGATTGCACCTGCGCTATTTTTAAAGCATATTTTACGAACAATCGAAATATTTTATCTCCTCTTGTTATATCGACTGCAACATGTTTAGATGCGTATCCATCTCCAGCCTGTGTCCCAGGGTAATATTTTACATCGGAAACTGGCTCCCAATTATTCTTTTTTATAATTTCACCAACGAATTCTTTAACATTGTCACTGACACTGAATTCCGAAGACATTTTATTTAGTTACAAAAAGAGTCTGCTTAAAATAAATATAAATTTTTTAAATTACGGTGAACCAAGAAATTTGTTCTATACACTTTTATACTACTTATCTGTAGTTGTTGATAATCTAATAATAAATGATTATAAACTTTTGTAATTACGTATTATGATTAAATGATAGTCAGTATTGTATCCTAATGAGATTTTACTTGTTTGTCTTTTTATCTTCATAATCTGTTTTGATAAATGATTTTGTAATGATAGTAATATGTTAGGAACGTGTGATTTAGAAGTGAGTTACTTACTGTTATCCTATCCTTTTCTTTTGTTTCGAATTTTAATATAAAATATATATATTTTAAGTTATAATTTGAAAAGTTTTGTTAGGCGCCTTAAAAGACAAATATAGAATTTATATATTAATATATGGCCTTGAAGAAAGGACAGGAATAAAGGATGCAAATGAGCCTAAGTATGAGAATGACATGTTATGGATGGTCTATAAACTTATTATAAAAACTTTAAACCCAGAATAACCTTGCTGTGGGTTAAATTTGACTGCTGTATTTTTTGTGTATAGCGCACACATACTTGTGTAATGTTAGAAAAATTGATGTCTTAAAACTACACTTACCTTTTTAAATATCATTTTGCTTGTCCGTTACTTTTGACTGTCTAGGTATATGTCATAGAATCTCCGTTATTATGTAATTATTTTCCTACATTTAGGGTCGTTCTGGTTGTATTAATATTCTACACCTCTATTAGGATTTATTCTGTGTAATATTTTTGTTGCTATCTGTAATAATGTAATGTCATTTACAACTCTACAACTCTCTCTGAATTACGTACGTTTTTTATTCCCACAAAGGCCAAATCTTTAATATAGTGTTACGTGTTCGTAGACACATTTATTTTGTCGCAAAACAGTGTCTTTCTTTATTTTATTGTGTTCCGTTCATATTGAACCAACGTGTATGCTCATATGCCTCCGTTCATATATCTATAGGTATCATTGTGTATTAGCTTGTTTGTTGCTTTCCCTCTACTTTGATTGAGTTACGGGATACATTTTATTGCGCTGATGTAAGCGAGACATCGAGATCTATTAGTCGAGATATACCATCAATCGTATCCTGTTCTTCGTACACCACGTGTGCTTTATTTAAGGGCATAATTAAAGTTTTCTTACGACGTTTTTTTTATTTATTCCGAGCCCTTCCTGGCCAAGGGATTTGTTAAAGTAACACGTAATTTTTGGTAGTACCAATTCACCCGAAACTGGGATTTCTTACGGTGACGAAGAGGATACGATTTCCCTGTAACGACATATCAGTTGTGTAAAACAATAAAAAACACAAGAACCTTATTCTGGTAGGTAATTTCGAAATTAATGTATTTCCTCTAATTTTTATTCGTTTGTTCGCACCCTTTTAGGTGATTTTAATCTGGGGCTGTTGTAGTTAGCACAGTTTTTTGTTGAGACCAACGACAAACAATTCCATCTACTCCCGGCTATATCATCCCCTTAATCTGCGATATCCTATCTTTATTTTGTTTTAATTTTCCTTTTTTTTTATTTTGTAATCTTAAGTACTTAATTAGCTTTATTAGTTAAAAAGATCTTGAGTGTGAAATTATTGTTTAGATCATGTATTAGAGTCAAAATTCTGCGAGAACACGCTCATTAAGTTTACTTTTCTTTCTTACTACGTACTTTTAAATTATTATCCTTTTACAATTAATTTAGTGCCATAAGACTTATTTTCTCTTACAAAGTTTTAAATTATTCCATGGATAGGAATTTAACGAAAATTTTTGTTCATATATTTTATTTGTTATACAAAGAAACGCCCTTGCCGGTCCATCTAACAAGTTTTTCGTAAAGTTTAGTTTTTTTGCGCAAATGTCTGTGATATGTTTCTTACAACTACACTTTAAAAAAATAAATTTCGGTGTTCTTTAATTTAAAAAATTTATGACTTTGAATTTAAATATACATTTTCTCATTGATTCGCTGGTTTTAAAAATAAAGTAATTAAATCAATTTGGAAGATATTATATTATTCTCTTATCGTTTTGTTTAGATTAAATAATCTAATTCATTATCAAGACAGTACATTTTCTTAATTCGTCCTGTTTAAAATTTGAATCATTATTTTAATTATTTAAAATTATTGAAGAACTTCCAAATTTTGTTCGATTTATTCCTATATTCGAATTGTTATTTTTATACAGGGTCTGCTTAATACAGCGATGCACATACTGCGGCCCGCGGGCCGCATGCGGCCAACATTCGATATTTATGTGGCCCGCCAACGAATTTTAAAAATTGTTCGATAAACTACAAAAGTAGGTAAAAATCCATTCAAATCAATATTTCTTAACTTTTAATTTTATTCTAACTTTTGTAATTGTTAGTAAGATATGTATCTTTAAGTACCTACTACTATCTTGTTCAAGTTTACTACGTAGGACAGGTATGCTCCTCGTCGTTCCAAGCATATTGTTACGAGACTAGAAATCTGTCGAACCAAGTAGATTACTCGAAGATTCGCGAAACACGGTATTATCCCCGAACAATGTGGTACGTTCTCGATGTTAGGTAACACGTATAAGTACAACGCATCGCGGCAGTTAAGTTTTAACTACGGACAAGCGAACGTTATATTGTTTGAATTGTAATCTGTGAAGAATAAATATTTCGTCGTTCGAACTTGGCATCTACCTACGTAACAATATAATATCAATTTTGATATGGATAAACCAAGCCCCAGTAAAAAACGTAGTCGCAAGGTTGAAGATGAAAATCCAATATATTTGCACCGAAAAATACTTTCTTATTTCATCGCATAACAAAAGTGTCTGTTTAGTATGCAAGAGTAGTGTTTCTATTCCGAAGGAATATAATGTGAACAGGCATTATGAAACCCAGCATCATACTTTTACCAAATTAAACGGCAAAAATCGAACGCAAAAAATTTCCACTTTGCAAAGGGAGCTAATAGGCCAGCAAGCTATGTTTACAAAACCAATTCAAGATGCTGAAACAGCCACTGAAATTAGCTTTGAAATATCTCAAATAATAGCGAAAACTTGTCGGTCATTTAAAGATGGTGAGTTTGTTAAGCAGTGTTTAGATATCGTCGCAAAAAAAAATGCGTCCGAATGATGCAAAGAGGTTTCAGAAAATTCAACAAAATCGGATGACTGTTCAAAGAAAACTTATCACATTAGCAGCTAATATAGAAGAGCAATTAGCTACGAAATCGAAAAGTTTTGAGTATTTTTCTGTAGCAATCGACGAATCTACAGATATAAGATCCACTGCTCAACTCTTAATATTTTTACGAGGTGTAACGGAAAATTTTGAAGTGGGTGAAGAACTGATTGGTATGAATTCTATTACAAGTCAAACCAAGGGGAGTGACATACTCAAAGCTCTTCTGGAAAATGTTATATAATGGATTTGGATTTAACGAAATTATCTGGAATTACGACTGACGGAACACCTTCAATGTTTGGAAGTTAATCTGGGATAATAACTATGTTAAAAGAGTATTTACAAACTAGAAACGTAGATACCAAGGAATTAATGCAGTTTCATTGCATTATATATCAATTACATTATACTCTGTTCAAAATTATTGGGTTTTGAAAATGTGATGAAAGTTGTAGTACTTACTGTAAACTTTATAAAATCACGAGGTCTCAATCACCGACAATTCACAGAATTTCTCGAGGATATTGAAAGCGAATATGGTGATCTCCTGTTTTACACTGAAGTAAGGTAGCTAAGTCGTGGGTTATCACTAGAGCGGTTTCTTAACTTGATTGAAGAAATCAAAATATTTCTGGCGGAAAAAAAAAGGACGTCTCCGAACTCGACAACCCTGATTGGCTGTGTGACTTTAGCGTTTCTCGTAAACATCACAAATCACTTGAATGTCTTAAATACGCGTCTCCAAGGCAAAGATTAATTGGTTTCGCAGTTATAATCTCAAGTTTCGTCCTTTCAATGCAAATTGAGTCTTTTCAGGACACAAATCAATTCAGCCAATTACAGCCATTTTCCGAACTACAAAAAAATTATGGAGAAATTCAATAAAACTGATGTAATTTCGCTTATGTTGAAAAAATTGATATTTTAATACAAGCTTTTCATGATCGTTTTCTAGACTTCAAAAAAGTTAAACCCCTATTAGACATTTTCAGCAATCCTTTCAACATTTCACCCGAAAATGCTCCGGAATCAATATATCTGGAATTTATAGAAATGCAAAATGATGATAATTTACGAAACGAGTTTAGTGAAGGTAATTTACACAACTTTTACCGTTGCGTTGACAAAACCGCTTATAAAGAGTTGGAATAATTGCATTGAAATGCCTAAGCCTCATTGGATCGACGTATGTTTGTGAGCAAACGTTTTCAGTGATGAAACTTAACAAAACAAAAAATCGAAACCGTCTGGCAAATGAAAATCTGGAAGCAATTTTACGTGTGGCGACGAGTAATGTGTAGCCAAACACAAACAAAATTGTTAGGTCAATGCAATGCATGTATCATAAAACATGAAATATTACATTGTAATGATTAGATTACATTACGATTACATAATTACAACAAACATTTTTTAATGTTCCTTTATTTTTATCATTTGTAGTAATTCATACTATTTAAAAATAAAAATATTTGTGTTAATAAGTATTCTTTGTAGTGGCCCGTCTTTGGCTTATAATTTTACCGAGTGGCCCCTGTTCCCTATAAGTCTGTGCATCCCTAGCTTAATAGATCCGGCGTATGATTTTGTATTTTGATGTGTGGACCAGAGAAATGCGTATTTCGATGGGGTTCTTTTCCGATGTAGAGTATTCAGTTTTTTATTACATACATAGTAAATACCGATAACTTTTTTTGTCTTATAATTAGATAATAATTTAGTCTAATCTTGCGTAGTACCATTTTGTGTTGGTTGCATTTTTAATATTCTTTTTTTTTCTTTTTGGCATATCACAATTTAATAAACATTGATTCCTTAGCTGAAATCCGCCCTTTTCTTTTCTTTGTTTTATTGTTTCGGACGACTTGCTTGCGCCATTTACCCGCCGCGTGGCTTGCTATGTTTAAGTTATTTCCGGATTTGCGGCGTCTAGTGGTGCCAAATTTGGTGGTGCCTTTTACCACTTTTCCTTTAGTACTTTTGAGTCTCCCCACCGCTCAGCTGAGGCTGTCTTCGTAGCCGGGTGGGCCGCTAGATGTTTGCAGAGGCGGCTAGATGGGGCAATCCACGTCGCCCGAAATTTTGTTTTTTTTTCCTCTCTTTTTTTTTATCTTTCTTTATGTAAACGGTATTTACGTCGTAGCAATAGAATGATTTAGAAGGACCGGAAAATCATACAAACAGATAGAACTTCCTAACTTTTGAAATTGTTTTCCTGTTTGTTATATCTATCAATTGAAGGCTTTGGTGCAAGAATCGGTTAAACGCCATTTTTCACGAAAATGACTTAGCATCAAAAACCTATACTTGTCGATATCCCTCATCGTTTGGTACAAGAATCGTCCATGTATCTCTCATAGAAACGACGTTATACTTCACATAGCTTGTTCTTGCTCCAAACGCAGTTGCATATCACAAACATGAGCGAATCCGTTCGGGAGCGAGAATCGGCTATGTTTGTCGCATAACCGTTTCTTGCCGCCAATGGCACCAGTTTTGATAAAACATAACCTACAAATATTAGACGTTTAACCTAAGTCGGTGCAAAGTGATTGATGAAAAGAAAATGAGTGAAACTAGTGAAGTGGATCCCTATCACACTTCAGATGATAGTGATGCTGATCCCGATAATTCACAAAGCAGCTCAGATTCTGAAAATGCAGTTAATTTGCAAAATAACAATAACGAAGTTCAACCAATAATACAAAAAGGAAAGAAGCGTATGCGAAATCCAGAAGAATGGGTTAGAAATCAAAGGAAAGTTATATATATATAAACAGTGCAGGCAATGTGGTACCTGAAAAAAGACAAGGACCTAGGTGTCAATGCAAAGGAAATTGCTTTGACTTATTTACGGAGTTGCAGCGAGACAAAATTTTTACAGAGTTCTACGGAATGAAGTGCCATAATATTCAGGATGCGTTTCTGGGTTCTTTAATATCCGCAAATGAAGTAAAAAGAAGAAGAAAAACAACTACTGATAATAATCCAAAAAAAAAATTTTCGTATACGTATAATATTAAAGTAGGGACCACAAACGTTAAAGTATGTAAAATAGCATTTTGCAACCTATTCTCGGTGCATAAATCTCGCGCACAAAGAATAGCAGCATCACGTGCTTCTGATGGCAATATAGTGTCCAAAACAAGATATGCGAGGAAAACATTCCAACAGACCGAATAAGGTAGCTGATGATGTTGTAGCCACCGTGCGTGAACATATCGAAAGTTTTCCTCCTAGGGAATCTCATTATTCGAGGAGCGAAAGCCAAAAGAAATATCTACCGGCTGAGCTAAACGTAAAAATTATGTATGAAACGTACTTAAATAAATATGAACCGGAGCACTACGAATTACTAAAGAAGAAAGAACAAACAAAACCAAGAATCACATATGACTTTTACTACAGATATTTTGTACAACATTTTAACTTGTCATTTGGCTTTCCTCGATCAGATACTTGTAGTACGTGCGACAAAATAAACGTGGAGATTGAAGCTACTTCCAATGATACAGTAAAGCAATGTATTTTACAGAGAAAAGAACTACATCTGCGCAAAGCACAGGCATTTTACGATGATCTGAAAGAAAAAACATAATTGGCTGAAACAGATCCTACAGTAGAAACTTTATGCTTTGACTATCAACAAAACTTGCCTGTGCCATTGCTAACTACTTCTGATATTTTTTACGCCCGACAACTGTGGGTATTTAATCAAGCATTTCATTCATGTTCCAATAAAAAGGCAGTGATGTACATGTTTGATGAAACAATCGGTAAAAAAGGATGTACAGAAACGGTTTCTTTCTTAACGCATTACATTGAGAAATATTTGAGGAAATCTGTTAAGATTTTGCATATTTTCACGGATAACTGTGGGGGCCAAAATAAGAAAGCTGTAGTTCTTAATTTTTTAATGTCCCTAGTTAAAAATGGAACTTTGTCGAAGATTGTTCATCACCTGCCAGAACCAGGCCACAGTTTTCTCCCGTGTGATCGGGACTTTGCTCAAATAGAGAAAAAGAAACGCAGAAAAGAGCTACTCTACCTTCCTGAAGAGTGGTATTCTCTAGTCGAATCATGTGGAACCAAGTTTATTGTGGAACGTGTCACACAAGATATGATTTTAGACTTCAAGTCGCATCTTGATCCATATTTTAAAAAATCTGTCGTGGTTAAGAAAAAGCCTTTTACCACTTCAAAATATAGACTTTTTCTATACAGTGAGGAACATCCAGATAAGGTTTTTATTTTTTAATTAGTTTAGTGTTTATTGTTATATTATTTTTATATTTCAGGTCTTTATATCAGAAAGTCACTGTCGAGACTTAACAGAAGGTTATCCTCTATTCAAGTCACCTGTACCTGAGTCTATTGACTTAAATGCTGCTCCTCTTGCATACAGTGAGAAGTTGGCAATAAAGTCAAAGAAGTATGAGAGCATAATGCCGCTTGCAAAAAATTATATACCGCCTGCTTATTTTTATCCTTTTTACGACGACCTCAAGAAACTGGATGATGAAAACCATGATTCCGATTAAATTATTATATTATTAGTTTAGTTTAGTTCATGCAATATTTTGTTTTTGTTTTGTGCTAGGTAACTTTCATGGTGTTTTATTTCTTTGTTGTTGTCGTTATTTGCTTGATGACAATAAATAATATCTTTAAACTCTTTATTTTAATCTTTTTATATTATTAATATTTAATTTGCTACCAGTTTCGCAGATGTTGGTTGCGAAAACCGGCTATGTGCAATTTTGAAAAATTGTTTTCTGTAGTATTTTGTAAAGCAAGATTTGCTAAATATCAGTTAAAATAACTATTATTATATATTTATACTGTTGACAAAAGATGTAGTCCTAGTTTAGAAAAATATTATCAAAAACCAGTTTTTCCTTGTTTTCTCAAAACTATGTTGTCTTCACATTGCCGGTTCTTGCACCAACCCCTTCAATTTCACCGCTAGGCGGAGACTCTTTTGCTTGCGCTAGCAAATACTGAACTGCACATGAAAGAAGAAAACAATAGACAGAAAAACTAAAAGGCATGGAATCGGTGTTCCCTAAAGTTTATTAATACTTAAGAAAATTGATTATTTTTAATCATATAAAGATTTAAAATTAATTTAATGTAAAAAACAACAATAATTTACAAGTAATCATTTTTCACCATAAAATCTCCTAGAATCCTTAACCTTCTAATGTATTCGTTGTCGTTACTAAATTTGCCAAAAATCTCTGACGGACCCTTTTTTTGTAATTCCTCTGGATCCATTTCTTCCATATTGGGAATTTCATCTTGACCTATCAGCATAACTTTAAAAATCATGAACGCCATTGCAAAACCGTATTTACAATATTGTTTCCATTGCTTTTGGAAAATCGAGAACGGGTAGAGCTTATCAGGATCACTGCCCAATATTTTAATTTGGTCGTGTAACTCCGCATAGTAAACTTTTAAATAAAAGTCTAACTTATGAAGTGCCTCTTCGCAAGCTATTGTGTAAAAGAAATAGGAAATGTCAAAGACTGGAGGTGCTTCTCGACAAAGTTGCCAATCTACGAGTATAACATCGGTTGGACACTCTTTGTTTTCTTTCTGCAATAAAACTGTGCATTAATTGAGACAGTTTCAATATCTAATATAAAAATTTAGTATTTACGTGACCCGAGGATTGAGTAACTATCATGTCACAAAAAATAGTGTAGTTTTCATTTACGGTCCGTATAATGAATTACTTAACCCTCTCTCCCTAATGATTGAAATATTCAACAGATGGTATCCCATTTGTGACTTCACGGAAGACTCTTAAGACGGCAAATGTTTGAGCATGTTTCATAATTTACTTCTTACTATTTATTTTATGTGTCAACTTTTAAGCGCCATGCTTTAGTAATGAGTTACTACGCTCGCGCCAGTGGGCGATTTTGTATATTTAGCTGTTAGCATACAGCGACTAATGGCCCCGGATGACGAGACCCCAAAAAGTGTGACTTACTACTAGAGAACGGATGCAATTTCCATAAAACGAAATCGGCAATTGGAATTGTGTATAACGTCGCTCAGTACATCCCGGCGTAATTCAATGAAGTATTTGTTTGACTTACTCGGCCACCTGGTCTCGCACGATAACAATGGACAACTCAGCTATTGTATTCGGAGAATATAGTGTTTTCAGTGGTGTCGTGTACGTAGATAAAATAAATAAGTTTATCGTATTTCGTAAGAGAAATAGCACGTACATTCCTTTTCTTTTCATTTAAGCAACATCTTGCAATTATTTTCACGTAAGTGCGCATAAAATTTCGTTATTTAATTTCGTTTATTTGGATCTAGAATATTCTTACTTTTTCAGACAATGGAAGAGCGTCGAGAATGGCATCGTGAAACAATGGCGAGTTGGATTGAGGGCCATACTGATTGTATGTACATTGCCAGTGATTCCGAAATTTATTGTGAAGTGTGTGAAACGTTATTGAAAAATTGCAATAAATCAACCGTAAAACGTCACGTAGGATCGTTAAAGCACGAAAAAAAATTGAACCCGTTGGAATCTGACAATTTTAACGAAGAACTCTGTGAAACTTTTATGGCAGCTAATATTCCATTATTATTAAACTGAACAATCCAATTTTGAAGACATTTCTGAAAAAATATACTGGTCGAGATGTTTCTGATGAATCAACTTTACGCAAATATTATGTTTCTAGGTGCTATACGAGAACAGTAGAACGCATTAGAAGCCATCTTTTAAATCAATACATATGGATAAGCGCCGACGAAACGATGGATATGTTAGGACGCTGTGTGGTAAATGTTGTAGCTGGTGTACTACATCCAACTATTCCCTATAACTCATATGTAACATGAAAAATAATATGAAACAGTTGCTGAAACCATTAAGGAGAATATGCAAAAAATGCTTCATTCGGACGCCACGTACAAAGAAAAAATACTTTTATTTGTCAGTGATAGTGCGTATACACATAAGACCAACTCTCAACGAGCCATACCCGGCAATAAGTGGCAACAGCGTATCCCCTCTACGCGCGGTAGCTTACATTACCATACATTGCAGAGTTATGAATTTAGTAAGACTTAAACCGCGCAAGGATATAGTCGTTTGCATATTCGTTCTGTATACGTAATTTGCCCATTTGTTTCAGATATAATAAGGTCGTTATATCTCCAAGTTATTATTATTGTATTCTTAGCTGCTACGGAAAAGTAATTTTAAGTAATAAAAAAACAATAACGTTTTCTAAAAGATAAAAGTAAAAAAATCAATAATTCTGCAAAATAAATTTTAATTCTAAGAAAGTCACTAAATATAGGATTCGAAAATACCGCCCTCTCTCCCCAAACAAGCCGAGCCTATTGTAAAACTCCCGCCTCACTCCCTCGAGATTTCTAGGGGTTATTGTCTCGAAAATTCTAAACAGTTGAACTTGCAACTGTTGCAACCTTTACGTTTGCATAGCTAGATACGAATGACGGGCAATCTATTGCTCTCGATCATCGGACTTATGTATGCGCACGCGGAGTGACATCGTACATACGTTGCCACATCGCATTACGTTCCATACGTATATTGTTGCGTATGTCCCGTAGCGGGTTGGACCTATCGGTATGTTAAAAACAGGCAGACTATTGAAGAAAACATATCCTAATATGCTGCATATTACTTGTGTAGCACATGCTCTCCACAGAATCTGTGAATATATCAGAGACACTTTTCCGGAAGTTGATAGACTTGTATCAGCTTTTAAAAAAGTTTTCAGAAAAGCACCATTGAGAGTAGCTCTTTTGAAAATTGCCAAAACTAATCACTTATTTTGAAAATCGAAATCTCAAATTTAACCACATTAGATGTGGCTGTTAATAATTTGAAAAGTATTCCAAGTGACTTCGGATGTGGCCTTCGGCAAAAGTTTGAAGCAATTCTTAATAGAAATCCAGATTTAATTACATTGCAGCAATTATGTATGGAGAAAATTCCACAAAATCTAACGGCTAAATATGAAGAAATAAAAGAATATTTCCAGTATGCACCTATAACCAGTTGCGATGTAGAAAGGACGTTTTCTATTTATAAGGATGTACTTAATTCAAAGAGAACAAAATTGACAGAAGAAAACCTTGAGAAACTATTGCTAGTCAATATTAATACTCCTTTACTCAACTTGAACGACAAAATGAACAAATAAAAATGTTCCAATTATAGAAATAAAATTAAAAACTTTAAAAATACAACTTTTCAACAAATACATATGTATTTCGTAATTTTATAGATCACCACCCGTTTGTTTTCCAATTATATAAATAAAATTAATTAATAAATATGTATTTCGTAATTTTAGTTAGATAGATCACCACCCGTATGTTTTCCAATTATATAAATAAAATTAAAAACTTAATAAATACAACTTTTCAACAAATAAATATGTATTTCGTAATTTTATAGATCACCACCCGTTCGTTTTCCAATTATATAAATAAAATTAAATATTTTAGAAATACAGCCTTTCGCCAGTACTACACTGGGCTTTGCGTCATGTGGTAAGCGTGTCCGTTCTCTACTTACTACACACTATCGGCCGTTATTGCTGCGTATCTTATACTGGGTTAGTTAAAAGTATGGAGACGGCCATTTATTGTCGTTAATATTCATTTTAGGGAATTATGTTCTATGTAAAAGTTTGTTAAGATATTTTGTTAAGATTTGTGATTATTTGTTTTTTTTTCTTCAATTGTTTTTTTAGATACGCCTGTTCGCGCATTTTTTTTTTAAATGGGAACTGGTAAATTTTGCTCTTCCATTCGATAGAGGATTTTTTTCTCTTTACAATAATATTTTTGTTTTTTTTAAATTCATTTTAATAACTTTTTTTACAAGAAAAATTAAACAAATTAATAAGAAAGTAAATTAAAGTAAGTGTTCAAATTGTCGTCCATTAGTAATTTGACAATGACCCAATCGATTTACAAAACCCCGAACAGAGTTCTGTAAACAATCTCGGGGAATTTCTTGTATCGTTATGGTAATTCGGATTTGTAAATCTTCGACGTTATCGGGCTTATCTTTGTAAACTTTGTTTTTCACGTATCCCCAAAGAAAAAAATCTAAAGGACTTAAATATGGCGAACGGGCTGGCCATTCAATGGTTCCTCGTCTTCCAATCCATCTGTGGGGAAAAACGTTGTCCAGATATTGACGAACATTTACACCATAATGTGGTGGGGCACCATCTTGCTGGAACATGATACTGTCATTGGGCAGGTGTTCATTGTTTTCATGAGGATAGAGCGTAGCACTAGCAGGTATTATTTCATTTTGCAATAACTGCAAATACAGAGCCGAAGTTAAATTGCCATTGATGAAAAAGGGACCGATAATATGACCGCCTAGAATGCCAATCCAAACATTAACATTTTAGGGGTACTGCGTATGGTGCTCCAAAAACCAAGAGGGATTTTCCGATGACCAGTATCTGCTGTTATGTCTGTTTACTTCACCGGTAAGGCAAAAAGTAGCTTCGTCTGAGAAAAGAATATTGTTGACAATTTTCATTATTATTGCAAATATTTAACATTTCTTAAGAAAATTGTAATCTCCTATCAAAATCATCTTCCCTTAACTCGTGTACAAGGTGTACCTTATAAGGTTTATACTTTTCACTTTTTAAAAACGACACGATCGATGACTGTGAAATATTGAAATTGGCCGCTAAATTGATTGGTTGATAAATGGGGATATTCAGATACAGTCAATAAAATATCCAGTTTATTATCATCGCTTTTTGCTGTTCTAGGTCTACCACTCCTTGGCAAATCTTTAACGCTACCCGTTTGTTCAAAGCGTCTTAAAGTTTTACCAACAAGGGATTTAGAAATTGGATTTCTATTTGAATGCGTATCATTAAATAAATTACTAACGTCTTGTAAACTTCTGCGTCTATCTCCATAACCCAACATCATAAGTATTTCAATTCGTTCATGTTCACTTAAACTCGTCATTGTTAATATTATCAGCAACAAATTGCACAAATGAATTATTTCTGTCAAAGATTTAACGTACACAATAACCACTGATAAAATGATGTCGCTCAAGTTTGTTTATCGCTACGCTTCTCTCTATCTGCGATGTACCGAACATCTGTTAAACACATGAACCGGCTTTTTCTTATAAAAAAGTTTTTAAAATGAATTAAAAAAAAAAAACTTGGAAAGAGAAAAAAAATCTCTATCGAACGGTAGAGCAAAATTTACTAGTTCCCATTTAAAAAAAATGCGCGGACAGGCGTAACTAAAAAACAATTGAAGAAAAAAAAAATTCAAATATTCTCAAATGTAGATCAAAATATCCTAACAAACTTTTATATTGAACATAAAATCCCTAAAATGAATATTAACGACAATAAATCGCCGTCTCCATACTTTTAACTAACCCTGTATAATAAAGGATATAATCACTAGTTTTAACCTAATTAAAAAAGTTACCTCATACAAGAACATCATATTGTTACACCAGCAATCCCCTTGCGTCAGAATGCCATATTCGTGGCTTGCTACATCCATCACGCTTTTTAGCAATACACCAGTATCACATTTCTCTATTATATGTTTATCTGTGTTAACATCAAATTTGCTTATACCATCGTTGATCATAGCTTCAAACATTTTAACGGTTGGCGTATCCATTTCTTTTCCCATAAAGTCTAGATCAATAGCGTTTACTAGTTTGTCATACTTTACCCTTTCTTGGTCCTTATATGCGAACGAGGTGGCATGAAACTTGGCAAAAGTTCTCAAAGTTAGTTTAATATGGTTGTCGTTCATAATTTCCTTCCGGTTAAATAAAGTGAAACCTTTATCTTTTATGTTTTCCAAAATGATAACATTTTTTGTTGAAGTACCGTAACATTTTGGAACATTTTGAAAGCCATTATTAATTTTTTTTTTCTTTAAAAATTTCACATAGACCGGGTAAACTTCATCGTAAAAATATACTTCATTCGCATAAATTTTATCAAATTGTGCTGCTTGCGCTCCAGGCATTTTTAAAGCATACTTTACGAACAATCGAAATATTTTATCCCCTGTGGTTATATCGACTGCAACGTGTTTAGACACGTATCCATCGCCAGCCTGTGTCCCAGGATAATATTTTACATCGGAAACTGGCTCCCAGTTATTCTTTTTTATAATTTCACCAACTAATTCTTTAACGTCGTCACTGACACTGAACTCCGAAGACATTTTATTTAGTTGTAAACACAGTCTGCTTAAGATGAAATTTTTCAAATTACAGTGAACCCAAATTTTGTTCTATACACTGATATATTACTTATCTGTAGTTCTTGATAATCTAATAATAAATGATGAAAAACTTTTATAATTACGTATTGTGATTAATTGATAACCTGTATCCTAATAAGATCTCACTTATTTGTCTTTTTATCTTCATACTCGCTTTTGATGAATGCATTGTAATGACAATTAATATTTTAGGAATGTGCGATTTAGAAGTGTGTTAGTTATTGTTACCGTATTCTTTTGTTTTGTTACTAATTTTAATATAAAATGTATCTTAAGTTAGAATTTAAAAATAAAATTTATATATTGTTATATGGGCTCGAAGAAAGGACAGTGATTCAAATTAGTCTAAGTGGAGAATGACATATTATGGATGGTCGATCGTTGGCTGTTATATAGCTGCAACGGACCATTCTTTCCTGCTATGAAAATAACTGTCCCATTAGGGAGCGCCGTATAGCTAGACTTTACTTTGCTTTTCATGATCGTTTTCTAGACTTCAAAAAAGTTAAACCCCTATTAGACATTTTCAGCAATCCTTTCAACATTTCACCCGAAAATGCTCCGGAATCAATATATCTGGAATTTATAGAAATGCAAAATGATGATAATTTACGAAACGAGTTTAGTGAAGGTAATTTACACAACTTTTACCGTTGCGTTGACAAAACCGCTTATAAAGAGTTGCGAATAAATGCATTGAAATACCCAAGCCTCATTGGATCGACGTATGTTTGTGAGCAAACGTTTTCAGTGATGAAACTTAACAAAACAAAAAATCGAAACCGTCTGGCAAATGAAAATCTGGAAGCAATTTTACGTGTGGCGACGAGTAATGTGTAGCCAAACACAAACAAAATTGTTAGGTCAATGCAATGCATGTATCATAAAACATGAAATATTACATTGTAATGATTAGATTACATTACGATTACATAATTACAACAAACATTTTTTAATGTTCTTTTATTTTTATCATTTGTAGTAATTCATACTATTTAAAAATAAAAATATTTGTGTTAATAAGTATTCTTTGTAGTGGCCCGTCTTTGGCTTATAATTTTACCGAGTGGCCCCTGTTCCCTGTAAGTCTGTGCATCCCTAGCTTAATAGATCCGGCGTATGATTTTGTATTTTGAAGTGTGGACCAGAGAAATGCGTATTTCGATGGGGTTCTTTTCCGATGTAGAGTATTCAGTTTTTTATTACATACATAGTAAATACCGATAACTTTTTTTGTCTTATAATTAGATAATAATTTAGTCTAATCTTGCGTAGTACCATTTTGTGTTGGTTGCATTTTTAATATTCTTTTTTTTTCTTTTTGGCATATCACAATTTAATAAACATTTATTACTTAGCTGAAATCCGCCCTTTTCTTTTCTTTGTTTTATTGTTTCGGACGACTTGCTTGCGCCATTTACCCGCCGCGTGGCTTGCTATGTTTAAGTTATTTCCGGATTTGCGGCGTCTAGTGGTGCCAAATTTGGTGGTGCCTTTTACCACTTTTCCTTTAGTACTTTTGAGTCTCCCCACCGCTCAGCTGAGGCTGTCTTCGTAGCCAGGTGGGCCGCTAGATGTTTGCAGAGGCGGCTAGATGGGGCAATCCACGTCGCCCGAAATTTTGTTTTTTTTTCCTCTCTTTTTTTTTATCTTTCTTTATGTAAACGGTATTTACGTCGTAGCAATAGAATGATTTAGAAGGACCGGAAAATCATACAAACAGATAGAACTTCCTAACTTTTGAAATTGTTTTCCTGTTTGTTATATCTTTTTTGCTTGCGCTAGCAAATACTGAACTGCACATGAAAGAAGAAAACAATAGACAGAAAAACTAAAAGGCATGGAATCGGTGTTCCCTAAAGTTTATTAATATTTAAGAAAATTGATTATTTTTAATCATATAAAGATTTAAAATTAATTTAATGTAAAAAACAACAATAATTTACAAGTAATCATTTTTCACCATAAAATCTCCTAGAATCCTTAACCTTCTAATGTATTCGTTGTCGTTACTAAATTTGCCAAAAATCTCTGACGGACCCTTTTTTTGTAATTCCTCTGGATCCATTTCTTCCATATTGGGAATTTCATCTTGACCTATCAGCATAACTTTAAAAATCATGAACGCCATTGTAAAACCGTATTTACAATATTGTTTCCATTGCTTTTGGAAAATCGAGAACGGGTAGAGCTTATCAGGATCACTGCCCAATATTTTAATTTGTTCGTGTAACTCCGCATAGTAAACTTTTAAATAAAAGTCTAACTTATGAAGTGCCTCTTCGCAAGCTATTGTGTAAAAGAAATAGGAAATGTCAAAGACTGGAGGTGCTTCTCGACAAAGTTGCCAATCTACGAGTATAACATCGCTTGGACACTCTTTGTTTTCTTTCTGCAATAAAACTCTACATTAATTAAGACGGTTTCAATATCTAATATAAAAATTTAGTATTTACGTGACCCGAGGATTGAGTAACTATCATGTCACAAAAAATAGTGTAGTTTTCATTTACGGTCCGTCTAATGAATTACTTAACCCTCTCTCCCTAATGATTGAAATATTCAACAGATGGTATCCCATTTGTGACTTCACGGAAGACTCTTAAGACGGCAAATGTTTGAGCATGTTTCATAATTTACTTCTTACTATTTATTGTATGTGTCAACTTTTAAGCGCCATGCTTTAGTAATGAATTACTACGCTCGCGCCAGTGAGGCGATTTAGTATATTTAGCTGTTAGCATACAGCGACTAATGGCCCCGGATGACGAGACCCCAAAAAGTGTGATTACACACTATCGGCCGTTATTGCTGCGTATCTTATATAATAAAGGATATACCGTAAAATGGGGTTACTTTGATCAATTTTTATTTTAAAACACTCCGTATCTTTTGTATAAATTGGCGGAAAAATACGTAAAGAAAAACAAAATGTCGGTTTTTTGTCTTCTACCAGAAACTTAACTTAAAAAATTATCAATTTATTTAGTTTTTGAGAAAAAAAAATTAAACCACTTGATCAAATTTATACACTGATCGGGGTTACTTTGATCACCATGCTTATTTCCATGTCATTTGAAAGTAAACCCAAAATGAACATAAAATTTAAAAACAAATTGAAATCTGTCCGCATGTTTTTTTAATAAAGCTGTTTAAATCACTTGGGGTGACTTTGATATAGACAAAAATAATGTTTTAGTTATAATTTTATTTGAAATTAACATTTTAAAACACAGAAAATCAAATTCTTAAGCTCTAAACCTCATTAACATTGATCTCGTGTGGAAACACGACCAATTCAGTCCCTTCTTGAAAGGTAGGCATCGGCAGGTATGCAACAATAGCAGACTGTTCAATTTCAGAAATGTCGTCTTTAATTAATCTGAATGTTTTTTTTTTGTTTTGGCACGATTTTAAGCCGGTAACTACCAGCGGAGTGGTTTCGTTAATGTAACATACGTAACGATGTGTTTCTTTTCCTCGCTGAGAAGTAAATGTTGCCAATACATAACGACCCTCGGTCAATATATTATCTTCTTCCTCTTCATGCTCTCTCTCGATTTCCTCTTCTTCGAATGTTTCCTCTACAGTCTCATTGTCATCAGATATGTTTTCTTCAAGTGGTGTGTCAATCGTCTGATTAGTTTTCTTTGTCTTCCGCTTTTTTCTACACTTGGCGAGGGGTCATCTATTAAATCCGCTGTCGAAATACTCTTTCCAGCAGCAACATTTAGTCTTTTCTTTCTTTTTACAGTATGGGATGATTCTCCAAATCTTTGAGTTCTTAATAGTTCAGTCAGAACGCTCTCAGTTTCAGTCTCAACGTTACTATCATCAGATGGTAAGCGCTTGTACACCTGATCAGAGTTAAACGGCAATATTCCTGTTGCATTAAATGCACTTATAAGATTTCGTTTGATGGCACCGTTTTCATTATCCAACGGGGGTACCACAATTTTTTTCGGTTTAATTTCGTCCATTCTTAGAAGTGTCTTGTTGAGGAGATTCAGAAATGCGTCTTTTGGAACAGTGGTCAGCCTTAAGTTCTCAAGTTTCCATTTCGTTAATGTACTTCGCCATGCCTCTTTCATCGGACGAAAAAATGCTACGTCCAAAGGCTGAATCAGATGGGTGGAGTGTGGTACCAAACAAACAAAATTGATATCGTTTTCTTCACATAATCGTAACACATCTTCATCGATATGAGACGACAAATTGTCTCCAAATAACACTTTACGACCGTTTAGTCTTTTCGCGTGTGGCAAAAAACATGTCATTAACCAATCCCGGAATGTTACGCTGTCAATCCAGCCACTTGCAGTTCGGTTATATCTAGTTCCACGTGAGCAACATAGTTCATTGCAACACGGTGAGCCACACGGTCCTCTCTCCTTCCAAGTGTCATATAGATGTGTGCTCTTGTATATCACATAAGGTGGTAAAAGAACACCATTTGCAGACCCACAAACCATGATAGACGTGCAGCTCTTGGAAAAGTTTATTATTTTTTCTAGATACTTGACTCCTCGTCGATATATATAGCGTTTGACTCGTTTGACTCGTCGTAGTTAAAAATATTACTACTAGGCACGTTTTTAACAACAGTTTCGAAATGTTTAAAATATTCTTCTATAGTTTTTTTTGAAACTCCAGCTCGAGCCCTTTTTATATTTGCTGCAGCACGCTGACTGTAAGAATCCTGATGACGTCGTAAAACCGAGTAGGCCCAGTCAATACCAGGCACATTATTGGAAAATTTGGCAAAAATTCGCCCAGTTCGGTCTAAACAAGCTTTAGCGAACATACGCAAGTCAAAGAGACTAAGAGGAAACCCCCATTCCGCAGACTTTGCTGCTGATTTAAGTATAGCCTTTTCTTGAGCGTCAGTGAACACAGTTTGAGCTCCAGGTTTATTTATGTGTTGTCCTTTATACCTATTGTAAAGACTTCCATAGGGGATTTTAAATTATTTTGCAGCGCCACGAATCGTCAAACGTCCATCTAATATAGATTACAGCGCATTTTCAATCACTGCATCTGAATAATTTTTGTATTGTCGACTTCCAAGCGGCTTTCTATAAGTCCTTGGCATTATTCTGTACTAAGAGCAACTCAGTTAATACTATGCAGAAAAACTATTTTACGAAAATATATCGTAAACCGTAGTTACTTCAACATGTGGGGTTACTTTGATCATGTGATTAAAGTAACCCCGTACACCTGATCAAAGATACCCCAATACACATTCAAGTTTAAAACATGGCGACTCTATTAATTTTTTATAACATGTCAACATAAACAGTATTCAGAGGAAACTGTAATTACCAATAACCAAGACGGTAAAAATAAAATTATTGTAATTTTGTAAGTACATTAAGAGTTCTACACACCTCAAATTCCTATATTATGCACACTTTCTACAGAAACACAAAACTTATAACGATACACTATTCCCTTTGTAAACAAAATCCGCCATACTGTTAAATAGGTATCAGTGTTGCCAATACCTTAAAAAGAAAACATTTGGCAGTTTCAGCAATCTCAATATTCGCGCTTTTCAAGAATAAGTAAACTGTTATCAAAGTAACCCCTTAATATCAAAGTAACCCCATTTTACGGTAATCACTAGTTTTAACCTAATTAAGAAAGTTACCTCATACAAGAACATCATATTGTTACACCAGCAATCCCCTTGCGTCAGAATGCCATATTCGTGGCTTGCTACGTCCATCACGCTTTTTAGCAATACACCAGTATCACATTTATCTATTATATGTTTATCTGTGTTAATATCAAATTTGCTTATACCATCGTTGATCATAGCTTCAAATATTTTAACGGTTGGCGTATCCATTTCTTTTCCCATAAAGTCTACATCAATAGCGTTTACTAGTGTGTCATACTTTACCCTTTCTTGATCCTTATATGCGAACGAGGTGGCATGAAACTTGGCAAAAGTTCTCAAAGTTAGTTTAATATGGTTGTCGTTCATAATTTCCTTCCGGTTAAATAAAGTGAAACCTTTATCTTTTATATTTTCCAAAATAATAACATTTTTTGTTGAAGTACCGTAACATTTTGGAACATTTTGAAAGCCATTATTAATTTTTTTTTTCTTTAAAAATTTCACATAGACCGGGTAAACTTCATCGTAAAAATATGCTTCATTCGCATAAATTTTATCATATTGTGCTGCTTGCGCTCCAGGCAGTTTTAAAGCATACTTTACGAACAATCGAAATATTTTATCCCCTGTGGTTACATCGACTGCAACGTGTTTAGACGCGTATCCATCGCCAGCCTGTGTCCCAGGATAATATTTTATATCGGAAACTGGCTCCCAGTTATTCTTTATTATAATTTCACAAACTAATTCTTTAACGTCGTCACTGGCACTGAACTCCGAAGACATTTTATTTAGTTGTAAACAGAGTCTGCTTAAGATGAAATTTTTCAAATTACAGTGAACCAAAATTTTGTTCTATACACTGATATATTACTTATCTGTAGTTGTTGATAATCTAATAATAAATGATGAAAAACTTTTATAATTACGTATTATGATTAATTGATAACCTGTATCCTAATAAGATCTCACTTATTTGTCTTTTTATCTTCATACACGCTTTTGATGAATGCATTGTAATGACAATTAATATGTTAGGAATGTGTGATTTAGAAGTGTGTTAGTTATTGTTACCGTATTCCTTTGTTTTGTTCCGAATTTTAATATAAAATGTATCTTAAGTTAGAATTTAAAAATAGAATTTATATATTGTTATATGGGCTCGAAGAAAGGACAGTGATGCAATTCAGTCTAAGTGGAGAGTGACATGTTATGGATGGTCGATAAACTTACTACAAAAATTTTAAACCCAGAATAACAAGTAAAATTAAGAAATTTAAGAACTTGATTGTCTAAATCAAGGTGTCAACCGACATTTAAGACATCCATAGGGGAATCAGTCATAGATGTAATCTTATGCACGTTAGGAGTACGGGATATTGTGAGAGGGTGATATGTATCCGACGAGCCTTCGCTCCCAGATCATGCGTATATCCGCTATAAATTATGTATAGATTTAACGGATACCAAACTATATAGGGATCCTAAGAGAACAGACTGGGGCTCTTACAAGGAAGACCTGTTAGCTGCGACCCGAAATATCCCTGTTAGAATAGGGAATGTGGAAGAGCTGGAGTTGGCTGTTGACTGGTTGCAACGGACAATTCTTTCCTGCTATGAAAATAACTGTCCCATTAGGGAGCGCCGTATAGCTAGACGGGCTGCCTGGTGGAATACAGAGTTAACCAATCTAAGGAAAGGGACTCGCCGGTCATTTAATAAGGAGAAGAAAACAGGTAATTGGGAAGCCTACAAGGCTCTCGTCAATAAATACAATGATAAAATCAAAGAGAGCAAAAGGAAGGCCTGGAGAATATTCTGTGAGGACATCGAAGGTGTTCCTGACATGGCCAGAATTAACAGAATTTTCAAGAAAGATCCTTCCAACGCAATTAGATCTATACAAAAATCGGATGGGTACTGGTGCATGTACCGTGGAAGAGACTTTAGAGTATCTTCTGTGGGTACACTTTCCAGGTTCGGAGTGTATGGATGATTGTGATATCAATCAACTTGTCACCTCTTGGAGGGCAACTAGGAATAATAGGGAGATATCAAACGAGATCATCAAGCCCAACTTAATTAGATGGGCGACAAGAGTTTGAACCATATAAATCCGCAGGACCGGATGGAGTATTTCCCAAGCTCCTTCAAGAGGAAATTGGAAAAATTATGGGTCCCTTATTGGAGATATTCAGGTCTAGCCATTAGGCTGGGTCAAAAAATTTTTTCCTTCATTTCTTGAGAGGCTCAGTGATAAAAAGGTGCTAAATGGTATAGCTAATCAGCATATAAAATTTTATTGAATTATTGAAAGTTTTACTGCCTCCGAATTTAATAATACTTTTTAAGTTACATATCAATACAAGTTTTATGCAAAATAATTCTAAGTATCAGTATATAGAGGTAATCCCGATATAAAACTGTACTTTTACAATGTGGATTCACACTGTTAAATTTCCCCAGAACACGCATTTACATATCGCTACCTTAATATAGAAAGTCCCTAACTCAATTTTTTACAAATCGAGTTTTTTTTTATATTTCGACATATTAGAAGATCATCTATCAAAACATCCAAAAACCTCGATTTAAAAAAATGAGTTCGAGCATTTCTATATTAAGGTAGCGATATACAGCACTGATTCAGTCTAAAGGTTCAATTATACGTGTCACAGCCGTAACCATATAAAACCAATCGTATGTGCTATAATGTTTTCGATTTTGGTAACATGCCGTAACGCCATAGCCGTAACCGTAGATATTAATTGAATTTTGGTTACGGCTATGGTTATGGCTATGGCACGTATAATTGAACCTTAATACCGACAAATAAGTCATTAAAAGGAACAATAATATAAAATTCTGCTTTTTTATATATTACAAAAACTAATAAACGTGCTGCTTTTGTATATGTTATCTAAACGGTTCAAGCCAAAAACAAAATAGGGAAATCCCCGTACAATCTTTATTTCTTACAACACGGAGTTATATGAGACAAGTGTGCCGCGATCGTTAAAATAATTAGTGTTGCGTTGTAAAGTGCTGTCATTTATTTGTTTATTTTATCATTTGAGAAATGGAGCGTACCAGAAATAGTTGGAGGTGTCCTTTGTTTGGTATTTTATGTGATTTGAAAGATAATATATTACCAACTTATGAAGATGTGATGAAATTTTATGAGTGGACCCGTCATAGCTTAAAATATGAGAGGGAAACTAAAAAGGAGCCAACATATAAAGAAATAGAAGCCATTGTAGTTGCAAGAATAATGGAAATATGGGAGAAATCGTCTATACCTACAGTAGAGTTTAAACGAATGAAGGTAATGCTACAAACATAACATTTAAAATGTAAAAATCTTTTGAAGTCTCACCCTAAAATACCTAAAAACAAGTTGGAAAAGTTTCTTTGTAAAAGTAAGATTTTGTTTGATATTTCGGCATGTAAGTGCAGAGATTTTCTTAAATGTGCTTGCATTAAAAACAAAAAAATACCTGTAAGAGAGCGAAGTTTTATAATAGATCAAAGAACGATTAGACAAATGGCTATAAGTAGTGTAGATGTTGGAACAACAATACAGATTAGAAGGATATTAAAAAGAAAGTTGTTACGAGAAAAATCTACTCTAAAGCAACAAAAAATGTCCGAAATACCTACAGATATATTGAGTAGTGCATCTGAAACCGAATGTGTTCAGTCGGATTGTGAAGAAACACGACATTTTCAATTACGTCCTTCAAAAAGTGAAACAAAAAAGGGGGAATTGTTTTAGCTTATTATCAAAAACATGCGATAGATTTGGAGTATCAGACAGGGCAGGAGCTGCTATCGCATCTGCAGCTCTGCACACTTCGAGCTCAGTAGTTACAGACAAAAATAAACTTCGTCGAGAAAGGAAGAAATAACAGAGAAAATATAACTTTACAACAAAGTGTTTCACAAATACCCGCTTTATATTTCGATGGAAGAAAAGACCGAACTTCAATTATATCTGAAAAAGATGGAAAGAAGTACAGGCAATGTATACTAGAGGAGCATATTTCATTAATTAAAGAACCTAACTCGAAGTTTTTAGGATATGTTTCACCTTCTTCAGGCACTGCAAAGTGTATAGAACAAGAAATATTCAACTTTTTCTTGAATGCGGATATATCGATGGATTTTTTTATTGCGATTGGTTGTGATGGCACAAATGTTAATATTGGCAAATCTGGGGGTATTATACGTATACTAGAAAAAAGATTGGGTAGACCCTTACAGTGGATCATTTGTATGTTGCATATGAATGAACTGCCATTCAGACACCTGTTTCAACATGTTGATGGTGGAACATCAGGACCACAGACATTTTTGGGAAAAATTGGCAAGGCACTTGAAAACTGTGAAAAAAGACCTATAGTGAAGTTTCAACCAATTCCCACGAACTTACCAGAGCTTTGTGTTGAATATATAATGCAGATCAGAAGTATTTGTACAAAATAGTTAAAACAGTTTCAACGGGTATAGCTGCAAACAATTTGGCAAATAAATCATCCGGCAAAATGTTTCATGTTCGATTGCTAACACGTGCTAACTGAATTCTTCGTCTATATATTTCAGTTGAGAACCCTTCTGCAAACCTTACCACTCTTGCAATATATATTGTCAAGGTTTACGCTCCAGTGTGGTTTTCTATAAAAACTCTCCCCAGCTGTAAAGACGGACCACGACACCTTTTTAAACTAATTAAACTAAGCAGATATTTACCAACAACTTTGAAAGCCGTTGTTGACCCAGTAATTCAAAGAAACAGTTATTTTGCACACCCTGAAAACTTATTACTTGCAATGTTGACAGATCCCAACAACACATTCGTGAATTAGCTGTCCATCGAATTTTGGAAAGTAGATCAGCAACATCAAAGCAATTACGGCTTTTTCAGGTACCAACGATAAACTTTAATGCATCTTTATATTTTGACCTTTTGAATTGGGAAGAAACTATCACTGAACCACCTATATTAAAATCTGTAAATGAAGAAAATCTTCGACTGTTTATTGAAGAAGAAAACAATGGAGGAATTGAGCTATTACACCTTCCCTGTCGCACCCAAGCGGTAGAAAGAGCAATCAAAGCTGTGAGTGAAGCATCATCACCCTAGCCTTTGTATTAATAGAACGTAAAATTACAAAGGCTAGGGAGGTCTTAGAAATGATTCATATTTTCAAAAACAACAAAACAATCAACGATCGTAACGAGATTGATGGACTTTCTAAACTTTATTATCCGCTCATTAAACAATAGAAGACAACCCCAACAACACAAAAAAAATTTTTCCCATTGTAAATATACTGTATTTTCCCAAACACATGGCCTGACCAAACTAATTTTAAAACGGAATAAACAATTTCATTTCTGCACCAAGACATTTAGTTACACTAAATATTCCGAGAAAGGCAGTTCGACCCTATAAAAAGGTTCGACATGTTTGGCCATACATTTTACACAAAATGTGTTTTGACACGAAATAAATTGGTGAGTTTTGTATCCTTTAATTTTCCTTACTTTAATTATTATTTTTAATTTTAATTTTAATTCATTCATACAATTGTGAATATATTTCTTACCTTTCTCTGTATTATTTTTTTAGTTCTAATGACTTGAAAAAGACTTAATAATAAAAAAGTCGAAACGTAGTAAAAAACTGAAATTCACCTTTAATGAATTTCACCAAGAACCAAGAAAAAGCCTATTATTTTAATATTATGACACGGCCAATAAAATAAATTTTAATTCTTATTAAGACTAAATATATATACAGGCTGATTCATTTTCGGCCCTCACCAAGGGGATCTCTCTTATTATTGGAGATGAGTATAGGTTTAAATTTGAAAGTTGTTAAATTTTGTGTTTGTTATAAATCCGTAAAGAAAATAGACATGTGACAAATGACCTTCGTTATTTAAAAAAAAAACGCGAACACCCCATTTTCTTCTTTTACCTGTAGCACCGACATTTGGCCTTGTAGAGAAAAAATAAAAACACATTCTTGTGGCCATTTCTAAACCTCTATCCAGTGGTGTACTCTAAATTTTATACAACGTTTCGTTTCTTTCTGGTCATCATCAACTATCTAATTTCTTATAGGCGCCATATTGATTTAAACATCTTCAGAAAGAGTTTTTTTTTCTGATTTCAACCATGTACCACATGCTGACTATAGTTTTTGACATTAGGTTTTATTTGAAAGAATAAATTATAAGATTAAATACGATAGCCATGGAATTTCAATCTGTCAAACATTTCATTTATTGTTCATTAATAATACAAAAATGTCATACACTAACGAACAGAAACGATATATGATAAGTATTTTCTATTCTTCGAAACGAAATTCAACAGTAGCTAGTACAAGATAACAAAAACATTAATAAAAATACATAGAAAAGTAAACAATAAACAATTACAGTAAATGTTCAATTATCTGGCCATCTTCGGTAATGCACAATTGGACACGCCTTCCGGCATTTTGTACTGCCCTTTGTATAGTTCTTCTAGGAACTGCATCGAAGGCATTCTGAAGTCTGTCTCGTAATTCTTCAATGTTTTGTGGCGCATGTACTTTATAAATATTATTTTTAACATATCTCCATAAAAAAAATCAAGCGGACTTAAATCAGGTGATCTCGCAGGCCATTCAACAACTCCCCTATTTCCAATCCAACGGTTTGCAAACTCTTGATTTAAAAAATTTCTAACAACAGCTGCATTGTGTGCTGGTGCGCCATCTTGTTGCCACCATAAATATTGTAATTGATTTAATGGGATATTGTCGTCAAGATAGTCAGATACGTATGTACGTAAAATGTTTAAATATCTTTCTCCATTTAAATGTTCTTCATACATAACTGGTCCTAAGAGACGATTTGCCAAAATATCCATCCAAACGTTTATTCCAAAACGATGTTGTGGTCTTCTAGCCCTGTTTTGTCGGGGATTTTGTACTGCCCAATAGTGCTCCGTATTTCTGTTGAACATTCCAGAATTTGTAAATTTGCTTTAAAAATTTTCTATCCTTTCCATTAACCAATTACAATATTCTAGCCTTCTCAAATTATCTCCAGGCAGTAAAGAGTGACTAACATGGATCCTGTATGGTTTAAACCAACTTTTATGTAAAGTTCTCCAAACTCTGGACTGGCACAAATTTAATTCTGACGCTACTTCGCGTGTAGAAATTGATGGATTATTATTTATCTATAAAAACACAAGATTAACATGAAATTTGAAAACACGCTTTTAATTTACCATTTGTAAAATATCTTATCGATTTTCATTTAAATTCCTGTTGTCTTGACCATTACGCGGCTTAGTAAGCGATCCATTCTCGACCAAATTTCTGTCGAGATCTAGAAAAATGGTACGATGAGGCTGTTGTCGTTCTGGATATAATTGTAGATATCTTGTACTCGCTACTGTTGAATTTCGGTTCGAAGAATAAAAAATACTTATCATATCTCGTTTCTCTTCGTTAGTGTATGACATTTCTGTATTATTAATGAACAATAAATGAAATGTTTGACAGATTGAAATTCCATGGCTACCTTATTTAATATTATAATTTATTCTTTCAAATAAAACCTAATGTCAAAAACTTTAGTCAGCATGTGGTACATGGCTGAAATCAGAAAAAAAACTCTTTCTGAAGATGTCTAAATTCAATATGGCGCCTATAAGAAATTAGATAGTTGATGATGGCCAGAAAGAAACGAAACGTCGTATAAAAATTTAGAGTACACCACTGGATAGAGGTTTAGAAATGGCCACAAGGATGTGTTTTTATATTTTCTCTACAAGGCCAAATGTCGGTGCTACAGGTAGAAGAAGAAAATGGGGTTTTCGCGTTTTCTTTTAAATAACGAAGGTCATTTGTCACCTGTGACAGTCTATTTTCTTTACGGATTTATAACAAACACAAAATTTAACAACTTTGCCAAATTTAAACCTATACTCTATCTCCAATAATAAGCGAGATCCCATGGTGAGGGCCGAAAATGAATCAGCCTGTATATGTATATAGCTTAGATTTCTATTTCATGAGATATTTATTAATGTGCTTTCATTGCATATTATCCTTAGTTTTTTTTATAAAATCACCCTTTTTCAATGTTTTCTTTATATAAATTACATATTTTAATATACAGTGTGAACTCTATATACAGGGTGAACATATTTTTTATTTTTGGACAAGATATAGCTGAAAACCGTTTTTCATTTAACGTTGCTGGTTTTATTTAAATTTAATAATATATGAGTTAACTGTTTTCTAGACTTTTCTTTACCTCTTTAGCAAATTGGGTGCTTTGAACTTTTCTATTCAGATTGCAGGTATCTCGCGTAGCATTTCGCCGTTTTGGATATCGCTTTCGTTTTTAGTAGTACGTATGCGCATGCGCCTATGATCGCGAGATCCCTTTTCTCCGTTTTCAGATTCGAGCTTCTGTATGTAAAACTGAGTGGCGCTACCTACCATCTCTTATTTTAGTCACCCACGGCGTCCCCACTGACTTAGGGCATACAATAAGTAGCAGTTCCCAAAATATGTGCGATACGACTACCGGTTTCGATCTGTTTTCGGCCATCTTCAGAACGCCATCAATGCGCCTGCGCTGTAGGTAGCAACAAAAGCAAAACCTTCCTCATTGTAGGGAACAAAATATGAATTCATATTTTAAATATGAACTTGGTTCATATTTGAAATCTGTACTTGTATTGTGTATTGTGTTCCCTACATCCCATTTTTAATCATATTTTTATATTATTAAAAATGTTTTTGTCTTATACAAAATATGGTGATATTTTACCTACTTAAGTATGGTTCAAATTATTTAGTTATCAAAACTATTAAAAAGAGAATACGTTCGGAAAAAAATAAATTGTAATTTTCAAGTAACTTTTTATTAAATAGAACAAATGGCTGTGCTTATAATATTGCAAAAATATAAAAATTTAAATGATAATCACTCTTATTTACTCACAAGTAATCATTCTTTACCATAAATTTACCTAGTATTCTTATCTTTCTAATATATTCGTCTTCATTCTTAAAATTGGAAAACAGTGAGCCTGTTTTTCGCAATTCCTCCGTATCTTTTTCTTTCCTATCAGAAATTTCATCATTATTTATCAACATAACTTTATAGATTACGAACGCCATTGCGAAACCGTATTTGCAATATTGTTTCCACTGTTTTTGGAATACCGAGAAAGGGTACAGCTTGTCAGGATCGCTGCCCAATATCTTAATTTGCTCCTGCAATTCCGCATAGTAAACTTCTAAATAGGTGTCTAATTTATTTAGTGACTTCTCGCAAGCTATTGTGTAAAAGAAGTAAGCAATGTCAAGAACTGGAGGTGCTATTCGACACAATTGCCAGTCTACGAGAATAACATCGGTTGGACATTCTCTGTTGTCTTTCTGCAATAAAAGCAAACTATATTTAATTTCATTTATTTAATATTAATTTTATTTATCGTATGGTATCTACAGAGATAATACACAAAACGTAAAATACACATGTACAATTATGGACCATCATCAATAAAAACATAAGATACAAATCACAAAAAAGAAGATGCAGAGTTCAATAGGTATAAATAAAATTCAAATATATATACTATATCAGTGACGGCTCTTTAATGAGAGCAAGTGAGCAATTGCACCCCCTGGAATTATGAAACAAAACAAACCACGCGGCAACTAACTGAAAACATTTATTTATTATGTATATTATGTATTCATAGTTATTGACGAGGAACGTGGCACGCTAACAACGTACATACACCGAGCGTCGTCACTGATGTACTGAGCAAAGCCCTACCGTTGCTCTGTTAAGGCATTAACATTACATTGATGGTGGGGAGAACTGTATTTTGCCGTACTTCAATGTCGTATAATACATAACGTTGGAGCAACTAAACCAGACTGCTCTCTGGCGTTATTGCGATGAACTCCGTGTCTTTTTTAGAAAACAACGCGTTTTCGCGTTTAACGTATAATGAAAAAATCGCAGTAAAAAATCTTAAACGGCAGATGCCTCAATTATGTTTAGAAAATAAACAATCTGTTAAAGGTAAGGACGTTATAAGAAAATTCAAAATGAATATTTATCAGAAAAATGACTGGATTTGTTGGTATGAAATTAAAATACTTTGTTTTGTTTTCCGTGTCTTTTGTTTGGTGGTGAACCGTCTTGGTCAAAGAACGAAATAAGAGACTTAATTCATCTTAGTGCTAAAATTAGTAAACATGAAAATTCCGAAGGGCATTTGAAAAATATATTTAGTCTAAGAATGTTAGGAAAGAATAACATTCAGAATGTTTTAGATTCATCATATAGAAAAGCAATTCAACAACACAATGAAAAGGTAATAAAAAGTAGGCATGTGTTAAATTTAATAATAAATTGCATTAGATTTTGTGGCGCGTTTGAACTGGCACTTCGGGGTCATGATGAACAGCAAACGTCGAATAACAAGGGCATTTTTCGAGAATTGATAAATTTTACGGCAGAATTGGATAAATCGGAGATCACATCGAAGCAGCACCGGTTTTTAAGGGATTATCAAAAACGATACAGAATGAGCTGCTTGATGCAATGTTGAACGTGTATCATGAACAAGTTGCCAGTGAAATTAAAGCAACCGACTTCATATCTGTGATAGCTGATGAAACCACAGATGTGTCCAATCAGTTTCAGTTGGTGGTTGTTTTAACATATATTGTGAACGCGAGACCGGTCGAAAGATTTTGGAAATTTCTTCTGTCTAGTGGACATGATGCTAATTCTTGATCTGCCTCCATCCTTAACGAAATTAGTTTGCTTGTTGATGACCCAGAAAAACTGATTGCACAGAGCTATGATGGGGCAGCAGTCATAAGTGGTGCTATTAACGGCGTGCAAAGACATGTCCAAGACCAGTATATAAGGACTAATTTTGTACATTGTTATGCACATCAGACAAATCTAATTATGTCACATGCTACATCGAGCAGTAGTAATTGCAGAATTTTTTTTGCCAATCTGACGGGACTATATACATTTTTCTCCATTTTACCACAACGAGCTGCAAGATTGGAAGAATTCCTTCAGAGAAAAAGCTTACGTCGTTCTTAAAAAATAACATGGAACTTCAATTCTAGGACAGTGAATACAATATATGAGCACCGAGAAGAAATAATTGAAGCTCTAGAACAAATCGAGGGAGAAGCTAGTTTACAAACTACCATTCATCAAGCAGTGCCAATTTGCGAATTTTAGTGGAGGAAAATTTTATCTATTGATTAACTTTCTTTCATAAAATTATGCCACATGTGGACATATTGTTTAATGAATTACAAAATGTCAATACAGATGCATTAAAAATCAAGAATAATTTAGATAATTTTGAACACGCTATTGGAAAAATTCGAACCGAAATCGCTGACACAGATAATCAGTTGGTTAAACAAAATGACCCAGAACTGACTCCTCGACCATCAAAGCGGCGAAGAGTAACTGATGGTAGCCAAAGAAGGAGGGAAACTATTTAAGTGTGCGATATTATTTTGCTAGAAATAAAAACTAGATTTCGGTATACAGGGCACTTAATATTAGCAAACTTAATTTCTTTTAAACAGTTCTCCTCCTTTCAAAAAAAATTTCCGGAAGATTGCCTTAAAGAAGCAGTAAAATTTTATCCATGCCTCAATGAAAGCAGACTACGAACTGAATTAAGCGTTCTATATTCTAGAGAAGAATTTAGGCAAAATATAGAAGTCGGTGCTGTAGGTCTGCTAGGTCTTCTGCTGGATGAATTAAACGACACCTTTAATGAAGTTGTTAAGCTTTTAAAAATTGTCATTACAATCCCAATGACAACGTCCGAAGCGGAACGCCAGTTTTCACGGGTGAAGAGAATAAAAACTTTCCTGCGAAATACAATGAAATAAGAGAGATTAAATGCCCTTACTATGTTATCTTGTGAAAAAGAATGTATAAATGATTTCCCAAACTTTAATGAAAAAGTGATAGAACTGTTCTGCAAGTCAAAGACATGTAAAATGGACTTCGTTTATCGTCAGATGTAATTAAACTGTGTAGTGTAATATTTACTATTCCTTCAAAACAAACTCTACAATGAACAGTACCTGTCTGGAACATTACAGCGGTGAAATTTATAGGGATTGGGTAAGCGGTTTTGTATTACACTTTTTAATTTTGAAATTATGCACTCCCTATGTGAACCGCCCCGAGCCGTTACTGGGTTACTCTATAAATATTATCAATAACATGCTGAATAGTCAACAAAAATCTAAAGCCCTTTATTTAGTTTACCCAACATTAAAAAAACAGTATAACAAATTCCTACATTTCAATCACATACTTAGGAAAAATTTCGGAAAAAATTGGTACATTTTTATTAAAAACTTAATAACGAACATATATTATTTAAAACAAATAATACTATACAGAAGATTATTAAAAACGACAAAGATCAAATAGACAAAGAATCAAATTCTGGTGAACATATGTTAACATGAGAAGATTGCAATAAGCTATGCATAGGACAAACGGGTGTACGTTCAGAATTAGAGAGAGAACACTAGAGAAGTCATAAAGAAAAGACAACAGATTCTACTTTCGCAAATCATTGTTTAGAAATTAATCATAGATTTAATATATATTTCAAAATTTTACATATTCAACATAAAAGCAAAAATCCTAAATTGTTAAACTTAGAAATTAATAGATACAATAATTTAGGATTAAGAAAACTAATACTGGTAGCCGTAACTTTGTGGTAATTCATTTTGAAAATTAAATAAAATAAAACAATAACTTTGTTATATATACCACTTTATTCACATATAATTGTGACCGCGGTTTCGACATACAATGTCATTATCAAACTGCAAAAGTTACAGGCCTACATAGAATGACACAAAAATATATATGGGGGGGGGGGGGGTTTATGATGTTATTTAAAATTACTACTATATACTTAACTATTATATACAACATTGGAAAAGAGGTGTATATATAAGGTCCAACTGTTCATTTAATACGATATCTATTGTGTTTTTCTGACTTTTAAAAATCTCTAGGGCCTCTAAAATATTTAATTTACGACCTTTCTCGGACAAATGTAATATTTTACTGTGACCAAATGTATGTCCTTCTGCAATAAGATGGTTAGCAAATGTTGAATCTGTCTTTTTAAGTTTATATGACCTCCTGTGTTCTTTTTCCCGTATAATAAAACTTCGACCAGTCTGACCTATATATACACTGTTACAATCGTTACAGTATAGTTTGTACACTGCTGATTTATTATTAATATCTGTTTTAGTTTTTGCGTTAAAAATGAAATTACTTGTTTTTACATATGGTTTGTAAGCTATACTAACATTACTATTATTTTTTGAAATTATATTTCCAATTTGCTCGCTTATTTTACCGAAGTAAGTTAACGAGACAAATTGTTTCAAATTAGCACTATCTTTAGGATATACTAAACTAAGGGCCACTTGTAACTGTTTTTTCTTTAGTATACTGTCAATTACGCTACTTTTATAACTATTGTTTACCGCTATTTGTTTTATAGTATTGATTTCACGAACAAAAGATTCATTAGACAAAGGAATATTTAATGCTCTATGTATCATAGAATTAACAAATGAATGTTTGTGTGTCTTAGGGTGTAGTGCATTATTGTTGCATTATTCCCAAAGATTCACTACACCCTAAGACACACAAACATTCATTTTTTAATTCTATGATACATAGAGCATTAAATATTCCTTTGTCTAATGAATCTTTTGTTCGTGAAATCAATACTATAAAACAAATAGCGGTAAACAATAGTTATAAAAGTAGCGTAATTGACAGTATACTAAAGAAAAAACAGTTACAAGTGGCCCTTAGTTTAGTATATCCTAAAGATAGTGCTAATTTGAAACAATTTGTCTCGTTAACTTACTTCGGTAAAATAAGCGAGCAAATTGGAAATATAATTTCAAAAAATAATAGTAATGTTAGTATAGTTTACAAACCATATGTAAAAACAAGTAATTTCATTTTTAACGCAAAAACTAAAACAGATATTAATAATAAATCAGGAGTATACAAACTATACTGTAACGATTGTAACAGTGTATATATAGGTCAGACTGGTCGAAGTTTTATTATACGGGAAAAAGAACACAGGAGGTCATATAAACTTAAAAAGACAGATTCAACATTTGCTAACCATCTTATTGCAGAAGGACATACATTTGGTCACAGTAAAATATTACATTTGTCCGAGAAAGGTCGTAAATTAAATATTTTAGAGGCCCTAGAGATTTTTAAAAGTCAGAAAAACACAATAGATATCGTATTAAATGAACAGTTGAACCTTATATATACACCTCTTTTCCAATGTTGTATATAATAGTTAAGCATATAGTAGTAATTTTAAATAACATCATAACCCCCCCCCCCCCATATATATTTTTGTGTCATTCTATGTAGGCCTGTAACTTTTGCAGTTTGATAATGACATTGTATGTCGAAACCGTGGTCACAATTATATGTGAATAAAGTGGTATATATAACAAAGTTATTGTTTTATTTTATTTAATTTTCAATTTAGGATTAGCTTTAAATGACCAATTAGATTTAAACAACTCCTCTCTACTAAATTTAAGATTGTAAAAATTTTTCCTCCAGAATTTTTTCTCAATAATTTGTACATAGATATTCAAACTTGTATTTTAAATATTTAGGTTTTCATCCACCTGTGATAAAGCCATTGTATGGTGAAACAATATTGTAGTGGAATTACAATAAAAGAATTTTTGAAAATAGAAGTTTAGTACTTATTTATTATCGCTGTAATGAAGTTTTAATAAGTATCTCCTTCGTCAATCAACGATGAATAAGATACATATTTTCTGAAAATTTCATTAACATAACGAGCGATTACTGGCTGTTAATTTATTTATGGCGGTCAGTATAATTAAACAAAAATAATTATAGCATATGATGTTTACTTTAAGTTTTAGGAAAAGAGTATTGTGAGCACGAGTGTATAGTTATGTCTAGAATGTGATGTTTCTGATTATTTCGTCCTCTTTTCGAATTATTTGAACAAATGTCTATTGCAAAAATAATTTATTTACTTAACATTTTTGTAATTTTAATACGAATAAGTCCTAAAGGATATTTCAACAAATAACAAATTTCGTGGTGATTTTTACGAAACCAACCCATTGAGTCTTACAAATAGTGAAACGCGTTTTATATCAAGGATAAAACATAAGCTTTTAATATAATGTATAGAATCCAAAGCTCCTTCTAAAGCTCCGGAGAGATTAAGAAATGCCGAAAGGTCTTAATCTCGATGAAGGAAAAATCCGAATCTGCACCTCCACGTGGTAGAAGGCGGGCAACATCAATCTTGGTGGCTAACGCAGATAGGGACCGCGTGATTGCCGGTATAAGCAATACACCATTTACTGGCCAACAGCCTCGGGTGGAGGAGCTAGTAAATGGCAGGGCACTCTTTTGTCCTAGGGTTGGGAAAATGGCCCTAAAGGCGGATGAACTAAGGAATTAGTCAACGGCATAAGGATGCAGAAAGCAAGAGGAAACTACTGCATTAAAGATCTACGGATATCCTTAGTACGAATCATCATGGCAATGTTCAAAACCAAATTATCCGGAGTAATAAGTTCCCCAATCGGATCTCCGGGGGGAACAGTGATGAACAAGACTGTGACAACAAACAATTTAACAAACAAGTTAAAGATTGGGACATGGAACGTGAGATCCATGTATGAAGCTGGAAAGATGCATAACGTTGTACACGAAATGCAAAGACTGAAACTCAACATCCTAGGAATCAGTGAAACAAGATGGCCTGGTCATGGCCAAATCCCAACAAATGGAGGCATGCTGTACTTCTCTGGTATCGATGATAATTATCACAGACATGGTGTGGCAATCGCTGTCTCAAGAGATATTGTGGCGTCTGTTACTAGCTTTGTCCCTATCTCAGACGGTATCATACTCTTACAACTACAGACCAACTCAAGAAAACTAAACATTATACAAATATATGCCCCTACCGCAGACAAACCTGAAGAAGAAAACGAGCTGTTTTACGAACTAATCAGACAAACGCTTGATTCACTAAAACCAAGAGATATCAATATAATTCTTGGAGACTTTAATGCGAAGGTCGGAAGAGGGAGATGTGACAAGTATATAGGTGAATATGGGTTGGGGATAAGAAATGAGAGGGGCGATAGGCTGGTACAGTTTTGCCAAGAGGAAGAGATGATAATAACCAATACCTTTTACAAGCTTCCAAACCGACGACTCTACACATGGAAATCCCCACAAGACAGTGACCAGAACCCAATGAGAAATCAAATAGACTACGTTTTGATAAACGCAAGATATAGAAACAACATCGAATCAGTTAAGACCTACCCGGGCGCTGACGTCTCCTCGGACCACAACCCCCTGGTGGCCCAGATGCACCTCAAACTTAAAAGAATCCCAAAGAAGAGAGAAACTCGGATAAATACAGAACACCTAAAAAACCAAGAAATACGGAATGAGTTGCAAACAAGAATAAACAAAAATCTGGCAACACTCGAAAGCAAGGACGAATACCAAAACTGCAGAAACATAAATGAAAAATGGTACAGAATTAAATCAGCCTTGTTGGAACCCTCATTAGACATTCTAAAGACAGAGAAACCCACAGGAAAGAAGGAATGGATTACTGGTGAAATTCTTAATCTTATGGAAAAGAGAAGAAGCTATAAGGGAAAAAACGAACAACAATATAAAGAAACACAACGAATACTTCGCACAAAAATCGGAAAAGCAAAAGAAGATTATTATGAACAAAAATGTGAAGAAATTGAGGAGCTACAAGCCAAATACGATAACTTTAACATGCACAAAAAGATTAAAGAACTCGTCGGCACCAGCAAACAAAAGCAACTTAATATATTATATAACAACAGGAAAATAGTCACCGAAATAGAATAAAAACTAGAAATATGGAAGAACTACATTACAGAGCAGTTCGAAGATGAGAGACGGCATACGACTCTTGAAAATACGGAAGGGGAGTTGGGCCCGGACATAATTAAGGATGAAGTAACATATGCACTAGGTATGCTCAAGAACGGAAAAGCTGCAGGTCCGGACCAACTGCCAGCGGAAATTCTTAAACTGATAGAGGCGGACCGGATTCATGTTTTGGTAGAAGTAATTAATACCATATATAGAACAGGAATAATACCAAATGAGTGGTTGCTATCAACTTTTATAACCCTTCCGAAAAAGAAAAATGCCAGGCATTGCTCTGACTACCGCACAATAAGCCTGATGGTTCACACATTGAAAGTCCTGTTGAAGGTGGTCCATAATAGAATATTCAGGAAATTGGATGTAGATATCAGCGATAGTCAGTTTGGATTCCGTAAGGGCCTGGGAACTAGGGAAGCACTATTTGCACTAAATGTCCTATCACAAAGATGCCTAGACGTAAACCAGGACATATACGCCTGCTTTATAGATTACAATAAAGCATTTGATAAAGTTAGACATGATCAACTCATAGAAACATTGGTCAACAGAAGGATAGACTTCAGAGACATAAGATTAATCTCAAACCTATACTATGGCCAAAAAGCAGCAGTACGAATAGAAGACACGACATCAGAGGAAATAGAAATACGAAGAGGTGTTCGTCAGGGGTGTATACTGTCGCCAATCCTCTTTAATCTGTACTCGGAGGACATAGTAAATAGAGCACTTGATGATCGGGACAAGGGCATTAAGATTAACGGCATGACAATAAATAATCTGAGGTACGCTGACGATACAGTTATTTTAGCTGGAACACACGAGGACCTACAGACGCTAATTAACAGAATGGTCACAGTAAGCGAAGAGTATGGACTAACGCTGAACATAAGCAAAACAAAATATATGCTGATAACAAAAACAACTAAAGATAATCGTAAGATATATGTGAAGAACCAGCCTATTGAGAGAGTAAGACAATACAAATACCTGGGCACGATTATTAATGAGAACAATGACAGCTCCCAAGAAATACGAGTCAGAATAGAACAGGCGAGAAGCACCTTTACAAGGATGAAAAGGCTTTTCTGCTGCCGAGATTTAAACCTTGACTTAAAAATACGATTGATGAGATGCTATGTGCTGTCTATACTATACTATGGGATGGAGGCCTGGACCCTGAAGGTAACCGACATGAGGAGACTGGAGGCATTTGAGATGTGGGTATACCGGAGAATATTGAAGATCTCATGGGTAGAGAGAAAAACCAACGTAGAAGTGATGAGACGTATGCATAAGGAGAGAGAAGTGATTCCGACAATTAAGAGAAGAAAACTGCTGTACATGGGACATGTCATGAGGGGAGAAAAATATCAAATACTACAAATAATTATGCAGGGAAAAATCCCGGGCAAGAGATCTATAGGAAGAAGACGGAATTCATGGCTGAAGAACCTTAGGGACTGGTTTGGGTGCAATAATAATGAACTGTTTAGAGCTGCGGTTTCAAAAGTAAGAATTGCTATGATAATTGCCAACCTTCGAAGCGGAGACGGCACCTAAAGAAGAAGATAGAATCCACGGTTGGCTCTTGGTGAAACATAATGAATAATTTACTAAAGAAAACACTCGGTATATGTGTTTCACAAAATATATTTATTAAATCTCTAACATATGTTTCGACTTTTCAGTCATTATCAAAGAGTTTTTAAACTAAAATATAAAGTACACTTCTACCACTATATATGAGTTTTTACAAGACTTTATTACGGCATCAATAGTAGGGGTGTTGAAAAAATCCAGCTGTGTATTTGTGACATGTCTATTAAGATTTATGGCTTTTTTAATTTCTAATATTTCGAGGAAGTCAAGTCGTTTTCCTTTATTACAAGTAGTAAAAATTCTTCGTAAGGATAGTACGTTGTTTTTTGATAATCATTTTATCTATAAATTCTGTTTTATATCCGCTGTTTCTAGCTATTGTTTTTATGGTGGTTACTTCTTTTTCGTAATTCTCATTATTTAAAGGGAAATTATCAGTCTATGTATAAAACTATGAAACGCTAGCATTTTTATATTCCATGATTGACTGGAATTGGCCGGGATTACTGTATCCGTTGTAGTGGGTTTTCTAAATATATCAAACTCGAATCGTTTATCCATTCTTGTTAATTTTAAGTCTAAAAAATTTAGCGTCCCGTCTAACTCCTTTTCTATAGTGAATTGTATTTTATTGTTAAGAGAATTTAAATACTTGAGAAATTGGTCTAGTTGTCTATCTGTGCCTGACCACAGGCATAAAATATCGTCTACATATCTGCCCCAAAAGGAAATGTATTGACATTGTTGTTGACATTGTTTATGTGTTTAAATTCAAAATCTGCCAAATATAATTCAGCGAGCAACGGGCTTAGCTGGCTACCCATTGGTAAACCGTTGGTTTGTGTATAAAATTTGTTATGAAATTTAAAATAGTTTTGTTTAAGGCAAATATTAATTAAGTTAAATAAATTATTCGGTGTTACGATGTTCGAGATAGACTTTTGAATGTGATTCTTAAGATTCATTCATTGGGATTCTAAGATTCATAAGCTTTTAGTAAAGAATAAAAAAAATTACCTCATAACGGAACATAATATTGTTACACCAGCAATCCCCTTGTGTTATAATTGCATATTCACCAAAATAGCTTCTCGAGTCTATTATACTTTTTAATAGTACACCAGCATCACACTTCTCTATTATATGCTTATCTACTTCAGGATCAAATTTGCTCAAGCCATCGTTTAGCATGGCCTCCATAGATTTAGCGGATAATCCTTCCATATCCGGTCCCAGAAAATCTGAATTTACACCATCCACTAATTTATCATACTTTTCCCTTTCTTGGTCCTTAAATGCGAATGAACACGCATGGAATTTTGCAAAAGTTTTCAAAGTTAATTTAATGTGGTTATCGTTCATAATTTCCTTCCGATTAAATAAAGTAAAACCTTTCTCTTTTATATTTTCCAATATGATAACATTTTTTGTTGAAGTACCGTAACATTTCGGGACATTGTGGAAGCAATTTTCAATTTTTTTTTCCTTCAAAAATATCGCGTATGCTGCGTAAACTACGTCATAGAAATATGCTTCGTTGACGTAAAATTTATCAAGTTCTGCTTTTAGCGAACCTGATATAGTTATAGGATACTTTACGAACAATCGAAATTTTTTATTTCCACTTGTTATGTCGACGGCAACATGTTTAGCCATATGTCCGTCACCAGCCTCTGTTCCAGGGTAGTACTTTACATCGGTAACTGGTTCCCAGTTGTTGGTTTTTATAATTTCACTAATTAATTCTTTAGCATTGTCACTGACACTGAATTCCGAAGACATTTTGATTAATTATAGTAAGAGTATATTAATGTCTTTAAGATATATTATTTTAAATTAAAACGAGAGAGAATGTTTTATATACACTGATATAGCTTATCAGTAATTGTTGATAATGTCAAAATAGATTACGAGAATCTTTTAATTATAAAATGTATAATTACATAACAATGTGTATTGTATTACAATCAGGACATGTTTTTATTGATCTTATTGACATATTAAATGTTTTTGCTAATACCTTCACTGCTGCGTACACTCCCATGGATAAGTATACTTTCACTAAACCAATTCGAATTTTTTAATAACTTTTTTTACCTGTAACTGAAGATTTTTAAGATAATTTAATTAATGGCTACTTTCCCTAATAAACACGCATCTGATGGCGATATGTTACCTAGCTTTTTAATTCGATTACACAGGTCTACAGTGATTTTGATGTTTGAAAGCTGTTTGCTAATTTGTATATGTTTGGGAGCCCTTATTTCAAAAAACGCCATATTTTTCCTCTATCACGTAAATTTTTTTTATAGCGCTCTATATCTTAAAAATGTTATTTTATTAATATACATACCTATGACAAGAATATGTTTGTTCCATGTTAGGCATGATTTTTAAATGAATTGATTTTTATGAAATTAAATGTGATTTGGCAACACTGGTTAATATTAGATTTCTCAGCAAAGCAACAGAGTCGGCGCAGAAGCGTCAATACAACGTTGAAACCTGCTTATGTGCAGTTTGGTTGTGTTAATCGTCGCGCTACTGTGTCCGCGCGCTTGTTGTCTTCGTTGTTGCGTATTTTAAGTGCTCTAGAACGTATAAATATGGAAAGAAGACATTGTGTGAACAATCCGAATAACTTTTGTTATATCTGTGGTAGTTATGTCGTAGTAAAGCAGAGGCAAACTATAACTTCGTTTGTGAAAAATGTATACCACGCTTATTTTGGTGTAAAAATTGGCGACCAAGACAAGTCCTGGGCTCCTCATACTGTTTGTTCCGTTTGCGTTGAAGCATTAAGAAACTGGCAAAAAGGTAGGAAGAAATGTTTAAGCTTTAGTGTTCCTACGGTATGGCGAGAGCCTAGAAATCACAGTGATGATTGTTATTTTTGTTCGTGTAATGTTCAAGGATTCAACAGAAAAAATAAGAAACAAATTGTGTATCCCAATCTTGACTCTGCTATTCGACCAGTTCCTCATGGACCAGATGTACCGATACCTACCGCCCCAAAAGCACTAGAAAACGTCATATCGTCAGAATCAGAGGAATCTAATTGCGACCCAGATGACTCAGATTTCACACCAGATTTCAGAGAGCCCGAAGTGTTTAACCAGAGCAAACTAAATGATTTAATTAGAGATTTGCACCTTCCAAAGGATGCATCCGAATTGTTAGCCTCCCGACTTCGTGAGAAACATTTACTGGCACCTGGCGTCACATCAAGCTTTTACCGGGATCGCGAAAAAGAGTTATGTCAATATTTTACTCAAGACGGACCGCTAGTGTATTGCAACAATATTCCTGACTTAATTTCAAAATTAGGAAATGTGCCGTATGTAAAAGAAGAATGGCGCCTGTTTATTGACTCAAGTAAGCGTTGTTTAAAAGGCGTTTTATTGCACAATGGTAACGAGCTGGCCTCGGTTCCCGTTGCCCATTCGGTACATTTAATGGAAACGTATGAAAATTTTGAACTTCTTTTAAAGAAAATAAACTACCAAGAACATCAGTGGATGCTTTGTGGTGACCTTAAAGTGCTGTGCATGCTACTAGGACAACAAGGAGGTTATACAAAATTTCCATGTTTTATTTGTGAGTGGGATAGTCGAGCAAGGGATAGACATTGGACTCAAATAGATTGGCCCTCTAGAACAAGCCTTACACCTGGTAGCAAAAATGTATTAAGAGATAGCTTAGTTGACCCCAAAAAAGTTTTACTGCCTCCTCTCCATATCAAACTTGACTTGATGAAGCAGTTTGTTAAAGCCCTAGACAAAAATGGACAGTGTTTTAAATATTTGCATTTCCAGCCTTATCCGATGCCAAGTTAAAAGAAGGTATTTTTGTTGGGCCGCAGATAAGAACATTATGCAAAGACAAGGATTTTCAAAACACAATGACCAATGTCGAGAAAAACGCCTGGGTTTCATTTAAAGAAGTAATTGATAAGTTTCTTGGGAACTCTAAGGACGAAAACTACGAAAATATTGTTCAAAATATGTTACAACACTTTCATCGTCTAGGTTGTAATATGAGTTTGAAAGTGCATTTCCTGTTTTCACACTTGAACTATTTTCCTGAAAATCTTGGAGCAGTTAGCGAAGAACAGGGAGAGAGGTTTCACCAAGACATTAAGGAAATGGAACGGCGATACCAAGGCAGATGGAGCAAAACGATAATGGCGGACTACTGCTGGATGTTAAAACGGGATATGCCCTTAAAAACATACAACCGAATGTCCGGGCAACGCAGCTTTCTGGCAAAAAGACAAAGATTTCACTTAAAAAAGACTGAGTAAAGTATTTTTTTCCACTTTTTTAACTTGTATTCCACCTTTTTACTCAATAAACAAATAAATTTGTTTAGAAATATCGTTTTTTTTCATTTAATATTTGCAAAAAACCTTACGTGATACAAATAAATGCATAGAATTTTTGAAATCAGCCTACCAAAATTATATAAAATCAGTTTTCAAAATAAAAACATCTGTCAAAAAGTTTAATTTTGTAGACCTGTGTTATTATTATTAATCTTTTCATCTCCTCCAACATTTTTCTTACGATTGGAAAAAGACTAGAATTTTGCCAGTTTATAAAATTTTGAATCGAAGTAGCCTTTACTTGATGGAAATTCATAATTAATGAAATAAAAATGAAAAATCAATATTACTTAATTTCCACTTTATTGAGGTAAAATACCATTACAATTGTTTCGAAAACACAGTGTCTTCCTCGGATGGAGTTGTATTGCAAACTAAACCTAAAGGATGTCGACAAATTAAATTTAAATGAATATTATAAAGAAAAAAAAATTAATTATACTCAGTAGGATGCCTGAAAAATCGGAGACTGTGGCTTTTAAGTGAATAAAAAAAATTTAAAACCCTTACCACAATAGAATTTAACAATTCTATATACGTATTTCAACAACCACGTTGTCATCCTCAGTAGAAAAGCAGTGTAACACTTGAAAACACCAAAAACACACAACACTCACTGAGCGCTATATTGCACGGCTTCTCGTTTAACACTAAATTTTAAAATTTTTAAAAACCTGAATACTACAGAACTTACCTTATTGGAAAAACCCGACTTAAATACGTACATTCATTAAGAGACTATTAACCGATTAATGCTTTATTCTATAGAAAGGCCCTTTAGAAAATTACACAAAGGGGACACCCTAATTTAATATACATAAAGAAACCATTATAAAACTCATCTTAAATTATATATGTCATTGAGAAATTAATATTGAGTCATAATATCTGTTAAAGGCTAATGTAACGAAACGAAATTTAAAAAAATACATAGAATTAGATTAATTTGTTAATGGTTTTCCTATCTTTTTTGGCTTAATAACATCTAACTGTCAATTAACTCGAATAAAGATGAACCTGGTATAGGACCCAAATCTGCATTAATTACGTTATTCCTATTTTTAAAGATAAAAATGCCCTCAAAACTATCTAATTCGCGGGGGCTAGTGACGTTTTTTATTAATCTCAGACAGTCAGATGTTACGTTGTGACCTGATTCAAGAATATGTCGGGCAACACTTGATTTTTCCGGTCTAATGAATCTAATATGCGAAACATGTTCTTTATAACGAGTTAGAATCGAACGCTTTGTTTGGCCGACATATTTCTTATCACAATCCTTACAATTTATTTCATAGATTCAAGATTTATTGTTTATATAATTGTTTCAGCCTTTACTTGATGAAATTCCATTATAACTATTATCAGGATAAAATAAAACAAATTTTAATGAATTTCACTTTTTAATTGACACTGCAACGATCGTTTCGCTCCAATCTGAGCTTCATCAAACATATATATGTCTGACGAACAACTCACCGCAAATGCTGCATAAAGTTTTTGCTGGATTGCGGAGAAGAGTTGGTTTGTGTTTAGATATAAATGGACAACATTTTCAACAACTTCTGTAGCTATATGTGTTCGGGCAAAATATATTTAATTTTGTATTTTTAGTTTTATTTAGATGTAGGTATAATATATTTAATTCTAGTTTTTAAATTGTAAATATTATATATTGTATATAGAAAAGGTCTTGGAGTTCAGAGATATTTAATATTGTTAATTACTTTAGGACTGATCAGGTATTACATTTCTTCATTGTCTTATTTTCTACAGTCATAAAAACTATTTATTTTTATTACAGGCACAACCCTCTGCATCCCTTAGGTAAATAATGTATTTGAATAAGCACAATGATTATAGAATAAGTTTTATTGTACATATTTCCTGTTATATATTATTATAATAGATTTAATAATTTGTTTCGAGGCGATTCTGAAAAATATTAGTTTATCTCTGTGCATTGTATATTTATTACTTTAAGAAGTATTTTATTTTCTATAATTAAGGGTTTCCAGCGTATATTGTTTATTTTAATACATTTATGACGTCGGAAACTACAGCATATACTTTTCTTGGAAAGGCAAAAATGGTTATATGGAAATTTGCGTATACTCTTTTTCATTGTTTCTCCCTCTCTTTGACTGGCCGGGAGAAAGCTTTCTTGCTGAAAAATAAGGGAATAAGGAAGTAGTTCCAAACAAGATCTCTTAGAGCTCACTACAGTTACAAGTACGATCTCTTCGACTTAAAGCTTAAGTCTCAGTTATCTAACAAACAGCTCCTACTAAGATCTCAGTGATCTAAATAGGAGCAAATATTATTTATAAGCCAGTTTTTCTCGGTCTTTAGTATTAAGACCAGATTCTGCATTTATTTAACGGAACTCCAAGATTAAACTTGTAAATATATTAGTCTAATACAAAAAATATTGTATTATTTCAACACATACTTCGGTCTACACATACCGACTTCCTTCAAACCAGGAGGATGAATCATTGGTCCTTCGAGCCGGATGATTAATTCATCTGCATTGGTCCTTCGCAGACGGACGTCAGTGACAGCTCACAGCTATCAAGATTATTCCAAGACCAAAAAACATTTGGTTCTTCGCAGCTGGATGATAAATTAATTCATCCACACACGGTACTTCGCAGCTAGATGATAAATTAATTCATCTACATAGCAACATTATAACAAGCTCATCGATCCTTCGTCAACTGGTCATCACCAAAAACATTGGTTCTTCCAGGAGCAGGGTATCGACATATTTGTCAGCAACAGCGCACTCAAATTAATGAGGTAAGTCTCCAGTTAACTTCCTTTTCTTAATTCTTTACCGATCAGTATCCTAAAAATCCTTATACTTCAAACATGACTGACATTAATGTAAAATCATTAAAAGTCAAGAAATCAAATATCAAGGCACAAATAACGCGTGCATCAAATTATTTAGATAAATTAGTCGAAGATATTGATATAAGCAATCTCACAGCTCGTCAAGATAAACTATCAGAAAGTCTTGAGCAATTTCAAAATATTCAAACACACCTCGAAGTTCTAGAAGACTTAACAATGCAAGAGGGCGAGAGATGTGAATTTGAGAATAATTATTTTCAGTTAATGGGTCGATTTCAAACAATTATTCAAAGTAAAAGAAATGTAGCGGATGATAAACAAATTAAAATTAACGAAGAGCAACCTCAATATTTAAATTCAGTTCGCCTACCTACAATAACGCTTCCTGATTTCTCGGGATCATATGAAGACTGGACTAGTTTTCATGACACTTTTTCCGGTTTAATCGACGCCAACACTGCTATACCAGACATACAAAAATTTCATTATTTAAAATCCGCTTTAAAGGGCGATGCAAGTGAATTATTAAACTCGTTACCTATTACTAATGATAATTATTGTATTGCTTGGAATATGTTGAAAGAGAGGTACGGTAATAAAAAACTTATCGTTCAAAATCATATTAAAGCCATTTGCAACTTGCCAATTGCTACAAAAGAAAACCATGTCATTTTAAGGCAAATAATCGACGGTAGTAATAAACATATTAGGGCACTAGATTCATTAAAGCGTCCTGTGAATAAGTCAGACGACTTATTAATACACATCTTAACCACAAAATTAGATTCAATTACAATAAAAGAATGGGAAACAAATTTGTCCAACGACAATTTGCCTACTGCTGAAGAATTAATAAAGTTTTTAAATCGCAAATGTCAAACTTTAGAAGCCATATCAAAAAATGATAAAAACGAGATTCCTAAGTTCAAGCGTACTTCCACACATATTGTAACTAACAATAAGAAATTATCATGCGCATTTTGTAAACAATCTCACATAATATATAAATGCCAAAGCTTAATTAGGTTACCTATTGAACAAAGAATTCAGGAAATAAAGGCAAAAAGGTTATGTGTTAATTGTTTAAGACACGGACATTTTGTTAGTATGTAACTGCACATCTAGTAATTGTATCAAGTGTGGTAAAAGGCACAATACATTATTGCATAAAACGCAAAATTTAATTGATCAACCGCAACAGAAGCAAGGGCAATCCGCTCCTGACGCATGCGTTGGCACATTAATTTCAAATCATGCATTTAACATTGAAGCGCACACACAAATATTGTTGTCAACTGCCTTATTGAATATTACAGATTTCAAGGGTAACCAGCACACATGCAGGGTGTTGCTGGACACTGGATCACAGTCAAACTTAATTACAACAGACTTAGTGAACAAACTCAACCTTCAAAAAACACCTATACAAATATCTATTGTTGGTATTAATCATGCAGCGGTAAAGGCACAGAATCTTGAAAATGTTTCTATAGCATCATTGCAAACTAACTTCAAGGCGAAACTAGAATGTTTAGTGTTAGATAAAATATCTGAACGTATTCCACTAATTTCGTTAGCAAGAGAATATATTAAGATTCCGAAAAATGTAAAATTAGCGGACCCAGAATTTCATGTATCTAAAAATATAGATATGTGACTAGGAGCAGAACTATTTTATAAATTATTATGTGTAGGACAGATTAATTTGGGAAAAGATCAGCCATATTTACAAAAAACGCTGCTAGGTTGGTTGGTTTCGGGCAGAGCTCCTTCAAATTCATCCTCAGAATCAACATCAGTTTGTAACATTTCAACTTTAAATGATTTAAACGAAAACATAAAGAAATTTTGGGAATTGGAAAACACACACAAGTCTCAGGTATATTCGCCTGAAGAAAAGCTGTGTGAAACTCATTTTATTAATACAACTACACGAAATGACGATAGTCGCTTTGTTGTATCATTGCCATTTCGAAAAAACAACTTGTGACTAGGTAATTCACGGGATCTCTCTCTCAAACGATTTTATTCATTAGAAAGAAGATTCGCAAAAAAACCCGATCTTAAGGTAGATTATGCGAATTTTATAAAAGAATACACATAATTTCTATAAAGCAGTGTTGAGAGAAATATAGGTGATATTTCATATTCATATAAATATAAAACACTTTCCTGTTCTATAGAATGCACAATACACAATACACTACTGTAAATTGGAACTAAAATAAACAAAATATAATACAAATATGTAGTATTAAGTAATATAATAACTTATTATATTACTTAATAACATAATAACAGCACCGTTCGTGATAGTATATCACTAGATATTACTAATGTTTCGCATGCGGGAACCAATTCGTTAGTCACGCCTCTGCTTTCGCTCCGAATTGGTCCACACTACTTATGATGTTGGGTTATGGATATAGACGCAGAAGTTTACAAGACGTTAGTAATTTATTTAATGATACGCATCCAAATAGAAATTCAATTTCTAAATCCGTAGACCTAGAACAGCAAAAAGCGATGATAACAAACTGGATATTTTATTGGCTGTATCTGAATATCCCCATTTATCAACCAATCAATTAGCAGCCAATTTCAATATTTCACAGTCATCGATCGTGTCATTTTTAAAAAGTGAAAAGTATAAACCTTATAAGGTACACCTTGTACACGAGTTAACGCAAGATGATTTTGATAGGAGATTACAATTTTCTGAAGAAATGTTAAATATTTGCAATAATAATGAAAATTTTGTCAACAATATTCTTTTCTCTGACGAAGCTACTTTTTTCCTTACCGGTGAAGTAAACAAACAAAACTGCAGATACTGGTCAACGGAAAATCCCTCTTGGTTTTTGGAGCACCATACGCAGTACCCTCAAAAGGTTCATGTTTGGGTTGGCATTCTAAGCGGTCATATTATCGGTCCCTTTTTCATCAATGGCAATTTAACTTCGGCTCTGTATTTGCAGTTATTTCAAAATGAAATAATACCTGCTAGTGCTACGCTCTATCCTCATGAAAACAATGAACACCTGCCCAATGACAGTATCTGGTTCCAGCAAGATGGCGCCCCACCACATTATGGAGTAAATATTCGTCAATATCTGGACAACGTTTTTTCCCACAGATGGATTGGAAGACGAGGAACCATTGAATGGCCAGCCCGTTCGCCAGATTTAAGTCCTTTAGTTTTTTTTCTTTGGGGATACGTAAAAAACAAAGTTTGCAAAGATAACCCCGATAACGTCGAAGATTTACAAATCCGAATTACCAGAACGATACAAGAAATTCCCCGAAATTTTTTACAGAACTCTGTTCGGGGTTTTGTAAATCGATTGGGTCATTGTCAAATTACTAATGGACGACAATTTGAACACTTACTTTAATTTACTTTGTTATTAATTTGTTTTATTTTTCTTGTAAAAAAGTTATTAAAATTAATTTTAAAAAAACAAAAATATTTTTGTAAAGAGAAAAAAATTCTCTATCGAATGGTAGAGTAAAATTTACTAGTTCCCATTTTTAAAAAAATGCGCGGACTGGCGTAACTAAGAAACAATTGAAGAAAAAAAAAATTCAAATAATCTCATATGCAGATCAAAATATCCTAACAAACTTTTGTATTGAACATAAATCCCTAAAATGAATATTAACGACAATAAATCGCCGTCTCCATACTTTTAACTAACTCTGTATATGTATATACAGGGTGGGGCATATGAATCAAGTGTTTTTGAAATGATAATAAAATTATTAGTTTTTACTCTAAAAGAAATTTATTGGTAGTACAACATAGCTAATAATAAAGCATTTTGAAATATTCAAGTACGGAAAATTACATCTGGCATATGATGTCCGTTTTCATTGATACACTGTTGCAGCCGTTGACGAAAATTGGCCTCCACTCTTTCCAGCATGTCTCTGTCGATTAGGGAGATTTCATAACGAATCGATTCCTTTAATGCGTCTAACGTACGGGGGTTGGCCTCGTAAACACGTGACTTGAGGTACCCCCATAGATAAAAATCACAAATCGATAAGTCGGGAGACCGAGGAGGCCACAAAACGTCACCAAATCTCGAAATTAGACGATTTGGAAACAGGTGGCGAAGAACAGCCATAGATGCTCTGGCGGTGTGTGCCGTGGCCCCATCTTGCTGTAACCACAAATCTTGAATATCCACACCTCTTCTTAACAATTCAGGTATGAAAAAGTTATTCACCATATGAATGTAACGCGCAGATGTTACTGTAGCGGTTACCCCATTTTCTTCAAAAAAATATGGGCCAATGATGCCAAATTTTCCCACCGCACACCAAACTGTTACCTTAGGACTATGCAATGGCATCTCATGAAACTGTCGTGGATTCTCGTCAGCCCAGTACCGGCAATTTTGTTTATTGACGGCCCCCGTAAGATGGAAATGAGCTTCATCACTCATGAGTAACAACATGTTTTCATTCTCCTGAACAAGTTCAAGCATTTGTTGTGCGAAACTCAAGCGTTGGGCGTAATCTCTTACATTTAATTGTTGGGCAACCAGTATTTTGTATGGGTGAAAATGTAAGTGACCATGCAAAATCCGCCGTACAGTGCGATTACTGATTTGAAGTGCAGCTGAATGTCGACGTGCAGAGCGGCGTGGACTTCGCAGTAATGCTTGTCTCGCCCTTTCAATATTCTCAGGAGTACGCACAGTACGTTGGCGACCGGGCGGCTTTCTTTTCATTATTGAACCTACTGTTCGAAGGTTATTGACCCAGCGTAAGATGGTGTCTCGGCAGGAACAGAGTCATTACGATGGATATTAAATCTTCTGCGAAATTCACGCTGTACTGCAGTCACCGACTCGCCACTTCGAACAAAACAATCATACGCGAACACGCGTTGCTCTAGCGTCCACCTCTCCATGATGGCAAGTGGCAACTGAGAAAGTGAAATGCTTTGAGTCGAGGAATGGATTGTAATAAACCGCGCGCCCCTCCCTTTTCTAATGGCCGAGTACTACCCAAACCAAAAACACTTGGTTCCTATGCCCCACCCTGTATTTGTAATTTACTTTCCATCTGATTTCAACTACATTTGCTTGATGTTATATTAATTTTTAACGTAATAGTTTTATATTCATTAACACTTTTTTTTATTGTCTTATAGATATTCTAAATTTATTTTTATCCTAAGAATTTCTTCCGTAACTGTGAACATCTGGCGACAACAAAAAAAAAACCTGCCTGTGTGCACGTATTACTATATAAAATTTATTTGATTTAAAAAATTATTTGAGATATTCCTAATACAAATTATATTTTATTAATTTAATTACTTATTTTTATTCTCTAAAGCTTTCGTGTAGTACCTTAGGGAAGACTAATTTATTTCTTTTATAACTGTAATCTAGGCCATTGATGTCTTTTAATTGTTTTCTTTATTAACGTAATATTCATTATACTTTTGAATTTTACCTTAATATTTTGTTTACACTCATATTATTGTCGCTTATTCAGTAATAATCACCTATTATTTATTATATTATTCAAAATTTCTTATTGTCATATGTACAGTGTGACAACATACAGGGTGTATGTTTTATTTCATTATTAGTTTATTTTGAACATGATTTCGTTCCTTTGTTTTATTCCGATGAATTAAAGGGTTAATATTCTGTTCTCGAGCCTTTTTCTATATCTTCGTCTAATTTTGCTTTATTCTACCTTTAGCAAGTTGGAATTAGAAGGTACTCTATGCAGCATTTTCTCGTATCTATTTGTGATTAGCGTTTGTATTTTTGTAGTCTATGCGCATGCGCCTAAGATAGCGCAATCTCTTTTCTCAGTTTTCAGACTGAGCTTCCGTAAGCAAAACGGAGTGGCGCTACCCACCATCTTTTATTTTAATCACCCATACCCGTTTCCACTTACTAAGGGCATTCAATTTTGACCATCTACAGACGTCATTGCTGCACTTGCGCGTCGTAGGTCGCATTACATACTTAAACTACAATATCGAAAGATGCAATAATTACGAAGGACGTGTTGCGTTAAATAAGTATTACATTGAATGTGTGGAAATAGGTGTCCTACTTTAGTTATCACAAGTGCTTGTGTTAGTGCTAATTGCTGACTTTTAGTTTTTTAAGGCCCACAGTATTTTAAGAACAGGATCGAGTAATTTATTAATCTCTGACTATCATAAAATCAATTGAAAGGAAATTAATTAATTAAGTAAGTAAAACACAAATAGCCGGTTCCAAAGATTTTATTGCATAACTATCGAAATTGATACATATTTTCATTTTAAGTAAAGAAGGTCGTTTTGCTGAATTAGATTATTTGATAATTGTACTTATTCATTCACAAATAATCATTATTTACCATAAATTCACCTAAAATTCTTATCCTTCTAATATATTCGTCTTCGTTACTAAACTTGCTGAAAATCTTCGACGTATCTGATTCTTCTAAATCCTTTAGTTCCATTTCTTCCATATTAGGAATTTCGTCTTGATTTATCAGCATAACTTTCAAGATCATGAACGCCATTGCGAAACCATATTTACAATGTTGCTTCCAGTGTTTTTGAAATACTGAGAAGGGATATAGTTTGTCTGGATCACTACCCAACATCTTAATTTGATCGTATAACTCAGCGTAGTAACATTTTAAATAAAAGTCTAGTTTATTTAGAGCCTCTTCGCAAGCTATTGTGTAAAAGAAGTAGGAAACATCAAGAACTGGAGGTGCTACTCGACACATTTGCCAGTCTACGAGAATTACATCCACTGGACGTCCTTTGCCTTGTTTCTACAATAAAAATATAGTTTAGTTAATATGCTAAAACGAACTTTTGGCAATTGATTATGTAAACTTGTGGAATTAAACAATCTTCAACTTTATTGAGATCTAGGTAACTCCTAGTGAGATATATGGTATTGTTAACGATGTTTATTAATGATATTTATCGAAATACCTCTGGAAAGAGAAGCTCCAATGTACTTTAATAAATTGTTTTTAAACTCGCTGTTTCAATAACGAAAAACGTTAATAGAGTTGTTAAATAACAAAGTCTCCGAGTTGCTTTTCGGTCCGAAAACACCACCAAAATCTCCTAGGCGATATCAAAGATAAAGTTAACTTGAACTTGAAATCAGGTATATACGAAATAATTGCGGCGATTGTAATTTGAAATATACAGGCTGATTCATTTTCGGCCCTCACCATGGGGATCTCTCTTATTATTGGAGATAGAGTATATATTTAAATTTGGCAAAGTTCTTAAATTTTGTGTTTGTTATAAATCCGTAAAGAAAATAGACCTGTGACAAATGACCTTCGTTATTTAAAAAAAAACCCGAAAACCCCATTTTCTTCTTTTACCTATAGCACCGACATTTGGCCTTGTAGAGAAAAAATTAAAACAGATCCCTGTGACCATTTCTAAACCTCTATCCAGTGGTGTACTCTAAATGTTTATACGACGTTTCGTTTCTTTCTGGCCATCATCAACTATCTAATTTCTTATAGGCGCCATATTGGATTTAGACATCTTCAGAAAGAGTTTTTTTTTCTGATTTCAACCATGTACCACATGCTGACTATAGTTTTTGACATTAGGTTTTATTTGAAAGAATAAATTATAAGATTAAGTAAGGTAGCCTTTGGAATTTCAATCTGTCAAACATTTCATTTATTGTTCATTAATAATACAAAAATGTCATACACTAACGAAGAGAAACGAGATATATAAGTATTTTTTATTCTTCGAAACGAAATTCAACAGTAGCGAGTACAAGATAACAAAAACATTAATAAAAATACATAGAAAAGTAAACAATAAACAATTACAGTTCAATTATCTGGCCATCTTCGGTAATGCACAATTGGGCACGCCTTCTGGCATTTTGTACTGCCCTTTGTATATTTCTTCTAGAAATGCATCGAAGCCATTCTGAAGTCTGTCTCGTAATTCTTCAATGTTTTGTGGCGCATCTACTTTATAAATATTATTTTTAACATATCCCCATAAAAACAAATCTAGCGGACTTAAATCAAGTGATCTCGCATGTTTCAACAACTCCCCTATTTCCAATCCAACGGTTTGCAAACTCTTGATTTAAGAAATTTCTAACAACAGCTGCATTGTGTGCTGGTGCGCCATCTTGTTGCCACCATAAATATTGTAATTGATTTAATGGGATATTGTCGTCAAGATAATCAGATACGTATGTACGTAAAATATTTAAATATCTTTCTCCATTTAAATGTTCTTCATACATAACTGGTCCTAAGAGACGATTTGCCAAAATACCCATCCAAACGTTTATTCCAAAACGATGTTGTAGTCTTCTAGCCCTGCTTTGTCGGGGATTTTGTACTGCCCAATAGTGCTCCGTATTTCTGTTGAACATTCCAGAATTTGTAAATTTTGTTTCATCTGACCAGATGATTTTGCTTAAAAAATTTTCGCCATTTTCTATCTTTCCCATTAACCAATTACAATATTCTAGCCTTCTCAAATTATCTCCAGGCAGTAAAGAGTGACTAACATGGATCCTGTATGGTTAAAACCTACTTTTATGTAAAGTTCTCCAAACTCTGGACTGGCACAAATTTAATTCTGACGTTACTTCGCGTGTAGAAATTGATGGATTATTATTTATCTATAAAAATACAAGATTAACATGAAATTTGAAAACACGCTTTTAATTTACCATTTGTAAAATATCTTGTCGATTTTCATTTAAATTCCTGTTGTCTTGACCATTACGCGGCTTAGTAAACGATCCATTCTCGACAAAATTTCTGTCGAGATCTAGAAAAATGGTACGATGAGGCTGTTGTCGTTCTGGATATAATTGTAGATATATTGTACTCGATACTGTTGAATTTCGGTTCGAAGAATAAAAAATACTTATCATATCTCGTTTCTCTTCGTTAGTGTATGACATTTTTGTATTATTAATGAACAATAAATGAAATGTTTGACAGATTGAAATTCCATGGCTACCTTATTTAATCTTATAATTTATTATTTCAAATAAACCCTAATGTCAAAAACTTTAGTCAGCATGTGGTACATGCTTGAAATCAGAAAAAAAACTCTTTCTGAAGATGACTAAATCCAATATGGCGCCTATAAGAAATTAGTTAGTTGATGATGGCCAGAAAGAAACGAAACGTCGTATAAAAATTTAGAGTACACCACTGGATATAGGTTTAGAAATGGCCACAAGGATGTGTTTTTATTTTTTCTCTACAAGGCCAAATGTCGGTGCTACAGGTAAAAGTAGGAAAATGGGGTTTTCGCGTTTTTTTTTTAATAACGAAGGTCATTTGTCATAGGTCTATTTTCTTTACGGATTTATAACAAACACAAAATTTAACAACTTTGCCAAATTTAAACCTATACTCTATCTCCAATAATAAGCGAGATCCCCATGGTGAGGGCCGAAAATGAATCTGCCTGTATAGGTTAAACGAAACGTTCAATAATAACCCGTTTAAAGAAAACATATAACAAATTAAATTTAACAGACCCGAAAAATCGAATGTAGAAAACGGTATTTTTGACATGGATCACTACGTCACGATAAAAGGATTAAAACTTGTCAAAAATATCAACAACCCCAGAGGTCTCCACGCATACGAAAGCATTTATATCGTTAAAAACAAAATTAATACGTTTAACTCGGGCAACGTTCCTATCCCACACAGTTGTCTTTTTTCATTCTTAGCTTAGAGGGTTAAGAAAGTGTTGTAAATATTGAAGCACATCAACAATGAAAAATACATTAATTTTGGTATAGAATGAAAAAACCTACCTCATATAAGAACATCATATTGTTACACCAGCAATCTCCTTGAGTTAAAATGGAATATTCGTCTAAGTAACTTTTAGAGTCTACTGTGCTCCTTAGTAATATATCACCATCACATTTTTCTATTATATGTTTATCTGTTTCGGCATCAAGTTTACTTATGCCATCGTTTATCACGGCCCCCATCATTTTAGCAATTGGACCGTCCATTTGGGATCCTATGAAATCTGCATTTATGCCGCCTGCTAGTTTATCATATTTTCTCCTTTCTTGGTCCTTAAATGCAAACGAAATCGCATGAAATTTAGCAAAAGTTTTCAAAGCTAGTGTAATATGGTCGTCGTTCATAATTTCTTTTCGATTAAATAAAGCGTAACCTTTTTGTTTTACGTTTTCTAACACGATGACGCTTTTTGTGGAAGTACCATAACATTTAGGGACATTTTGGAAGCCATTATTAATTTTTCTTTTCTTCAAAAATTGTACGTACGCTGGGTATATTACATCGTAAAAATATGCTTCGTTGGCATAAACTTTATCGAGCTGTTGTTCTTCTAAATTTTGTATGTTCAAAGCATATTTTGCGAACAAACGAATTATTTTATCTTCTCTTATTATGTCGATAGCAACATGTTTAGACACATACCCATCTCCAGCCTCTGTACCCGGGTGATATTTTACATCAGTAACTGGCCCCCAATTGTTCTTTTTTATAATTTCATCAACTAATTCCTTAACATCGTCACTGACACTGTATTCTGAAGACATAGTAGCAATATTATTTAAGAGTATATTTAACTCAACTTGAAGTAACTTTAAGTAAAAATGAATCAATCATATTTTTACAAATACTGATATAAGTTATCTGTAATTGTATGTAATCTCATAACACATGACAAAGGACTTTACTAATTACGTAATCAGAAAAAATTCCAATCTTTTTATTTGTGTGCTCTGCACAATTTTAAAAAATAGATAAATGAGAAATGCTATTAATTTTTGCTTTTTTCATTTCTTTTCTATACTAACGCAGATTTTGTAAACACAACATACATAACAACCGTAAAACTAACAAAACTACAGTTGTTATGTAGACAGAGGTAGTTGCTTAGGCTGTTTGCTAATATGCACCATTGAATGTACTTCTATGGGAAATCATTAAGAAGTGTATCGGTTCAATTTAATATTGGTAAAAGTTCAGCCGCAAAAATATATAAAAAAAATGGAGAGGGAAGAGAATAATTTAAATCGGAAAATAATTTCCAGACGTAACAAAATTTCGAATACGCAAGACGAAATATTAGTTACTGAGATTAGGCACAACTCTTTCAAATCATTCATCAAATATTGCCCATAGAGGGGCCTCAGTTGACTTAGCAATCTTTAGACTACATTTAGCCGGAATCTCTTCCATTCTGTGGTGTTTAGGAAGAATTCTCCTGAGGCTAATGCGACCAATGTTTAGTTATTGAGAAGGAAGCTATAAGAACAACACAACTTCCTGTCTCATCTTGTAACACAATGGTTACAAGAGAATGAAATTTAAACTGAGATATTCAGCACTACAGTCCTTATCTAAATCCCATTGAAAATGTATGAGGGATTAATGAGGTAGAGCTTCTACCCAGGAAGAATTTTGGGAGATTGTTCAAAATGCTTGGCATCAAATTTATATAAATGTACAAAATATTGTCGCTTCAATGTCTACAAGATTAGATGCAGTTAATAATAACAGTGGAATGACGAAATACTAATTATTTTAATGTAATAATTATTTTAATTTAATAAATAATCTTTCTCTGTCGTTTTTAGTAATTTTTATTTACATTTATTTTAAAAATTTTTAATGAATGTCAATAAGACACACATTTTTGACAATTCCTGACTTACTATTATGAGTAAAGATAGCCACTTAAGTAGTCACAGTTTAAACCCACGCAGAAACAGTGTCCCGTTTTTTTTGCCCACGAGACTATAAAAGTAAAGCAGACCTTCAATCGCCGACTAACAAAATCTCCTATAATATACAAAGATCAAGAAATAATTATCTATATATATATATATATATATATATATATATATATATATATATATATATGTACATAGATACATAGATACATAGATAACAAGTGTTCATTTGAAAAGTCAATCTAGTAGCATGTGATTTACTGAGAACATTTTGAAGTATGTCGTAAATTAAAATTTACTACTTAACCTACGAAGTCGTATATTTTGACAGTTTCATACATACAAATAAATAACAAATAATAGGTATTTATTGAAAACTATAACAAATGGTGAAAATGTTGTCCTTCAAGATCAATGCACTTTAAAATCCTCCGTTCAAAATTTCTGATGATATTCTGCAACATTACTGGATTGTTATTAATTTCCATGCATTTCTGTTCGATTCTCTGTAGCATATCATTCAAATTCAATATAGGTGTTCGAAATATGTTATTTTTTAGATAAGGCCACAAAAAGAAGTCGCAAGGTGTTAAATCGCATGAACGTGCAGGCCTGGCAATTTCAGTATTTCGACTAATTATGCGCTCATCAAAAAATTCTCTTAAATAATCCAAGGATTCTGCAGTACAGTGACTTGTTGGAAATATGCATTTTGTAGTTCATCATCATGCAACTGATTGACAAATGGTTGTAAAATTTCCGTACGGTGCCTTTGAACAGTTAACGTTCCCTGAAAAAATATTGGTCCAATGATTCGCCTTTGGCTTATCGCTGCCCAAACATGAATTTTCTCTGGATGTAGCGATTCTTCATTAATTACATGTGGATTTTCACTACTCCAAATTCTTGTATTTTGTGAATTTAGGTATCCCGTTTTATAAAATCATGCTTCATCAGTAAAGATGACTCTTTGCGAAAGTTCTCCATTATTGTTCATATTTACAAACCAATTACAAAACTGTAGTCTACGTGGGTAATCAATTTCTAACAATTCTTGTACTGCTGTGACACGGTATGGATAAAGTTGCATATCTTTTTCTAATAACTTGTGAGTTGTACCAACAGAAAGGTTTATTTGTTGACTCAAATGTCGAACAGATGTTTGTGGTTCATTTTCCATTATTTCTTCAACACGATAGACAACTCGAGGTGTACGTTTCTTAACTGCTCCGCTGCCTGATTTTCTTAAGAGAGTACCAGTTTCAGAAAAAAGTTTTAAAGTTCTATCCAAAGTATTCTTAAATTGTATATAATCTATTACAAAATGTAGAAACTCAACTTGAAATTCTACCATGCAATCTTGAACTGAATAAACCCATAAACCATCAATTTTATTACCACTTCGGAAATAAGTCTGGACTAAAAAAATTTTATGTTCTAAAGTGAAAGCCATTTTAAAACTGAGAAGCAATTTATTTAAACCAGAATCGACGCACGATTATTTTATGCACTGATATTTATGATTGACATTATCAAATGTCATTTGGATTTACGTTTACGGAACAACAAACACATACTAATATATTTGCGTCTTATTCTATCAAAATTTCAAAGTAACCTAGATTGACTTTTCAAATGAACACTTGTTACATACATACATACTCACCGGCACAAAATTCGATCCATGTACTAATTTTTTCTTAGTTTTTAAATTTTAGTTATTTTTTTTTTTTGGTTTAAACGGTAAAGCAAATAATCGTAATGAATTTAAACCAATTAAAATGAAAATATATAATAAAAAATATATAAAAATGGAATAGTAATTAAATCAACAAAATGTATTTTTTTTTTTTGTAAATGATAAATAATTTGGATTAATGCGTGTATTGCCTCCCTGTGCTTGAATTACATTCTTCTTGGCATTCCTTCAATAAGGAGTCGAATGTCGTTTTCGTCAATGTGCTTCCATTTCTGGACGGTTGCCGTTCTTAGCTTTGTATGTTTCTTGGTGCTGGAATTTGAGCCCGAAGTCGCTTAGCTTTGTATGTTTCTTGGTGCTGGAATTTGAGCCCGAAGTCGCCTTCCGACCAAGTCCCATACATGTTCGATCGGATTTGGGTCCTGACTTCTTGATGGCTAAATCATACGATGGATTCCAACTTCTTCCAAATATTCATTAACAACTCGACAACGCGAGGGCGGACGTTATTATGCATTAGCATAAAATTTTCGTCAACAAATGGAGCAAGAGGCACCATATGTGGTTCTAGGATATCCTTAATGTATCTATCGGCATTCAGAGCTCCTCCATCTACCACCAATAAATCCGTACTAGCTTTCATATTAATTCCTCCTCAAATCATAACTGATCCACCGCCGAAACTAAGCTTTGGAACAATATTACATTGGGCAAACCTTTCACGAACTCTTCGCCATACTCTTTAACGTCCATCAGGAGAGCTGAGATTAAATCTCGACTCGTCTGTAAAAAGGATTTGACTCTATTCCTCATTAATTCAGTTCTGATGTCCTGATGTTCACGACCAAAGCGCAACCGCTCTACGCGCTGTTCTCTGGTCAACTGAGGGCTGTGTGCAGGTCTTCTAGCAGCCAATCCATATTCCTGCAACATTCTTACTGTTCTTTCACTAACTGCTACACCACGTACCTCTTCTAAATCCTTTCTGATACAAACTGCTGTAGTGTCCCTGTTTCTCAGGACTGTGAATGTAAGAAAGCGGTTATCCTGAGCACTTGCACACCTTCTTCTGTCAGAACCTATTCGTCTAGAGTAGCCACCAGTTACACGAAACCACTCTACTGCTCTTTGAATAGAACACCTAGAAACACCTAGGACTCGAACCACGTAATATAGTGATCGCCAATCTGGTATCAAAGCTATTGCTCTAGCAGTGTCTGTTAGATTTAAGACCATATTTAAATTTGAAAAACACTAAATGAAGTGTGTTTAACACGAATTTTAAAACAAGCAAAATGAACGATTAAAAAATAAACCAAATAAAAAACACAGTTTAAATTTAACTGACACCAACTAACAACGGAATAAGCACCCTCTTAATGTTAGAAAAAGGTTTTAAATAGTTCAGAAAAATTTCGATAAAGCGTAGTTGACATATGGCTAATAACAATAACCTTCAAATTTATGCATGAAATAGAAAAAAAGTATATGGATCGAATTTTGTGCCGATGAGTATATATATATATATATATATATACAGGGTGAGTTTTTTTGAATGTTTAGCATTGGGATCTCAGAAACTACTGTAGATAGAAAAACGCTTAAATGGGGAAATATGCGCAGTTTTACGAGTTTGATTTAAAACTGCTTTTGTTTCTCCGATAACTTTCATGGCTTATTAGATATTCAAAGAAAACTAAATTTTACGATTTTATTTAAACATGCTTAGCATCGTTAATAGTAATTTTAGAGAAAAAGTGTTTAGACAAAAGTTTTAGATAATTTTACGCCAAATAAAACTATGTAGCTAATATTTTTTTTTCGTTCACCATTATCGAGTTATGACACAAACTTGTGTTTTTTTAAATGGAAACCATAGTTGGTTTTGACATCATTAAGAAGCTTATTTTTTTCTGATTACAATTATATAAGGTTTGATATGGTTATTTTAAAAAATAAAGAGGATATAGACATTTTTATGGTTTTTATGGAAAACAATTGAATTTCGAACTGATAAAATACAAACCAAACGAAAACTTATTTTGAAATCTTATGTAGTAATAAAAAGAAAACTATAAGAACTTTTATTAAGGGCACACAACATTATTAATGTTCAAAGATACCTCCATTATTATTAATACACAAATTGCATCTCTTCACAACAGAATTTGTAGCATTGCGGACTTTACTATCGATGTTATTAAAAGCAACTAAGACAGCTTCTCTTAAATCGTCGATTGTTTCATATGTTCTTTTGTATACTGTGTCCTTTAGTACACCCCACAAGAAAAAATCCAAAACTGATCAATCAGGGGATCTAGCAGGCCATTCAATGGGTGCATTTCGTCCTATCCATTGATTAGGGAAGTTCAAATTGAAATAATTTCTAACATTCAGTTGATTGTGCGGAGGCGCTCCGTCATGTTGAAACCATTGCAGCATTGCTCGGGTTCTTAAATTTAAATTATCTAACATTTCCTCGAAATCTTGCTGTAAAAAATTAAGATAACGATTGCCAGTTAGTGATCCATCAAAAATAAAAGGAGGAAGAACAGTTGATCCTATAACACCACACCAAACATTAAACCCAAATTTAATTTGTGGTCTCCTATGTTCAACGTGAAGTGGATTTGTTTGAGACCATATGTGCTCATTGTGCCTATTAAACATTCCACAATTTGTGAAACGAGATTCATCAGTCCATAATATTTTCATTGAAAAGTGTGGATCGTTTTGACACTGATCTTTAAACCATCTACAAAAAGCTATTCGTCTGATGTTATCACCTTCATGTAAAGTTTGTGATACTGATAATTTGTAGAGACGAAATTTATGCTTCTTCAACACTCTGACAATAGTGCGTTGAGAGGAGCCCATTTCTGTTGAAATTTGTCGGGTCGATGTAGATGGATTCTGAGCGACACTTGCTAATATGTTTATTTCTCTATCTTCATCCATCCCTTTTTTTGATTTTAGTTTAACGAACGAACCATAATCTGCTAAATTATCCCATAATCTCTTAAAAGTAGGTAGCGACGGCTGACGTCGATCAAAATAATTTTCAAAATAAACTTCAGCAGCTCTCGTAGAATTTTTCTGGCACTGAATGTAACATTCAACAATATCACGCTTTTCTACGTTAGAAAATTCCATAGCCAATGCAAACTTATTATTAACGGCCGTTTGCACCGCTTATAGTTAAGTTACAATAATATTAATAGTTAATTGTCAATGTTTGACAATTAACTTGACTTAAAAGTAAAAATTAACAGCTCTCACTTCTGTGACTCAACGTGAAAGCAATGTTAGTATATTTATCTCGACTGCTCCAACGAACACTATTGTAACTCAGATTTTTCGTTTTTTGAATTGCAAAACACCAAACATTTTTTTTTTAAGTTTTTATCTTATAAAGTGAACTCTTTATTTTTTAAAATAACCATATTAAACCTTATATCATTGTAATCAGCAAAAAATAAGCTTTTTAATGATGTCAAAACCAACTATGATTTCCATTTAAAAAAACATAAGTTTGTGTCATAACTCGATAATGGTGAACGAAAAAAAAATATTAGCTACACAGTTTTATTTGCCGTAAAATTATCTAAAACTTTTGTCTGAACACTTTTTCTCTAAAATTACTATCAACGATGCTAAGCATGTTTAAAGAAAATCGTAAAATTTAGTTTTCTTTGAATATCTAATAAGCCATGAAAGTTATCGGACAAACAAAAGCAGTTTTAAATCAAACTCCTAAAACTGCGCATCTTTCCCCATTTAAGCGTTTTTCTATCTCCAGTAGTTTCTGAGATCCCAATGCTAAACATTTAAAAAAAACTCACCCTGTATATATCCTGCATAATTTATAAATATCAAAAAAATATTTCAAATGTTTTTCATTGAAATAGCGATTAAATTAAAATATGGGTTTCATCTTATCGTCGTTATATTTTAGCGGTATGCTGTAAACAATGAAAACTATTGAAGATTTAACAAAAGTATTAAATTATTTACTAAATTTAGGTGGAGGAAGTCATTCTCTTACATTACAATTCTTCGTAAGTCAAAAAAAAATATAGTGTTTTATTATCCGATTATAAGTCTACAGAAACATAGTCAAATTAATCATTGTGTTTTAATTAAATATTAAGAGTATTTTGATTAATCGTGTTCCGCCAAAATTTTTAGTGAATTTCGACAGCCCATATAACAGTTGATTTTCGTTTTCTTACCGCTCGTTCTTAATAATTTCTATGAGATAGCGAAGTTATTCTTTTTTGTGAATGTATCCTTCTCTAGCAAGGGCGTACTGACGAATCTGTAGAAAGATGAAATACGTATCTACGTCTCTGGAGATGGATGCGTTCACAAAAATATTAATAATGAACTTGTATTGAGTTCTTCACACCAGATTTTTAATAATACGTATTGCTGTGTATAGTGGGATTAATTCGAAAGATAGTCCACTGTACACCACAATATGTCCAAACTTGAACTCAGCCAGCTTTTCTTTTTAAATGAGACTCCTCTTCATCCAGGTTTCCCGTAAAGGAACGTGGAAATAAATACAAATTAATAATAATACAAACAATTCCACATAAAATTTTATTAAAAAAAAAATTTTTAAAAATCTTTACTAAATGTAAAGACTACTACTGCATCATAATACAGAAGCACAGAGGAAAAAAGATTGTATGATAATTTACACGCATACAATGAAAACCTCTAATGACACGCGAGCAAAATTAAACCTAATAAATTGATTAGAAAACTTACAATTTCATTAATTACTTTAACCCCAATATAAAACGTAAACAGATCAAACTGTCCATCACGAAAATGACTTTCACTCATGCGCAATAACACGAGCATAAATTTCCCACCAAACCTTGACTTAAAAATTCTAGAACAACGTGACAATAAAAAACTCCCTTATAAAAAAATTGAATATTTTCATCACCATCTATCTACAAACTAATATAACAAGAAATATAAATAAATTCATATAGAATTACAATTCAAAATACAAAGAAAAATATATACAGTAATATAGTGTGCAAGAACACTTACTTGCAAGCACGAAACTTTTCACACACAAAAAGTAATTAGAGAGATAGCAAGCGAGTTAAAATAAGTAACAATACAAGATCAAAAACTCATATTAAATCGATATTGACTTTAATTTAACACAATCCACAAAAAAAAAAACAAGAAAAACCCGAAGTTATTCAAATAAAAGATAAAAGAAAGTTTTATCTCCCAATACTGAACATGCTCGCTCGAACATAAGACTATCTCTCTGGAAATATGCATAGCGCACGATAAGCATAAAAAATATCATTATACATCAAAAAACGATCCAGGCTCATGGACATCCGGGAACGCCCTAATCAAAAACATACACATACAAAATATACAGTCATGGTTATAATTGTATGCCAAAATATAAAATTAAATAATATCAAAATATTAATATATATATGACGACCTATAAAAATTAATGTACATAACTAAATTGTTAAATTTTAAAATTATCTTCGGGGAAAAAAAAACACTACAATATGTTATATTATTAAAAATACTTTTGTATTGTACAAAATTGGTGAGGTTTCTGCCGACTCAAGTATGTTTCAAATTATTCTATTATTTATTTGTCTGAATAGATTATAAAATCGATTGAAAAAAAACCTAAGTAAATAAGTAAAACACAAGTAGCGAGTTCAAAAAATTTTATTGCGTCACTAGCGAAATTAATCAAAATTACTTTGATTTTGGAAGATATTTTTGCTAAATTAAATTATTCGGTAATTATCCTTATCCATTCACAAATAATTATTATTTACCATAAATTCACCTAGAATTCTTATCCTTTTCATATATTCGTCTTCGTTATTAAACTTGCCGAAAACCTTTGACAGATCTGCTTTCTCTAATTCCTTTACTTGCATTTCTTCCATACTAGGAACTTCATCTTGATTTATCAGCATCATTTTACAGACCATGAACGCCATTGCGAAACCATATTTACAATATTGTTTCCAATGATTTTGAAATACAGAGAAAGGATATAGCTTATCTGGATCGCTGCCCAATATCTTAATTTGATTGGATAATTCAGCATAGTAACATTTTAAATAAAAGTCTAGTTTATTTAGAGACTCTTCGGAAGCTATTGTGTAGAAGAAGAAGGAAACGTCAAGAACTGGAGGTGCTACTCGACACATTTGCCAGTCTACGAGTACAACATTCGTTGGACATTCTTTGTTTTGTTTCTAAAACGAAAATGTACTTTAGTTAAGATATGTTTACCAATATCTGTAAAACAAATTTTTGCATATACAGCCAGTAAATTCTAAAATACCAATATTGAAATTGATTGTCCTTATGAACTTGGAATTTAACAATTTTTATGAGACACTAGAGTTATCGTTCTAGCTATAGTCAAATTTATTTAGCAGTTGATTGACGGCATCGTCAATTTATTATACCATGTCAGGTGTTGTCATTTTAAGTAATGATAATCAGAAACCGGACACATCGGGTTGAAATGACGTCGGTACATCACGCAGTTATTGAATGCACTATTGATATGGCTAGCATGCACATCTGTTTTCATCGAGAATTGCGACATTTTTTTATTGGATATTTACAGTTAAATTTCTGTTTGCATGGGCGTAGATAGAAGCGTGTGGAGTTTTAATAATTAAGTCTATTTAAATTATATTTCGTAAGATAAATAAGTGCTGCAAGTTAGTTTCTTGTTTTCATAGTTTTAACTGTTAATTACATCGTAATTTTTGTGATAGATCCTATTTAATACCGTTTGATTGAATCTACTTCTCCCAATTATTTCGACATAAGTGTGCATTGGTTTTCGTTCAGTTTCAATAACTTGCGCATACATTTTTAAATTTAATTTATTTAGATATAGAGCATTGTTCAAGTTACTTTTTCAGATATGATATGGAAGAACGTCGAGAACGGCATCGTAAAACAATGGCGAGTTGGATTGACGGTCATACTGATTGTAGGTCCATTGTCAGTGATTCCCAAATTTATTGCAAAATGTAAAATGTACTGTAAAATATCGTTAAAAAATTCCATGAAATCACACATACAACGTCACTTAGCATCAGAAATTGGAACTGTTGCAATTTGACAATGAAGAACTTAACGAAGAACTCTGTGAAACTTTTATGGCGGCTAATGTTCCATTAAATAAACTTAACAATCCCACTTTAAAAATATTTCTCCAAAAATATACTGGTCGAAATGCTCCTGATGGATCCACCTTATGCAAATATTATGTTTCTAAGTGCTACACGAAAGCAGTAGAACGCATTAGAAGGCATCATTCAAATCAATACCTCTGGATAAGTGCCGACGAAACTGTCGATATATTAGGACGCTGTGTGGTAAATGTTGTAGCTAGTGTACTACATCCAACTATTCCATATAACGCATATGTAATAGCAACAAAAATTATAAATACAGTTGATGCGGAAACAGTTACTAATACCATTAACGAGAATATTCAAAAAATACTTCATTCGGACGACAGGTACAAAGAAAAAGTACTTTTATTTGTAAGTGACAGTGCTGCATATATGTTAAAAACAGACAGACTATTAAAGGAAACATATTCTAATATGCTGCATATTACTTGTGTAGCACATGCTTTGCACAGAATCTGTGAATATATCAGAGACACCTTTCCAGAAGTTGATAGACTTGTATTCGCTTTTAAAAATGTTTTCAGAAAAGCACCATTGAGAGTAGCTCTTTACAGGGAAAAACTGCCATCTTTGTCACTGCTTCGCTCTCCAGTAATAACTAGATGGGGGATATGATTGGGAGCTACTAGTTTTTATGCAGAGAATTTGGATAGTTTACAAAATTTCGTTGCATGTTTAAATGACAATGCTCTTGAGTATTTCTGTGTGCAAGGAACTAACACAAATTCCACATTTAAAAAATCAGTTGTACTTTCTTCAGGAACACTTTGGAAATTTGCCAAAACTAATCACTTATTTTGAAAATCGAAATCTCAAATTAAATGATGATTTAATGACATCAGATGTGGCTATTAATAATTTGAAAAGTATTCCAAGTCACTTCAGATGTGACCTTCGGCAAAAGTTAGACGCAGTGTTTAATAGAAATCCAGATTTAATAACATTGCGGCAATTGTGTATGGGGACAAAGCCACAACATTTAACTGCAAAATACGCGGAAATAAAAAAATATTTCCATTATGCACCTATAACCAGTTGCGATGTAGAAAGGACGTTTTCTATTTACAAGGATGTATTTCATTCAAAGAGAACAAATGTTACAGAAGAACCTTGAGAAAGTATTGCTAGTAAATATTAATACTACTTTACTCAACTTGAACTACAAAATGAACAAATAAAAATGTATTTCGTATTTTGTAGCCTTATATATACCCGTTTTATTATTATAACTATAATTATATAAATAAAATTAAAAACTTAAAAAATACAAATGTTCAATAGTACGCTCGTGGGCGATGAGTCATCAACCTCTCGTGTCCGGTCTGATTGATTTTATTTCGACAAGTACGAGTATATAAATCACGTAAATAAAGATATATTTGTTCCAAGAACATCTATTGTGTCGTATTCAAAATTAACAACCCAACAAAGAACTCGCAAAACAAAAGATGCACAATTCAAATATCGAAATATATTTTTTCTATTTTGCGTTCGAAATGAAGTCATTATGAAACCAAAAACAGTATCGAAATGAGCTCTATTTCGATACACTTTTTTTAATTTTTCAATGTTGGCGTTGTTCGAATACAGAAATAAATATCATTGCTGTCATATGATTTTAAGAATTTATGTACATTTGACAGATATGATATATGTTCGTATTTTACACAAACAACGTATGTTGTATACAATTGACAACAACATATATATGTTTCTATGTCACTCATGTTTATATTTTTAAATGAAATATCAAGTAATGTTAACGAAAATTAATAAATAATATGTAATATAATATACTTCGCGGATAACAAGATTTGAATTTGAAAATGTCAAGTATCAATGTGACCAACTGCATGCTTTATATAAAAATTAAACTCTGAACTTACAACTTAAATAATTCCAATTTAAGCAATTTATTAATGTAAAAAACGCAAAATAGAAAAAATAGTATAAAAAACTCGTTTCATAAGGCCTTTTGCCGCACTCGCTCTTTAGAAAACTCGCCGCAAGCGGCTCGTTTTCTAAACTGATCTCGTGCGGCAAAATGGTGCCTTATGAAACTCGTTTTTTAATATACTATTTTCTATTTTGCGTTCGAAATGAACTCATTATGAAACCAAAAACAGTATCGAAATGAGCTCTATTTCGATACACTTTTTTTCATTTTTCAATATTGGCGTTGTTCGAATACAGAAATAAATATCATTGCTGTCATTTGATTTTAAGAATTTATGTACATTTGACAGATATGATATATATCCGTATTTTATACAAACAACGTATATTGTATACAATTGTCAACAACATATATATGTTTCTATGTCACTCATGTTTATATTTTTAAATGAAATATCAAGTAATGTTAACGAAAATTAATAAATAATATGTAATATAATATACTTCGCGGATAACAAGATTTGAATTTGAAAATGTCAAGTATCAATGTGACCAACTGCATGCTTTATATAAAAATTAAACTCTGAACTTACAACTTAAATAATTCCAATTTAAGCAATTTATTAATGTAAAAAACGCAAAATAGAAAAAATAGTATAAAAAACTCGTTTCATAAGGCCTTTTGCCGCACTCGCTCTTTAGAAAACTCGCCGCAAGCGGCTCGTTTTCTAAACTGATCTCGTGCGGCAAAATGGTGCCTTATGAAACTCGTTTTTTAATATACTATTTTCTATTTTGCGTTCGAAATGAACTCATTATGAAACCAAAAACAGTATCGAAATGAGCTCTATTTCGATACACTTTTTTTCATTTTTCAATATTGGCGTTGTTCGAATACAGAAATAAATATCATTGCTGTCATTTGATTTTAAGAATTTATGTACATTTGACAGATATGATATATATCCGTATTTTATACAAACAACGTATATTGTATACAATTGTCAACAACATATATATGTTTCTATGTCACTCATGTTTATATTTTTAAATGAAATATCAAGTAATGTTAACGAAAATTAATAAATAATATGTAATATAATATACTTCGCGGATAGCAAGATTTAAATTTCAAAATGTCAAGTATCAATGTGACCAACTCCATGCTTTATATAAAAATTAAACTCTGAACTTTCAAATTAAATAATTCCAATTTAAGCAATTTATTAATGTAAAAAACGCAAAATAGAAAAAAATAGTATAAAAAACTCGTTTCATAAGGCCTTTTGCCGCACTCGCTCTTTAGAAAACACGCCACAAGCGGCTCGTTTTCTAAACTGATCTCGTGCGGCAAAATGGTGCCTTATGAAACTCGTTTTTTAATATACTATTAATGCAATAAATTCAAATTGTATATGTATATTTGCCGTTGTTTATTCAGATGTTAAAATACTATCGCCTCGTAAATGTAATGATGCTTTGACGATTGATTTTTGCACCAATTATTATTTTTAAGCATGTTATAGAGCCGTCCCTGTGCGTTAGACTCGACCGTGGGAAATGCAGTGTAAGCATCACGCGAGTGTTACGTAGAATTAAGATTAGGATACGAAGTGTTAAAACAAGATGTAAGACACATTTCAAGACATTATAACGATTAACGTTAAATCCTGTAATACAGTTGTCATATCGTTCGCTTTACCTTTAATTTTAATAAACCACATTTAAATATACATAAATGTTTTAATTTACCCCTTACGATAAAGTCGTAATGAGGGTTATAAAATATAATTAGCACGCTCGTTTTATTTTGACATGATTTCTGATATAATACATGCGCATGCAAACCAAGCCCCTTCCACTCCGATGCTGCGTCTGCTCCTGAATGTGCATCCTTAGTTACAAATATTGAAACGGATCCTATACAATAAGAAAACATTAATTTTAGGATGCAATGAAAAGACCTACCTCATATAAGAACATCATATTGTTACACCAGCAATCTCCTTGTGTTAAAATCGAATATTCATTTAAGTAACTTTTAGAATCTACCATGCTCTTGAATAATACATCATAATCACATTTTTCTATTATATTTTTATCTGTTTCTGGATCAAGTTTACTTATACCATCTTTTATCATGTCTCCCATCATTTTAGCAGTCAATTCGTCCATATCCGATCCCATAAAATCACCACCTATCCCGGCTATTAGTTTGTCATATTTTTCCCTTTCTTGGTCCTTAAATGCAAACGAAATTGCGTGAAATTTGGCAAAAGTTTTCAAAGCTAGTGTAATGTGGTTATCGTTCATAATTTCTTTTCGATTAAATAAAGCGTAACCTTTTTCTTTTATGTTTTCTAATACGATAACGCTTTTTGTTGAAGTACCATAACATTTCGGGACATTTTGGAAACCATTATCGACTTTTCTTTTCTTCAAAAATTGTACGTACGCTGGGTATATTACATCGTAAAAATATGCTTCGTTGGCATAAACTTTATCGAGCTGTTGTTCTTCTAAATTTTGTATGTTTAAAGCATATTTTGCGAACAAACGAATTATTTTATCTTGTCTTATTATGTCGATAGCAACATGGTTAGACACATACCCATCTCCAGCCTCTGTACCCGGGTGATATTTTACATCAGTAACTGGCCCCCAATTGTTCTTTTTTATAATTTCATCAACTAATTCCTTAACATCGTCACTGACAATAAATTCTGAAGACATTTTAGTAGCAATAACGTTTAAGAGTGTGATCTGTTGTAACTCTGTTTTAAAGTAATTTTAAGTAACAGTGAATCAGATCTATCTTTTTATAAATACTGATATAAGTTATCTATATGTAATCTCATAATACATGACAAGATCTTAGTATTTACGTACGAGGATCACTGCTAAAATTCGCGGAAAATTGTGAAATAAAACAAATTACCTTATGTAAATCGCTTTACTGTTTCTCAAAATACTCCCCTTTAAGATATATATACTTTTGCATCCTATAAAACCAATATTCAAAACACTTTTTTTCCATTCAATTTTGATAAATTTTGAATATAACGACCATTATCCCTTTTTTACATAACAACATAGCATTGTATTGCAGAAAAGCATATTACTGTATCCTAACGACTCTTAAGTTCTCGAGAATTCAGACACACAAGCAATTCATTCATTGAAACGTATATCTTCTTCCAGGAAATATTTTTGATAGAATACATATAAAATAATACATAATAAAAAGGTCAGTTTGGTTTTACTACTCGAACAGTGAAGTTGTGTGTTTATTTTTTTATTTGAACTGTTTTAACTTCTAATCGTTATTATGGAAACCAGAAGCCAAAGTTATTTCTGCCCGATATTCGGAAATGTAGAAGATATTAATGATAACGTTTTGCCAACTTACGAAGATGTTTTGAAATGCTATGAGTGGAATAGGTTGCAACTAAAAATAACGAGGAATACTACCAAAGAACAATCGTTTTTAGATATTGCAGAACTTGTAGCTCAAAGGGTAGAATGTGTTTGGAGAAAATCGTCTCTTCCTACAGTTTCAAATACAAGAGTCATACAACTAATAAACGGTTATCATATAAAGTGCAAAAATCTCAAAAAGTCGTTGAAAAAGATATCCGTTTATCAGAAAGAAAATTTTCTCCGACGTAGCAGAGTTTTGTTTGATATTTGTTCCTGTAAATGTAAACAAATTGAGCTTTGTTGCTGTCCAAGGCAATATAAGGTACCCAAAGAAGAACAGGAGTTTTTGATTGACCAAAGGGGGGCGAGGAAGATGCGTATTGGAGGAATACATCGAGTTCTTACAACTAAATTGCAACAAAGAGCAGCCCGAGCACCAAAGACAGAAAAAAACGTAAATAAAAGTCGCGACAAAATTAACTCAAAACAGCAGGACTTGGAGTTATCTGTAAGTAATTCCAGTTCTTCTTGTGATGATTCTTTTAATTTACCTTCCACGTCAAAAGCAGAAGGAAAAAAAGAAAAAACAAAAAAAATTTTTAGTTTGCCTATGTTGTCAAAAACTTGTGACCGTTACGGTGTTTCCGATAGAGCAGCGGCTGCTATTGCTTCTTCTGTATTGCAAGATATATCTCCTGGCAGTGAACCAATTGATAAATCCAAAATACGACGGGAAAGAAAAAAAGTACGTAAAGAATATATTCAAAAGCAGAAGCAGCTAGACCTACCAGCTTTATACTTTGACGGCCGAAAAGATAAGACGCTTAATATTATTAAAAAGGGAGCTAAGAAATACAGACAAATATTGATTGAGGAAAATGTGTCTGTTCTTAAGGAGCCAGATTCAGTTTATGTTGGCTATGCAACACCAGATCGAAGTACTTCTAAAAGTATTGAAATGTCAATTATTGCCTCGTCTCAAAAAATTAATAAAGAAAATTTGATGGCAATTGGTTGTGATGGTACAGTCACTAACACTGGACAATTTAACGGAGTAATAAGAGTTTTGGAAAAAAGACTTCAGCGCCCACTGCAATGAATTATTTGCATGCTACATTTGAACGAATTGCCATTAAAACATCTATTTAACAAACTAGATGGTGTTACCAAGGGACCATATTCGCATACTGGTCCTATTGGCAACTTATTAGAAAACTGCGAAAAACTACCCATAGTCAAGTACGAGAGAATTGAAGGCCAGCTTCCGGAAATACAATTTGAGGGCTTAAGTACAAATCAAAAATATTTGTATGAAATAACTATATCTGTTATAAGTGGACACTTCCACGATGGCTTCGATAACAGGTCTCGAGGAAAAATATCCCATGCTCGATGGCTAGCAAAAGCAAATAGAATTTTACGTTAATATATTTCTACATCAAACCCGTCATATCAGCTAAAAGTATTAGTTGAGTATTGTGTAAAAGTTTATGCTCCAGTATGGTTTGAAATAAAAACAAATCCAACTTGCAAACATGGGTCTAAAAATTTTTGGAAATTGGTAACAAACTCACGATACCTTCCTGCAGAGTTAAAACTAGTAATAGGTCCCGTAATTCAACGTAACGCCTATTTTGCTCACCCAGAAAACTTGCTTCTATCGATGTTGTTGGATGAAAACAAAAAAAGTGAGAGAACTGGCAGCCAGACGAATTCAAGAAGCACGAAGCTCACCTCATACTGGAAAGCAACCTCGCGTGTTTGAGGTCCCGACTATCAATTTTGACGCAAGTAACTACTTTGAAGTTATAAATTGGAATCAAAAGTTTTTCGATACATTAATTCTTCGAAACATCACTACTGAAGAAATAAATGCTGCAGTTGAGTGTCAAGAAAGTGACAATCTAATTTTTGCCAAGCTGCATGTCATACTCAGGCGGTAGAACGAACTGTGAAAATAGTGTCAGAAGCATCCATGACTATGCGATAAAAAATCAAGAGAAGGTTTAATACAGATGAAACTTGAATCAAGACGAGAGATGCCCAGATTTGACAGTAAATAAGATTTTGTGACCAAAAACTAACTAATATAATTTCGTGATTTTATTGTTTTTTGTTGTATAAGAACCATAGTTTTATTTTTTTTTAAGTTTAATTAAAAATGTTTTCAGTTTTAATTAATAATAATTCATAGTAAATAAAATATTAAAACTTAAAAAATGGCTTTCTTTTAAAAAATACTTCATTCTTAGGAGCTCCGGCGCGGGCTCAAGATGTGACTTTTTTTAACTTCTTTTTAGCAATTTTTATTTGTTTTAACGTAAGACAAAAAAATATTGCTATTAGAATATGATTCGAGAACTTTTATTTTTTCTCATACATCAGTGACCCACCCTATTCAACAGCCTTGTCAGGCGATGAAAACCGTTTTCCACGCATTTTATTTTTGATGTTACGGAATAAGAAGAAGTCATTGGAAGCTAAATCGGGCAAATACGGGCAATGAGTTATTAATTCGATGTTCCTGTTGGTCAAAAACTCGACAGTTTGTCATGCTGTGTGAGCGCTTGCATTGTCCATGATGAACAGTGATTCGACGGTTTATGTTGTTTTTTCTGACTTCATCGATAACTTCTCGCAAACAAATTGATGTATACCAGTCAGCATTAATTATAATTAATGCTGACTGGTGTATATGTGGTGTACTCTTTTTTTAATAAAATGATAATAAATAATCTGACTGATAGGGCAGTAAAACTATCACATACTCAATACAGAAAAGATAACATCAAGAAAATTAAAACAATCTTAACAGATAATAATTATTCACCACAACTTATAGACCAAACAATTAAAAAAAGAGTACACCTAATATACAACACTGCAGACACCAATAAAAATTTGAACAATGACACAACATATATCACGATTCCATATGTTCCACAACTATCAGAAAAAATTAAATACACTTTAAAAAAATATGATATAGCTACAACATATAAACTTAGTAATACTAATAAACATTTATTTTCAAAACTTAAACCTAAAATAGAAAAAATCGAGAAACACATGTCATATATAAAATACCATGTCGCGATTGCGATAGTTACTACATAGGCCAAACGAAACAATATTTATACAAAAGAATACAAGCCCACAAATACTCTAAAACAGACAAAACTGCTTTATCTACACACAAACTACAACGCGATCACCATTTCGATTTTGAAAACACACAGATAATTGATAAAGAACAACACACAATGAAAAGAGAAATTAAAGAAATGATTAGTAATGAAGTTATAAGTTATAACTTCTAACTTCATTCACCTAGTTCAAGTAGGTAGTATATATAAAATATATGCAAAATATGTGCTGCCAGGCTTTGAAAGGCTGTGTGACAAGATTTTAATAAATCGAGGTTTCTTTTGTTTTCGTAGCTTTTATTGCATTTGGTTATAAAAATAATATAATAAATAGTAATAAACACAGCTTCTAATCTAGTAATATATTATCAGAATGTGTTTTTCTGGATTTTAGTTAAATTTTCACCTTGTTTTAGAATATTGTGAATGAACACTTTACAATTGACTACTTACAACATGGAAATTCAATGAAACTAAAACTTCAACACTAATAAAAGGCCTTTGTTGTTTATAATAATAGTTCTTAACGACAGTAATAAAATTTTCTATGAATAGGGGCTTTACTTCAGCTCCAAAATGTCCATTTTCGATCAATTATGGAAGTTATTCGTAGAGTTGCACACTTTGTCTCGAATGCATGTATTGTAAGGACGGCTTGTCGTTAAAATATTACGATTCGTTTTAAGTTTAAATTGAATTCACAACCAAATACAAATACATGCGTATTATTATTTATGATCCATAAATACAAATGGCTATTATGATTTTGTATAATAACAATATCCAGTGCATACTAAAATATCACTCTATTAATTTATGAGATCCGGCAAATCATTTCAGAGAATATTTAGATAAATAGTTAAATGTGGGGATGCACTACATACGGTCCTGCCGTACCGCAAACATCCTCAGCTCTAATAATAACTCATGTCTTGCTTTTCCCTGTTTTTGTTTTCTATCTGTTTTTGGAATACTAAGGCATGATTTATTATTATTCACTTTGAATAATTCTATCCATAGCAACTCAATTATATGACATTTATATACTATCATTTATATTTTATATCCTTGATAAAGGCATCATTGCCGAAACATGTAGGGTTGTTTTAAATATATATACTTTAAAGTAAAGCCAGTCCTTAAATCGCTTACTGATTGAATTTACTATATATATATATATATATATATATATATATATAAGTGTTTAGATAATTTCTTAGCCGTTTATTAAATATAACAATTGATAAATTATTGGAGTTTTTCGGCTTTTATATGAAATATTTACAAATATCAAATTAGAATGTATGTAATTGCAGAGTAAGTGGGGATGTAAACATTGCTGTCTACAAATTACAAAGCAAATCATACGAAATTTTTTTATTTGAAAAATATGGTCTACGTTGGCAAGCTGTAGACTTGGGTTCGAGTTCCAACGTAGACCATATTTTTCAAATAAAAAAATTTCGTATGATTTGCTTTGTAATTTGTAGACAGCAATGTTTACATCCCCACTTACTCTGCAATTACATACATTCTAATTTGATATTTGTAAATATTTCATATAAAAGCCGAAAAACTCCAATAATTCATCAATTGTTATCTTTAATAAACGGCTAAGAAATTATCTAAACATTCATATAGCTATGGAGTAATAATTAGCATTTCCAACATTCAAATCTGACATCTGCTCTCAAAATACTGACATCTGCTTTCAATAACTCACATCTACTTTCAAAATAGGCATCTGCTTTCTAATCTGACGTTTGCTTTCATAACTGACACCTGCTTTCAAATCAGACATCTGCTTTCATTAACAGACATTTGCTTTCATTAACTGACATCTGCTATCAAAACTGACATCAGCTTTCAAAACTGACTTCTGCTTTCAACTTGACATCTACATTCAATAACTGACATCTGATTCATTAACACTGTTACTTTATAATGCATTTCTAAATAGCTTGAACCAAGGTCTATCGTGGCTTAAGTGGTAAAAGCGACAGTCCGGCAAACTGTAGACTTGGATTCAAGTCTCAACGTAGACAATATTTTTCAATTAAAAATTTTGTATGATTTGCTTTGTAATTTGTAGACAGCAATGTTTACATCCCCAGTTACTTTTCAATTACATACATACTAAACTGATATTTGTAAATATTTCATATAAAAGCCGAAAAACTACAATAATTTATCAATTGATATATATGTATTATGCCATGTCGCAGAAACGATAAGAAGTTTGAGTTATAAAAAGTTTTTAATATATCCGGACTGCATGTTTTTTCAAGGACCTCAATGCAAAACATGTTTTACCCAGTCGTTGACATAAATTTTGTATATGATTGTCCCATTTCAAACTACTGTCTATCATTAAACCCAACACCCTAGTCTGATCATTGATGGAGAACCGGTGACAATGTAATCCAATTTATATATCTGTTACCAAATTCGGTTTTATATTTTGGAATATAACACAAGCTACTTTTTCTTTATTAACAGAAAGTCTGTTAACTTCAAACCATAGATATAAATTGTCATATGCAAGGTCAGTTAAATGACATAGCTCATTTATCGTATTTCCCGTAATAACTACGCTTACATCGTCGGCGTAATTAACGACTGTACAGTTAATTCCCCCAAGACATGAAGAGATGTGATTAATAAAGACTAAAAATAGTGTTGGGCCAAGGATTGAACCCTGTGGAACCCCGATATTAATACTTACATCCTCAGATGTATTGCCTGCATAACGTACTCTTTGTGTTCGATTACTTAAATATGATCGAAGCTAGTCGTGAGCAATTCCTTTAATGCCCATCCTGTCCAACTTGTACAACAGGTATTTATGATTGACACAGTCAAATGTCTTGAAGAGATCAATAAACAACCCCAATGTAGGCTTCAGACTATCAAATTTTTTATATATAGCTGTTAATAAGGTATATAGAGCATTATCGGTGTTTTTACCAGGCATGAAGCCATGTTGTGTCTCACTTAGTATGTTATTTCTAATTACAAAAGACATTAATTTTTTGTTCATAAAATATTCATACACTTTGGAAAATATACGCAGAATATTTATTGGTCTGTAGTTATCAACAGAGTTTATGTCACCTTTCTTATAAAGAGGATGTACAATAGACTTTTTTAGTTTTTAAGGAAGTATTCCCTTCTGGAAAGATAAATTGATAATATGGCACAAAGGTGCGGCAACATGTTCTACACAACATTTCAACAAAAATGAAGATATATTTTTCTCATCAGGTGTATTTGATGAATTTAAGCCTCTCACACACTCAATAACATCTATGCTTGTCATCGAAGTTACAAAAAAAGTTTATGAGAAATTATTTAAATATTTAGTAATATTTGATAAGTTTTCATTACTAAAAAACTTAGTAGTAACAGTATTAAAAGGAACTAATTAACCCTTAACTACAGATCCCTGGTAAATATTACCTTCGAGCGTTTCCGATTCGTCAAGTTTCGGCGATTTCCGTCACTTACAGATCTATGCGTCTATGTACCTTCCTAGTGGTCAGTTTCAGAGATAATATATACTAGGAGATTGGTAACTCTTAAATGAAAAATGTTACCAATTTTTGGCCCTCTACGGGCTAGCTACAAACTATATTTCAAATGGCGGTGTATTTAAACATACTATTAACTTTTTATTTATTGGGAATATTTATTTCTTCCAAGTAAATTTGAATCGTTTAAAACTAAAACTTTTTATATAGAAACCATATAACAAGCTATAGTTATAAAACAATTCCAAGTTTATCATATGTAAGTACTTAAATATATAAATATTATTCAGCGAGGATGAAATAAAAAACAAAATAATACTTTTGCTTTTTTCTTTTTTTAAAATACTTGCTTCTACAATATGTATTTATAAAATTCATCATGAACTAACGGGTTATAATTTTGCTTGCCACAAAGTATATTGTTAGCACCATTACAATAACTATGTATAATTATTTTTGTAGTAATTTTTATTAAAATTTCTTTTATAAAAGTCATACTATGTTCTTCGCAATTTAAATGAAGAAATAAAACATTATTTTCCACGGTTTTTGAAATAATCGCCGAAATATTTTTTTTATAAAAGAAATTTGGCAAAATGTTACAATTATAAATATCCTTAACTAAATTATATAAATTTGAATTGGGATAATATAATTTCTGTGTTTGGCCTTGTTCTTTGGCTACTATAAGTGCGCTATGTGCTGCAGGTGTGGATACTGGTTCAGCTGTCATGTTTTTTTACAAATTAAACAGCAATTTAGCTTCTGTAAAATAATTTTTAAAACAAAACTGGTTACATAGCCTACACTTGCTGCATCTATTTCACGATTGACATTTTCCTCCTGATTTATTCGATTATTGGCATATTCGATGTCTATTATAAACTGTCATAGGATCTAACCTGACTAATTTTATATTGCCTACTGCTCTTATCCATGACATGTACTTATCCATTTGCTTTGTCGGAAAAGGAAAACGATGTCGGGTTGAGTTCATGTCCTTGCAACCTGATACGGAACACAATATTATCCTCCCCATTACTAATACATAAAAACAAATTATAATGCATATAGTACACAACTACGTAAATAAAACTTACCTCAAATTAATACATATACTTGTAATAATAATTGTAGATATGTTAATATTTTAATACTTAAAAATTCAATAAATTATCAAACAACTCAATATATTATAAGCAAACCTATCTGATAGAGGGCCGACAGGAAAATGGGATGATACACAAACATACAAAATGGCGAAACCGTCGCATAAAATAGTTTTTTCTTTATTGCCACCTTTTGCTTAGGAATATTGCCAACATCTCTGATACCAACATATCATTTTTTGTCTCTCTCTAACACTACAACAGAGTCCTCTACGGGCTAGCCACACATTAAAACAGTGTTTAATGTATGCCTATTCACGTTTACAGCCGTGGTCAGTTTTGAGTAGACTGCCGAGGTGAGTGCATCATTTGATTCTAAATAGGGTAATAGTATTAGTTTGAAGATTGTAACCGGTAAAAATTACCGGAGGTATGTATTTATGATATTATGTTTATATTTTAATTTACTGATTTTGTGTAATATTTTAGTCGCTAAAATGTCTACACAAGAAAATCCAGGACCCTTAAAGAGAGTAAGGTACGGAGATGTGAATTTTGAAGAGACCTTGTTGAAATGGGCGGCAGAAGTGAATTCTGACGATAGCGATATAGAATCAGATGAAGAGTACATTCCGTCGGATCATGAAAATGAATCGGAGGTTGAAATAAACCAAGAGGAGGAGGAAGAAAATGTAAGGTTATCTGAGGCGTCCAATACAGATGCTAACAATAATTATTATTATGGTAAGAATCGTTTTAAATGGTCAAAAACTTCACCAGTGCCTAGAAATACGCGTACCTTACAACAGAATAGTGTTGTAAAATGCCCATATGTAAAGACTAACAATATCTACACGGCTAATCCTGAAGATGTGTGGAATCTTTTCTTTGATTATTATATTTTAAATGTGATTCTACTTTCATCTAATGCTCGTCTTGCAAAGATGATACCGAAATATGAAAATAATTCTGATCTGCGTGATTTAGATATAATAGAACTACGAGCTTTTCTAAGATTACTAATTCTATCCTCAATTTTTAAATCCAATCACGAGGATATACGATCCATTTTTGCCACTGATGGATCTGGTCGAGATATCTTTCGATCTGTAATGAATGTAAATCGATTCACCATCATTGTTACGTGTCTAAGATTTGATGATGCTGAATCTAGAAATGAACGGAAAAAAATCGATCAACTAGCAGCTATTAATGAAATTTTTAATGCATTTATAGTAGATTGTCAATCTAGGTACATTGGAAGTAATGCTTGTGTGGATGAGATGCTAATTGCTTTTCGCGGCAGATGCAAGTTCAAGATGTTTATGCCAAACAAACCGGCTAAGTATGGTCTCAAATTTATGGCTCTCACAGATGCCAGAACAGGATATTTATACAATTCCTATATATATTGTGGAAAGAACTCTGACGGTAATGTTTTGAGTGAAGAGGAAAATAAATATTCAAAACCCACACAAGACGTATTAAGGCTTACCCAGCCAATCTCAAATACAAATAGGAATGTAACAGCCGACAATTGGTTCTCTTCAATAAAACTAGTAAATGTTCTGAAGAGTAAAAAGCTTACTTATGTGGGAACTCTTAAAAAAAATAAAGGTGAAGTACCTCCTGCATTTTTGCCCAACAGAAAAAAAGATGTCGGTACTAGTTTATATGGATATACTAGTGACATGACATTATTATCATACATACCAAAAAAGAATAAGTCCGTATTATTGATCTCCTCCATGCATCACAACGAATATAATGATGCTGAAACTGGTAAGCCAGAAATTATAAATTATTATAATCAAACAAAATGAGGGGTCGATAGTCTCGACCAAAAATGCAGCGTTTACTGTTGTAGTCGCAGGACTCGCCGCTGGCCTCTAGCTATATTCTTTAGAATATTGGATATAGCATCTGTTAATTCATATATTGCTCACCAAGCTTACAGGGACAATAAAACAATGCTTCGTTACGAGTTTGGAAAACAATTAGGAATGTTGTTGGTAACTCCTCAAATGAAACGTAGATTCTATAATATACGTATATGCCGAGAAGTTAAACTATGTATAAGACGAATTCTAAAATTGGATGAAGAATACCCATTTGAAATCGGTCAACCTCCTAAACGAACCACGTGCAGAAAATGCCCGGCCAAGAAAGAAAGAAAAACCACCCACATATGTTTGATATGTAAGACACCTATATGTTTACAGTACACCGAGAGGATTTGCAAAGATTGTACCACATAAAATTTTGTGCTACATTACCTCCTGTTGGATTTTTTCGATATGAACTTTTTAACTTGAAATTACTTTTATTTTCGTTATTACAGTTTCCCTTATAGGTTCCTTTATAAAAAAGAGTTGAGTTTAATTTTTTTTTGAGAAATTTTATATATATTGTATATACACCTCATTCCATGTTAAAATTTGAGGTGAAATATATTTTTTATAAACGTTCTTTGTTGTATGATTAAAAGTCATTTGAAATACCCAAATTTCAAATTTAGATACACCAAAAAACATTTTCTAGAGGTTTTTTTATATAATTTCTTTTTTTTTAACTTGTTAATAGCGGTAGAAAAAAGTCGGTAGAATTTACCGGGTGTCTGTGCTTGCGTCTCGGCAACAACTTGTCTGTAGTTAAGGGTTAAATGTTGTACACAAATCCACTTCTTTTGCAAAAGTATGGGGTAGAACAACAGTTTTATTGTTACAGATATTCTTATGTATGAGTTGCCACATAGCTTTCATCTTATTTTTTTAATTATGGACATAGTTTTTGTTATGATTTATTTTGTATTGTTCAACATAATACTTGTAATACCTTTCGAAGTTCTTGAATTCATTTTTAAATATTTCATTTGTCATGCGGCTGGCAATGGTTGGCATGGTTTTCTTGATATTGGCATTAGTCAATAAGCCAATAAATATTCTTCCATGTTCTTGTAGCTTAATTATATGCAGTATGAGAGTTATTGTGGTGCATTTTATATATCTCATTTTCGTACACTAACGAGTCGATAACACGAAAGATGTGTTTGAATGTCTGGATAACAATTTTCACAGAAATATGAAATTAAAAAAATTTTTTTTTTTTCATTAATTGACGTAGCAGACACTTCTTGGTGAAACATTTTGTAATTAACAAACTTAGTATAAAAAAACACACATTTTTGAATATCTAATTTTCTTAATATTTTGTTTACTTTGTCTGTGATTTGGGGAATATACACACAGACAAAGTAAACAAAATATTAAGAAAATTAGATATTCAAATCATATGTAGCAATAAAACAAAATTAGGTACAATGTTAAATAATAACAAAGATAAAATAGAACATATAGAAAAATCAGGAGTATACACAATAAAATGTAATGACTGTGAAGCTATATATATAGGGCAAAGTGGAAGATCCATTAAAAAACGCATATCCGAACACGTAAGAGACGTAAAATATAGTATTAAAAACACAGGTTTTTCGACACACTGTATCGAACAATGCCATTTGCCAGATATTAGTAGCTCCACCGTGTTACATAACGTAATAAAAAGTAGAAGACTAGATTTATTAGAAATACTAGAAATTAAAAAAGCACAAAAACAAAATATAATAATTACGAATACACAGTTAGAATTTATTAACACCCCCATAATAGACACGATTGTAAATATGCCTTAACCATCACCCCAGCACTAAAAAATAGGTATAAAAGTTACAAGGGCACGTATTGTAAGTTAGTTTTAAGATCCTCTTTGACAATGGCATAACAGCCGAAACATATGTTAGAAATATATCTAATAAAAAAATTGTGAAATAGCCAAGTGTGTTTTTTTATACTAAATTTGTTAAAAATATTTTATATTATTAAAACTATTTTTATTTTATACAGAGAAATTGTGAAATTTTACTCACTGAAGTACGTTTCAAATTGTTTTTAAATTGTAGATTACTTATAATCTGTTGTTTATTCTTAAATCAAGAGATACGGATATTAACTGTTGTATGGGTAATTAAAGTTGATTACATTTATTATTGAACGGTTGAGATACATGCTATCAGGTATAAAATACCGGGTGCGGCCACTTTAAATTTTTTTTTAAATACATTGCTATACTTTCTTGTTATTATGATGATAGCCACCCAAATTATCTTTGCAATGATATATGAAAATGTGCACTTACAACTGTTAGTTTTGGCTTTATTGCAAATATTGTTAAAATCTTGACAGTCGCAGCGTCTAACATTTTAAGTCTTAACCTGAAAATGTGTGCAGTGCCTCACGTACCAATTGTTACCAATTTATGGACTAACACGTTATATGTTTTGAGGGTGAACAACGTGACAACATAAACAGAGTATTAAATATGTCGTGCCAAAGTTATCGAAGTTTAAAGGCTATTTTCTCTTTTTTTAAATTGAACCTATAATTTTTTATTAATCAGCAAATTCCTTGTAAAATTTCGGTTAAAATGGTACCAATAACATAGTACCTATTTCTAGTATTTTCGAAGTTATAACCCTTTAATGAGATATACCTATGTTTATATTATTCAATATGCGGTGCATCTAATAGTTGGTTGGCCATGAAATGATATCAAACAAAGTAACTTGTACAAACACCGGTTTTTTAATTCTTTATTATTAGTTTTAGAATTACATTTTGCAATTTTTCCATAATAAAACAAAATTAATTTTAATCGCCTCTGCATCGACAGACTTACATTTTGAGCCATGTTGTTTTCACTTAATTGAAGAAAAGCGTTTCAGATTCGTTGCTGCATGTTCTCTGCCGTTGCAGGAGGTGTTTCGTAAACTATATTTTTTACAGTAGGCCACAGAAAGATATCACAACGTGTTAGATCTGGTGATCGCGGTGGCCAGCTTATAAAGCTTTCTCTCCAAATCCACCTATTGGTGAATACTCTATCTAAATGTGCTCTTGCAGCGGCACCGTAATGAGCAGGTGCACCACCATGTTGGTACCACAATCTCCTTATGACGTTATCTGGTAGGCCTTCTAACAGCAATGGTAAATTATTTTGTAGGAAATTTGGGCTATATTTAGCAATTTAAAGTAGCATTAAAAAAGAATGGATCTATAATAGTGTTTCCTATGATGCCTCCCCAGGTGTTAACACTCCATTTTTGTTGGTATAAAATGGGTTCCACAAAATGAGGGTTTCTAGTGTCATAATAATGAGAATTTTTCCTGTTTCTTATTCCACAATTAGCAAATGTTGCTTTATCTGTGAAAAGCACATGATCTAGAAAAGTTAAATTTTGTCGTAATTGGAAAAGTAGCCATTCACAGTACTTAAATAAGTTTACTTTCAAAATCCGTTTGTAATAAACCTTGATGATTTTGAATTTTGTAAGCGTGAAATTTATGTTTTTTTTTTAAATCCTTCTTACAGCAGTGACTTCTATACCGTGTTCTTTCGAAATTATTCTTGTAGATACGCGCGGATTTTCCACAACGGACTGGATGACTGTCACTTCATTATCTTCTGTAACCATAGTCTTAGTTCTTTCATGTTTGACGTAATTCACTGAAGCCGTCCGAAGAAACCTTGTCAACAAATTTTCAAGCGTCTTAATATCTGGTGCTCCTCGGTGAGGATACTCCATAGCATATGTTCTTGAGGCTAAAAGTGGATGGCTATTGCTAGCGCCAAGAACAAATATCATGTCTATTAGCTCCTCTTTCAAAAAATTCATTCTAAAGAAACACAACTATAAACTATTACGGCATGTAAATAAAAAATAATGACAACAAAACGATATAACTGACAACAAGATAACAACTAATAACGAACAAACGGAAATTGATAGTAATTAACTAGCCGAACTTCAATTATAACAATTAAACGCGATTACAGTAAAGAGGAACTAAAGAAAAACACTTTATACGGAAATTTTAAGTAGATATTTGACGTTTGGTTACACAGCAATTTTTGCTTAATATCATTTCATGGCGAACCAACCAACTATTAGATGCAGCACCCCATATTGAATATTATAAACACAGGTATATCCCATTAAAGGGTTATAACTTCGAAAATACTAGAAATAAGTACTATGTTATTGGTACCATTTTAACGACAAATTTACAAGGAATTTGCAGACTAATAAAAAAATTATAGGTTCAATTTAAAAGAAAAGAGAAAATAGCCTTTAAATTTCGATAACTTTGGCACGACATATTTAACACTCTGTATATGTTGTCACGTTGTTCACCTTCAAAACATATAACGTGTTAGTCCATAAATTGGTAACAAAAGAGGTACGTGAGACACTGCACCAATTTTCAGACTAAGACTTAAAATGTTAAACGCTGCAACCGTCAAGATTTTAACAAAATTTGCAATAAAACCAAAACTAACAGTTGTAAGTGCAAATTGTCATATATCATTGCAAAGATAATTTGGGTGGCTATCATCATAATAACAAGAAAGTATAGCAATCTATTTAAAAAAAAAATTGAAAGTGGTTGCGAAAATTTGGAACACCCTGTAAATATATAAATAAAAATAGAAAATGCACTGTAGCATGCTACATGTGTACGTAAAATTTCATTGCTACAACTTCATTAGTTTTCATGCTAAGCTCCGCCGACACACTATTGCCCCACCCGGTATAAAATAATAAAATAAAATATTTACTGATATTATTGGTATTTAGTGAAAGTACTGCCACACCTTATAAGGAAAATAACAAACACAAATCGAAATGAATTCATTTAAATAAAAAAATCAAATTTTTGTACATACATATTTATTTCCATTATGGTATTACATCGATTAGTTTTAGTTCATTTATTGTTTGTAATTTTTTGTTTTATTTATTAAATAAATTACAAAAATAATTAAAGAAAAACTAAAAATAAACTCTGTTAAAAAAATAGCGAAAATAAAATTTTCTACTCTTAATCCCACTTAGAAGAAAGCGTATACAAAACCAAGCAAAAATATCTTGTTGATTAATAAAGATATATGATTTTACACATAAGAATATATATAAGAATATAAATTAAAAACGAGTAAGCGGTCTGTCAACTAAAACTCATTTATTTATTATCTCTATATTTCGCAACGAGTTTGTTGCTTCTTTAGGAGGATAAGATTGCATAAGATTAATGAACAAATCATTAAATAAATTAGCGTATAAAGCAATAGAAAAATACTCACAGAATGTAAATTTTAATGTCTGTGTAGGTCACTTCAATTTTTTGAACTCTACATTCTGTGAGTATTTTACTATTGCTTTATAAACTAATTTATTTCATGTCTTGTTAATTAATCTTATAGTATCTCATGAAGAAACAACAAACTCGTTGCGAAATATAGGGATAATAAATAAATGAGTTTTAGTTGACAGACCGCTTGCCCGTTTTGAATTTATTTTAACCAATATAGTACGGTCGATAATACAATATATATATATATATATATATATATATATATATATATATATATATATATATATATATAGTAAACTTAATAAGTCGGCGATTAAAGGTCTGGTTTATTACTTCAAAGTATATACATTCAAAACAACCCAACCAGACCTTTAATCGCCGACTTATTAAGTTTACCATATCATACCAAGGTCACGAAAATATTATATTTATATATATATATATATATATAAACTCATGTTCAAAATTAACGTACCACTCAAATAATTCGATTTTGACAAAAGTGCTTCGTTGGTGAATTAATTTTTAACAAAAAAACCATTCGAAATGAAAATTAATATTAATTTTTTTAATGGAAATTTATAGGAAAAGATTCAAGTTCAAATTCAGAAACAAAACGATATTTTTGTGAACCTTATAAGATTCTAAAAACAAAAAAAATAGGAACGAAAGAATAAATGTTAATAACTTGCCCTAGCTCTGGTAACTGCTTGTATTCGCCATGGTAAACTCAATATCAAATTTTGGATTATTTCTTTGAAAATATTATCCCACTCGAAAAGAACGGTTTGTTCCAGCTCCTGGAGATTAATAGGAGCTAGTAAATGGAGAATTACTGATCTTTTTAGAATATCCCAAACGTGCTCTACTGTCCATGACTTGAATATTGAGCTCTTGTAAGTAAACCAAAAGTTATCTAGTGATGTAGGGCCTCGCATTATCCTGCAGTAAAACGAAATTGTTCCCTATAAATGGTGCAAACGGCATTAAGTCTTGAATAATGTTCTCGAGGTAGTATTCAGCATTCATTGATCTTTGGCGAATAGGGATGAACTCTGTGCAAACGTGAAAGAAAATAGCTCCTCAGAACACCCTTGATCCACCACCAAAGGGTTTCCTTTGAGAGATTGTGCAGTCTTTCTCCAGTTTTTTTGTGACCATCTGGTGATTTTATATTTATTTTAGTCTCGTCCGAAAATAAAACTCGCTTTCAATCTTCAACTGTCCAATCTGCATTATTTCTGGCAAATCTCAAACGTTGTACTCTGTGTGCTGCAGTAAGTAATGGTCCAAACCGCATGCTTCCTATCAGGCGCGGCTCGTGATGACGTATTTGGGGGTGCAAGTACAATGATGCGAGTGCTTCGTGTACTAACTGTAACGTTTTCTTAGTAAACACCGAAAACACACGAGGCACTCGTATCATTGTACTTGCACTCCCAAATACGTCATCACGAGCCGAGCCTGCTTCCTATTATTCAATCTTACTTCCCTCAACTTTTATGGTCACTTCAAGGTGGGTACTGAGTTCTGTGCTTGTTATTCGCCTATTTCTGAAAGCTTGGAATTGTGAAAAGCGACATCTCTCACACTTGTGAGTACCTTGACCATGTTTTCTCGAGTGCGATCCGGTTTTCCTAGATCTTCAAACCATTCAACTCACTCTCGATTGATTAACGCCCAGAAAATTGGCTGCATAATGCATTAAACTTCCTTCTTGTGACAATGTTGAAGCTCTCACACATTCATCGTTGGTTAAATGTGGTCTGTTCATGACTTTGAATTTAAACTTAATTAACCTAAATTTTATACAAGCACAAAGATTAACAAACTCGTCATTAAAATTTAAATGATGCTTGAGATGTAACTTCAATGACTCAAGAAAATCTGTTTAATAAAACTTGACATTAACTTTCTGCCTTACTCACCAGAAATATCAAAATTACTTTGCAGTGAGATAAAATAAAGTTACTAGATTATGTTTAGATAAAATCGAAAATTTTTAAAAACATTAAGTGATGCGTTAATTTCGAGCATGAGTTTATATATATATATATATATATATATATATATATATATATAATTATTTCGTGACCTTGGTATGATATGGTAAATTCAATCAGTTGGCGATTTAAGGTCTGGCTTTACTTTAAAGTATATATATTTAAAACAACCCTACATGTTTCGGCAATGATGCCTTTATCAAGGATATAAAATATAAATGACAGTATACAAATGTCATATAAATGTCAATTATATGACATTTGTATACTGTCATTTATATTTTATATCCTTGATAAAGGACAGAAGTGATAACAGTGACAACAGAAGTGATATAAAAAATTTAAGCAGTATAGACTCTAACTTAATTATGTAACGATCTGCAATTTACCATCATAATATATGTTGCTGTTATATAATTATATATCTCATGTTATTTAAAAATCTATACATTTGCTTATCATGCTGACTGTTCCGTGTTTTGATTCCTGTCTGATTGTCCGAGTAGGTTTTCGTGGTTTTCCTTCTCGTTTAAGGCGAATGCCGACAGCTTTGCATCTTAAGTCGCTCCACGGGCGCATACATAATAATAAATAATAACTCATGTCTTTTGTTTCCCTGTTTTTGTTGTTCATCCATTTTAAAATACCAAGGCATGATTTATTATTATTAAATTGGAATGTATCTTTGAATTATTTTATCCATAGCAACTACACATGTATGACATTAATATACTGTCATTTGTATTTTGTATTCCTTGAGAAAGGCATCATTAGCCGAAACATGTACATGTAGGATTGTTTTAAATATATAGTTTTTGAAGTAAAACCAGACCTTAAATCGCCTACAATTTGAATTTACTATATATATATATATATATATATATATATATATATATATATATATATATATAGATATACAAGAATAAAATATATTTTTTAGTTGGTAATTCGCTGTTACATTACAAGTAATCATGCTTTACCATAAAGTTTCCTAACAATCTTATCTTACGAATGTATTCGCTTTCGTCAGCAAATTTACTAAACATTTCCATTGGATTTAAGCCTTTTATGTTTTCGAAATCAATTTCTTCCATATTAGGAACTTCATCCGTATTCATTAACATCAACCTGCAAATTGCAAATGCCGATCCGAAACCAAATTTGCAATGTTCTTTCCACTGTTTCTCGAATTCTGAGAAAGGGTACAGCTCATCTGGATCACTCCCCAATATCTTAATTTGATCACGCAATTCGTCGTGGTAAACTTTCAAGTGAAAGTCTAATTTACTTAGCGACTCTTCGCTAGCTATGGTGTAAAGGAAGTACGAAATATCGTAGACTGGAGGGGCTGGTCGAAACTGCTGCCAGTCTAATATTATAACATCAACTGGACATTCCTTGTTTTCTTTCTGCAACAAAAATATAATTTAGTCGATTGGGATACTTGAGATAATATTTCGATATTCTTAAAAATATTTTTGTTTTATATAATCAAACGGAACGGTTTTATCCACTCAAGTATGTTTCAAATTGTGTTTATTATACTTTAGAATTAATTGAATTACGAAATTCGCCTTAATTTGGACGGATTAATACATAAATGTTTAGGTAACATAATGTTTCACCATAATCACATTTAAAGTTAACATATTTACACATTTTACTATTGGAATTAATTTGGCTTGCGGGCTTCGGCGTTCGTTGTCTATGATTGCATCTGGAATTCTGAGTTGGAACTTACTAAGGGACATCTTCAGGAAATTTTACCTTATTTTTGGTAGTAGTTTTCGTTTTTTCTTTTTAGTCCATTTCTTTCTGTTCTTAGTATTACTCTTTATTTGCATTAACTATGGAGAATTCTCGTAGGACAACCATTGTAGGATGGATTAGAGGCCATACAGATTGGTTGCATATTCGTAATGATATCGAGATATATTATAGTGCTTGTTCATTAAGTTTAAGGCGTCCATAAAACTTTAATGTGCAGAGACATGTTTCTTTGAAAACTCATCTAGATAACATATGTCCATCTGAACGTGACACTTTTAACGAACTGTGTGAAACTTTCATGACGGCCAATATCCCATTCAAAAAACTTAACAATCCAGTCCTCAAGAGGTTTCTTACAAAATATACTGATCGTCATATAGCAGATGAATCTACTTTACGTAAATACCAATTACCAAAATGCTCTTTGAGAACCATTGAAAAAATATGAACCAACTTTTCTGGTCATTATCTTTGGATAAGTGCAGATGAAACAACGGATATAATAGGACGATATGTGTTAAATGTAGTTGTTGGTATTCTTCACCCGACAACTTCATACCAACCATCTTAATTGCAACTAAAATATTGCCAATCGTAAATGGTGAAACAGTTGCAGAAGTAATTGATCAATGTATTCATAATATTCTGTCATCGGATAAGAACTATAAAGACAAGATGCTATTATTTTTGATTGATGTTGCAACTTATATGTTAAAAACGGGGAAGTTAATAGAGCAATCTTATCCCAATATGCTACACGTTACCTGTGCAGCACATGCACTACAGAGAGTACGTGAATATATCAGGGGTCATTTTCCAAATGTTGATAAGTTAGTTTCATTATTTAAAAAGATATTTTTCAAAGCTGAGACAAAAAAGTTGATGCCATATTTAGCAGAAATCCAGATTTGAATATATTATATCAATTCTGCACAGAGCCGATTGAAAAATCTATACATTCGAAGTATGGTGCACTTTTGAAACATTTTAATCACGCACCCATCACCAGTTGTGATGTGGAAAGGACATTTTCTAGTTTTAAAGACGTTTTATCATCTAAAAGAACTAACTTAACACAGTAACACCTTGAACAAATTTTAGTTGTTCATATTAATGTTTTACACTTCCAATGTTTCACAGAAAATACATAGTTTTGAGTTTTGTTCTTTGTAAATTATTTTTATTCAAAATTCGATTCGCAATTCGCTTGTCAGCATTGCTTTTGTTTCAGCAGTAGTTACTGCCGGTTATTAAAACCGCTTATTACATTCGCTCTGTTGTGCATTAACAGATGCATATTAACTGCATATGTAGGTGTGTGCCACTTATGCAAGTCGCCACACGTACCAAATTGTTCGAAACTCACGGATCGTTTACAGAAACAAACCTATTGCGAATATAAGGCAGGCGCTTATGACCTATGAATCATCAATCGCTCGAGTCCGCTCTCTGCTTTTTATGTAAGCAAGGATTGTTGTTGATATTTGGTTTTAGTAGGATGGATGTCCTACTCATATTGCTGCAATTGTCCGAAAATATTTAAGCAGTATATTTGATATTAAATTGATAACTGGCTGGAGCACTACTTGCTGGCCTAGGTCGCCTGATTTAGCCTCAAACGATTGTTTCGTGTGGGATTATGTAAAATCCTCCATTTACAGTTTTCAGAACAAGAGAGCTCGTACTACCGCTTTAACATATTCGATTGGATCCGAAATATATTGCCTCAGAGATTGTCAAATACTCACATAAATTTTATCGACTAATTGGGGTATTTCGCTGTTAGTGTTATATTAGTTTTGAACATCTGTTCTAATAAAATTATTCAGAATTCTCATTCAATTATTTTCCTCTAAGAGAATTTTGTATTTGATTCCATTTGGCTTTTGAGAAGAATTATTTAGCTTTTAGAAGTATGTTTATTTTATATTCTGCCATAAATACGAGGTGATATCAGAATGTTCCCGGACTGTATAGTTCTCGTCAAAATAATTTAAAATGACTTGTATATAGATAATGAGATTTTAATAATACTGCGAATTTGATTATTAAATTCATTATTTGTTAAATATGTTGTTCCCAATGTATTGTTTACCTTTGTTATGAATTTGCCCTTTAATTTTGTAAATTGGAAAACGCTTGTAGGTATTTGTGGATAAGATTTTAATTATCTGTTTATACGATACTTAGAAAGTATTAACTGTTATAATATTCTCTAATATATATGTTTTCTATTTTACCTATTCATATTTTTTATGCTTTCATTTTTGTTTGTTTTGTTCCTTATGTATTTTGTACTTGTATTTACAGCATTTGTTTTTCTTTTTGTTTCTAAACTGTATTATATTAAAATGATGTATTGTGGAAGATATACTTGTATCATAACTCTCCAAATAAAATGTTCATATATACCATATACTTCGATTATTAAATATTTTCAATATGGATTATTTACAACAGCACCTGTTACCGCTTTACAATTTTTCACTTTACACTCCTGATAGACAAATACTATATCTAAATGTTTAATGCCCCACAAGTAAACTCGCAGCGGGTACTCCTTATAATCCGCTTAGTGTTAATTTACTGCAATTAACACTAAGTTTTAAGTTATCTTGACGAGAACTAACTCGTCACGACGGGCGGATGTAAACTGGGCACCAAGTATATGGATTTACCTGCCCTGCAAAAAGGATTGCTTAATCCTACAGGTAATCTAGGCACTAGTACCGTTCGGGTAATGATCGCTTTAAAGCTTAAAGTAAGAAATTAGACGTTAATAAATTAAGGAATTTCCTAATGACCAAATAGATTATTTCAAATGTATTTTTAGTTGTACATCTATTGTGGGCGGGCCTCTATTGTATTATGCTATAATATATTCTATATATATGGAAACATTTAGTTTGTGTATTTAGTTATTTCTATCTTGTTTGTGGCGTTTGCTTAAAGTAAGAAATTAGATCCGCTTCTCAGTCTCGAGTTTTGTTGCACACTGTTAAGAATTATGGAGGTCTCTTTCGTGGACAGTAACAACGGAAAATGTTTGCTAGTGGTTAACAAGTACACCTTTTCAAAACAGAAAGTGTTGAAGAGTGGCGAAGTGTTTTGCCGTTGTACAAAAAAATCCTTAAATTGTCCCGCAAAAGTGTTTACGCTTGGTGCAGAGAATTTAGTGAGCAGAAGCCAGCTAGAACATAATCATGAACAGAATCAGAGTAAATTAAACCGAAAAGTGATTTCAAATGCGTGTAAACTTAAAGCCGTTGATGATATTTCCGAAAAACCAGCGAAAATTATTCGTCGTGAACTAGCTAAGGAACTGCCGGAAACAATTACGATAACAGATTTCACTTATATCCGAAGAAATTTGTACAATGCAAGGAGAAAATTTCTTCCTGGGCCGTTACCACAAAATAAGACAGAAGTCTATGATATAGTGGAAGCTGCTAATGTTAAAACAAGCAACGATGAAAGTTTCGTTTTTATAAACTGTCCAGTGAGCAATATCATAGTGTTTTCTTGTGAAACGAATGTTAGAAATTTATATGGAATGCGTAAAGTGTACCTGGGCGGTACATTTTCGTATTGTACAAAATATTTTTTACAATTATTTACAATCCACGGACTGAATAATGGACATTATATTCCATTGATGTTTTGTTTGTTGCCTGATAAACGCAGTGAAACGTATGCAACATTATTTGAAATGCTAACAAAAGAAATCTTTCGACGTCACTCTACAATATTACGACCAGCTGAAGTTTTTGTAGATTTTGAGAAAAGCATTCACACAGCGGTTCGCGCTATATGGCCATCAGCACAAATCTATGGTTGTCGTTTCCATTTGCACCAATCGTGGTTCAGGAAAATCCAAAGTTTGGGTTTAACAGCAGAATTTAGGAACACAGATTCCGAAGTAGGAAAATGGCTACGATATACATTTGGATTAACGTATTTGAATCCTGACGAAGTAGGCGATTGTTTCGCCTTAGATTTGTTTGCCGAAAAACCTGCTCATGCACAGGCTGACGAATACGCCGATTATTTATTGGAGACATACATAGAAGACGATTTCCTCCACATATGTGGGCTACTGCAACTCCATCAATCACTAACACCACAAACGCATGCGAAGCGTTTCATTCCAAACTAAATGAGACATTTTATTCAACACATCCATCTATTTATATTTTTATCGAAAAGCTTAAGGAATTTCAAATAGACACTTATGTTAAAATTCAAAGTGTACACACACCAGCAAGAGTTTAAGACACACTCGCAAAACAAAAATTAAGAACTCTAAATGAACTGTGTGAACAACTAAATAATGGAACAATATCACGATTACACTTTGTGAAGTGTATATCATTTTATTCATCAGTATGACTTCAAATACACTATTTATTTATTATAGTTTTTATATAATGAAGTATTTGCTTTTATTATTGTTTTCATATGAGTACATATTTTTTATTTTCTATCTTTTTGTACTTCAACTTGAAATACACTATTTCTATATTATTGTTTTTGTTTGCTTTATACGGTGCCCAGTTTACATAGACCCTCTGCGAGTACATTTTTAGCTAGTGCCCGAATTACCAACGAGATTAAAATTTCAGGTAGGTTAGTGCCCAATTTACATCCAGCCGTCACGACTGTTGGATGTGACTGTACAAACAACGAGTCAGTGTTTGGGTTTCGTTCCATTGAGAGGCAGTGTTCAGTCTACAAGTTGTGTTTTGTAATCGTGTATTAATTTGCGAATTTTATGATGGCTGATAAATTCGAGCAACGTATTTGCATTAAGTTTTGTTAAAATCGAAATTGTTATTTCAATTTTTTCCAATATGTTCTGTTAAACGATATTGTTGTTAACGAGATTTTTTTCGTTCGATAATGTATTATATCTCTAGTATTCATCAACAAAACTTATTTAATCTAACTGATGCTATATGGGATAACACCGACTGTTTCATCAAATATGCCAGACAATTTTCAAAACATTGTAAAGATAAGATAAATGTTCCCAGAAATGATAATATATAATAGAACAATTGAGAATAGGCTCTCAAATATTAATTTCATTGTTATGTAACACACAGTTCCTCTTATAAAAAAATTATGTAATTTATGATAAAAAAATTAAGTTATTTTTGAAATCACCAAAGCCTTTCTCCATCTGTATTCTTGTAATTGTTATTGAATAGTATTTGATGTTCCTATCAATCTGAATAAATAAAACTTACTAGCGCTAAAAATTTGTTTTGTGTTAGGTTTATGCGATAAAATATGACAAAAAAATCAATTATGAAATTGGTCTTTGGTTTGGAAATTTGGTTTGGAAAGGTCAAATTAATACTTTCTTATTTCGTTCTAATACTTATTTAGAAGTAGTTGCGAAACATTTTTTTCATCATGAAGCTGATGCTTCGGAAACCAATGTTCAGAATCTTTCAGACAACAGAAATCGCTCACTGTATATCCTATTTTTGAAGTTTGAACAAAAATAGAAATCACATGTTGACAAATCAAGCGAATGCAGCAATAAGTCTGTTCGCGACACTTAAAATATTTATATTTTTTATAACAGTATATTTTACGTTAAGATAATTCGAGAACCTTTTTTGATAATTAGGCTGCGGAATCGGCGCTATCCCGTATCGGGTATGATTCATCGGTGCCGACAATGTACAATCGACCAACTTTGCAGTATATATGAATGTTATAGCGCGGCCTTATTGATAAAAGTTTATCTGTTTGTACGTCTTTCAATGCAAACAGACGGAGTGTGAAATATATTTCGCCAGAGTCGTAATAAAGCCAATGAAATGTATATACGGAAATTTATTTTTAGGAAAATAAGTAAAACAGTGAAGTTAAATGAATCTAAATTAACTTGAATTGAAATTAATTCAAGATATATATATATATATATATATATATATATATAACAATTGATAAATTATTGGAGTTTTTCGGCTTTTATATGAAATATTTACAAATATCAAATTAGAATGTATGTAATTGCAGAGTAAGTGGGGATGTAAACATTGCTGTCTACAAATTACAAAGCAAATCATACGAAATTTTTAATTGAAAAATATGGTCTACGTTGGGACTCGAACCCAAGTATATATATATATATATATATATATATATATATATATATATATATATATGAGTGATTAGATAATTTCTTAGCCGTTTATTAAATATAACAATTGATAAATTATTGGAGTTTTTCGGCTTTTATATGAAATATTTACAAATATCAAGTTAGTATGTATGTAATTGCAAAGTAAGGGGGGATATAAACATTGCTGTCTACAAATTACAAAGCAAATCATACGAAATTTTTTAATTGAAAAATATTGTCTATGTTGGCACTCGAACCCAAGTCTACAGTTTGCCGGACTGTCGGTTTTACCACTCACCCACAATAGCTATGCAAAATCGGCATGTCCGTCGTACATGCTGATTTTGCAGCGCGCTAGAACTCGTAATTTTGGAGATAGAGGGGGAACAAAAATATCGTATTGTAGGTACGAGCGTGCTCTACAAGTTTGACGATAAACTTCTTTTGCTATTCGTAACGATAAAGAAGAAAAAAATGAAAATTGAGTTCGTTCCTCAAATTTTGTTTTATTTCCGCCTATATCTCGAGAATGGACGATGTTAGGTGAAAAAGTCATGTGACATAAATTGTAGAGAATAAAAAAAAGCAACAAAAAGTAACAATACAACTTTCCCGTAGAACGACGAGGAGCCGAGTTACAACGGAAACAAAAATACACCCTTATTTTCTAAATAGCGGAAAATATGCACACGGGTTTCGTTCGAGAAATTCAAATTAAGCACTCCTGACCCCCCTCCCAACAACATATAAAAAATTTGATGGGATCTCGTTCTAATTCACGGCCCACTTTCAGACAGAATGACTGGACTAAAACATTATTTGAACGGAAGGTGTTTTAATCATTATTTGCTAATAAATGATACTAATTACAGAAAACAACCAACAATCTTTTTCTAAAGAAAAAAAAAATTAGGTGCTCGAATTGTGTACTAAACTGTATTTGGAACTTTCTGCAAGTGAGAATTAATGAATATTAAATCACATTCTTACATGTAAATGTCGACTTACTAAACTGTATACTAAAATTGTTAATTGTACGATATATTTGAAAGGAAAATAAACTAATACTTAAATTCTCACTTTAACAATATATTATCGTAAGACGACACTTGTTTCGCCAACACAATGGCTGTGTCGATATATTTGTATAGTAATTTAGTTTTGTTTGTTTTACAACATGCGGGGTTATATGCGACTTGCTTGTCTAATTTTGGTAGAGTTTCAAAAAATTTAATGCTGAGAGTAATTTCAAGGTCTTGTTAATTTCCGCTTAAATTCAATCAAGCTATTAATAGATGATAACCTTGAACTATAAACATTGTTTTTTAGCATTTTTCAAGTTAAATTTTTTATCATTTTCATCTTTTAAAAATTATAATTTTCTCTGCATTCTTAGAAATGGAGTTTTAGAAATTTAAATATTAAAATATAAAATGCAATTAGAGAGTACTAGTGTGGTTTTGTTCAAGGCAAATTAACAACAAATGCGATACATATTGTGAAACAAATAATAGAAAAGATTTCTGAATATAAGATAAACACTGAGATGCTATCCGTTGATTTTAGACAAGCTTTTGATTCAATTAAAAGGGACCGTTTAATGTTAGACCCGAAAGAATTTAAAATGCCGCCTAAACTAATACAATTAATAAAAATGATCATTAAAAATACAAGAGGTACTATACAAACAGCAGGAGGGAAAACAACGGAATTAAAAGTTAACAAAGTAGTTAGACAGGGCGCTTTTCAATCTGGCGTTAGAACATATACAAGTGTCCCGTATCGTTATGATCAAATTTTAGTAGTTGTAAAGTAGACTTCATTTCAAGTAACAAAAACACAATATCCATTTTTATTTGTTTCAAAGTTACAGATCTATGAATGTGATTGTCAGATCATGAAAAAAAATTTAATCTTAAAGACAATACAATACAAACTGATTTTATTTTAAAAAAGTTATACGATTCAATAATAGGCCTGGGATTGTTAACGTCGCATAATAAAATGTTATCCTAAAATAAATAACCACGTGTCGTAGTGCATACAGTAATTTCTTGGAGATCTACAAAAAAGAGTACTGGAAATTGATTTATGATAAATAAGGTTCTTACTTATTTCGTAAGTGCTGAACCATGAATATCATACAATAAACAAATGTTCAGATGACTGTTAACGTTGCATTTTTTAATAAAGGATTACAATACGTTTCAGTTCATACAACAGCTTGTTAGTGAGTGGACACGTTTTCTTTATTCAAAATGCTTTACCGATTTTCTTCTCAAGAGTATGCGGACATGCATTTATTTATTGAATATCGACATCGGTTTCCCGATAGGCGCATTCCTCATTATAGAACGATTCTGGAAGTACACAGACAATTTCGGGAATGCGGACTAGGTGATTATCTTTTCGACCGAGGAGTAAATTTGGCAGCAGACTTAGATGAAGAAGCAGTAACTATTATTACAAGGGATCCAACGCTAGACAACTAGGAGTGCCACGAACGACAGTTTGGCGAATTTTAAAACGTGAGGGCTTATATCCATATTACTATCGCAGGGGACACGGTTCGCTTCAGGCAGACCACTATGTTCGACTAGTTTATTATACCTGAATAATAAAACAGTCACGGCTTCATCTTAATTTCTGCAAAACAGTCCTATAGACAGATGAATCTACGCTCACGAGAAGTAGTGTTACAAATCTGAGAAATCTGCACAGGTAGTAATCAGAAAATCCCAAAGCTATACGCCCATCTAAATTTCAACATGAATTTTCTATTAACGTTTGGGCGGCCCTAATCGATGACTTGTTGATTGGTTCTGTCGTTCTTCCTGGGAAGTTAAATGCGGACAATTACCTTCAATTTCTTATTGACGAACTGCCAGGTCTTTTAGTTCCACTGAATGTTCGACGAGATATGTGGCTTCACATGGATGGGGCACCACCACATTTCGGAATTGCTGTCCGAAATTGGGTTAACGTCAATTATCCAAGATGGATTGGTCGAGGTGGTCCTGTTGCATGGCCACCCAGATCACCCGATCTTAATCCCCTTGACTTTTATTTATGGGGTTACATGAAAAATTTAGTCGGATAAATACTTCTTCTGTTGGCTTACGGGCACAAGCCTGCATTCAACAAGGAGCTGGATATTTCGAAAATATTATTAATTGAACTTTTTTAATAAAATCAATTTTTATTGATTTTAGGATTACATTTTTTTCATGATCTGACAATCACATTTATAGATCTGTAACTTTGAAACAAATAAAAATGGATATACAAGTGTTGCGTTTTTGTTACTTGAAATGAAGTCTACTTTACACTCCTAAAATTTGAACATAACGATACGGGACACCCTGTATTCAAGAGTATAGACAAAAGAAGTACACTGAGAACAAGAGGAGCACAGGTGGTGGCGTACACGGATGACGTTGTAATAATAACAAAACAAAGAAATCCGATGGAAAAAATCTTATATGGAATTGAAGAAGAAGGACGAAAGATGAGTTTGGAAATAAACACAGATAAAACGAAAATAATGAGATTTGGTGATCAGCTAGTAAAGACAAAAATAAAAATAGGGAACTATGATTTTGAAGAAGTAACGACTTTCAAATATCTGGGAAACACCATAACAAAGGATGATTATTAAATGAAAAAATCCAAGCTGCAGGCAGAGCCTATTACGCAAATACAACGACCAGTATGTCAATTAATACCAAAACCAAAATTAAAATCTACCGCGATATCATAAAGTTTCTGGGTCAACGGTGGCCATGGGGTGAAAAACGTCTGTCTTAATTTATATCATCCTTTTGAGAAAAATCTGATAAAATTTTCAGGTTATTTGTCATACTGACATTAAGATTAATATATTGACAAATTTTAACGTCAGCATGACACTTAACCTGAAAATTTTATCAGATTTTTCTCAAAAGGATGATATAAATTAAGACAGACGTTTTTCACCACATGGCCACCGTTGACCCAGAAACTTTATGATATCGCGGTATAAAACACTAATAAGACCAATAACAATTTCATTGGTTGACTTCGCAGATATTTCTTGGTGAAACATTCTTGTAATAACTTGATTAATTATTAGAAAATAAAACACTTGGCTTAGTTTCACGACTTCTTTAATTAGATATACTAACAATTGTTTCGGCTATTAGGCCATTATCAAAGAGCTATCTAAAAGAGTAGAGTAGGAGTTTTAGATAGCTCTTTGATAATGGCCTAATAGCCGAAACAATTGTTAGTATATCTAATTAAAGAAGTCGTGAAACTAAGCCAAGTGTTTTATTTTCTAATAATTAATCAAGTTATTACCAATAATAACTTACTGCGCTGAAACGATGACTCTGACGCAAAAAGACCAACAGGAGCCGAGTGTTTCTTAAAAGAAACATCATAAGAACTATATTGGAATCAAGAATCAATCAACGAAAGTAGAAACGAAGTGAGAAGAAGAATGAACCATGAAATAGAAAAAGAATTGGAGGGCGGAAATATAGTAAAATTTATTAAATCGATGAGGATAAAATGTTTAGGGCATGTCTGAAGACCGGGTCTCGAAAGCAAAATACGATCAATAAAGGAATGGAAACCAGGAAATTGAAGACAAAGAGGTAGACCAAGAACAAGATGGCCAAGACGGAGAGGAAGATATAAAAAGACTTGAGAAGGCAAGACCAGCAAAAGCAAAGAATGGAACAGTATAGCAGAAAGAATAAAAACGTCACACACATAACCAGACGAAGAAATGGAACTAACCCACCCCTTAAAAAAACAGGATTGTAAGGACTTCCAAAGAAGTGGCGAAACTCCCTTATATATCATATCATAATATCATAAAATGTAAAATTTTAAATGCATTCAATATCTTAAAAAATTTTTGCAACTTGTTTTCACGAAAAATACTCTCAACGAACTATAAATTTACGGAATCGATTCTTTTACAACAGCTTTAAATTGGTAATATGTTTACTACCATCTGGCATTATCATGCATTATATATGTTTATAGTATACAAAAAGGTTTTAAGTATATCTATACGTTTATGCACGTATAACGCTTTTGTTACAATTGAAACAGACATGTAATATACATATCTGTCCATGTGTACAGTTACAGATATGTATATTACATGTCTGTTTCAATTGTATGTTTATAGTATTTAACTACGAAGGACTTTCGACAAAGACTAGGACTGAATTATTACTGCCCTATGTTAAAAAACGTTAACAAGCATATTCTTCCATTTTGTAAAATTATTTGTGATTAAAGTTTGTGTTGGTCTGGCAAAATCAGCAAGGGAACCTTTTTCCCTGATTAAGACGGTTTTTAGGGAATTATTTATAGCAAGATCTGATTGGTTTCGATAGCATAAAAAAGTTTAAAGATAGTCGGAGAAATGCATAGCGGTTTTTCGGGCTGAGTTATCTTCCGTTGCAGCCTGTGCTAGAGATATTCTTAAAGCTGACTTCGCAAAAGGAAGGATTCTGCAAACTAATATTTCTATTGAATCAAAGGAATCAAACATGCTATGAAACAAATGTTTATTGTTCTCTATTTTGACAGTTCGAATTTAGTTTTGATAACTGAAACAGTTATTTTGCAAGCTCATTTCAAACCGAGTGGTCTGCAGTAAAAATGCATTTAACGAGAGAAAATTTTAGAGCTATGATTTACTATGATTTTAAAAGTTCTTTAACTCCAAAACAAAGTGTTTCAAGACTTCGTGCTGCGTTTGGTGATAAAGCTCCTTCTCAGAGGAGTGTTTACAACTAATGTAACGAATTCAAATTTCAAAGGGTTTCGCTTAGTGACGATTTTCGCGAATGAAGGCCAATCTCAGCCGTTACAGAAACAAATATAAATGCTGTATGAAGAATGATTCAAGACGACAATCGAGTCACGTATAGGATTATTAGAAACACGTTGGGTATTGGCGCGACTGCAATAAACAAGAATTTGGGTGTGAGGAAAGTCTGTTGCCGCTGGATACCTCATAATTTAACACAGGAATAAAGGCAATACCGAGTGGAATGGTATAAAAACGCTTAAGGAATATGATGGAGGTAGGTCTAAAGCAGTTTACAACATCATTACTGGTGATGAAAGCTGGATATATGCATTTGACCCGCAATCAAAACGGCAGTCGGCTCAATGGGTGTTTCCAACAGAACTTAATTCAGTCAAAGTGAAAAAATCTCGAAGTGTTGGATAGAAAATAGTAAGCCAGTTTCTTCTCAAAATCAGGACCTATCACGACAGTTATGCTTGAAAATAAACATACCGTTACCGCAGAATGGTACACGACTGTATGCCTGCGAGACGGTGTTCAAAAGGCTCGTTCACGACGCCCTAGATCGGAGATTGTCCATCATCATGATAATGCTTCAAGTCACACTTCGCGTCAAACAAAACGAATTTTTGAAAGCTTCCGGATTAAAATTACTAAATCATCCGCCATATAGTCCGGACCTGGCACCTTCAGATTTCTTTCTATTTCCAAGACTAAAGGATAAAATGCGTGGTGTACGATTTGCAAGTCCAGAAGATGCAGTGGTGAGCTTCAAAAACCTTATATCTGAAGTGACTCAAGAAGAGTTGAATTTATGCTGTTAAAACTGGTTTTATCGAATGTCTAAATGCATTAAGTTTAAGGGCGAATATTTTGAAAAACAATAATAAAAACAATTTTTGACTACAACATTTTGTTAGTTTGCAGAAATAATCGGTGCTACCCTCGTACAATATTATGAATTCAATTACTATGTCTAAATTGGTTACTCACTGTAACAAAGTCCACAATAGACTGGCACTAGCCAAATTATGTCACTGATATGGGTGCTGCAATATAAAAGGCTTGAATATTGTCGTCGAGCCGGTCAAGAGGTATTCAAAGAGGAGTTTCATATGGAATCGATAAGTTTATTCGTCAGAAGGGAGATCTGTTCATGGCTGGAAAGGAAAATGAAAGGAAATGGAGACCGACAGAAGAGTTCCATACTGAGACACAATTGGGAAAACTGAATATTAAGTTATAAGTTACTTAATTAGAAACAATAACATTAATACATTTATAAAGATTATCAAGAATAGAAAAAAAATTACCTCATATAAAAACATCAGATTGTTACACCAGCAATCTCCTTGAACTAGGATTGAATCGTCGTAGCCGTACTTAGGGTCAACAATGCATCCCAATAGATCATCAACATTACATTTCTCAAGTATGTGTTTATCTGCTTCAGGATCTAATTTACTTAATGTGTCATTGAACATAAATCTCAACATAAAAGCGATGGGTCCGTCCATTCCCGATTTTAGAAATTCCAGGTGCAAACCTTCAGACAATTTATCAAATTCTTCCTTTTGCTGATCTTTAAATGCGAACGAAATCGCATGGAATTTTGCGAAGGTCTTCAAAACTAGAATAATGTGCTCATCGTTCATAATAATTTTTCGATTGAATAATGTAAATCCCCTTTCTTTGACGTTTTCTAGTGCGATAACATTTTTCGAAGTTCCGAAACATTTTGGAATATTAGGAAAGTTCTGATTTTTTTCCTTCAAGAATTTCAGGAAAGTTGGATAGACTACGTTATAAAAAAATGTTTCGTTAGCATAGGCCGCCATCATTTGTGCCATTTGCGGCATTTGACCCATTTCTGTAGATGGTAAGTTTAAAGCATACTTGACGAACAATCGATACGTTTTGTCTTCGCTAAGTACGTCAACAGAAACCTGTTTGGACTGAAGTCCGTCTCCGGCTACCGTCTCGGTGAAATACTTAACATCGGTAACTGGTTGCCATTTATTCTTCTCTATAACTTCATCAACTAATTCCTTAACATCATCACTGACACTGACTTCGGACATTTTGTTTAACAAACACAAAAATAACGTGTCACGATTAAGTTATATTAGCCTACTAGTCGAGTTCGATGCTTAAAATCTTTATTTATATTCAGATAAAACTTATCTGTATCTATCTCGGTTAATTTTAAATGTGCTTTATTTATACTGAAAATTAGGATGTAAATGCTGTTACTCTGTTACATACCAATCGGCATTTACGATGTATGCGGGTGCGGTCATTATTCCTTGTTTACTATAACATTACCTAATTAAAACGTGCGTCATTTTTATCTGCGCTGCTTGCCTTTTAGAGAATGTAGATATGCAACCGATTAATCACAAGGTCCAATATTCGTTATATACGAGGCGTGACAATTAAGTTACTAAATAAAGTTTATTAAACATAAAATGCATATTATTCATCTAAGCTCATCTGTATGCACACAGGATTACATACCAGAATTAAATCTGATGAAATATGCTTATGCATTATCGTCATGTAAAGTCCAAAATTTATTTTCTGTCTTTATTACTACAGTATAACCTCCTTATAATGGACACTGATGGGGAATCCTAAAATGTCCAATATATGGAGGTGTCCAAAATGTGGAGGTGAAAAAAAAAACGAAAAAAAATATTCATTCTCATATCAATTTAATCACACATAATAAGACGAAAGTCGAAAAAAATTTACAATACTTAATACACATACATACATACATATTTTATGCTAGATTTTACTTGAAATAATCATTAATTGTTGTTTGTCTTGCTTTTTTCATTTTATGTTTAAATATCTCAGATTCACATTCAAGAAGAGCTTGAGCAATATTGTTAGCAATGTTAAAACTGTTAGTGCTTAAGAAATAGTTCTCAAGATCTTTTCATTTTTGATGGGCTTCTGAAATATTTGATATACTAGTTACAAATTCCTCTTCAATCTCATTTTCCATTTCATCACTGATATCAGTAATTTCATCGATACAAACTATAATGGAAACATTAGGATTTTCAGTAAATAACTCATTATCAATTAATGCGTATGTGCTTAAATCTAAATTAGTGATGTTAAAATTGGGAAATAAAAATGCTAATGGTATATTATCTTCTATATCGCACTCTGCACTTAGATCACTGTCACTTGATTGAATCCGCATTTTTGAAAACAGTTTCTTACGGTCACAGGCGAGAGTTTTTTCCAAGCAGCTGATATCCATATTAATGCAGTGACTACCGTAATGTTTTTTTCTACCATTTCTAGTGAATTTTCAGTATCCATTAACGCCAAAAGCCTTTTTACAAGCATGCTCCGGTAAATTACCTTAAAGTTTTGAATCACACCCTGGTCCATAGGTTGACAATGCGAGGTAGTATTTGGAGGCAGAAAAACCAATTTTACGTTTTCCAATGAAATCTTCGGATGAGAAGTGGCATTATCAAGAAACAAAATTACATGCCTTTTTTCTTTCTTCATCTTGTTATCAAAGTTCTTTAACCAAGCTGACATAAAATCCAAAGTCATCCACGCTTTTTTGTTAGATATTCATCCTATCGGCAACTTATCCACATGAGCTCCTTTAAAACATCTAGGTTTCTTACTTTTACCGATGACTAACGGCCTTTTCTAATCACCCTCCATATTTGAACACAACAATATAGTTAGTCGTTCTTTTGCAGATTTTCCTCCGGCACATTTATCACTTCTTAACGCAAATGTTTTTGTCAGAAGGGCGCGGAAAAAAAACCGGTTTCATCAGCATTAAAAATATCTTTCGGAGAGTAATCTTTGCATATTGATTACAACTTGACGTTCCAATCGTCTACATTTTGCATGTTTACATAGGCAAAATTTGACAAAATTTCTCCAACCAACCATTAGACGCTTTGAATTCGGTGAGTTGTAAACTTTGTGCTACTTCCAGCGCCTTTTCTTTGAGTAAGGGTCCTGACATGGGAATATTTTTGTTTCGCACCTTACAGAACCAGTTGAACACTGCTCCGTCGATTGCTAAACCACTAGTTTTTGGAAACTTCCTTTTTTGGGCTAGGTTTCCATTTTTCTCGAAAAGTTCCTTTATTTCACTTTTGTTTTTCACTATATCACTAATTTGCGACTTTCCGACACCAAACTTTTCCGCGAGCTTTCGGACACTTAAACTTTGCTGTTCACTAACCGCAATAATATCAATTTTATCTTGGATTGTAAACCGCTTTCTTTAACTAGAATCCATGTTGACACTATCAAAGGCTAGTTCAAACTGATTCAAAATATCACTCCACTTATCACCTGACGAGTAGGCCAGTGGTAAACCGTCGTTCCTTTGTATTATGGGAAAAACCCGAGTAGATATACTTCCACGTAAGCACTTTCTACATACATATGTATTATGGAAAAAACCCGAGTAGATATACTTCCACGTGTGCAGCAATAAAAGTACATACATACATACATAATTGCAAAATTTTATTCGGCGCCGCCCGTCTTGTCTGTCCTTAATTAAGAGATATATTTACAGATGTTTTATTGCTTCGGTGAAATAAAGGGTGTCCGCGTCCGATTTATGGAGGGTCCAATATTAGGAGTGACTATTGTTAAGAAAACCCATTATAAAATTTCGTACCACAAAAAATGTCCATTTTTTAGAGGTGTCCGGTTGTCGGAGGTGTCCATAATTAGAGGTTTTACTGTATATCGAATACGACAGATGTGTTTGCGAAAGCGTTATATAAATAGTGTCATTTATTAACAGTTTTACCATATGAAGGGTTTATTTTAACAGGTTCAGCGCCAAGCCGATGCGAGTAAACATTCACCCTGGACCAAAGTATTTTTTTTGTTATTTCTTATATACTTGTCCATTTTATAACGAGTATAAGTACACAATTTAAAAAAAAAATACGCTGTCAAAATATCAAAAACTGACAGCAGACAGCGGTGCCCGCTGTGGCCCAGCGAAATGTTTGGCGGAAACCGGTGACCGCTGAAAGAGACGTCCAGCCGAGCGGACACAGCAATTGCCGAAATGTCTGTCGATGAAATTTTGAGAGTTATGACTAGAGCTGAGGATGTTTGCGGTATACCCATGATTATATCATGTAACCATAGTAATTTACTATGGTTACATGATATAACCATGGTTATACCGCAAACATCCTCAGCTCTAGTTATGACTTATGACATGAAATCAGAAAACGGCTACTTATGTCCATATTTATAGTCCGTGCTAATACTTACCTACTTAAGTTGCGTACTAACATAAGCACGCCTTACTTCGAAGTTTGTGTCAAGTACGCGTTCTATTTTATAAACAATACTTCGGAAATTCTCGGGATAGATTCGCTCCAAGCACGGAACGTTAGGTAATTTTGTTATCGGAATGACATTTTGGCGCGAAATTGTTCTTTGTGGATCTTTTTAAGTTGCATTTGGTTCGCACGTTTTTTATTGAAAACCAAAGATTTCACAGTTCATAGTGTAATTTGTTAAATTTAATAAATACTTATTAAAGGTAAATATAAAATAAATAGATTTTGTTGAATTGATGAAATCGAAATACAAAATATCATGAACAATAAAAAAATTATCCATAAATTTGCAGATGAATAAATCAGCAACATTTACCACGAAGGAAAAAATGCTTCTGGCACAGCTCATCAAAGACCATAACATGTTCATATTGCAGTAAAAGCACTAATAGAAAAAGATGGTAGGGTTCAAAAACTTAATAACTCCATTAGCCATCAGCAGGAGCTTCATCAACTTAGGAAAATGGTTACCTGGGGAGGCCTAAATATTATTCAAGGGTTGCTGAACTAGAGGTATCCAGGATTGAGGGAGAAAAGAGGAGGATTAAATTAGCAGTGGAGACAGCTGAGCTAGATCGACAAAGGGCTGAGATAGATCGACAGAGAGCTGAGCTAGATCGACAGAGAGCTGCTGATGAAGCTGAATTGGCAAAGCTCAAACTTCAGCAATTTAAAAGAAAGGAGAGTATGGTTAGCAATTTTGTTACATTACTTTCATCTTTTGTAATTCATTGTTTTTACAGTTCTCTGAAGATCAATAGACTTGACTATATAACATGTAAGGTATATATACACATAGGTATTAAATGGTAAGAAGTGTTTTTATTATTGTGTATTTATAGTTTCTCTGTGTAAAGGTTATGAGTTATGAGCTAGCTCTCTGAAGATCGATAGACTTTAGTTGGTGTAGGTATATATAGACATAGGTATTATATGGTGAGAAGTGCTTTTATTATTGTGTGTATTGTAGTTAATTTATAGTTGTTCTGTGCAAAGGCTATGAGCTGCTCTTGATTTATATTGCTAATTTAAAAGGTGATTGGAAAGTTTTAGTTTTTTGGTGTATTTTTTATCGGCAAGCTTTACTGTTGCATTTGTCTATATATTTTCAAATCCTAATACTTTAAAGAATTAAATTAATTTGATAATTTTGAACACTGATGAACATTATTAACTCAAATATTTTAATAATAAAACTAAATGAACTAAATTTCTTTAAATACTTTTATGTTTTGAAAATTTGAATTCATTTTCATATACTATATTTCTGCATGTTTATGGGATATATTAAAAGTCATAGCTGTTTTATTTGCCTTTGGAATTGGACAGAGGTACTTTTGCAATGTAAATTTGTTTTTCAGTTGTAAATTTGAAAGCTTAGTTTTAAGGTGCTTTTTGCTATGTATTAAACAACTTAAGAGGTGCTTTCCTGATGTATACATTACATTAGTATATGTTGTCATTTTTGTGTTGTTTGTTTATTTTCAGATAATAATTGAAAAGGTGTTACTTTAATGTACTTTTTCCTATACAAATTAATTATGTGTAATCACTTGTTTAATTTGAACTGTTCTCTGTTCTTCAGACCAGATTTTTAATAATATTTTATATTATTAAAAATACCTTTGTAAATTAAACTTTTTTAAACGAAATAAAACATATCTACTTGACATGTATACTTTTTTTTAAACGTATTCCTATATTCACTTAAATGGGAGAAGGTAACCATTAATAAAAATCTACTTTAAGATTAAAAGGAAACTCCGTGTGTTCAGTAAATACATATTCTTTGGAATTGTCTAAACACAATGAGAGAAAAACCCATGTTTATTAAATAATATATACATTAGAATATTTTGATAACAACATACAGAAATATTTAATACCTACTAGTGCCCAAAATGTTGTTGAATGAAGTGTCTCCGAAAATCTAACCCTCTTTCTCCATCATTAAATTAAAGTGCGGAGTGTCGATGTGTTTATTTTCCTTTATGAAGAAATGGAAAGTCGTGGTAAACGAATTTTACAATTAGCTTTACAGCAGAAGCAGTATTCTAATGGTAAGTTTCAAAATTTAGTTATTAGCTATTTTATAATTAAAAATTTTCATCAGACGATGGTTCGTCAAGTGAGCCATATTCTGCAAACTCCGACGTAGATCCAGGTTTTATTCTACCTGAGAGCTCAATCTCAGACAACTATTCTACTGATAGTGATTGTGAAATACCTAAAAAAAAGATAAAATTTAAGTCATCATCACCTTTAGAAAATGAAAATATGCCGGGACCTTGCTACATATATCATGCTGAACGTGGAAGAAGTCGAATACGAGCAGTTGGCAGAAAATCGGGAAGTTTCCACTAAAAGCACTTCATCTCAGAACGAAAATTTGACTGAACCCTCTATTGAGCCATCACTTTATGATCTAACGCAATCAGTCTGGGGTTCTCCCGAAGGCAATCACCTGCAATTTGATCAAAATTATGAAAGTGGAATAAAAAAAGAATGACATACTGCTCTAGTGGGTCACCATCCGATTGACTATTATTTAGCTTTTGTTGATTTTGACATAATTGATATAATAGTTGATCAAACCAACCTTTATGCCACACAATTTATTATGAATAATGACAACATTTCGAACAAATCTCGTGTATAAAACTGAGAACCGACAATTCGGGCAGAGGTTATGCATTTGACAGGTCTACCTGGCTACATGGGCATGGTTCGTATGAACAACCTCCGCGATAATTGGTCTCAGAAATGGATTTTGAAATCAGAAGTTTCTCGCAGCGTTATGAGTCGTAATAGATTCGAAATCTTGAGCAAGATGCTACACTTTTTAGATAATGAACAGTGTCCTGATGGATACCGTTTATATAAGATTCAACCGTTTATAGACATGCTCACAAAAAAATATCAAACGATATACGCACCTGGTAAAACTTTTTGTGTTGCCGAAAGTATGGTGGCTTTCCAAGGAAGATTAGTATTCAAACAATACAATCCACAGAAATCTCATAAATGCGGTATAAAATTATTTAAAGTTTGTTGCGCCAACGGGTATACCTGGAATATCAGTATTTATGCAGGAAAAGAGAAAACACCAGATAATTCGTTGGTCGTTTCTACTCACATTGTCCTCAAATTAGCAAAAGATCTCTTACTAACTGGCAGACTATGTATTATAGATAACTGGTACACAAGTCTCCTGCTTGCACACATACTCCTGGATCACAAAACGCATTGTCTAGGAACATTGCGTGCGAACCGGAAAGGAAACCCGACTGAAGTGGTAAACAAAATTACTAAGAAAACGCTACAGTTAGTACACGAGAATACACGAAGCACTCGCATCATTGTACATGCACTACCAAATACGTCATCACGAGCCGCGCCTGCTTTACGACGCTATTTTATTTGAATGTTTCATCGAAAAAATTCGCCCTCAAGTAGGAATCGAACCTACGACCTCTGGCTTGCCGGACCATTGCACTATAGGTCAAATAGCCACTTTTTCTGTGCTAAATTAATAACTTCTTCAAAACCATGGTATTCAAACTAAAACCTGTAGGAATTTACTATGTAAGAATAAATCTATTAAAAAATGCAACTTAACCCATTAGCGGCCAAAAATTAACCTTTTTGCAACCATTAATGCAAACATTATACGTAGTATTCATTTATTTATTTTAATTAAACTACAATATTCAGTAATTGCTTAAATCTAATGCGTTTTGCAAATTTAAATCAAATAGGTCCTCCTCAATTTCATTAATTTCATCGTCTTGGTTGCTAAGATGAATTTCTTCTATGGTTTCGCTGCAACATAACAGTTCAGGTGGAAGAGTAGAATGTTTCCGCGTTTGCAAGCGCCTATTTCAAAATTTTGTGGAAATTAATGGATCTGAAGTATCGACGGCTCTATTAAATACGTCTAGCAGGTTATTGGTACGTTTTTTTCTGCGGGCGTGGTGCAATCTATCGGCTTTGTATATCTTATGTCGCGATTCAGCTGCTTCTTCTGCAAAATAACCCATTGGAAGTGCTGTATTTTCTCATATTTCTTTTGAATGTATTAGTACTTTATATATTGTGGAAGTCATTGGCAACCACGGATATAGATTCTGAAAACATTTGGCTGTTTCAAAGCAATATGTTTCAAATTTACTTGAATTAATTGCAAACTGGCAGGATAAACAAATCAAAATGATTTTGAATCGATATATTAAATCTTTGTCGACATTAGTTATTTCAGAAAAAATAACATGCTCAGTAAAAGCTCGACGAGCAGTGTTTCCGTCATTTGTGGAACCGGAGCCACCTACTCTGGGCATGTCGACACGAAGTCCGAGCTTTTTCCAAAAAGCGTTGTGTCTGTTTTTCTTTTTAAAATAATTAACTTATCATCTCCTCGTACCTGCCACTTTTGTAATTCGCATTTATAGCCTAAATGTAATACAATTTCAAAAAATCTAATCCAGCAACGAAGGGGACTAAGTCCAAACTTTAAGTTTTCATCTTTTGCCCGGAATATTTCACTTTTCTAATTAAATGTGTTCATAAAGTCCTTCGGCGTAGCAGCACAAATGGGACAAGCCTGGTTTGATCTAGTTCCAGTTATAATGTTTAAAACTTTCCCATCAATGAGTGTTAAAAATAATTTAAATGATACTTCAACAAATTTTCCATCACCAATTGATATTCTTACGCTTGCCAGAGCGTTAATTTCTTTTTTTAAATCCAGGTCTTTCTTTAAAACAACTTCTTTTGTCTCCTTTATGTACTGTAATTTTATGGGCCGACAAAATCTTACAGGCTGTGGTGTGTGGTTGTACCAAATTGGCGTTTCGAATAAGAGCAGTAACCTTAAAGGAATAACTGTAGTAGCTAAAAGAGAGGCATCACAGCTATTTGACGAACCTGCCTCATTAAAAGCTTGTTTATATTGCGACTGACCAGTGCTGCTATCAAATCCATAGCTTAATATTAATACCGATCCCAAAAAATTCGTCTTCTCCGCTTCCATTACAGTTTGAAAAACTTCTTTTTGGAGGTCAACAATTCTTTCAGCCGTATGCAGTAAAATAGATTGCAACGAAACTTTGGCAAGGGTCACATTTGCTATTATACCCTGAGGTCGACATTTCAACTTTGCAGCTGTAATTTTCCTATAATGTGGATATATATCGCAATTAAGTAATTTGTTTTCGTGGTGTATTGCATTATATTGTTCTTTGGAAAAATTATATTCAAGAAGAAAAGCTAAAGCCTCATCCGCAGATAGTGGAATTGGCTTTTGCAGATCTTGATAGCAGACCTTACGCATTTTTGATGGTCTTATTGGGCTTTCAATACTTTCTTTTAGCACTGCAGCTAAATCAGCATCACCGTGCTTACGAGCTGATATTGCTGCTGCACGAACGAGAAGATTTGTATCAGCTTTCTCATTTGAAAGGTCTGCAGCTTCTTTTCTTTTCCCAAATTCTGATTTTGCGTTGAATGGCACACGTGGACGACCAACAACTTTTTCGGTGCCATTTACCACGAAATTTAAATCTGAATTTAATCACGCATGATTTTGATACTTAAACACATGCATCCTTCTGTGACATTTTTCCCACTTTTGAGCCAACTTTACGCAAAAAAAATGTAATGTTTGCTTTATATGTTTCTCCATTTTATCCGAAATCGTATTAGCTTCAATTCTTTCAACTACATGCTTGAAAAGGGCATCAAACTTTTCTTTTTTTATGGATTTTTTTCGCCATATTTCTAACAGTTCAATTTTATTAAAACAAAGGTTACCTGAAAAAAAGAGGCATTACTTGTAAAACGCAAAAACTAGCAGCTTGAAATTAATTGCAAATAACTCATTAAAAATTGCTTAATCTATGTTTTTAATTTCAAAGAGGTCAAATTGGGTCAAAATTTTGTATGGCTTACAGAAGATCAAACATTTAGAGAAATTGCACCATTTTAAGGTTATGTACTCTGATGGGTAATTTTCAAGTATACCGACGTAAACATATAGCAGTATCAATGACACACATTTATACTTACTTGTCTCTTTATTTTGCATTTTACAGAAATTAATTATCGTCAACACAATCCGAGAAACATACAGTTAAAGTTGACCAATAAATATATACTGATCTCGATAGCACATTTGTAAAAATATTACTTCGAATGACTTTGACATATATATAACGGTGTTTTATATTTAGCACAAACAAAAATTAAGTATACTTGTTTTGTATGGTTTCCAATTAGAAAACGACAACAATGAAAGTAAAACTGAACTTTGATTTTTTCACTTTTGCACAGAAAAAGCGGCCGTTTGACCTAATATGCATTGCTCGACCACTGAGCTGTTGAGACGTGAATTAATTTGTACAACTGCCGTACTACGGGCACGATATATCCATCTGTTTCCTTTGATGTAATTCAAGGCATCCCCATAAAAGTTTCTAATTCACGCCTCAACAGCTCAGTGGTCGAGCAATGGTCCGGCAAGCCAGAGGTCGTGGGTTCCATTCCTACTTGAGGGCGAATTTTTTCTATGAAAAATTCGAAATAGCGTCGTAAAGTGTAGAAAGAATATTTACAATTACATTACTTCGCGAAAACGCAATTAATTTGTACAACTGCCGTACTACGGGCAAGATATATTCATCTGATTCCTTTGATATAATTCAAGGCATCCCGATAAAAGTTTCTAATTCACGCCTCAACAGTTCAGTGGTCGAGCAATGGTCCGGCAAGCCAGAGGTCGTGGGTTCCATTCCTACTTGAGGGTGAATCTTTTCTATGAAAAATTCGAATAAAATAGCGTCGTAAAGTGTAGAAAGAATATTTACAATGCCAACCTAGATTCTCTGCAAGATTCCCATTCATGTGGTCTTATTAATCTACTATGGTATATTCCAAAAAGAGAGATACAAATTTCTGAACAGACCCAAGTGACAGCCTTGAGAAGCATCCGCCCACAGACTCTGCGAAAGGTTCATTCCGATATGGTGAGAAAGTATGAAATGTGCATCTAGAATAATGGTGGTCATTTTGAGCATTTGATGAAATAACATTATTCGCTGTCTGCTAGTTTGTTTGTTTACCTCCTTTACAAAACATTTACTTAAATTTTAGATTCGCTACTATTAATTTAATTTATTTTTTTCTCTTTTATTTTTGCTGCATTAAAGTAGTTTTTAAAATGCCCACTTGGCTATAACCATACCAAACCTTGTATTTATGAAATCAGAACAAAATAGGCATTTTAATGAAGTCATGGCCAACTATGATTGCGTTTTAAAAAAAACATAAGTTTATTTTATATCTTGATATTCAAGTGTGCCATAAAGAGTATTAAATTCTACGTAAAAAATACTATCAGATGCCATTTTCAGTTTTGCTCTGTCTCCAATGGTTACGAAGATATGTATAACTGAAAATTTCATAAAATTTTAATACCAAATATATACCAAATGGAACAATATAACCCTGTACATATTTTAAGTTTTTATTTTCTCTTTATTTATAGTTTTATGATGAAAGTAAGTACATGTATTTAGTATTCACCATACTAACTCATATATAATTATTTTTTATCATAAATTCAGCCAAAATTCTTATTCTTCTAATGTATTCATCTTCGCTAGCAAGTTTATTAAAGGCGCTCGCTAGGTCTGATTTTTGAACCTCTTCCATATTAATTTCTTCGAAATTAGGAACTTCATCTTTGTTCAAGAGCATAATTTTGAACACCAGAAACGCCATCGCTAAACCGTATTTACAATATTGATTCCACTGTCTTACAAAGACTGGATAGGGGTACAGCTTCTCAGGATCACTGCCCAGTGTCTTGATTTGGTCGTATAATTCCGCGTAGTAGCATTTTAAATAGAAGTCCAATTTATTTAATGCATCCTCGCTGGCTATTGTGTAAAAGAAGTACGAAAGGTCAAGAACCGGAGGTGCTGTTCGGAAAATTTACCAGTCCACAAGTATAATGTCAGTTGGACATTCTATATTTCCTTTCTGGAACAAAAATATAATTTTTCATAACGTTATTAGTAACAAATAATATAAGCAATGTATTCAAAATTATTAAATAGGCCTTTAAGACCTTATAACAAAATAATTTGAAACATACATGAGTGGGTAAAAACCACACCAATTTGTATAATACAAAAGTATTTTTAATAATTAAAAATACTTTTGTACTTTAAGACCTTATTATTACGGCCGGTTCAATAATCTATTTTAATTGATTCATTAAGCTGAAAAGGTTAGCTTTGTTCAAAGAAGCATTGGCAATCGTTGTAAACTATCCCACGCAAGCGCATTAGAATTTATGCGTTCAAAGAGGCACAAACTTGCGACTGTGCAGTGTTGTTCCGTGACTTGTTGAGATAATCGGTAGAATGGTTCGTGAAAATTCGGTAGAATTCGGTAGATTTTTTTATCCTTAGTTTAAAATTAAACAATTATATGAAAACAATTTTAATTTCTAAAATACATATAATAATAGTTATTAATAGTATCATATAACTAGTAAATATAATAAAAATGTAAATATATATGAAGAACACTAACAATAACTTATATTATTATATACATGATGTTTTATAAAACTAATGACGTTAATAATAATAATAGTTAATAAACTCTACTCGTCATCAGGTATATTTTTTAATGTTTCTTCATTTATTTTCAATATCAATTTTTTGTCTATTTTAAAATCGAAACAGCTATTTTTATTTATATATGTCTTACTATGAAGAAGTGCTGTGACTGTTTCCGTGCTTAATTTAGTACGTTGTTTAGTTTTCATTAAATTCATGGAGGAAAAAATTCGTTCCATATTTGCGGAAGAATGTGGTAAACACAACAAATTTTAAATAAAATTACATAATAATGGAAAGACATTCGATTCATCACCACGTTTTATTGCCCTGACACTAGCCCAGAATTCCAACATATCTGTGCTGAAATTTTGGCGTTCTGTGTAATTTCGTAATTGCCTCCATTCGCTATCTAAATTTTCAAGTTCGTTTTGTGGTATTAAATTCGGAAAAAGTATAGCTATATCTGCTATTGAACTTATAGTTCCGCTTTTTACTATCTCGGGGTCAATGAAATTAAATTTTCCTAAAGTCCTAAATACAGATCTTGTAATACTTGATAATTATGTGGATTTTTAAATTCAATGTTTTCTAATGCTGTAGATAATAAATAGTTACGTTTTAGGAAACAGTCACAAATTGTTCGAAAAATATTGGATACACTATTATATAAAAGTTTTGGCGATTCTGATTGCATTTCACGATTTAGACTATTAAAGAGTGGCAAAACATAATCTAGAAATAATAGAAAGACTTTGGTTAGCGGATTATTTAAATGATCGAGTATGTTTTCAGCTGTTGAAACATCGCCATCTGCAACAGCAGTTGTAAAATATAATCTGAGCGGATTGTATTGTTCTAGAATTTGTTTAATAGCTGAATCAACCGATAACCATCTGGTTTGGGATGGGTGTAAAATTTTGTGGATTTTAACATTGCAAAATAATTGATACTCTTGGAATTCGCTGATTCTTTTTGGACTAGAGTTGATGTAATTAAAAATATTTCTTGTTAAGTTTTCAAGGAAATTTGGCAATTTTTCGCATGCGTATGAAGCAACTAAGAGAAATGAGTGGCAGATGCACTTCATGACAAATAAATTCGGTATATCTTTTTTTAGTAATGTTGTAACGGAATGATGTCTTCCCATCATTACATTTGCTCCATCAGAAGCAAAGCCAATCATATTATCTTTATAAGGAACAGAATTTGAGACAAATGTATTTATAACATGATTATATAAAGTTTCCGCATTCGCACTATCTAATTTCACAAGAGCAAAAAAACAGTCTCTGATTAAATTGTCTTTTGCATACCTGACGACGAGACAAAGATGTTTTATCGTTGAGCGATCTGTAAACTCGTCTATAATAAGGGAAAATTTATTATATTTAACTAACTAAGGTACCTAAAATGCATCTTTACCAATTCCTGATCAATGCAAATTTTTAGTCACAGACATACGCATGTAAATTAGAAAAATACCATGCCAAATACGCCAAAAATAATCAGCAACGGCTTGATTATTTTTGGCGTATTTGACTTGTTGTGGTTAGGTAAAGTAGTTGGTAACTTATTGTCAGTGACTCCTTATATACCTACCTACCAACTTTTTATTTTATATTTATAAAATAATTTAAATGGAAGGTAAGTAAATTAACACAAAAAAATATAGTTATAAACTGGCAGACAAAAAAATTGTCCGACTCATTTTGACGTTTGACAATATTTTAACAAAATTAACACGTTGTGAATCAGTTTTTAAATTTTGAAGGATATTGAGATTGAGATGCAAAAATGCAGTGTAGGTATATTATCTATCATATGGATCTATTTAAATATTTTATTTATAACCTATAACAATTCATATGCTATTTTTAAGAGATCGATAACCCATTTTGCAATGCAAAAAAATGAGCTGGACAGTTTTTTTTTCCGTCAGTTTACTTACTTGTGTATGTTTTGCAGAGATGGCAGAGTGTCTTACAATAAAGATTGTCAATGAAGAGAAAAATGTGACATGATCACGAAATCATACTCTTCAGCTGTTAGAGTTATAACAAACATATAGGGTTAATGTGGGTACTTTATTAGAAATTTCAAAGAGATGTGGGAAATCATATCACAGGATTTCAGAAATTTAGGGATTAATATGTCAACACTTGTGTGTACTTATTTTTCCAAATTCTCCTGCATGATGTTTGTAGTAAATTGATAACAAAAACTGCTCAGATATATCAGTAGCTAAAACTCAACTGACTTATAAAAGTGTTCAAAAAATCAGTGTCATTATATTGTACCACAGTATCTTCCATAAAATTTTCGTTTTTTGTTTTTTTCCGTTGTTGTAATATGTCTTCACCGCTAGAGTTGGTATCACTAGAGAAACCAACTTTGTTAGTGTCACTTTAGTCACTACTGTCAGTATCTGACATCTGCAATATAATAACGGGTGTTCAGAAACATTCGAAGTCAAGTGGGCTCTGAACAAAAAATCGTATATATTTACTTAAGTATAGCAAGCGCCAATTAAGTTGGCGCGAGGAGGGGGTACGCAAAAGCCGCTTTTAAAAACGTCCACCCCCACTACTCAAGTAATTGTCAAAATACATTTGTCATTGACGTTTGACGGAACATAATGTCATTGCTAGGGGATCATAAAGGGATACACGGTCAGAGGTTAGAATTATCTGACATTTGATGTAAAACCAAAAACAAATCTCCCCACTACTTTTAATCCTGCGCGAACTTACCCCTCCTCGCGCCAACTTAATTGGCGTTTGCTATATCTGATTTGTAATAATTATTAAATGTCAACTGTTGTCTGTCAAAAATCAATCTATCTCAGACATGACTTCATATTTTCAAAGACTACTTTGACTTCGAATGTTTCTGAACACCCGTTAGTATGTATACTAAAAAACAAGTTTCATAAGGCACCATTTTGCCGCACGAGATCAGTTTAGAAAACGAGCCGCGCTAGCGGCGAGTTTTCTAAAGAGTGAGTGCGGCAAAAGGCCTTATGAAACATTTTACGTACATACGTATCTGACTATCTTGACGACAATATCCCATTAAATCAATTACAATATTTATGGTGGCAACAAGATGGCGCACCAGCACACAATGCAGCTGTTGTTAGAAATTTCTTAAATCAAGAGTTTGCAAACCGTTGGATTGGAAATAGGGGAGTTGTTGAATGGCTTGCGAGATCACCTGATTTAAGTCCGCTAGATTTTTTTTTGTGGGGATATGTTAAAAATAATGTTTATAAAGTAGATGCGCCACAAAACATTGAAGAATTACGAGACAGACTTCAGAATGCCTTCGATGCAGTTCCTAGAACTATACAAAGGGCAGTATAAAATGCCAGAAGGCGTGCCCAATTGTGCATTACCGAAGATGGCCAGATAATTGAACATTTACTGTAATTGTTTATTGTTTACTTTTCTATGTATTTTTATTAATGTTTTTGTTATCTTGTACTCGCTACTGTTGAATTTCGTTTCAAAGAATAAAAAATACTTATCATATCTCGTTTCTCTTCGTTAGTGTATGACATTTTTGTATTATTAATGAACAATAAATGAAATGTTTGACAGATTGAAATTCCAAAGGCTACCTTATTTAATCTTATAATTTATTCTTTCAAATAAAACCTAATGTCAAAAACTATAGTCAGCATGTGGTACATGGTTGAAATCAGAAAAAAAAACTCTTTCTGAAGATGTCTAAATCCAATATGGCGCCTACAAGAAATTAGATAGTTGATGATGGACAGAAAGAAACGAAACGTCGTATAAAAATTTAGAGTACACCACTGGATAGAGGTTTAGAAATGGCCACAAGAATGTGTTTTTATTTTTTCTCTACAAGGCCAAATGTCGGTGCTACAGGTAAAAGAAGAAGATGGGGTTTTCGCGTTTTTTTTTTAAATAACGAAGGTCATTTGTCACAGGTCTATTTTCTTTACGGATTTATAACAAACACAAAATTTAACAACTTTGCCAAATTTAAACCTATACTCTATCTCCAATAATAAGAGAGATCCCCATGGTGAGGGCCGAACATGAATCAGCCTGTATACTTATATTTATTTTTAAACAGTAGAACATAAAATAATGTATATAAAATAATAGTAGATAAGCCATGGGGGTTCTAGTTCAAAATCCCAAGTATTTTCTTATGAAGGTTCATGTTGCATTTTTGAGGGTAAACCGTCAATGCTCATGCGCCAATCCCAACTCCTAACTGTCTTTGAAACAGACAGGTCTGTTCTTGAAACAGACAGGTCTGTTCTTGAAATAGACAGTCTGTTCTTGAAACAGACAGATCTGTCCTTGGAGCAGACAAACCTGTCTGTTTCAAAGACAGGTAGTAGTTGGGGTTGGCGCATGCGCGTTTCACCCTCAAAAATGCAAAATAAACCTCCATAGGAAAATACATGGGATTTTGAGCTAGAATCCCCATCGCTTATCTACTAATAATGTTTTTTCTTTAAAAATAATTTTTCTTAAAAATATAAAATAAAAATCGGTATTTTTAAAAACAAAATGAAATATATATTATTCTGCCCAATTTCAAACAAATCTTTAACTGAAAACCTACATCTGTCGGGACGTTCATCTTCGGCCTTTTAAGAATTTTAAGGCAATATTAAATAAAAAAAGAGGTAGCTTCGAATATACGTAAATAAAAACGATTATTTGTCTTTTAAAAATATCCATAAATATTATTACGTAAATGTAAAAATACCCAAAAAAGTCGCTAATCCCAAAAATTATTTTCTGTCGCAAAGCTGCTTTTAAAATCCTCCTGATTTAGCGACTTTACCCCAGAGTTGGCAACACTGATTGTCAATTTGTATGAGTAAACATAAAAGGAACTATTTTTCAGGGCATCCAACGTATATTTAAAACTTGAACCCAGTATCATTGATTATGGAATGTCGGTACATTAAATGCATCCCTAATTGGTCCATTACGGTAATTGGTTCATTTCGTAAAAGTACTTTTAGGATGTGATTATGGAAACGGCCGGAACTAGCAGAGGTAGTGAAAGCCTTAGAAATTTAAAGAAATATGTAACAATGGCGCCAGACGATTTTAATTTGTCAATCATAGGTTGGTGCGAAAGTTTTAGAAACCAATACTATATATATATATATATATATATATATATATATATATATATATACATATATACATATATACATATACATATATACATATATATATATATATATATATACATACTAAAAGTCAGTCAGCTATTTAGATGTTTTGAAATGAGAATGAAAACTCTTTTTCTATATGTATTTACACAATCACTTAAACTTATCTGACTCACCTTAAAAATCAATATCTAAAATCTGAAAAATATAGGTAGCTATACATAAAACAGTATATGTACGAAAGTAGGCAAATTCATTAAATATCAAGGAAACCACTCTAAGTATTGACATACAATAATAATATTATGTTCTGAGGATAAGATAATATTGCGGTAACGATATGAAATAAGTACTAAACTTATAGTTTCAAAAAACAATTTATTGTAAATCCACTACAATATTGTTTCACCATATAATGGCTTCATCAGGTGGATGAAAAACTGAATATTGAAATCGCAATTCTGACTATTTATGTACAAATTATTGAGAAAAAAATAGTGGCGGACACATTTTTACAATCTTAAATTTAGTAGAGCAGAGTTCTTTAAATCTAATTGGTCATTTAAAGATAATGCTAAATTATTATATCTATTAATTTCTAACAAGTTAAGTTGTTTATTTCTATCTTGAATATGTAAAATTTTGAAATATTTCACAAAGTATAAGTCTTCAGTTCAAGGCCAAATTCTCAAAGCATGTGATTCAAATCAGTACTGCAGAATCAAATAAAGTCAATATTCAATCGCGGAAATAACCGTTTGTCATCATAAAATATAAACGTCATGTTTTGCTATATTGTCAAAATTTTAGTACTGTTCGCGACATAAAAAACGGGACACTTTTTTAACCTATTGTGACAGTACTTTGTTGCACCATACTAAGATGCATAACCTTATATTCACGGCTACTGCTATTGACAAAAGACTTACCTACAAAACTAAATTAATGTCAAAATCGTTATAAGACATGTCCCGTTTTTTTTTTTACGCTGACAGTATGTTACATGCAATATAACCAAAGAAAGCATCATGTCAAAATAATACTAATGAGTAAAGTAAGAACATGAATAGTTCAAACGTATTGTTTCTTTTCTAGTTTTGTATAAATATATTCTATTTAAGAAAACTATGCGGAAATTATTACTTTAATATTCAACCCAGGCCGTATGATTTAATACAAGCTGTTGAGCTTGAGAACCAAGAGGTTTACCAGGCATCTAAGAAATATTCTGTAAAATAAATAGATTAAAAAGGTCAAACTGATAATCAAACAATTTCGTAATTGTGATTTTGTAATTTTTGATGACAAACTATATATTCAAATTAGACGAATGCTTAACCCAGAAGTCAGAATACCGGAAACAAAGTCAATAAACAACAGTATTAAAATAATTTGACAGCAAGCCGAATATCATAAGACCATCTCCTGGACAACTTATCTTTTTTATTTATTATAATAATTTCACAGACTTACTATCGAATGCAAAAAAAGTGGTACAGTAGTGAAGTTATATGTAAAGTCAATTTTTAAACATCTTAGTATTGTGACGTTGCTAAGGTACTTAAGATCGTAGTAACGCGCAAAAGTCATTTTTGACACTTACACCTATCTGTATATCAACGTAACGTGTATTCATTTGAAAAGTCAATCTAGGTTACTCTGAAATTTTTATAGAATAAGACGAAAATATATTAGTATGTGTTTGTTGTTCCGTAAACGTAAATCAAAATGACATTTGATAATGTCAATCACAAATATCAGTTAGTGCATAAAATAATCGTGCGTGGATTCTGGTTTATATAAATTGCTTCTCAGTTTTAAAATGGCTTTCACTTTAGAACATAAAATTTTTTTAGTCCAGGCTTATTTTCGAAGTGGTAATAAAATTGACGGTTTATGGGTTTATTCAGTTCAAGATTGCATGGTAGAATTTCAAGTTGAGTTTCTACATCTTGTAATAGATTATATACAATTTAAGAATACTTTGGATAGAACTTTAAAACTTTTTTCTGAAACTGGTAGTCTCTTAAGAAAATCAGGCAACGAAGCGGTTAAGGAACTAAAGAAATAGTTTTAGATTTTTGTTGACTATTCAGGATATTATTGTATATATTTATTGAGTAACCATTGCTTAATGCTATCGTGTAAATCCTATTTAGTTCGAGGTCGAAATTACTTCTACTCATAGGTACGTTAATTAAGTTATACACCATTGATTGGTATGCTGATAATTTTTGTGTTTTAGGAAAGAATGAATTAGCGTGTATTGTGGTGTCTGTATGTGTTGGTGAATGGTACATAACGAACGCGTGTTTATTAGTTTTGTGTGTTATGGTTAAGTCTAGAAAATTAATGATTTTATTTATGTCTGTTTCTATTGTATGTTATTTTAGTGTTGATATAATTATGTAAAATTTTTAATTGTCTCTGAACAATTAAAGCAAATTATAATGTATAGATTTTGTAATAGAATTAAAAGAATTACCTCATATGAAAACATCATATTATTACACCAGCAATCACCTTGTGTTAAAATAGAATATTCATCTGAAGAGGCCATACGTTCTACCACGCTTTTGGTTAGTGCGTCAACATCGAGTTTCTCTATTATATGCCTATCCGTTACAGCATCCAATTTACTTAGAGCATTGACTATCGTGCCTTTCAACATTTTAGCGGTTCCTCCATCTATTCCTGATGCTATAAAATCTTCATTTTTTTCACTGATCAATTTATCATATTGCTTCCTTTCTTGATCCTTAAACGCGAACGAAATGGCATGAAATTTCGCGAACGTTTTAAAAACTAACATAATGTGATTGTGGTTCATAATTTTCTTCCGATCAAACAAAGCAAATCCTTTTTCTTTTACATTTTCCAAGACGATAACGTTCTTCGTCGAAGTGGCGTAACTTTTCGAAATATTTTTAAAGCCGTTACTGACTTTTCTTTTTTTCAAGAATTTCACATAAGCGGGATAAATTATATTATAAAAATATGCTTCGTGTTCGTAAATTTTATCTAAATGCGCGTTTTTTAAAGCACACTTTACGAATAATCGAAATATTTTATCTCCTTTAATTACATCAACAGCAACGTGCTTGGAGGCATATCCATCTCCGGCTTCTGATCCAGGGAAATATTTTATATCGGTTACTGGATCCCAATTATTCTTCTTTATAATCTCACCAATCGATTCTTTAACACTATCATCGACACTGAATTCCGAAGACATTTTATTTAACAACAATGGCACTGTGTTAATGAATGTGCGTATCACTCAGTGATTTTATACAAAAATTATTTTTTTATATACCACTACAACTTATCTGTAATAATTATCTCTAATCTCCCCGCGAATCAAATATCTTTTTTTAAGTATTCCTTATTTGAAAATGTTATAAGAAATTTTGCTTTTGTTTATCTAATTTTTTTTTATGAACAGATTTTGTGTATACAGTAGCCTCTCAAATTAAACGTAAAAATTGAATAAAAGGAATCAATCATTTTGTTTCTGCTAAACGTATTGTTACACTGGAAAAGTGTTTTTTTTATTGTACAATTTTTCACAATTTCGTTATATTCAAAACAAAATCAAGTATTTCCCCAGTATCCCGTTGCTGTATATGATACGTTACATTTCAGATAACGTTTATTTTCATATTATTGCTGGGTGTTCCCTTAAGTAACTCTAGTCGAAGAAAACCCGTTAGCGATCTTGAAATTAAGGGACAAAGGATTCTAGAACCATCTTTAGCGCTGTTTGTGTAATTCGCATGCACGCTGTATTAACAGGATTTCACATAACCACGACTAAATAACAAACGTTTTAGTTCACCGTGTTTGTGAAATTTTGCAATTTAGTTGCATCCAGCCCTTTTTGTTACAAACTCCTGTTTGAGGATTTGAAAATCAAGTCGTCATTTCTACACTCCTGGCAGATGCGGCTAACGCCCGCCGGACCTAGTGCATCAAGTACATCAATTTCAACTACTTTGATCCGTTTTGAGTTACACATTTTGTTTATGAGCCTTTGCGTTTTTATTAACTTATTTTTATCCACTTTTTCAAAATTTCTTAAACTAATTCTGAACTTACTACAAATGAGAATTAATGAATATTAAATCTCATTTTTACATGTAAATGTCGCCTTATGTGATGCGTTAATAACTACAATCCGACAAACTAAGTTTGTACCAGTATGTAGAATGTAGAAATTGCTGAAAAGCCACGTCCATCAACGGAACGTACAGACGCGTTTCGCTGTTATTGGAGTTTATCAATGTACGTATCATCGTACATTGATAAGCTCCAATAAGAACGAAACGCGTCTGTACGTTTCCTTGGTGGACGTGGCTTTTCAGCAATTTTTAATTATCCTAATTACCAGGAAGGTCGGAGTCGCGACGACTTGTGTTCTACATACTGATACAAACTTAGTTTGTCGGATTGTAGTTATTAACGCATCACATAAGGCAACGTTTACATGTAAAAATGAGATGTAATCATTAATTCTCATTTGCAGTAAGTTCAGAATGTTAACTATATATACACAAAGTATAGAAGTGAAAAGCCATATCCGTCTCCGAGATACCGTACATTGATAAGCTCCAATAAGAGCGAAACGCGTCTGTATGTTCCGTTGATGGACGTGGCTTTTCAGCAATTTTTACTTAAACTCATACTTAATAATCAATACGTCACTTTAATTAAGGTCTAATTTAAATTTATGGCGATTATCTGTGAGCGAAATTCAATAATTTTGTACCAATTTAACCGTGTTAGGTACAATAACATCAATATATTTAATATTTACAATTTTACATCCGTTATTATAAACTTTACTATTTTATATTGTCGTGAGCAAAAAAATCGGGACAGTGTCAAAATCGTTATGTCAATTTCCATTATTTTTTAGCGTTGTAATTTTGACGATAATTGATTAATTTTCAAACTGTACGTCAAATAGTAGTTTTGTGCATGCGATAGTACTATCGAATGCTACAAAAGTGGTAAGTCATATTTTAATCGGTTTAAATTAGGCTGCGTAAATGTAGATATACAAGCTGTCCCGTATAGTTATGTTCAAATTTTAGGAGTGTAAAGTAGACTTCATTTCAAGTAATAAAAGCGCAAGACTTGTATATCCATTTTTATTTGTTTCAAAGTTACATTTCTATGAATCACTGTCACATCATGAAAAAAAAATCTAATCCTAAAGTCAATAAAAACTGATTTTATTTAAAAAAGTTCAATTAATAATATTTTCGAAATGTCCACCACCTTGTTGAGTGTAGGTTTGTGCCCGTAAGCCAACAAAAGAAGTACTTATCCGAATTTCATACTTGTTTTGTCGGATTTGCTCGGCAGCCAGGTGAATACGATCCAACAACTCTTCTCTTGTGTTCGAAACTTGCACGTAGACTAAATTTTTCATGTACCCCCATAAATAAAAGTCATGAGGATTAAGATCGGGTGATCTGGGTGGCCATGCAACAGGACCACCTCGACCAATCCATCTTGGATAATTGACGTTAACCCAATTTCGGACAGCAATTCCGAAATGTGGTGGTGCCCCATCCATGTGAAACCACATGTCTCGTCGAACATTCAGTGGGACATCCTCTAAAAGACCTGGCAGTTCGTCAATAAGAAATTGAAGGTAATTGTCCGCATTTAACCTCCCAGGAGGAACGACAGGCCCAATCAACAAGTCATCGACTAGGGCCGCCCAAACGTTAATAGAAAATTCATGTTGAAATTTAGATGGGCGTACAGCTTTGGGATTTTCTGATGACTACCTGTGCAGGTTTCTCAGATTTGTAACACCACTTCTCGTGAACGTAGATTCATCTGTCCAGAGGACTGTTCTGCAGAAATTCAAATGAAGCCGTGCCTGTCTTAATATCCAGGTAGAATAAACTAGACGAGAATAATAGTCTGCCACAAGCAAACCGTGTCCCTTGCGATAGTGATATGGATATAAGCCCTCACGTTTTAAAATTCGCCAAACTGTCGTTCGTGGCACTCCTAGTTGTCTAGCGATTCAACATACACTGAGAGTTGGATCCCTTGTAACAATAGCTACTGCTTCTTCCTCTCAAGTATGCTGGCAAATTTACTTGGTCGAAAAAATAATCACGCAGTCCGCATTCCCGAAATTGTCTGTGTACTTCCAGAAACGATATGTAATGAGGAATGCGCCTATCGGGCAGCCGATGTCGGTATTCAATAACTGCTTCACGTGCACTGCCGTTACATTAGCCATACACAAAATGCATGTCCGCATAATGTTGAGAAGAAAATCCGTAAGGCATTTTGAATAAAGAAAACGTGTCCACTGACTAATAAGCTGTTGTATGAACTGAAACGTAATATAATACTTAACAGTCATCTGAACACTTGTTTATTGGATGATATTCATGGTTCAGCACTTACGAAATTAGTAAGAACCTTCTTTATCATAAATCAATTTCCAGTACTCTTTTTTATAGATCTCCAAGAAATTACTGTATGCACTACGGCACGTGTTTATTTATTTTAGGATAACATTTTATTATGCGACGTTAACAATCACAAGCCTGTTATTGAATCGTATAACTTTTTTTAAATAAAATCAGTTTGTATTGACTTTAGAATTACATTTTTTTTCATGATATGACAATCACATTCATAGATCTGTAACTTTGAAACAAATAAAAATAGATAGACAAGTTTTGCGTTTTTGTTACTTGAAATGAAGTCTACTTTACACTCCTAAAATTTGAACATAACGATAAGGGACACTTGTATATAGTTAACATTCTGAACTTACTATAAATGAGAATTAAATCGCTATTAAATCATTTTTACATGCAAATGTCATCTTATGTGATGCGTTAATTACTGCAATTCGATAAACTAAGTTTGTACCAGTATGTAGCCCACACCATGCCGCGACGTCGACCTTCCTGGTTGTTAGGATAATTAAAAATTCATGAAAAGTCACGTCTATCCCGGAACGTACAGACGCGTTTCGCTCTTATTGGAGCTTTCCAATGTACAGTATATTGTAATAATTAATGCATCACATAAGGCGATACTTACATATAAAAATGAGATTTAATAGTCGTTTAAGTCTCATTTGCAATAAGTTCAGAATGTTAACTATATATACACTAAGTATAGAAGTGGAAAGTTATAACCCTATAAGCAAAGTAAGCATGTGTTTGGGGCATCAAGGAAAGGAGGGGCATCTCAGAAATTGTTCATAGCCGAATTTAGGATTTAAATTATTAAATTAAAATTCTGACCATTTTCAAAATTTAACGAAAAAGTAATGTATGTTTCTCTTCTATCATCATATTTATCCTGCAAAATAAAGTACACTGTGCTGACGAATTGGAACTTATACAAGTTTTTAATAAGTCTAGCTTGAAACAGCACAAGTGACGTAAGTTCTTACAGGGGAGAAAATTAATAGGAAGGGACGCTCTTTCAAATTTTATTTTATTGTTTATATTTTAAATTACAAATGTATGGGGGCACCAAAGTTTGTTATTCTTTGGGGCCTCCGAGTGTATTAATCCGGTTCTGCTTCTATCTCATCAGTCATGATTCATAATTGTCGTTCTTTTCACGTAAATTGAATTCATTACCTTATGAAAATAAAATCTAAACTTCTTTTAAATGTACTAATTTCTATTTTTATTAAATGAATCAAACGAATTATTTTTATATTTAATAATAACTACATATAACATATTTTTTAAACCTGTTTAAAAACTAGTCAACCTCCTGTTAAAAATGTATGTCATCTATTCTATAACTTTATCTTCCTTGGAATATATGCCTTTTCCTCTCTAATATTCTTGTCCTTAATTTGTTTCTTCTTTAATATTCTTTCACTACATTTGTCCTTATTGACTCATACATTTTTTGACCATTCACCGTATAAAACTTCGTATTTCCAATTTATACATTTTTCGAAACCTTTCATTAAAAGTTGACATCTTCGTTAAATTTCCAGTTGACAAAGTGAGTCTTTTTTGTCACCTAACTGCGATATACCTTTACGTTCTAGAACGCTAAAGTCTTCTTTAGAACATAAAATAAATGTCAAAATAATTTGTCATTTTTATTAATATAAATTTTTATAAATATAATAAATAATTATAACTTATTTATGATTTTCTTTGGATAATGGCAATGGTTAACAATTGGGACGCCAGTATCAACATGTATTTGTATGCCACCATGTGTACAGACGTGTATGTATTCTGCGATTAACAGCGTTGTTAAATATACTCGCAACACGTAATTAGGAATCAATAGAAATAAAATTGGTAGGTATAATAAATTGCTAATCCTGCATTTTAGGTACCTTTTTTATGCAAAATATATACATGAATTTTTAACCAATGAAATGCGATTACCATTCAACAGCGTTGCCATATGTTAGATAATTTTAAGTAAATAAATTTTAAAAAAATAAGGTTATATTCAACAAAATAATAAAAATCGACGTAATTAAATGCAACAACTATCTATTTAAAATATATATATTTTGTAATGTTATTGCATATCACAATTATTTTTTAGGAACAATTATTTGATAATTGTGAGTATTAAAATTATATATATATATATATATATATATATATATATATATATATATATATATACATTATTATACGAAATTAAGTGGAAACATGACTTTTAACAGTAATACAGAACCTAGTTGTTCATGGAAGCAAGGTGATGTACAGGTAGTACTAACGGAAAAAGGAGGACAAATTAGAGTTAGGTAAAAAATATGAACATAATGAATATATTGGTACATAAGTTCCCAGTTTGATATTAGAAAATAAGGAAAATATAGCTGAATCGCTTCCTATTATAATAAGTAGTAATGTATATGTTGTACATAAAGAATATGGTAGTATTTTGAATAAAGAATATTAAAAAAAGGAAAATGGAAGAACTGGCAAAGGTAAAGTTCAAAACAGAAAGAGTGGAACTATTAATAGAGCCAGTAAGACCGGATCTTCAGAAACCTGCAGATAAAGCGGCTTTATTTTAGCTTGAGCAATTGAGAGAGACAGTAAATATATTTAATTTTTCTTAAAATATATTTAGTAACACATCAGTAATTTGTAATTTTACAGGTGCGATCTGAATATCAGCAATAGGATATTATATTTTAAGAGAATTTGAATTTTATTAATAACAGGTATAGTTTTAGTTGTGATGATTTACTCCTATTTGTAGCAGGTGATTAAGTATTTTTTATTTAATTTTAATATCTCTTAGTGAATGGATACTTACTTTTTTGCTTATGTATAAGTTGCAGCTAGCGTACATTCAAATCTTGTGCTTTTAGCAGATATGTAGCTTAATTAAGGTTTCAGAATTATATTTTTCTCGAAGGAATTACTTTAGTGGCAAATAGATCTTGTTATGTATGTGTTTTTAATGTATTTTAAATAAATAATGCAAATTAAACATTAAATTTTTTATTCATAAAAAAAACTACAAAAATAATAAATACCAGAAAAATTGTTTTGATAGGGGGAAACTCCATGTGTTCAGTAAAAACACTCTCTTTCAGAGATGTCTGAACAGAATGAGTGAAAAACCCTCTTTTATTAGCGTAATATACAGAAGCAATATGGCAAAATCTTATACCTAGACTTACATCAGATTACATTAATTAATAGAATTACAATACTCATTTCCTAGATTGTATAAAATATTGTTGAATGAAGTTCTTGTGTGTATTGTGTTCATTGAATTGATCAGAATCTATAACGTAGAAATTGAATTCATTTTCAACTATTAATTTTCTGTGGATATCACAATACCTGTTTGTAACACTGGAGTTAGAAGGTAATGTCTACATGTATAACAATTGTCTCCTAGAAATAATCCTGGAATATCCAGCTCTTTCAATTATTACCCTTAGTATGAATTTTTAGGATACACATTATTATATAATTATATTTGACATGCACATATAATGAAAAATAGTCCTTTCTGTTACAAAATACGTCTATAGGGAGACGCAAACTAACAAGGTCACCTAAATGTTCTGCAATGAGCACTAGCATCTTTTTTGTGATTACGCTTATTGTAGGTTGACTAACACCATATAAATCACTAGATACAACCTGAAAATTACACTAAAAAAATTTCTGCATACATAATACATACAATTAAAGGTAAGAATTAAATGTATAACAATTATTTCAAACGGTGCACATCTGCATATTCACTAAACAAATTTTTGCATACACACAGATACAACTAAAGGTACGAATTATTGCACGTGTGCTTATGATAAATCTGCTAATCCACTGCAAAGGTTTTTATGTCCAACTTATAAATATAATTAAATCTAACACATCACGCACTAACTAAACAGAATACACCACCATTTACTCAATTGGATACTGTTGCCTAATATTGATTAGGAGCGCACCAAACGTGTTTTTGTTTCGCCATATAAATTCATGGAGGTATGAGGTAAATAGCGTGCTTGAAGTCCAGTCCACAATGGTGTGTTATAGTTATATTTTTATATATAACTCTTTCTCTTAACTACTTTCTTTTCTCTCTCTATCACTACTAATAATTTTACACGATGGTTTTAATTTAACATCTATATTTAAGTAAATATATTATACAACAACTTTCTTACAAAACTGTCAACAACTATATCTAACATCAACTACTCTATATCCCTAGACCTATTATTCATATGGACTAACTGTTGGCAATTCTCCTAACATTCGGCCATCCTGGAATCGATCTCGTCCTCGAGATGGTAATCCTTCAAGTAGGTTGGCATTCTTTTTCTTCGGCTAGATTTCTCTTGGATACCTTCGGTATATTGTTGACTTCTTTTTCCATCTTCAACTTTGTGAACTTCTTCTTCTTCAGTTATCTTCTCGTCTTCGCTCTCTTCTGGAAATTGGTGGGGCTCGTCTTGTATCTCTTCGTCTTTAGTAGTATTCTTCCACAACCTTAATTGACTAACATGGGCAGTACTAGCATATATTCGGTTACTATCTTTGTGTCTCAAGTCCGTCACTCGATAGGTGTCGCCTGGTAATATCTGGGTAACAACCAACGGTCCTCGATACTTCGGCTGCAGTTTTGTTGATTCACCAGTGGCTTTTGGAATAGTTTTCATGTACACTATGTCACCCATATTGTAATGCATATTTGTATACCTCTTCTTATCATATGTTTCTTTGTATTTCTTCTGTTCTTCCTTAATTTTACCTGAAGCCACTTCTCGTAATTCACTTGGTGGTACGTAACTTTCAGCTTCTAATGTCAAATGTCTTAAAAGGCCGTCCTCGAACCTTGGAATGTATCCATACAATAACTCGAAAGGACTCTTCCCTGTGGTCTTATTTACTGATGTATTCAGGTCTCTTTGCACATGTTTAATTTTCTTGTCCCAATCCTTGTATTCTGGATCTTTGATTGTTGTTTGTATTAATGGAATAATACTACGGTGCACTCTCTCTACTTGGCCGTTTGCTTGAGCATGTCGTGGTGAATTCAAAATATGTCTAATACCTTGTCGGTCACAGAAAGTTGCGAATAACTGTGATGTAAAACACGGCCCTCTGTCACTAATGATTCTCTCTGGTGCGCCCAAATCATTTACAAACTCTTCCAATTTCTTCACTACTGCATTCGCGTCGGTGGTTCTTACTGGCTCCAATTTTACAAACTTAGTTAAATTATCTACCATAACCAAAATATGTTTATTCCCTTTTGTACTAGTGACAAAAGGTCCCAAATGGTCCAAATGGAGCGTAGCAAAAGGTCTATGTCCTGGAGGAATTGGATGTAATTCGCCATGTCCTTTCCCGTAATTCCCCTTGTTTAGAATACACGGTAAGCACATTCTTATATGGTTCTTAACGTAAGCAGTCATTTTCGGAAAATGATAAAATGAACTCATCTTTCTTACAGTTTTCTCGACTCCAAAGTGTCCTTGCAAATCATGATATTTAATTGTCAAACTCTTTCTCATGGCATTCGGTACGGCATAAAGTGTTTTATCTTCTTTTATTTTATATAATATTCCTTGCTTTAGTATATAATCCCTAACTTCTGATTGTTCGGATGCTGTCAGTCTGGGTTTCTTTAACAATTCAATTTTTCGTCTTAACCTCTCGTCTGAATATTGAAATAATGTTACTTCGTCTTCTAGGTTTGTAATTACAAATACAGTTGCTCTATCTATCAAATTCTCTTCATCCTGATTTTCTTCATCTACTGGGGCTCTACTTAATGCGTCTGCATGTGACAACTGCTCTCCTGGTTTATACTTTATATTAAAGTCAAATTCACTCAGTAGGCTATACCATCTGATAACTTGTGGGTTTTTGGTTTTCATTGTATTTAAATAAATTAAAGCTCGACAATCAGTCACTACAGTGAAATTTATATTGATCAAGAAAGTTCTTAATCTGTTCACCGCCCAAACTATGGCAATCAATTCTAACTTACTAGAATGATAACTCCTCTCTGCTTCTGATGTCTGTCTACTAATAGCATATACCAAATGAAATCTATTATCTTGCTTTCTCTGCAAAAGTAATGCACCCAATCCTTTCGAAGAAGCATCTGTGATCAACTGAGTCTCTGTTGCGCCAGGATCAAACACTTTTAGCACTGGCTCGCTTGTCAAAACTTTCTTAATATCTTCATATGCATGTTGTTGCCTCGTGGTCCACCCAAAACTGGTATTTTTCTTAAGCAAATCATACAATGGGTTAGCCCTCTGTGCGAAGTTTACCACGAATCTTCTAAAGAAAGATGATAACCCCAGAAAACGTCTGACTTCATGTACATTTCTCGGAACGGGATAATTTTCTATAGCTCTAATTTTTCGTAATCCTGGTTTGATGCCTCCTTCTATTAATAGAAATCCAAGGTATTCTACTTCCTTTTTCATGAAAACACACTTTTCAAGCTTGATAGTCAAATTAGCTTCCCGTAGAGCATCAAATACTAGTATTAACCTATCCCTCATATCAATCCAATTCACTGCTGGCACTAATATATCATCTAAATAGTATAAGACTGTTCGGCCTTGCAACGGTCCTAACACCTTGTTCATTACTTTCGAAAAATAAAAGGGTGCGTTCGTCAAACCAAAAATCATACGTTGAAATTCCCCTGTTTCGTCGGGTGTTATGAAGGCAGTTTTTCCTCGTGCTTCTTCACTAAGAGGTATCTGTAAGTAACCATGAGCCAAATCTAAAACAGAATAAAACTTAGAATTACTTAGGACTGAAATGTGATCATCAAGGTTTGGCAAAGGAAAGTTCATTCTAACTGTCTGGTTGTTCAATCGGCGGTAATCAACCACAAGTCTCGATTCACCAGTTTTCTTTTTCACTAAAAGTACTGGACTAGCATATGGCGACGTCGTCTCGGTTACTATTCCTACGTCTTTCCATTCTTTCACAATCTCTTTTATTTCATTTCTTTCCCGTTCGCTGGCTCGATATGGCTTGCTCCATACTGGTGTGCTCCCTTCCTTTTCTACGATATCCATTTTCACTACGTTCGTGCATCCTAATTCTCTAATATTCATTGCCACACAGTCTCTGTATTCAGTCAATAAATTGAACAAATCTTCCCTTTCCTGTACTGTTACTTCTTCGCCCACTTTAACCATCTCTTCTCTAATTTCTCCTCTCATTCCCTGTATTTCCGGTAATTCTGTTACTTCGCCCTTGAATACACTCTTTCCTTCTCTTAAAAGTATATTCTTATCTGTTAAATTCAGAACAGGCAATCTTAATTCAGAACATTCATTCACAGCAATGAAATTCACTGTATTTGGAGATAGTTCTACATCTCCACTCATAACAAAGTTAGTGCAGGCTGGTTCTTTTTGCAGTAATGGCAGGTGTAATTCATCCCTATTTTGGAAACATAGTATGTCATCAACTTTAAAATAAGCTACATGTGGTAATTCGGTAAAGGTTCTACCAATTATGATATCAATCGGTTGCACATCATCAGGCACTACTCTCATAATAATATCTTTGCCTTCAACATTGTCTACATTAATTGTTGCTTTTGCTATGCCACAAGATTTGACTGTGTATGAACTTGGGCCAAATCCCTTTAGTTCACTTATCTTACGATCTATATTTAAATTACTCTCAATAGCTGCTGTTGCTCGAATTGTACAATCAGAGCTGCCACAGTCAATCAATGCATTGAAATATTTATTGTTTATATTAATTTGTTTGATATATTTTTGGGAACTGCTCTTACCTGTCTCATTGTTGATAATATTCACAGCACCTTGTTTTGGCTTCTTACAATCCCTGGCTAAATGTCCTTTTTCTGAACAGTTGTAACATAAGAACTCTCTCTTCGGTTCTGGGCAGTCTCGTGCCAAATGGCCAAACTTTTGACAATTAAAGCACCTACCTTCGGGCTTTTCTCTTTTAACATGTCTAGTATTCATCCTACTGGTTGTCTCACAAAGAGTTCCTTCTGGCTTACTCTTAATGTCATTCAGCGGTGCCTTTACCAAAATTTCATTCCTTCTCTTTTCTTTGTTGTTTCCCTCGATTCTCTCCTGCCTTGCACTGTTTATTCTCTCATACTGTATTATGTCTTGATACAGATCATCAATATCTAAATGGTTTTTTGTCATTATTATATTACTTAACTCTCGTGACCACAATCCTATTGCTACTTGTTCTTTTATTTCGTCAAACTTTAAATTTAACAATTTACATAATTTCACTTTGTCATGAAAGTACATACTTACATTTTCTTTTTGTATTTGTACTCTTGCCTGCATTTGTTTCCAACAATCTGCTATACTACTTTTGTAGCAAAAAGTTTTCTGAAAGACATTCTTAAAATCAGCCCAACATTTTATTTCGCTGTATCTTCCATCATACCAATGCTTCGCAGCACCTACTAATTTCATGCGTGCTGTCTGCAGTATAAAAGTATCTGGCCAAGAATGTAGATTTGCTGTATTTTGTATATTGTCTAACCATAAACTTGCTTCACTGGGTCCTTTTTCTCCTGTAAATACCTCAATGCTTTTTGATAAATCAGGCATTACATTAAAATTTTTGAAACTATTTGAAGACATACTCTGTTGCTGTATCATCTGTAACATACCTGCATTCTGTTGTAATAATAACTGCATTGTTGTTAAAATATCATTCGCATTTGTTGATGTATCACTGTGGGTACCTGTATTTCTTCCAATCTGTGGGTTCACCTGTGCATTATTTCCGTCAACATTCACACTATTACTTCCGCTTGAGTCTAGCCCTTGATTCTGTTTTCCTAGTACCTTCTGAAATTCATCGAATTCTCGTTCAGTCATATTGGGTATTGTCCTTTGCTTTCTGTTCCTTTCACAGATTTAGTTTTTAATCCCACTTTCTGAAGTGTTATAGTTATATTTTTATATATAACTCTTTCTCTTAACTACTTTCTTTTCTCTCTCTATCACTACTAATAATTTTACACGATGGTTTTAATTTAACATCTATATTTAAGTAAATATATTATACAACAACTTTCTTACAAAACTGTCAACAACTATATCTAACATCAACTACTCTATATCCCTAGACCTATTATTCATATGGACTAACTGTTGGCAATTCTCCTAACAGGTGTGTGTAGATTCTATATAATAAAGATTTAAAATTAAAAATGTAACTTACACTAATACCTAATTAATATGTATATATATATATATATATATATATATATATATATATATATATATATATATATATATAATTTTAATACTCACAATTATCAAATAATTGTTCCTAAAAAATAATTGTGATATGCAATAACATTACAAAATATATATTTTTTAAATAGATAGTTGCATTTAATTACGACGATTTTTATTATTTTGTTGAATATAACCTTATTTGTCTTGAACTTATTTACTTCAATTCATCTAACATATGGCAACGCTGTTGAATGGTAATCGCATTTCATTGGTTAAAAATTCATGTATATATTTTGCATAAAAAAGGTACCTAAAATGCAGGATTACCAATAAATTTTATTTTAATATAATATAACTATCCATATATTTTATTTATAGAAAAAAAATATGTATTTCAAAAGAAAACACCTAAGTAAATATTTTATTTACTAATATAACAGATTTAGAATAAAATTGGATTCATTTACAATAATTTCCTTAATTTATTATGCAACAAATAAGTAGTCAAATAAAAGCGCAACTTAAATATGGTTTATAATTCCTAATTAGATTTGACATCGCTGTGAACCGCACAATACATACGCATACACATTTGTATATATGGTGGCATACATATCAATAGGTATTCATACTGGCGCTCCAATTGTTAACCATTGCCCTCCTTTGGATTAATTGTGAAACAGCACTTTCTTCACTTTCCGAGCTTATTTTGAATTAAATACTCTTCAAATATGAATTACGATATAAAATTCTGACAATTTAACTCAACTGTCAAAAACATGATATTTTAATACACGTTATGTTAGTTTGATATCGGATAAACTGCAAGTAAGTAACAAGCCATCGAAAAAATTCATAATTGGAGTGAACTGTGAAATTTGCGTTGGTACTTTAGCCACTTCCACATAATGACATTTATTATTTGACATTGAAACTAGTTTGTGTCAGATTTTTCAAAACTCTTATTAAGAAAATTAAATTTATTTAAAAAATGGTATTCAACATAGAACAAAAAGCAAAAATTATCGAATGTTACTTCCGTACAGGTGTGAAAGTAAATGGCGAGTGGCAGTATTCAATTACGGAATGCATGGCTGATTTTAGTGAAGAACATCCTGAATTAGTGTTTGACTACAATGATTTTTACAATGTTTTGACATATTGTGTAAAGTTATTCAGAGAGACTGGTAGCGTCGGTCGAAAAACTGGAAGTGGACGGCCATCTAAACGTTCAGCTGATAATATTGAAGCCCTTCAGCATATTATTGATGAAAATCCAAAAACATCCATTTCAGTAGTGACCCAACAAACAAATTTATCTTATTGTACGTGCCAATTCATTAAAAAGTCTTACATTGTCATCCATACAAGCTGCAATGTTTTCATGAACTTTATCCAGTGGATTATTTAAGACGAGTGGAATTTTGCCAATGGTTTCAAAATAATCTACACAATCAGGATATCCTTAGCAGTTTTTTTCGCAGATGAGGCCTGGTTTTATCTTTCTGGATATGTTAATTCACAGAATATGAGGTGTTGGTCCTCCGAAAATCCTCATTCTTTTGTTGAAAAAACATTGCATCCTCAAAAAGTTGGTGTTTGGGTTGGAATATGTCGAAGAAGATTGGTGGGTCCCATTTTTTTTAAGGTACACTTACTGCTGCAAGATATCGCAATGAGATACTAGGCTCATTCATAAATCAACTGGATGATGAGGAATTACAAAATGGGTATTTCCAACAAGATGGTGCAACAGTACATACGACCAGAGAAACACTTCAATATCTCATAGAATTTTTTGATAACAGAATAATAAGCAGGAACACTGAAATCCCATTTCCAACTAGGTCTTGCGATTTAAACATGTGATTTTTTCGTATGGCCATACATAAAAAATTCGATTTATTCAACGCCAATTCATAATCTGGAACAACTGAGAATTCGCATAACAGAAAAGTGTGAAGAGATCAACAACTCACCGCAAATGCTACATAAAGTTTTTGCTAGATTGCGGAGAAGAGTTGGTTTGTGTTTAGATGTAAATGGACAACATTTTCAACAACTTCTGTAGCTATATGTAAATTTTGATTATGATTTCGATATTAAATAAATTATTGGTTTTCTTTTTTGTTATACTATCATTTCAATGCCATAACCTTTTTTACAATGAAACCAAATGAAACTGTCAAGCATCAAGTAATGTGTCATTATGGAAGTGGCTAAAGTACCAACCCAATTTCACAGTTTACTCCAATTATGAATTTTTTCAATGGCTCGTTATGTTTGCAAGTGGATAAACTGCATGTTGATTTTCCCATGGTAACGAGAGTTCAATTCTGACACTAACGTTCAGATAACGTCAATATGAAGCAATTCATGCAATTTTAACAATAATAATAACCTAAATAGTGTTCAGTCGGCAACAAATAAAACAATTGGTAATAACAGTACATTTTCTAACTGTAGTTTTACTAACAATTACGCTACTATTTACCTATGAATGCAAAGAAGTGTTGTATTTTGACGTTTAAATAAAAATATTTTTGTTTATTAATTTTAACTAAATGATTCATTAAATTGTCTTACCAAATACCATTCGAGCTTGTGTTTATTTCCAGAACACACTTTCGTTTTGACATAACTCAAACTTTGTTGCTTAAAAGTAACGCGACTCGAACAAATAACAAGGTAAAACTGTTCCACCAACGGTGTCGCGGTTTTACCATGTTATTTGTTCTCATCAGTTACCAAGCAACAAAGTTTTCGTTCAAAACAAAAGTTTCAGAAACTGCTTTTTCAATCAACTAACATTTATTGTCTATTAGGTTGCTATCGTTATGATAGTCACCGCGCCTAAACCGTTTTAATTGAAACACGGTTCAAACGATTTCAAATATAAATTAAATTGTTGTACATAACACAATTGTCTTATTTTATTGCAGTTTTCGAAAAAATATTGTTGGTATCTCAAATACGAAATGATTTTGCGTTCTCAAATGGATATTTTGCCTCGCTAAAGGTCGGCAAAGTAACTGCTATTCGTGAACGCAAAAGTACCACTTCGCGTTCTAGATTCAAAAATAACTAAATATTTTGTGGTAATAATATAATTCACAAACTTTTTCCCATATAAAGTATTATTAATTAATCAGATTTTTTCATTTTATTCCACTTAATTCTTAATATACAAAAATAAATAATTTATAATTCTTTACTTAATATTTCAACTATCAATCAAATATCTTCGTTGTTAACATTCATAATAATTATCACCTTTTTTTAAAAGGTAAAACCAGTTAACCCCTTTTTAATGTGTTGATAGTGTTTAACTTCCAAAATGTAAATTTTACGTAAAACGTCAAATTATAGTTAAGTCATTTAGTATTGGTTTCTAAAACTTTCGCAGCAATCTACCAGTGAAGATTTAATAGACCACGCAAGTGCTGTCGTCATTTTTGCGGAAGCTCAGGGATCGCGTTCCAAACAACCGGCATTTAAATTTTTTTCATGTATTGTATTTGGAACGCGTTGCAAATTTGAAGTGAAAAGTTGTTATTTATAAGTTAATTTTAATTGTTATTGCATGTAAGTATGAACGACGTTGTTTAAAACTGATATTAATAATATTAATTGTTTTATAGCACGGTTATACTTGAGTAACTAAAGTACAAAAGTGAGGTTAGATAGATATACATAATGGTGATGTGTTTTACTCTTACTTGCAAGCATTAAGTGAAAAAAAGGGATGCACTATTTTTACTTTTCCTACAGAAAAGGCAGAATTATCGAGGTGGAAAAAGCTTTTTTGCAGTCATTGCTAATATTTTTTTTCAAATAAAAAACACCATTGCCAAATATTTTGTTTTTAATAACTATAATATGTATATTGATATTTTGCTTACATACTTACCAAGTAACAAATGATATTAATATAAGAAGATTAATTAAAAATCGTTTTACCAAGAGTGACTATACGTTTCAAATGGCGCTTTAAATTTGTTTGGAACTTAGACCCTGACCTACCGTACAGAAAATGGCGATTTGACGTCACGCTTGCGTGGTCTATTTAATAATTTAAAATCACCTTGCGTCATTGTTATTTCTTTAATTCTTTATGAGTTTCACTACCTGTATCACTAATAATAAGGTCTGAAAGGTCTATTTAATCATGTTGAATATATCTCTTATATAACTTGAACTTTCCTCTTGTTAATTAATACATTTTGATTTACTAATTAGGTTATGTTAATGGATCTACATAAAAAAATTATATTTTTGTTCCAGAAAGGTAACATAGAATGTCCAACTGATATTATACTTGTGGACTGGCAATTTTTTCGAACAGCGCCTCCGGTTACTGCCCTTTCCTACTTTTTTTTATACAATAGCAAGCGAGGATGCATTAAACAAATTGGATTTCTACTTAAAATGCTACTATGCGGAATTATACGATCAAATTAAGATACTGGGCAGTGATCCTGAAAGGCTGTACTCCTATCGAGTCTTCATAAAGCAATGGAATCAATATTGTAAATATGGCTTAGCAATGGCGTTTTTTGTGTTCAAAGTTATGCTTTTGAACAAAGATGAAGTTCCTAATTTTGAACAAATTAATATGGAAGGGGTCAAATCAAACCCTTTAATAAAGTTGCTAGCGACGACAAGTACATTAGAAGAATAATTCTATGTAGGAGAGTTTATGATAAAAAATAATTATATATGAGTTAGTAATGGTGAATATTAAAATACATGTACTTACTTTCATCATAAAACTATAAATAAAGGGAAAATGAAATGCTAAAATATCTACTGTATTTATATTTAGTTAATGATTAAACTTGTAATGTCTATATATTTTCCACCTATAGGAAATAAATAAAGTTACGGGCAAAAAGTTTTGGGTTTTCTTTTTAGAATAATATATCCTTGCATCATGTAACATTACGTGTAGCTAATTTTTACCCGAATTTTCGAACGTGCTAGAGTAAAATTACTTTCGGATGAGACTAGCGCAGAAACACATTTTAGTAATTAAAAAGAGAGCCACCTCATAAATGAGAGAAACAGCTATAGTCTATTTTTAAACTAAGAGGAGTACATTTGGAACTTACTGCAAGTGAGAATTAATGAATATTAAATTACATTCTTACATGTAAATGTCGACTTATTTGATGCGTTCATAACTACAATCCGACAAACTAAGTTTGTACCAGTATGCAGAACACACCCTTTCGCGACAACGAACTTCCTGGTAATTAGGTTAATTAAGAAATACTGAAAAAAACAAGTCAATCAACGGGAGGAAACGTACAGACGGCGTTTCGTTCTAGTTGGAACTTTTCAATGCACGGTATTCCTCGAAGACGGACATTGCTTTTTCATTTCTATACTTTCTGTATATATAGTTAACATTTGGAACTTACTGCAAGTGAGAATTAATGAATATTAAATCACATTCTTACATGTAAATGTCGACTTATTTGATGCGTTCATAACTACAATCCGACAAACTAAGTTTGTACCAGCATGCAGAACACACCCATTCGCGACAACGAACTTCCTGGTAATTAGGTTAATTAAGAATTAAGAAATACTGAAAAAAACAAGTCAATCAACGGGAGGAAACGTACAGACGGCGTTTCGTTCTAGTTGGAACTTTTCAATGCACGGTATTACTCGAAGACGGACATTGCTTTTTCATTTCTATACTTTCTGTATATATAGTTAACATTTGGAACTTACTGCAAGTGAGAATTAATTAATATTAAATCACATTCTTACATGTAAATGTCGACTTATTTGATGCGTTCATAACTACAATCCGACAAACTAAGTTTGTACCAGTATGCAGAACACACCCTTTCGCGACAACGAACTTCCTGGTAATTAGGTTAATTAAGAATTAAGAAATACTGAAAAAAACAAGTCAATCAACGGGAGGAAACGTACAGACGGCGTTTCGTTCTAGTTGGAACTTTTCAATGCACGGTATTACTCGAAGACGGACATTGCTTTTTCATTTCTATACTTTCTGTATATATAGTTAACATTTGGAACTTACTGCAAGTGAGAATTAATTAATATTAAATCACATTCTTACATGTAAATGTCGACTTATTTGATGCGTTCATAACTACAATCCGACAAACTAAGTTTGTACCAGTATGCAGAACACACCCTTTCGCGACAACGAACTTCCTGGTAATTAGGTTAATTAAGAAATACTGAAAAAAACAAGTAAGTCGACATTTACATGTAAGAATGTGATTTAATATTTATTAATTCTCACTTGCAGTAAGTTCCAAATGTTAACTATATATACAGAAAGTATAGAAATGAAAAAGCAATGTCCGTCTTCGAGGAATACCGTGCATTGAAAAGTTCCAACTAGAACGAAACGCCGTCTGTACGTTTCCTCCCGTTGATTAACTTGTTTTTTTCAGTATTTCTTAAGAGGAGTAAATGGAAAAGCCACATTTACACTGTAAAAGTTACCAAATCAATGACATTCTGAATGTTTTTTTAAATTTTCGTATTTTATTAGTTTTTCTTTATTCATTGAGCTCAAAGGCAACATTTAATTTAGCGTTATTTCCCGCTTAATTTTGAATATAAACTCTACATCAATAAAGTCACAACGTAATTAAACATTTATTAAAAATTATTTACATTAAACACAAAAACAACATAAATAAAGGATTTAAAGAAATCAAAGGCTCCATTAACTACTTGTTACTTGCAAAAATTAAACAAAATAATTTATTCTAAATTTGCTTCATAAATTTGTACAATGACGAACGGGACATTTGTGGTAAATCTGGACGTTTCTTTATTTCCATCAAAATTTTGTCCAACGTAGGTAATTCGTTTTTATAAAAGAAAGCATGCACTATTTGCCGCACAGATTGTTTATGCAGTAACTGTACCAGTCTCATTATACTCTTTTATGGTGCGATATACTGTCGATTGTGCAACGCCTAAAAGCAGAACATTATCAAATTGGTTACATTATTCAATCCATGAAAACTTACCCACGGTGTTACTAATTTTAGAAACAATAACAGTTTTTTTTAAGATTCGGTTCATCAGTTCGCAGCTGTTTATACATATTTAAAACACATTGCTTTTCAGCAACAGATAAATGCCCTATATCTAAACGTTTGCGTTTTTTCGGAGGTGAAAATGATGCTGAACTTGTTGCAACAGTATCCATATTTATATGAATATTGAATAATTATCGATAACTACAGAAGGGTATCTTAAAGGTTTCGCAAATTCTAAAAAGAACGGATTTATTTACGTTAATAAAACAATACAACAGAATAGAACAACGGGAACACAACAGAAAACGAAATTTGACAAGCGTTTGACATCGATAGGTCAACACGCAATTTTTGCATAACGTAATCCTACCTCTGAAGCAACCAATCACGCATAGTAATTTTGGCGCGATTAATTTAAAACGCTCCTCTTAGTTTAAAAATAGACTATAGTAGCATAAATCCGTGTTATCCGTGTACTATACGAGCCACAAACGTTTATCGATTATTTGTCAGTCGATAACAGGCATTTGATCTGTGCGTTTCGTAGAGGTCTTATACGTACATTGCTCCCGCTGCCGACTGCTCAATGTTTTTAAGATGTTCAGTATTTTTGTAACGTCATCGCTCGCGCATCTTCAGTCTCATCCGATTGACGTCGGGAAGAATTGCCCGTCATGCGCAGTGAACGCTATGAACGGTTATAGTTGTGAAAATTTGAGGTTAAAAAAACGGAAAAACAAAGGTGTATGGTTTTTAGTCTCTAATGCTTACATAGATAAAGTATAATATAGAGGTGAAACGCCAATGTACTTGTTACGGACAGCGACCGCATCGCCTTGAGTGTCTCTAGTCATGAAATACTAACAAAGCGCTCTTTTTTAAATAATTATTTAATATCAACGATTGTCAGAAATTGACTTTCTACTTTTTATCGAATGCAATAAAAAGTAGAAAGTAAATTTCTAAAATCTAACAAATGTATTAATACATATTTTCCAAATAATTAAGAGAAACACACTATGAAGATTATAATTTACTAGTATATTAAACTATGGATACAATACTTTATTATTATTATTATAAATCTATACAGCTATTTTACCAAGTTATAAGGCTGGTTTCTTCAATATAAATAAACAAAAATTAAGTACCTTGAATTTTTGCAGAAAATCTTTTGTGTTTAATGTGCACTTCTTTCGCCAGTTTTTTTATTGGATCTTTTGTATCACTAACTTGTAATCTGCCTTTAAGTATTTTGTTTATGTTTTTTGTCCACGTTAAAACATGAAATTGTACAACATACTCCAGAAAAATGTTGGTGGTATTATGTAATCTGCATTGAAAAAAGTCTAAATTAACATTTGATTTAATTACTTGTTTTAAGAAATAAATAACGCCTATTTTATAACAATGATCTGCTAATACATGCTGTAGTATATAAATACTTTTGTAAAATGCTTGATTAAAATTACTAAGAGGCGAAAGCAATGAGTTTCTACCATAATCCCTATATCCTTCTGTTGACTTTTTTCAAATTAGTTATAACACTGTGTAGTTTTCTTGCTTTCGGTGTTAAACTGGATATGGATTTGATACCTATGTTCCTCAAAACAAAAGGCTTCTTAGGTCGACCTAAAAATGAGAACAATTTATTGCAATGCTCAAACGCGTTATTAATAATTTTAACACATTTATGAAGGTATAATGAAGAAACTAATTAAATGTCTAATGCACTACTATAACAAGCACTTATAGTAGCAGGTTCTGAAAGCTAGTGTAAAGAAAAATGGTGTCCAGTGTGTTGTTTATAACTTTCTAACTTAATTCTGGTAGCAATTCAGCTACTGCAGTACTGACCTTGTAATTGTTGTTTTACAGATTTAGCATCTGGTGTTTGTGCAAAATTTTCTGCAACTTGTGCAGCTGTAGATACTTCTATTCTACTCTCCGATGGAAAACAAGAATCTCCTGAATAATGAGCAAAAACTTGCGGAACAGCATGGGGTCTTTCTATGGAACAAAAAATAAGTTATTGGTCATGTTTATCATATATTCTGATTTGAAAATGACAAATGTAAACATATCACTACTATATATTAAATAATTAGCATTACTTTTATTCATCTATAATATACCTATTGCTCCAATTTCTTGAATGTTATGATCTATATTTGGCAAATGTAATGACGGAACTGAGTCATACTTTATATTTGCATTGCGACGACCAGCACTTATTCTATCTTCTTTGTACTGCTTGCAACAACGAAGAATACAACTGAAAACATGAATGTTATACTTAACTAATAAAATGTAAATATCTAATATTTACCTTTTCATCTTTGGGAAACATATGCATTTTCACCATTTTGTTGGTATTTGAACACCCTGGTACACAACAGTAGAACACCATTATCACAGTATCAACAATATGCATCTATTACCTGCTAATATATACACACTTCTACTAGTGAAAATATAGAAAAAATAAAATAAGAAATATCCTGAAATTAAACACATATGTATTAGTATAATCGGACTTTTAAAAGGAAGCTAATTACCTCTTAGATATATATATATAAATTTATAAAATACAAAACTATATACAAATTTATAATCAAGTCCGATAGCTATAAGATCTGTGGCAATAAGAGACAACTCGAATTGAATCTACGAACTATGATGATCATAACCACAACCACACAAACATTTGTTTACTTCATAGGCTTCATAGTTACAATCGCTATTATAGGTTCCGTTTTATTGACCTGCAAGAGTCGTCCTTAGGCTCTAGTCAAAATTAAACCAAAGGTATGACCTTGACCTTGGTCATTTACGTTACACAAAACACAAACCAGAATGCTTATATATTAGTACGGGATGAGAACTATGAAATTATTACAACCGACAACAACGTCTATTTACAACATAAAGCGAATTATATACAAGAACGTATACAACCTTAATTGCAAACGAAATGAATTAATGTCAATGGTTAACAATTAGGGTGCCAGTAACAACAAGTATTTGTATGCAACCATGTGTACAGACGTGTATGTATTCTGCGATTAACAGCGTTGTCAAATATACTGATAACACGTACAATAGAAATTAAATTGGTAGGTATAATAGATTTTATTTTAATATAATATAGCAATATGGCTATCCATATATTTTATTTATAGAAAAAAAATATGTATTTCAAAAGAAAACACCTAGTAAATATTTTATTTAAAAAATCAACAAATGAAAAAATACTTAATATTTTAATTAATATATGGGATTTAATTATTAACGGGATAATAAATAATTTCCTTAATTTATTATGCAACAAGTAAGTAGTTAAATAAAAGCGCAACTTAAATATGGTTTATAATTTCTAATTAAATTTGACATCGCTGTGCGGACGCATACACATTTGTATACAGTGTTGCCAACTTAACGGATTTTCCGTCATATCTAACGGATTTTGGTGAAGGGGAGCGGAAAAAAAACAGTTTCAACGGGTGACGGATTTTTTAACGGAAACTAAGTTTCCGTCAAAAAATTCTAAATTAAGTTCTGTAAGTGTGTTCACTGGCTGTTTACCGATTCAAGCTATTTTTTATCTGTAAATATCATATTACACTATGTCATTGGTTCCGCATGATTGGCACCACAGACTACCGGCGGTAGTCTACCGCTCGACCGGGACTTCCCGGGCCCCGAATCCTCTCAAAATAATTATTGGATCATTGCATTGTGTATGTGGCACTGGCGTATATACGTCTTGATTTTAGTGAGTTGAATAATCTTATTCTCAGTGTATTGTGCAATTAATCTTGTTTACAGTGACAAAAATGCCGAAAGTGCAATGTAAACAAAAATTTCGTAGTGAATGGCTTCAAGACAAGCTGTTTAAAGACTGGATTATTATGAAAACAGATAAAAATTCTGGTGAGTCATTCCCTGAGTGCATATTTTGTCGATGCATCGTAAGTAGTAGCAATAAATATTCTGATTTAAAACTCATATGATTTCGAAGAAACATATAAAGAATACAGATATGTTGGCGCCATTACGCCAAGCAAAAATTAATTTTACTCCCAAAATGACAGAAAAAAGTAAATATTACGTTTGAGGTAAGTAGTCAGTTTCTCATTTCTCAATGTTCCCTAAAAGAGTCTCCGTCTTGTTTACTGTAGGTTACCTGACAATATCGAAATCCTGCAGAAAACCAATCTACTCTCATGCAAAAACGTATTAAGGGTTCACAAAGAATCTTTAAGCCCCTTATTGGCCCATTTAGAGTATTCAAAACATGAAATATCTCTAATCGAGACGCAATGGAACGCCATAAATTACACTAAATGGGAGAACATCAATGCCACTGTGGCGTTTTGGTCCGAAGTCAAAGAGTATGAAGATGCTACAGGCACAAATCCTTTCAAGGAGTTATGCGATTTTGCTTTTTCAATTCTGCTTTTGCCATACTCCAATGCAGAGGCAGAACGGGTTTTTAGGGTCATGAATATTGTGAAATCAAAGCTGCGCAATAAAATGAAGGAAAGTATGGTAAATGCAATTTTGAATATAAGCTCAGGGCTGAAGAGGAACGATAAAACCTGCTTTTCATATGAGTTGCCTGAAAAAGTAATTCGTATGGTGGGGACTATGCAAAGCTATAGGCAAAGCGAACCTTTAACCTCCACTGTTATGGGCCAACCTGTTGATGGTACGGACAGTGATGACGATTTTAATTTCGATTTTTAATATAAGTTCTTCTTTTATAAAATTTTATTATAAAATAAATTTTATTTGTTTGGCACATTTTTTATTCTGACGGATTTTATTGACGGAAAAAAAAAATTTAACGGATTTTTGACGGAAACCTACAACAAATTTAACGGAATTAAAAAAATACTGTTGGCAACACTGTTTGTATATATGGTGGCATACATATCAATACGTATTCATACTGGCGCCCCAATTGTTTACCATTGCCGAATTAATATTTATTTAAGTATTATCAAGATGTTTTTAATATTTATTGTTATTTAACACAATTAATTTAAATTTAGCTGGAGACGTGTTAAAGACACAAATAACAAACGATTTGGGAAAAACTTCTGGATTCAATATTTCAGAAGGAATTCAATGAAATGAAGTGTATAACACCTCGACAATATGTACCACATAATACAAGTGGGATAGATAAACTACATTATTCTTATTACATCTATATAAAGAATACTATAAAGATTTACAAAGAAATAGCATTAGAAATGATACTGTATACGAAACAATTTCGTCTGAGTTAGGAAGAGAAAAATTAATTTTTAATGCAAATCAAGTAAGGGATCACTTGAAATATCTAAAAGGGAAATACATGAATAGGAAAGATAACAAGAATACTAGTTGTGCTACACGATATCTATGAATATGGCAAATATTGAATATGGCAAGGAGTTAGATGATATCATAGGCAAAAAAACAAATGTTACACCAACTGTTCCTGCTTTACCATTACCCTAACCACAGATCAGATGACGGAATTTATGCGCAGAATCAAAAATTGCCATGTTGTAAATAGCATTTGTTTATTTTACGTTTTTGTTATTGTTAGGGTTATACCGATTTTGAAAATTTGAATTATTTTTTTAGAACCATCGTTTTTATTTGTATAGTACACTTTATACAGTTTTAGTTCAAAATCACTTGTAATATTGCATTTTTCTGTGTATAAGAATAATACAAAGAAAACTGCTTCTGTCAGTCCCCGAAAAATAAAGAATTGTAGGTATTTTTTTATAATAACTATTTCAATTGGTGATCTTCTTTTGCAGTGCTTTAGAATGGATTAAGTCATGTAGGCTTGAAGATTTGTTGGAAAAAGGTGACAATTGGAGGAATTGTAGGTATATATGTGGTAAACATTTTAAAGATAAAATGTTTGTAAATTTTATGAAGAATCGTTTGAAACCACATGCTATACCAACATTATACATTTGTGATTTAGTAAAACCTTCAACATCCACAAAATTAGGTATGAATTATAAATATTTATACAAAAACTTAGGCAAGTTATGCAAATTGACTTAATTTATTTTAAAATATTGCACTAGATTCACCATCTACAGATTTATATATTATAGAGGATGATTTATATATTATAGAGGATATACCCAAGGAAATGAAGCAAGTGATCGAGGTTCCTTCAACATCAACAAAATTAAATGTCAATTGTAAGCCTTTCTGTTAAATCTTTAATATATTATAGTATTTAACTGGATAACTAGGTTACATATTTGAATAATATTGATATAAAACTATTAATTAAAATTACGAAGATCTTTTTTCTAGTAAAATAATGTAATTAACCTCATTTATTCTAAAATATTCTTGCAGTAGAAGAACTGCCATCAGAAGCAGATACAGAAGATATACCTGAGGAAATAATGGAGAAGAACAAGATACGTTCAACATCAATAGAATCAGATGTCAATTATATTTGTATAAAAATTTCAATAAATTGTAGCATACATAATTGTATAACTAATTACTTTGAATAATATTGATGTTTAATTAAACCCACAAGATATTATTTTATGTTTTAATAGTTTATCAATAAAATATTGGAACGTTGAAGGATACATCATCATTACAAATAGCTGAAGAAAATTGGGTTGCTACTTAGTTATCACCATTATAGTCTTGTTACATTTAAGATTGTAATAGAAAAAGCATTTCTTAATAAAATATTACATAAATATATTTTTTATTATTAATAATTAAGAATTTCCAAATATGCATTATTTTCAAAGTGTATTTACTATATGAAATGATTCTATAGATTAAATTAACAAAAACATGACATTAGGGTTATTCATAGACCCAAATCTTTTCAAAGGTCAAAACCAAATACCAAAAGAAAATATCCACAAAATAGCTATTTGTGCATATAACGTGTGTTCATTTGAAAAGTCAATCTAGGTTCCTTTGAAATTTTGATAGAATAAGACGCATATATATTAGTATATGTTTGTTGTTCCGTAAACGTAAATCCAAATGACATTTGATAATGTCAATCACATTTGTTATTTATTTGTATGTATGAAACTGTCAAAATTACGACTTCCTAGGTTAAGTAGTAAATTTTAATTTACGACATACTTCAAAATGGTCTCAGTAAATCACATGCTACTAGATTGACTTTTCAAATGAACACCCGTTATAGTATCTCATTTTATCTGAGAATGGTTTTCTGATTATCAAACTGGCTCCATAAACATATATATTGATTATTTTTATACTCTATTTTTAAAGTAGAGAGCCGAAGTTCTGAACAGACCACTTTGACAGTGAAATCTCATTGGTTGAAAGCAATTTGCTTGCTTTCAACCAATGAGATTTCACTGTCAAAGTGGTCTGTTCAGAAATTCGTCTCTCTACTTTAAAAATAGAGTATAGTTGTGGCTGTGCGAGGATTATTAAAAATGACGAGACAATATCAATCGTGTCAACATCAAATAGAAGAGGTTTATGTAAATCGTAATGGTGTATGCTTTGTTTGTTTTGCTTTATCATCTTCTGATAACCAAGAAACTAATTTTGAGTCAGGTAAAAGTTATCGTCAGATAAGTGATAGTTTTGTATTTCGAAGTAGGTGTAATGTAAATTTTATAATTTAGTAATTCGTATTTTTTAAAATATTTCCTTCGTTTCTTCTTAATTTTCACATTAAAAGCGATAAGATATAATCCTCTTGGGCATTTGAAAATTTAAAACTAGTTTCTTGTATTTGCCTAACCTATCAGTTATATTACGTTAAACGTCAAATTTGAAGAAAACAAACAAACGCTATTTTCAATATGGCGATACTAATATAATGGAGTCAAGGTCCCAAATGAGGCTACTGTCCAACTCATTTAGATTTTGCATATTAATATGCAGATCCTAGTACTTTCTACAAGTAAAATAATACTTGGCTCAAATTTTGTTATTTCATGTATAAATAAAGAAAACATAATACTGTAATAGAGTAAAATTACTTTCGGATGAGACTGAAGATGCGCGAGCGATGACATTACAAAAATACTGAACACCTTAAAAACATTGAGCAGTCGGTAGCGGGAGCAATGTACGTACAAGACCACTACGAAACACACAGATCAAATGCCTGGTATCGACTGACAAATAATCGATAAACGTTTGTGGCTCGTATAGTACACTGATTTATACTACTACCTGTTTCTCTCATTTATGAGGTGGCTCTCTTTCTAATTACTAAAATGTGTTTCTGCGCTAGTCTCATCCGAAAGTAATTTTATTCTAGCTGATATAGTTTAATATTTTTATATACAATTATGTTTCTGAACACCCACGGGTGTTCAGAAACATTGGAAGTCAAGTGGGCTCTGAACAAAAAATCGTATATCTTTACGATAACCTATAAAATTGTATTAAGTAAATGTATCAATCTATCTCAGACATGACTTCATATTTTCAAGGACTACTTTGACTTCGAATGTTTCTGAACACCCGTTAGATGGCAAAATCATAGATTTAGGTTTACAATTGTTTCGTTCATAACCGGAAAGCATTAGTAATTTATGTATACTAGAATCGCTGAGCGGATTCAGTAATAAAAGTTGGTGATCATCACCCATCACCTCGTGAGCAAGACAAAAATGCATTCTATTGGTCGGCGGCCAAGACCGTTTACATTAGGCGATTCGGCAAACTAAATTGTTTGTCACAGTATCACAGATGGCAGATTTTTATTTATTTTTACGTTTCTGTTTGCGTTAATTCTGTTTTGTCTGCATTTATTCTGTTTTCTTTTGGATATTTTGATCAGTATTTTTAAATACGCACGTAAGTAACTAGTAAACCTAAATGTAACGAATTATAAGTAATTCTATCTTCTAGGTTAGAATTCGACAGGAATTCAAATGTTACTTCAATTTCTTTGTATCGAGCTAAGTTATACGTGCTAAGCTATAGAATATTCACCTCCAAGAAAGAGGCCAGCAAAACACTTCTCAGTGGAAGAAAAAAACGTGGTTTTTAATATATTTAAAACCAGTCTTGACCAGCCAGGTACATCAAAAGTTGATAGTGTTGAAACGACTGCAAAAGCGGCAGGTAGCCATTATTTTTGTTATAAGAAATTATAACAAACTGATATTATTTTTATCATATTTATTGGAATTACCACTCGCAGTGTTTATAATAACGGGTATTCAGAAACATTCAAAGTCAAGTGGGCTCTAAACAAAAAATCGTATATCTTTACTTAAGTATAGCAAACGCCAATTAAGTTGGCGCGAGGAGGGGTAAGGTCGCGCAGGATTAGAAGTAGTTGGAAGATTTGTATTTCGTTTTACATCCAATGTCAGATAATTCTAATCTCTGAGCGTGTATCACTTTATGATCCCCTAGCAAAGACATTATGTTCCGTCAAACGTCAATGACAAATGTATTCTGACAGTTACTTGAGTAGTGGGGTGGACGTTTTTAAAAACGGCTTCTGCGCACCCCCTCCTCGCGCCAACTTAATTGGCGCTTGCTATATCTGATTTGTAATAATTATTAAATGTCAACTGTTGTCTGTAAAAAATCAATATATCTCAGACATGACTTCATATTTTCAAGGACTACTTTGACTTCGAATGTTTCTGAACACCCATTATATTGAAAGAACATAACACTGAGCAACAATTTAATCCACCAAAAAAATATCAGAGGAAAAGTGGTGTTTTGGGTACTGTTGATGAAGAAACGAAAAACAGAATTCATAGAATTGTTCATTCATTCTATTTTAAAAACGAACCACCAAGTGTGCAAAAAATTCTCGCAGCTGTAAATGAAACAGAAGATCTGCCTAATTTTAAAATAACGACATTTTGGATGATCTTAAAGGAACAAAATTTTCCGTAAACTATCTAAGTTCTGTAACCTGAACTTTACTATATAAATATTATTTATATTAGGTATTACGTGTTTCATAGTAGTTGATGTTATATTTCTAGGTATGAAAAGAGAAAGCGCAATAGCATCTTGAAAGAAAAAGAAGAAAAACCATAGTCAGAAACTAAACAAACGACCTACAGGTAGTACTAACAAAAAGGAAATACAAGAGTGGCTCAAGAAAAACAATATCCCATATGAGGAAGATATGGTTAAAGCAGAACTTCTAGTACTAGTGAAAGAAAAATCAACTGGAGCTGAAAGATATGCTGTGGATGAGTTAATACTCAATAGCAACAGAAAGGTTCTCAGACTTTCACCATATCACTGTGAAATGAATCCTATTGAGTTAATATGGGCACAAGTAAAGGGATATGTCACTAGAAACAATATGACATTTAAGTTATTAGATGTGGAAAGCTTATTCCAACAGGCTATCGATAATACTTCACCAGAAAATTGGAAAAATGCAGTGAAGCATGTCCTTGGAGTAGAAAAAGATATGTGGGAACTGGATAATATAATCAATAAGCATATAGAAGCCATAATAATCACTGGAAGTGATGATTCATCGACATCGTCAGATGAAGACAAATCTACCTCATTTTACTGATATTATATTTATACTTATAAAATGTAAAAGTTCTCATCAATAATAAAAATATTTCATTTATTTAACGTACTTGAATTTGTTTTATGATTATAGCCACTTTGAGTGTTCATAGGGTTTTTGTCGTTTTTAAACAACAGAAAAATTATTTAAAATAACAGGTTTTTCATCTGCAAAATAGTTTATTCGTTCATATTGGGGATTACTACGTGTTAATTTATAGAGACAATACAATTGTGTAAAAGTTCTCATCAATAATAAAAATATTTCATTTATTTAACGTACTTGAATTTGTTTTATGATTATAGCCAATTTGAGTGTTCATATGTTTTTATCGTTTTTAAACAACAGAAAAATTATTTAAAATAACACAGTTTTTTCATCTGCAAAATAGTTTATTCGTTCATATTGGGGATTACTACGTGTCAATTTCAATTAACTATATAATAACGTAACTGGATTTTAGGCAACCACCATAACGTAGGTATTTGCATCCTTGTCTAGCACATTGGACGAAAATTGCACAGGTGGGACTGATTTCATATAATCATGTAGAAATACAGGTAAAAGAAGATACGGGGGGTCAGGGCTTTACAGAGCGAAAGAAAACTATTTGTCGATACTTTTGTATTAAGATTAAGGTTGTAAAATTTTTATATAATCAATAAAATTCGTGATTTACTTCAGACTTACAGCAGTTTCTATAATAAAGGACTAAATTTCGCCGCATCATGAAAAATACTAGTAATAAAATACACAGAAAATGCAAAAATATGTATTCAAAATCTCTATATTTACAATATAAGAAAACAATACATTAATATACAAAAATTAAACATTGTTAAACAGAATTAGTTTATTTAATTTGTGTCTTATGCTTGAACCTTTCCCTATAAACTTTTCAGTTTCGTTTCTACCATAATAATGCAATCTACATGTTAAGTAATAATTTTCAATTGCTTTTATTAATTGAATTTCGTGCAAATCTTCGAAATCAAATTCTTCAACAATTGGATGATTGGGTTTAAAAAGATACAATTTTTCTGAAAAATGACGAATTGCGTTATTTAAAATAATCTGTTTGGGTTTTTTGTGGCAATTTAAACCGTGTTGGAATGTTAATTTAAATTGCCTTTCAGAATAGCAAACAATCTTATTTACTATTTCAGAAGCTACTATTTCATATTTCATTAAATAAAATTTTAAAATATACACACCAGTGGAGGTTCAGTAATGTTATTTGAGTTCAAACAACGCTTTAAAACTCTTCGATTAGTGTTTTCTTTGAACATATGTGCTGGGAAATTGAAAACACTGGGCACTGCATCAGGCTTCAATAATTTAATACTGGCCCCAGGCCGTACTTGATAATCAGTGTCCAAAAAGTGTACACTGCATAATTTGCTAGTTTTTGTTGATGTCCAGTCTGCCCTCTTTATAGCATTGATCCAAAGTGTTAGGATTTCAGGCCGTTTAAATGGAAAACTAAAATAATTTCAAATTAATAAGTCAAAAAGTATAAATTTTGTAGATGTAGGTAAGGTTAGTTTAAAAAATGTGATCAAAACTTACCCATGAAATTGAATAGTACTATTCTTATTATGCAAATTATTGCACTTATATGCCACACAACTCATAACAGTCACAACCATATTTGCAAACTGATAAACAGTGTATTTTAAACAAAAATAAACAAAATATATCTAACGTACTATCAAACGCATTAAAAGCACGTGAAACAGACAAGAAGCGGTATGCCTACCTCTACCCGTCTCTCTCATACAAAAATTTGCCACGGCCCCTGGCAACAACTGTTTACGGGCGATGCCGTTCCAGCCAGTTTATTTATACTCTCTGGTTCCAGTTACGTTGTATATAGTTCATTGGTCAATTTATACACAGAGAGAGACTAACGCATAGATAAAGTAGGACTAACGAGACCGGCAACCAGTGTTGCCAGGTGAAAATAATTGTTTTCACTAGATGAGAACTTAAAAAATCACTAGATTGTTACCACAATTATAAATGAAACCATTACATATGTCTAATTAGCGGTAGTATATATAATGTATAGTTTTAGTTAATAAAGAAAGAAGAGCTATTGCAATAAAAGAAAAAGTAAAGCAGTAGGTAGGTATGTAAATAATAAAAGAAACACAAGAATTTCTTGATATATATTTATATATAATATACAAGGTGTGTATAAATTGTCGCAAAAGCTACACGTAGCGACATTCTTCGTTCGGTTCTGAATAAAAAATCTTAATGTTAAAATGTCGTATCATGCTTCGTAAATTCGTAAATGTCAAAATTTGAGAGTAATGATTTTGATTGAACTCACTTTGAAATACAAACTTATTGTTCTACAACGTTGCCAAATGTGTTTTTCGTGAAAGTACGTTAATGAATGTTTAAAACAAGCTTTTAAATCAAAAAGAAAACGTTTACGAAATAATAATAGTAAAAATTTTTTTATTAAACTAAATTGCATCTATCTCTATTAACAGATATCGAAGAGCAAAGGTTAGTTACGCACTAAAAGTCTGATCTTCAAGAACCCCGTGAAAACAAACGAAGCATGATACGACATTTTAACATTAAGATTTTTTATTCAGAACCAAACGAAGAACGTCGCTGCGTGTATCTTTTGCGACAATTTATACACACATTATATATATTTATTGGTATAATATTGCATAAAGTCGTACCTATTTTACAATAACACTGTACAAGCTGTTTTAAACTTAAGTAAAATTTACAAGAAAATAAAAGGTAATTATAGTAAATTACAAATTAGAGCTTATATAAATTGCATTAAATAATATATTTTTATTCTGATGAATACATATTGTTGTTATGTTTATTTGTTACAGTTACAGGAATTTTGTAATCAAAACATGATTTATTATCACTATTTATTAATCTCTTACGAGTGTAGAATTCCAGTTATGGTAGTAGCAGATAACCGATTTCTGATTTTACTTTTGTTGAGAGATACTGCGCTGAATATTCTTTCTACCGAAGCACTACTGTGAGGTAATGTTAAAACTAAATTGACAAATTTTGATAGTTCTGGATAAACAGCAGTATTGTCACATCTAATTTGATTACAGATATTTTTCCAAAAAGAAATATAATCGGCTGCATCCTCATTGAAGTCACTGTTTTGCAATAATCGCCACTCTCTATCCAATGAAAGAAGATCAATATCTTTCCTATGAAAATTTGCTGCTGGACCTAATGAACTTGTAGTTTTAATAAGTTTTGGGTCCAAAAATTTAAAGAACTTAAGTGTCTTTACATCTTCTGCATTAAATGGAAAGCGTTTATATAATTGATAAGCAGCTTCAACATAAAAACCTAAGCATGTTAATTGAAAGTTATGTTTATCACCATCTGAAAGAGTATTTTCTTGAAATAATATAGCTGCCTTCGGGCCACAATATACTTCATTTAGTAAAACATAATGTTCTGGGTTTCTATATTGCAAAATAGTTACATCAGTTTTACTCAAATATGTATTATTTATATAACAACTTAGAATAGTCTTGTATACTGCTAACATTCTGTCATATATTGCATAAATTTTAGGAGATTCTGATTGAAATTCCTTATTTAAATCAGTAAATACAGGTAAAACATATTCCAAAAACTCTAAATAATATTTATTCATAGGATTTTGTAAATTATTGTGAATGGATTCAGATGCATCGATTTGATTGAAAGATTCATTTTGGAAATATAATTTAAGAGCTTCATACTGCTCCAACACTCTTTTAACAACAGAAATTAAAGAGAGCCAGCGTGTTTGGCTAGATTGCAGCAGCTTATGGGGTTTAATATCAAGAAACTGCTGAAATTCTTTGTATTGTGTTTGTCGTTTAAAACTGTATTGCATATAAGTGTATCTTCTCGCACCAGTTTTTCCATTGTAGAAGGTAATTTTTCACAAGTGTGGGAAGCTATGAGTGCTATTGAGTGACATAGACATTTTACATTTTTTAATAAAGTTTTGACGGAATGCTTAATGCCCATCATTGAATTTGCCCCATCAGCTGCAAATCCTACCATATTATTTTTATATGGAACATTATGTTTATTAAAAAATTGAACAATAACATTATGTATATTTACTGCAGTTGCACCATAGATTGGTAATAAAGCAAGAAATTCGTCATTTATACTAAAATTTTGATTTAATCGCACAACTAATGCTAAGTTTTTAATTCCGGTATGATCCGTAGACTCATCAAATAATAAAGAAAATTTGCTGCACTTTAAAGTTTCTATTAGAGTTTCAAAACTTGATTGACCAATTACGTTATTTATAATAACTGTGCATTTTGTACGATTACAGGAAATATTTTTTATAACATCACTTTCATTAGACCTAATTAGTTGTACCAGATGATCAACTGAATTTATAGATATATTGTGTTCTGCAATGAAAGATGCAATTCTTATTTCTATTTCTTTGGTACTAAGTTCCGTGCTTGTAGAGCTTACATATTGCATAACTGAATTTTTGTTGATGGATTAATTTAGATTGGTGTTTTATAGAATCATGGTGCCTACGTATTGCAGCTATCTCTCCAAGATAGTCATTACCGCATATTTTACATCTGTAAAACTCTTCTCTTTTTGAACTAGCTTCTATCCAATGTTGGTAATCATTGTTTTTCTCCCAATCAGTTTTGTATTTTTGTTGATAAATTTTCTTTTTTTTTTAAGTAGATGGTTGATCTGTGGTCGACATAATAACTGCTAGAAATTAAAACAGATTTAGGAAAACTAATAAAAATATGTAAACGGTTTTATTTGCAGTAAATACTTACATGGTAATAATCCGAAAATTAATTTATTTAAAGAATTCAGTGCGATTGGGCGCGCGTGAATAAGATTCTACCATAAATATCTAATATGATTTAATCCTAAATTCCCCCGGGCCATGAGCTTTTATACTTTCCCATTTTAAATAGGTACTTACCCACTTACCCTTCATCGTATTACAATCTCAAAAATTACAAATTTAAAAATTATTTGAACGGTACTTCCCGTAATGAGCTTATGTATTATATCAATTATTGATTGCGAGAAAATTGTTTCGACTACTAAGGTATAGATGTCTCACTTTACGTAGGATCTATAATATTTAATAATAAATAACGCAATCTATTTTGATAAATATATGATTTCATATAAACTACAAAACGAAAAATACGTAAATAATGTAAAATAACTAGATTTTACTAAAATACAGAAGTTTTTCACTAAATCACTAACACAGTACTCAAATCGCTAGATCTAGTGAAAAATCACTAGACCTGGCAACCCTGCCGGCAACATCATCGAAAATTTAATCCGATTTTCTATCCTTATCTTTAATTGAAAATACAGTGAGATCAAAAATAGCTGAATAAGTTGGTGTACCTGAAGAAGTGGTATTGAACCAGTACTACTTCACACTTATTTTTGATAATTCAGTGGCGTTGAATTTGAACTGGAAATTGCATTTATTATAGATTTATTATAGTTTTTTTTTAATTCAGTAAGGTCAGTAATTGATCTTCTTATTAAAAATCTCACTGACTATTACAAATAACGACATAACTAAATAAAATTAAGACGTTTTAGAAACTATCTTTATTGCATATAGACGTTTAAATCAATACATTTTTCTAGAATACCTATGAACAAAACAGCTCAAAACATACATATTATGCCATGATAAGTCAAAAATTGTAGGTACATATTACAGAACTTTGTAAATTAAATTGTTACAGCAAACGTTCGAAGTGTTGTCCATTATTATCCAGGCAAGTTTTTACTCTTCTCTTTAAGTTCTCAAAAACATTGTGTAGTTTCAACATTAATATTATTAATTTCATGTTCAATTGCTGCTTGCAGTTCTTGAATATTATGTAACCTATTATATTTTATTTTTTAAATGTCCAAACTAACAAACAAAAATCTAACGGAGTAAGATCTGGTGAATGGGCTGGCCATAATCCTCTACTTATTAATATTTCAGGGATGACTTGCTCTAGATATCGCAGTGTAACACCTGCTGTATGCGCTGTAGCCCCGTCTTGTTGGAAATGTCCATGTAATATCTCATTGCCTTCTAATTGATTTATAAAGGGATTTAAAATTAATTCCCTGTATCGTTCTTTATTAATAGTTTGGTGGAATATGATGGGACCAATAATAAGTCTGCGAGACATTGCTACCCACACACCAATTTTCAGGGGATGTAAACTTGTTTCCACAAAAGCATGAGGATTTTCAGTGGACCATGTGTGATAATTTTGCGAGTTCACATATCCAGACAAGTGAAACCAAGCTTCATCTGTGAAAAACGTCTTATCCAATACTTCATTATTGTTTATGGTATTGAGAAACCACTGACAGTATTGCATTGGTGCATGAAAATCATGAGGAAGCAATTCTTGAGTCACAGTCATTTTATAATGATGCATGTGTAATTGTTTTTGTACAACTGTATGACAGCTTCAATATGATAATCCTACAAACAGTAAACATATTTATTTAACGCAAAAAATATTTTTTGTGTAACAAATACCTGTTTGCTGAGAGAGTCTTCGTAGAGATTTATTTGGACTTTGTAACATTCGTTGACGCACGGCTTCACCAATTTCGGGAGTTAAGATTTTAGGTCTGGCAGATGATTTACGCTGACAAACACTTCCACTATCTAAAAAACGATCAACGACACGTTGTTGATGTTGTGCAAAAGTATTAAACGGGACGGCATTATCTGTATACATTGCCATATATTGCTCGTAACAAGATTCTGTGGAGTATATCCAAAAACCCATGTTATCTTGTATGCCACTGCGAAAATACGCAATCACTAAAAAGTGTTTTCCTCCAAGGTAAACACCATTATCACGGCCAGGAGTACTAATAGGTACTGTTTTTTTACGTTTATGTATGTAGATAGTATGTAGTAACAATTCAAGTACAAATATAATCTCTCACAAAATACTAACAAGCCAATGACAAGGTCAAGAGGAGACAACGAAATTTGACAGTAATTTGAGAGAATTGTAAAGTTCTAAAATTCAAAATTCCTATTTCCGAATTGCCAACTTAATCAGCTATTTTTGATCTCATTGTATGTACTCTTTTCATCCTTATCGTTCAGTTGGGTAGTCATTTAAAGAGGGCACTGTAATCGTACAACTTCGTGTCTGATCGCTATCAATCGTGTAAGTTCGGAGTATAATTTTGAAATGTTCTATAATTTCAATTTTATTGGTTATGTTATTTTCGTGGTATATAGATATAAGATATATCGTTCTGAATTATAATACAATATTGGAATTTGAATTGAGTTATTGAAATATTTGTTATACAACCAAGTATTGACCAGATCAGTTTTTATCTGGACTAGGTATAGTGCTTTTTTGCTGTTGAAAAAGAGTTGGATTTACAAGAAATTTCATCATACGCCACGCCATATTGTTTTACTCAAAAATGCTTTGTTTGCCAAAATTAACAAGTTCTTAAAAAAATATTTAATTACTCCCATTGACGCTTTTAATTATGCTACAAGTACTTTTTCCTTTCAGCATATAAATTATTTGAAAATGGCTTCAAAATTGTGTATATCGTGTGCGGCAATTCAGTTCGTGTCTTTATTACCCATCAGCACGCAAATATATCAACAGTAAAAAGAAAGAAAAAAGGAAAAGCATCTGTGAATGCAATAAAGAAAGAACATGCAGTGCATTTGAAAACTAAAATTAATATGCACAAAAAAGAGGCTGTACCATCAAAAATATGTCAAAATTAAACTTAAATGAGTCTTCAAGGATAAAAGATATATTTAAAGGTAAATTATTCTTCCTCTTTTTTTTATCTGTCTAATTATTTTATTTATTCAACAGGAATATCGTCAAGTGCACATCATTACTGTTTCCTCAACTTCTTTGTGCGAAGCATCTTCCAAAGGTAAGGGAATGGACAGTAAAAGACAAGGTATTGGCTTAATGATTGAATTAGATTTTTTGTGGTTGTCTTCCAAACAGCATTATCATTTTATTTGATGCTCAATAATTCAAACGACTTCCTTGGTTCTGCACAAGGTTAGTAAGGAATTTACGGAACGAAAATACTACAAGAAAATTAAAAACATTAAATCATCAATTATTTATTAAGAAAATATGTTTTTTTTATTGTACTTTTAAAATATGTATGTCTATTTTATACAATTATTGATATTAAAGATATTAATTTTTGTAGGTCTATATTATTTTAGTTATTTAGAATTGTATAGTAGTTATAATAAAGTTTATGTGAAGTATTCCAATTATTTCATTGAACATAGTAAAGTGTAACACTAAAGAAGAATACAAATGTTTGTACAATATGTTTATACATTTTCAGTTCCTTTTCTTTATGTATTAAACATGAAGAAATTACTGAAAATGTAAAGATAAACATTTCGTATGAACATAAAAAATAAATACGACCATAAAGTAAAGAAGCAAATTTAAATTTTGGCGGGTGAAGCGTCATCGTTGGATAGTGCCATCTTTAATTGACTGCCCAATTACTAGAGAAGGACGTAATGTTCTTCCTTTTCACTAGGACAAATTTTTGTTATTAGTTGCCGGTCACGTTGGTCTCTGTAGAGACAATACAATTGTAAAACGTTTTTATAGAAAACATTTGAATCTGCACAATTTCTTATGTCAAATACTACGGCGATAACTATTTTACCGACATTGATCCTTGAATGATTCCATGTGCCTGTGTGCATACGGTTTTGACGTAATCACCTGGTGATCACGTAAATCCAACGCGATTACTGAATCTGGTCAGCGATTTGAGTATAGTCTTATTGATTTGTGCCTCTACAAAATTCTAAGGTGGATTCACAAAAGTACCAAAGTTTCAAATTTTGTCAGTTTCTACACACATTTCCAAATGCTACTAAGTAGGCAAGTTAGGACACTTATGATAGCTAGCTTGGCTGATAAAAATCTGTAGAATTGCTTTACGATAGCTTTGTGTTCTTTATTGTCAATATTTAGATATCATTGAGTTGATATAGAATAAATACTGAAACGTCTCATTTTAGCTGCAAATTCAAAAACTATTTGGAATTAACACTTTAGTACCATGAGTATTTAGAAAGCCTAATTTAGTTTTCTAAATAAATATAATAATAGCAAAACGAATTCCTTCATTAAAGAGTAAAACCGCAAATATCAGAATGTTTTAACTAAAGTGTCCTCTGGTGGTCAAATACATAACAATAACTCCCGTTAAATTAAAGTTTTTAATATTTTCTATAGATGGTGCTCATCGTTAAAGGTGATTGAACATTTAAAAAAAAATTGGACTGCAAAGAGCAAAGAATACTTTGCAGATTGCATTGCCTTTGTTTAAAACATTTAATTTAAGATCTCAAGGAAAATAACCTCTATTTATTAGGTAACAAAATAATTCACAATCATTTATACTCTATTTTTAAAGTAGAGAGACGAATTTCTGAACAGACCACTTTGACAGTGAAATCTCATTGGTTGAAAGCAATTTGGCCTTGCTTTCAACCAATGAGATTTCACTGTCAAAGTGGTCTGTTCAGAAATTCGTCTCTCTACTTTAAAAATAGAGTATAGAAACCTCTTGTTTCTTAAATAAGAAAATTCTTTCAATGGAGACTGTGGTTAAATAAAAAATTTAAAAAAGTATATAACCCCTTACCACAATTATTAGTCGTATCCAAAATACGTATTTCGACAACTAAGTTGTCATCATCAGTAGGTAAAAACTACTAATTAAAAGTCACACATGGGGCACAGTAAAGTAAGATAAACGTTTCCGCACTGCAACCCTGTAAAGACTCTTTACAGGGTCTTTACAGGGTTGCAGTGTATAGTAGTTGTGCGGAAACGTTTATCTTACTTTACTGTGCCCCATGTGTGACTTTTAATTAGTAGTTTTTACCTACTGATGATGACAACTTAGTTGTCGAAATACGTATTTAGGATACGACTAATAATTGTGGTAAGGGGTTATATACCTTTTTTAAATTTCTTAAATAAGAGTTACAGTCTGAAATTTACTTATAATAATTTTCAGAAAATCTAGGAAAATTAGTGAGGCTCAATAACTTTATTGTTGTTTTTGGTGTTTGTTTTTAATCTGTTTAGTTTTTAGAAAAAAATATGTGAGCTATAAAAGTAACTGACAGACAACAGTTGACATTTAATAATTATTACAAATCAGATACTTAAGTAAAGATATACGATTTTTTGTTCAGAGCCCACTTGACTTCGAATGTTTCTGAACACCCGTTATAAACTTATACAGAATAACTATATTTCAGCAGAAATATTTGTAATATGTCAAATAGATTTTGACAGTTTTTAAAAAATTAGGATTGATATATCGATCGACTAAATAAATATAAAAATGATCCAAGCAAATATTTCATTTGGCAACCTTGAAAAATTGGTTTGCCTAAAAAACATAAAACTCACCAAAAAAACGTAAAATTCATTTGCTTGATTTTTATGTTGTTGGGTTAGAAGTTAGAATATTTTATATAAATGTGGATGACATGGTAGAATTACTAGTAAATCATAAATCAATACTAACTGATATTAGAAGAGAATTTATATAAAATAAAATCAATTTTACGAACTTATATTACGAACAACGCAATTATCTAGAAAGAAAATTATTCATAGAAAATGCCTAAAATGTTGGCCTTATATTTGTAATCAACACCAAACATATCGTGATAAATTGTACATTTGCAATTGTCTCTGAATTGCGTACTGTAGATTTGGCGAATGGGATCCCTAAATATTATGTTTAAACTTATCTATATTGACATGTTGTGGATAGTAAATAAGCTTATTATAAAGTTTTTAAAACCAGAAAATTCTTCGATATAAAAGAAAAATTGACCAGGGGTTACCTTAAGATAGGACATTTCAGGATTTTAATTAGCAAATTCCTCTTCGCTAAATATTAAAACTAAAAAATTATTACTAAAAAGGATACACCAAAGAAAAAAAATACATTTTTATTATAAATCCCTCGTAATATAATAATTCCAACTTCATTTAAACAGAATATTATCCATATTTACCACTGAAAGAAGAACAAACAGTTATAAGTTAAAGAAGGAACCAAAATACACACTAACTAGCCAATAGAAATAACATCCGAACAGAATTCATAGACATCGGGGTTCTACACACCAACTGAAGGAAGATTTTTACATAAATAATAAATAAAATAAAACAATAATATGCTTAAATTATTCAAGAGGGGCTTAATTTACAAAAACAAATAGAATAACGAAACATAAAAAGGATTTATATGAAATTTTGGAAAATGTATGACTAAGATTTTTGAAATTTGTAAAATAAAGTTAAATATAATAAGATAACATTTACTGAAAGGGCATAAATCTTAATAATAATATTATAACATCAAATCCAGCATTAATTCAAAAATAAACTGAAATTTTGGAAAAATATAAAAATTTTGACATTAATAAAAATGTTTAATATAAAAATATTAATTAAAATAATTACTTGAATAGTTATTGGAAAAATAAGGCTAATTTTCGATACTAATATCAAATTCCAAAAAGGCATTCAAAAGATAAGAAGAAGAGGTACTATTGAATGCGAAAAAAAGTCCTGGCGGACAAAAAAACTGTCCTATTCATTTTGATGTTTGACTTCATTTTAATAAAATTAACACTTTGTGAATCAGTTTTGAAGGTTATCGAGATGGAAAATGTCAATGTAGCAGGTCCGTAAAGTTGGCTCCCACATTTTTGCATTTTCAAAATTTAAATACGTCATCGTTTTGTGCTCGTTTTGTGCTGTTTTGTGCCGTAAAGTACGAATTTTGTGCTCATCCCCTTGCCGAGATATTCGCTTTTGAAAAGTGGGAGCCAACTTTACGGTGGCTCCCACATTTTCAAATTTTCATAATTCAAATACGCCATCGTTTTGTGCTGTTTTGTGCCGTAAAGCACGAATTTTGTGCTCATCCCCTTTTCGAGATATTCGCGTTTGAAAATTGGGAGCCAACTTTACGGTGGCTTCCGAATTTTCAAAATTCAAATATGCCATCGTTTTGTGCTGTTTCGTGCCGTAGAGCACGAATTTTGTGCTCATCCCCTTCCCGAGATATTCGCGTTTGAAGAGCAGGTCCGTAAAGTTGGCTCCCACACTTTTGCATTTTCAAAATTCAAATACGCCATCGTTTTGTGCTCGTTTTGTGCCGTAAAGCACGAATTTTGTGCTCATCCCCTTCTCGAGATATTCGCGTTTGAAAATTGGGAGCCAACTTTACGGTGGCTTCCAAATTTTCGAATTTTCAAAATTCAAATATGCCATCGCTTTGTGCTCGTTTTATGCTGTTTTGTGCCGTAGAGCACGAATTTTGTGCTCATCCCCTTCCCGAGATATCCGCGTTTGAAGAGCAGGTCCGTAAAGTTGGCTCCCACACTTTTCCATTTTCAAAATTCAAATACGTCATCGTTTTGTGCTCGTTTTGTGTTGTTTAGTGCCGCAAAGCATGAATTTTGTGCTCATCCCCTTCCCGAGATATTCCCGTTTGAAAAGTAGGTCCGTAAAGTTGGCTCCGTTAATATCTCGTTAACGACTAAGCTTACGAGAATTTCTAGAGAGTACGAAAGTGTTTAGAAATGGAACATAAAAGAATTATTTTAGGAAAAATCTTAAAAATTTCTACCGGAAGTGTCACTTTTACTCTTAGCGCAAAACGGTTTTTGGCTATTATCGCTGAAAATAGAAGGTTTTTCGTAGGCTTCCTAAGTATAGAAAAGTGTTTACAAATGAATTTTGAATAACTTTTGTCCAAAGACTTTTTCAAATTGTTGAAAAAAATTTTTAAAAATTTTTCATAATTTACGATCACGAAAATTTCTCAAGAGTACAAAAGTGTTTGAAAGTAGATTCTCAAAAAACTTTTCTAGAAAAGTTTTTCAAAATTCCCACCGGAAGTGCCACTTTTACTCTTATTGCAAAATATTTTTAACTATTATCGCAAAAAATAGGTTTTCATAAATTTATGAAGTAGGTATACAAAACTATTAAGAAACTAATTCGTAATAAGTATAAAGAGGCCGTGTGGTGACCACATCTCTTTTTATAAAGAATGTCTCACATTGCAAGCTTTAACTTTTAGTAACTCTTTTTTTAGGTAATATTTTAAATTCAAAATATTTGGTATATTATATCTCAATATCTAAACTGCCATTACTTGATTATACAGAACATAATATTCAAAAGCTCTTAATTCTATAACCGTTTCTTTCACAGTTGGGAGAAAAATTTATTTGTAAATAGTTGCAAAACACATAACCATAACATCAAAAGATATCAAAAGGAAATAGGAAATTACAACTTATACATATATTATTCAAGTAATAACAATTATCGTTTTGCAATGCCAAATAAGTAATATAAGGAGTGATCCATCTCAACTGAAGGGGTTGGCACTGTAAAAATCCCGAGATTAGTACAATTTTATGTTAAACAGATAGCAACCATGAATAATTTCCACTATCGTTTTTCGTTCGCTATGATTTTGTTGCTGTTTTTCACGTTCATTATTTATTATTTTCTCGTTTTCGTCTTTTTTGAAATCTATTTTTTTATAAAGACACTATTATCAATCCGCCTTTAGATTATTGGTAAGTATTATTTGATTTTTAAAGCAAGTTTTACAACTGAAACGTTTATGTAAACAACACCAAAGATTATTTAGAAGTTGTATAAATTATATTTGTAGCGTTTATTTACGATGCCGTTCTCTGTGCAGCAAGATACTTTCATTGTTATGGCACACTTTCATAGTGGCGTGCAAGATGAAAATGGACAATGGACGTTCTCAGCACAATCCTACTTTAACCAGTTCATTGTTGAATATGGGAATGAAAATGTTGTATATAATACATTTGTACAGCATCGAGATAGATTGGTGAAGCGATTCATGGAAACAGGCAGTATTTTAAAAAGAAAGCGTGAAGTTACACCAACAGTTTTGACCGATGACAGCATAGCTGACATAGAGCATAGAATACAAGTCAGTCCTAATAAATCTATTCGGAAATTATCTACACAGTCAGGTTGGTGTGTAAATTTAAAACTAGAAATAATGTGTATATAAGAAAAACTATTGTAGATATATCATATGGAAGTGTGCAGAGGGCTCTTAAAAAACATTTGTATATGCACCCATATAAAGTGTCAGTATTACAGCAGTTATATCCTCATGAGCATAGAATAAATTATTGCCAATGGTTTAACAATACAATTAATGACGATGAAAGATTAAATATTACTTTCTTTTCTGATGAAGCTTGGTTTCACCTAACAGGTTATATCAATAGCCAAAATTATCGCACATGGTCAACTGATAAGCCACACATATACCAAGAAACAAGTTTACATCCAATCAAAATAGGAGTGTGGATTGCTATGTCACGACGAAGTATTATTGGACCATTCTTTTTCAATGATACTATAAATGCAGTTAGATATAAAGAGATATTAGAGCCTTTTATTAATAATTTAGAAGAGCATGAGCTACATAATGGCTATTTTCAACAAGATGGCGCACCAGCACATACAGCACAATCAATATAGATCATCTGACCAATATTTTTAATGATCGACTCATCAGTAGAGGATGTTGGCCAGCTCGTTCTCCAGATTTGACCCCATTAGACTTTTTTTTGTTTGGGTACTTGAAAAACAGAGTATTTGCTAACGTGTTAATTTGTGTTTAGAAAGTGAAGGTGGACATTTTGAACATTTACTTTAATAATTTCATAATAAATACATTGTTATAAATTTGTTTTAGTGAATTATATTTGTATTTATCATTTGCACATGAATATCTCTACATTTATTTCAAGTACTAACCATTGTAACATTCTATATGAAATATTCTGTCTTATAATAAACATTGAAAATTAAATTTTATATATTTTTTATATAAATATGTAAAGAGAAAATTGTCAATAGTTAACCAAACTTAAGTCTAAGAGAGAACTGTCAAAAGCATTTGAAAGAACATTAGCGCGCGTTTACAGGTGTGGTAACTACCCACGAATGCCATCTTAAATATTCCATTGCCAACCCTCCTCAGTTGAGATGGATGGTGTTCAGAAACATTCGAAGTCAAAGTAGGCCTTGAAAATATGAAGTCATGTCTGAGATAGATTGATACATTTACTTAATACAATTTTATAGGACAGAATATTAGATTCTGACATAAGTAAAGATATACGATTTTTTGTTCAGAGCCCACTTGACTTCGAATGTTTCTGAACACCCGTTATATTAGTTTTTATACTTATATTGCTATTATTTATTTGCCAAATATTCGTTCGAGTGAAGCTATCTACGGAAACGTATGGCATACGGACACTTTCACGAGAAAACAGTATGCAAGTAACTACAAGCAAAATTAGATTAAGCGCACTGATTTGTCGCTGGTTTATACAGAACAGAACTATAACAGATATTTTAATACACAATTGGACGCTAGTACTTTATTGATTTTGCTAATTATAAGGTGCTAATTTTCTGACATCAATTAAGAATAGCCCAGGAAAACTATAAATTAAAACAAATAAATGCGAACAAAAATTATTAACCCTAGATAAGTTTAAAAATTGTTTCGGCTAATAAGAGTTCGTCTCTCCGCTCTTAATTATTTCCTGCCTTATGCATAGTCGTGAAGTTAATAAGGTCTATAATAGTCTGTGATAGGGTGTTAGCTGTTAGTATACTCTATTTTGAAAGTAGAGAGACGAATTTCTGAACAGACCACTTTGACAGTGAAATCTCATTGGTTGAAAGCAAGGCCAAATTGCTTTCAACCAATGAGATTTCACTGTCAAAGTGGTCTGTTCAGAAATTCGTCTCTCTACTTTAAAAATAGAGTATAGTCACTTTGCATAGAAAAGGCATTTAAACTTGTTTACCTATTGGAATTGTTGGTTATTTTAAATACTATTTGGACAATCTTACTTATTTTAATATATTTTGTGAATTTTTGCTTTTAAATTTGATATTTTCTTGAGATAAGAAGAATATAAGTATTTTATATAATTTTACTTAAAGTTTGTATTGCTGAGATGTAATTTTGAAATATGGAAGATTAATTAATTGATGTACAAGAGGGGTTACAAGAAGTTGAGGTAGATATCATTCGAAATCTAAAAGTCTATCTGGAATAATTGAATCCATTTGACATATATGACAATGCAAAATACCACATGAGAAAAGACGTTTTATCTTTTAACCAACAATAATCGTGGATTACCTGTAACTCTTAAATACAAGGTTTTTGCAACAATTAGATATTTAGCTAAAGGAGCATATGGTGATGAATCATCACTGATGATATATACATATTTAACTGGCTTTGCAACATATTTATTGCTGAATTTGGTTTAGTCGAACAACATGGATTTACATGACAAAAATCACAGCAATTTATTCCGTCAACAATATATATTAAGATATTTTGATTTGTAGACTTTAACAATTCTAATATATAATTTAATATTTATTGAAATACGTTAGGGATATTTTGATATAATTTTTATTAATATTAAATATAATATATACATTTACAAGTATTTACATGTAACAAATATTCATACCTACTTTATCCAATATTTTAAACCACTTCATCCTATTGTCATACTTATCTAATATACATTAACATAAGTATATAATAAACAGTCACAGTCAAACTCAATTGTCTGGCGATGTGTATATCCGAAAAAATGCAATCGTGGCTCGGGTTTTTGGTCTCTCAGCCCTTTATTTTATGTGTACAAACTTCTATGGCCCCCTATCGAAGTTTCTACACAAATAATTTGTTGCCCAGTGTAATTTTTGGTCGCCTTTATTTATGTTTTAATTTATAGTTTTTCTGTGCTATTCTTAATTAATATTAGATAATTTGCACCTTATAATTAGCAAAATCAATAAAGTACTAGCGTTCAATTGTGTATTCAAATATCTGTTAGTATATAGTTCTGTTCAGTTTAAACCAGCGACAAATCAGTGCGGCTGATATAATTTTGCATGCAGTTATACTTGCATACTGTTTTCTCGTGAAATCCGTATGCCATACGCTTCCGTAGATAGCTTTACTCGAACGAATATTTGGCAAATAAATAATAGCAATATAACGTATATTACTTATTTGGCATTGCAAAACGATAATTTTTATTACTTGAAAAATATATGTATAAGTTGTAATTTCCTATTTCCTTTTGATGTCTTTTGATGTTATGGTTATGTGTTTTGCAACTATTTACAAATAAATTTTTCTCCCAACTGTGAAAGAAACGGTTATAGAATTAAGAGCTTTTGAATATTATGTTCTGTATAATCAAGTAATGGCAGTTTAGATATTGAGATATAATATACCAAATATTTTGAATTTAAAATATTACCTAAAAAAAAAGAGTTACTGAAAGTTAAAGTTTGCAATTTGAGACATTCTTTATAAAAAGAACTGTGGTCACCACACGGCCTCTTTATACTTATTACGAATTAGTTTCTTAATAGTTTTGTATACCTACTTCATAAATTTATGAAAACCTATTTTTTGCGATAATAGTTAAAAATATTTTGCAATAAGAGTAAAAGTGGCACTTCCGGTAGGAATGTTGAAAAACTTTTCTAGAAAAGTTTTTTGAGAATCTACTTTCAAACACTTTTGTACTCTTGAGAAATTTTCGTGAACATAAATTATGAAAAATGTTTAAAAATTTTTTTCAACATTTTGAAAAAGTCTTTGGACAAAAGTTATTCAAAATTCATTTGTAAACACTTTTCTATACTTAGAAAGCCTACGAAAAACCTTCTATTTTCAGCGATAATAGCCAAAAACCGTTTTGCGCTAAGAGTAAAAGTGACACTTCCGGTAGAAATTTTTAAGATTTTTCCTAAAATAATTCTTTTATGTTCCATTTCTAAACACTTTCGTACTCTCTAGAAATTCTCGTAAGCTTAGTCGTTAACGAGATATTAACGGAGCCAATATTACGGACCTACTTTTCAAACGGGAATATCTCGGGAAGGGGATGAGCACAAAATTCATGCTTTGCGGCACTAAACAGCACAAAACGAGCACAAAACGATGGCGTATTTGAATTTTGAAAATGCAAAAGTGTGGGAGCCAACTTTACGGACCTGCTCTTCAAACGCGGATATCTCGGGAAGGGGATGAGCACAAAATTCGTGCTCTACGGCACAAAACAGCACAAAACGAGCATAAAACGATGGCATATTTGAATTTTGAAAATTCGAAAATTTGGAAGCCACCGTAAAGTTGGCTCCCAATTTTCAAACGCGAATATCTCGAGAAGGGGATGAGCACAAAATTCGTGCTTTACGACACAAAACAGCACAAAACGATGGCGTATTTGAATTTTGAAAATGTGGGAGCCACCGTAAAGTTGGCTCCCACTTTTCAAAAGCGAATATCTCGGGAAGGGGATGAGCACAAAATTCGTACTTTACGGCACAAAACAGCACAAAACGAGCACAAAACGATGGCGTATTTGAATTTTGAAAATTCGAAAATTTGGAAGCCATCGTAAAGTTGGCCCCCAATTTTCAATCGCGAATATCTCGAGAAGGGGATGAGCACAAAATTCGTGCTTTACGGCACAAAACAGCACAAAACGAGCACAAAATGATGGCGTATTTGAATTTTGAAAATGCAAAAGTGTGGGAGCCAACTTTATTTATAACCTATAACAATTCATATGCTATTTTTGAGAGATCGATAACCCATTTTACAATGCAAAAAAATGAGTCGGACAGTTTTTTTGTCCGCCAGTTTACAGTCATATTTTAATCGGTTTAAATTAGTCTGCGTGATTGTGGATATATATTAAATGTAGGCGTCAAATTTAGATATTCAAATAACCTGGAAGTGTCAAATAACATATAACTGGTGTTCAGAAACATTCGAAGTCAAGTGGGCTCTGAACAAAAATCGTATATCTTTACTTAAGTATAGCAAACGCCAATTAAGTTGGCGCGAGGAGGGGTAAGTTCGCGCAGGACTAAAAGTAGTGGGGAGATTTGTATTTGGTTTTACATACATCAAATGTCAGATAATTCTAACCTCTGAGCGTGTATCACTTTTTGATCCCCTAGCAAAGACATTATGTTCCGTCAAACGTCAATGACAAATGTATTCTGACAATTACTTGAGTAGTGGGGGTGGACGTTTTTAAAAACGGCTTCTGCGCACCCCTCCTCGCGCCAACTTAATTGGCGCTTGCTATATCTGATTTGTAATAATTATTAAATGTCAACTGTTGTCTGTCAACAATTGTCAGAATCTAATATCGAAGATACTAATTTATATTTTTTAAATTTGAAAATGGTATTTACTAACGTACACAAAGCATTCATGGTTGAAGCATATTTTCGAAATGGTCAAAAGATCGATGGCCAGTGGAAGTATTCAATTCAAGCTTGTTTGGAAGAATTTCGAGATGAATTTCCCAACCTTGCTTTTGATTATAATACTTTTCAGTGTACACTAATCAGAATTGTTCCAGTTTTTCGACAAACTGGTAGTGTGGGACGCCAAGAGGGTGGTGGGCGACCAAAAGTCCGGACAGAAGAAGTGATTGGGAATGTTAGAGAAATAATCACTGATGCCCCTAAAAATTCAGTAAGAACTCTTGCTCAACAAACCGGGTTGTCAGTTGGTTCTTGTCATAAAGTTTTAAAAGAAGATTTACAGTTATTCCCATATTGTATAACTTGTTTGCAATAAATCCTCGATATTGATTATCCACGACGAGTAGTATTTTGCGAATGGTTTACAAATAATTTTAATGATGATGTCCTAGACAAAACTTTCTTTTCAGACGAAGCATGGTTTCATGTTAGTGGATATGTTAACTCGCAAAACATGAGAATGTGGAGTGATACAAAGCCCAATAATTTTTATGTTGAAGCTCCTTTACATCCTCAGAAAGTTGATGTTTGGTGCGCTATAAGTAGAAGAAGGATTATTGGTCCAATTTTTTTAATGGTACCTTGACTGCAGAAAGATATCGACAGGAAATACTATTGCCTTTCTTTAACCAACTTCGCCATGATGAACTAGCTTTGGGATACTTTCAACAAGATGGTGCTAGAGCTCACACAGCGGGGGAAACAATGAATATGTTACAAGAAGTGTTTGGAAATCGTTTAATTAGTTTGAACAGCAATCATGAATTTCCTCCAAGATCTTGTGATCTTACACCGTGTGATTACTATTTATGGCCTTTTTTAAAAAATTCAATTTATCAAGTACCAGTGCAAGATTATATAGATCTCCAAGACAGAATTATAAATAAAATTAGTGAAATTAGAAATAGTCCCATACTGCAAAATGTATTTAGTAGCATTCGGAGGAGGTGCGTAAAATGCTTGGAAGAAGGTAGTGGACATTTTCAACATCTTTTATAATTATGGTCATTATTGTTGGTAATTTATACAACTACAATTTATGATATTTATTATAAGGTTGTAATCTAAGGACTCTACAAACTATTTATTTGTTTCAAATTTATTTTAAGCCATTTCTTACAATAAGTTGTTGAATGTTAATATATTAAACTAGTACGATAACTAGATACTATTGTCACTATAAGATGAATAAAACCTTTACTTGTAAAGTTATTTCCTCTTAATTCTGCATTGTCTTTTTACATGTTACTACAGATTAGATGAGCCTTATTACATAAGAATGAACAGCATATTAATTGGATTATGTAATTTTTTCCAGTTATCGCATGAAGAGGTGCTATTGTTCAGCAAGAATTCTCTAAAATATCAAAATACTTAATTTGAAATTAGCAAATTAATTATTGTTACCTTCTAAAATCATTACTTGACTAGTTTATATTAATTAATATGGCATATTAAAGTAATATATTTCGACATAAACTGACATTTGCGTGTATGATAACCTATAAAATTGTATTAAGTAAATGTATCAATCTATATCAGACATGACTTCATATTTTCAAGGACTACTTTGACTTCCAATGTTTCTGAACACCCGTTACGTTGATATACAGATACGTGTAAGTGTCAAAAATGACTTTTGCACGTTACTACGATCTTAAGTACCTTAGCAACGTCACAATATTAAACTGTTTAAAAGATTAACTTTACATATAACTTCACTACTGTACCACTTTTTTTTTGCATTGGATAGTATAGCAAACGCCAATTAAGTTGGCGCGAGGAGGGGTAAGTTCGCGCAGGATTAGAAGTAGTGGGGAGATTTGTATTTGGTTTTATATCAAATGTCAGATAATTCTAACCTCTGAGCGTGTATCACTTTATGATCCCCTAGCAAAGAAATTATTTTCCGTCAAACGTCAATGACAAATGTATTCTGACAATTACTTGAGTAGTGGGGGTGGACGTTTTTAAAAAAGTTTTCTGCTCACCCCCTCCTCGCTCCAACTTAATTGGCGCTTGCTATACATATAAATACGTTTAGCTTTTGTCTGAACTGGCATTCTCACTGCGTCGTCTGTTCGAGCAGTACACCAGCTGAGAAAACATACGACTTTCTACCGTCATACGAAGCCGGAAGCAATGGCCGGGCGAATTATTACAATAACAAACCTAAAACTAAATCCCAACTTCGTTGAACTCTGGCCACCCGAATTACTACAACAAACGCAGGCGATAATCGACGAAACGCACAGCGAAAGTGGCGTGCAAGAGCTACTACGGACTTCACCTAGTTTATTTATTATAAACTCAGATCAACCGAAGATAGAAGTTGAAATAACAGACCCCGAACCGACCAAAAAAGAAAAACACCACAGAAAACAGAACATAATACATCCGGAAAAGAAAATCGAAGACTTCATCTACCCTAAATTTACAAAGAAGCTGAAAACAGAAGAATCAACTACATCGATCGAAACAAAAAAACTCCTACAGTGCCCTCGAAACCAAACTCGAGGAAAAGATGGAACAAGAAGAAGCTGAATTCACTCCACAACCGTCAACTTCAGGCAGCACACCCAGGGTAAGTGACAAAACAAACACCACACAAAACACAAACACCGAAACACGCAAAACACACAAAATCGCACCAATCATAATAACAGACAAAGACAAATGGGCACATATACGACAAATACTTAAAACACACAACATTAACACCGTACAAAACAAACTAGTGAAACCTGGCATTCACATCGAACCGAAAACCGAAATTCAATTTTACACGTTTCAATTACGAAGCGAAAAAACACTAAAGGTAGTTATGCGTGGCATTCCTACCTTTATCACAGACACTGACATCACCGACGACTTGACTGACCAAGGCTACCCGACAATAAAAATAAAACGCATGAACGGCAAACACGGAATACCAGCACCACTTGTACTAATAGAACTGACGAGACAGTACAACTCAATTTACGACATACACGACTGCTGCGGACTCACAATTAAAATCGAACCACTAAACAAACGGACAGACATAATACAATGCCACAAATGTCAGACATTTGGACACCACCAAAGAAACTGTAACATACACTACAAATGCAAGAAATGCGGAGACGAACACTCAACACACCTATGTACAAAACCCAAAACAACCCCACCAAAGTGTGCAAACTGCGGTGGTCCTCACTTATCCACTTTCCTTAACTGTCCTAACAATCCAAACAACCCTGTAAACAAAACCACACCCAAACCCGAATACATACCAGCACCACCCCCAACAACGAACCCATGGACACAAAAACAAAGAAACATAACACCTAACACAACTGACGAACTAGCACTTGCCTTAGGCAATATGCTAATGACATTACACTCCACAAACGCAACAACGGAACAGATACAATACTTCGTAACGCAAACACAGAAAATAATCACACTCTACAACAGCAAACATTAAACACACACATGACTGAAACGCAAAAAACCGATGACCAGTGACTTAAACGCAAAAAGCGACAAACACACAGACAACACATACGCAACACAAGACCGCTCAAAAACACACAACACACGATTATTTATTAATCAGACACAAACACGTCACAACCCTGGGAAATACAAAACAATGGAGTGGAAATAGAGGCAACTCTGACCACAACACAATTCAAGTCTCATATAAAAAAGTCTGAACTGGTAATGTCATAAAAGCCAGAGACCGAAAAAAGGAGAATTGATTGTTTTGACACCGATTAGTAAACGCGTATTTCGTGTAGTAAAAGTCAAGTAGGGTATATGTACTTCGTATTGCCTGAAATACGTACTGCGTGTTATTCAAGTCGCAAATATACACGTACTTTGTGGTATAAATAAAAAAAAATTGTGTCAATCAAATGTGGAAGAAGCGAGGTAAAGAAAAACAGGAATCAAAGAAGATAGGTATTGCCTAAGAAAATAATACATGTTTAATAATTGACGATTCAGATTTAATAAATTGGCGCCTATTTTGAAAATCAAAGTACACAGCATTGTGTGTATTTATATAATATTTACTTTTATTAATAAAATAAAGAAAAAAATGTTAATCCAATCATGTATTTTATTTATAAGACGAAAAACCTGACAATTACGGCCACCTTTATATAACGGCCAATATTGTTTCTCTTTTTGGTGGCCGTTATTGACAGGTTTTACTGTATACAAATATAATTCATATAAGATTGTGTTTGATAAAGTATCTGGCTATATATTTTAATCTTCTAAGATATTCTTCTTCTTTCTTTATGTTGGGTATGAAATCTTCTACATTCTCGAATTCCTCACCGTTCATCATTCCACTAAAGTTTGCTGTTTCGTCGGTCTCAGAGAGCATCATTTTGATAAGTATTACGGCAGTACCGAATCCGAAGAGTGCCAAATTTTTCCAGTCGTTTTCAAAAACATGGTATGGATAAACAGTGTCAGGATCGCTGCCCAATTCTTTAATGCGTCTCGATAATTCTTCGTGGTAGATTTTTAGATAACGTTCGGAATGCTCAAGTGCTTCCTCTGAAATAACTGAATAGAATAGATTCATTAAATCGTGCACTGGTGACGCTCGACGAATCAGCTGCCAGTCGATCAACATTATGTCAATGGGATTTTCTTCACACTCGTCCTAAAGAAAACATGCAATTATTTTTATCTTTTTTTTTCATAAACACAGTAACACAGTAAACACAGTAAAGCTAACATAAAGACGTCCACGTATACACCAGAGTATACTTGCACGTTATTTTTACCTATTGAGGATGACAACTTAATGGTTGCAATACGTATCTTGGATACGAGAAAGTGGCTTTTTACTTTATAAAGTTCTTAATTTCCGTTATATTAAAAGGAATACAAATCACCACAGGCAACAGTAATGAAAATAATAAGCAACTGTGATGATTTGAATTCAAATACTATATAAAAATGATAAAACTTAGTCTATTGTTACCCTGGCAAAACGGAAATACCATCACATTATAGGTAATACAACCATATTATAAGTAATATAGTAGAGACACTTGGATTTTTCGTAGATTAAGGGCGAATTCGATTGGGAATAGTAAGGTGTCTAAGTAAGGTCACAGAATAACCAGAATGGACAAGAGCGGACCATGGAATTTATGCACAGAATCAAAAATGTCCATGTTGTAAATAGCGTTTGTTTATGTTTACGCTTTAGATGTTATTTATTAGTGTTGCGGTTATAGGTTATACGGATTTTGAAAATTTAAATTATTTTTTTAGTATACTTTATATAGTTTTAGTTAAGAATCACTTAGTTTTTATAACATGAGAGCAAAATGAATTGAGGTAGTAGGAGGCTGCGGTTCGCTGATCGTATTTCGTGAATTATAAAGTAAATAAATCTTACTGACAGCACTTAAATGTCTCCTTGATACAAATTTAATTTACAACTTAAAATATTTATAAAATGTCATACAAATGTCATGTTTTATATTTTATTGAAAAGTTTACAATAATTGTTGAAACTGTTGTGCCTCGGAATTCAAACATAAATTTACGCGCCGCTTCATGTTTTCAAAAACCTTTTGTAAAATAAATCCGTCTACTAACTCGCACTGTCGCACGATATTGTTCCGTAAATCGTCTATTGTATGCACTGGATTTTTAAAAATAGAGTTTTTTAAGTATGGAAATAAAAAGTAATCCAGAGGAGTTAAGTCACACGATCTTGGCGGGAAACGGTCAACACTAATAATTCTTTCATCAAAAAATTCACGTAAATAATTTATTGTTTCACGGGCAGTGTGTGGCCGTGCGGAATCTTGCTGAAAGAAACCTAACTGTAACTCGTCATCATGCAGTTGATTTATGAATGTTTCCAGTATATTATTGCGATATCTTTCACCATTTATAGTTCCTTCGAAAAAGATCGGACCAATAAGCCTTCTACGTGACATGGCACACTAAACCCCTATTTTTACAGGATGCAACGTTGTTTCCCTATAATAATGCGGATTGTCTGTTGCCCACATACGCATATTCTGAGCGTTTATGTAGCCGTTCAGGTGAAACCACGCTTCGTCGGTGAAAAACGTTTTATCCAAAACATCGTCGTCGTTAAGATTTGCATTAAAGAAACGACAATAGGCAACTCTTCGAATGTAATCTGGCGGCAATAGTTCTTGATACAATTGAACCTTGTAAGGATGCATACCAATATCGCGTTTAAGAATACTGCGGCAGGTTCCATAACTTATATCCAACTGTTGTGCCAGTCTTCTGACAGATGTTGTAGGTTGTTCTCTAATTGCGTTTCTTGCATTATTAACAACATTTTGGATCCTAACTCGAGAAGATCTTCCCCCTTTCCATTGTTTTTTTACAGACCCAGTTGTTCGAAAGTTATTTATAATTCTCAATAGGTCACGAGAAAAGTTTTTATTTACTAAAACAACTTCAGGAAAACGTTGTTGGATTTCTTCCTTGCACATTTCTATTGAATAATACCATTCGCCGTTTGGCAAACGTCGACCGTTACGAAAGTAACATTCTAAAATGAACACCATTTGTTCTTGAGTAAACATTCTGAATGTGATGCGCGAAGCGCACCCTGCACGGGGTTGCTCATCGCCAACCGAGGGAACACTCTTAGTGGCTACCTCAGTCGACGACGGTCACACTTTGTGCCATCTTAACGATTTCCGCAAAAGCGGAAATCGTTAAGAGTGTCCCCTCGGTTGGCGATGAGCAACCCCGTGCAGGGTGCGCTTCGCTGGTCTGCGCCTTGCCTCGTTGGGGCGGGGGTCGGGCCGTCGAAGTACTGCTCGGAAAAGTAAAGAAGTTGCCGGGTAAGGGTTGGCGGCCCTACGCAACGGCTGGTTATCCGATCTCTCTAAATTTACGCGACCGGTCACTAAACACACGCACGAGCGCACTAACATACAAAACCCTACACTTACGCGGTCACACAAATACAAAATCAGCAGCCAGGTTGCTGCCAGCAGCAACCAACACACAGGGTCATACCCAGAAAGAGACACATGCTGCTGGCAGCGAACAACACATATGTTCACACCTTGCTATCTATTTTTTGGAATACTAAGGCATGACTTATTATTATTATTGGAACGTATCTTTGAATAATTTAAACCATAGCAACTCAATTATTTGACATTTATATTCTGTCATCTATATTTTTTATTCCCTTGACAAAGGCATCATTGCCGAAACATGTAGGGTTGTTTTGAATATATATACTTTGAAGTAATGAACCAGACCTTTAATCGCCGACTTATTAGGTATATATATATATATATATATATATATATATATATATATATATCTGGAATTAATTTTAATTCAAGTTAATTTAAATCCATTTAACTTGTTTTTTATTTATTTTTGCAAAAATAAATTTCCGTATATACATTTCATTGCCTTTATTACTACTCTAGACGAAATATATTTCACAACCCCGTCTGTTTGCATTAGAAGACGTACAAACAGACAACTTTTATCAATATCATCGCGCTATAACGTTCATATATACATGTTAAGTTGATCGATTGTACATTGTCAACACCGATGAATCACACCCAATACGGGATAGTGCCGGTATAGGACGAAATTTGCTATATCTTGTAGACGATTTCAGCGTAAATGTATATACAGATACAAATCTGTTCTTAAAAAGATTTGTATCATTTGTATTACATTGCTTCACTAGCTTGACTGACGACGCCTATAGATGGCAGAAACACGTGTCTTAAGCAGAAGTAAATGCTGAAAATACGAGGTGTATTGTCCATGTGTACAGTTACAGATATGTATATTGCGTGTCTGTTTCATTTGTAAATTCTACATCGTCGAGTAGTTCAAAATAATTTTTGCGTTCTTTGTAAATTTTACGTCTTCTAACAAGTATTACTTCATCTTCTTCTGGCGAACTGGTGCTGGACGTATCAGTTGAATCGAAATTATTAATTTTTATCAAAGTATAATTCGTATTCGTTGTAAAATAATTTATGATTTATCAACGTGTCAATCGGTGTCGGTATATAGGTTGAGGTGAATTGTCAAACACAGAGTTTAATGATTCTTTAATTGAAAAATCTTGGTACATTAATGGTAATGGCGCCTGACCTCTAAAAAGACGATTATGGAATCGGATATTGGTATATAATGGTCTTTTAAGCTTAATGGATCAATTAAAATAGATTATGGAACTGGCCGTTAGGCGTATTAAATTCCACCGTTATAAATTGGCACTTGGCAATAAAACAGTAAAAGAGCCAACCGTTCATGACATATCCGAAATATTGGCTCAAGAAGTTTTAGAAATTTGGCAAAAAGCTTCGCTGCCAACTGTTAGTGTTAAGAAAATTCTACAACTTATTCGTTCCTACCATGACAAATATAGAATCTTAATGAAACCTTATAAAGGTCGTCAAACAAACAAAAATTACGAAGAAAAGATCAATAGATTTATAACTGAGTCCCACAGATTATTTGATGTTTGCAGTTGCAAATGTAAACTTTTCTCAAATTGTAATTGTTTAAAAGGCAGTCGTGTTCCCAAGGAAGAAATAAATTTTTTACTCGATCAAAGAACAACAAGAAAAATGGTCATAGGCGGTGTAGATGTGGTTGAAACTATAAAAAATAAGAAAAAAGAAGAAAGAAAACAAAAAAGTTTATCGCGTAACAGAGAGGTAACTGATTTAGAGAAACCGTGTTGTTCGCGTTCTTTACCTGAAAACTTGGCAATCGAAAGCGATAGTTCAAGCGATAGCGTAGCTTCTAGTCCTTACCTTGAAGCACCAAAAAAACAGTTGATCCGCCACCAAAAAAAGGAGATTAAATTTACCATCATTAGCTCTTGCCTGCGATCGTACTGGAGTTTCTGACAGAGCCGCTGCCATTATAGCTTCTTCTGTGTTAAAAGATGTTTGCATTATTTCACCAAAGGATCCAAGTGGTGTTATTGATCGTTCAAAGTTGCGCCGTGAAAGAACTAAAGTCAGAACAGCTTTACAGGATGCAGATAGCAAGAAAACCCTACGCGGTATGTATTTTGATGGGAAAAAGGATAAAATGTTGATTAGTATTCGGAAAAAAAATAAATTTTACAGAAAAAGGGTACTAGAAGACCATTATGTGATTTTATCAGAGCCAGGAAGCGACTATTTCGTGCATGTCACATGTGAGTTGGGAACTGCTAAATGTATTAAAGATACTATATTAACTCACTTGAAATCCAAATCGGCCAAACTCAGTGAAATAGTTGTTGTTGGTTGCGATGGAACAGTATTAAACACAGGTTTTAAAGCTGGTATTATTCGTTTGATGGAAGAAGAACTGAATAAACCATTACAGTGGTTTATCTGCCAATTGCATTCCAATGAATTACCACTGCGACATCTGTTGTTACATTTGGACGGAAAAGCTACAGGGCCTTAATGCTTTTCAGGTGCCATTGGATATCAGTTACAAAAATGTGAAACAATGCCAATAGTCGAATTCAACGCCATTCCTACAATATTACCTCAAATTTCCAGGGGTGCTTTGAGTACCGACCAAAAATATCTGTACGATATTATGATCGCTATCAGCATTGGCGTTTTTTCTTCAGATTTAGCTAACATTGAACCTGGATCTCTCAACCACTCTAGATGGCTTACAACAGCAAATCGAATTCTAAGATTATATGCTACTATACCGGACCCCGAAGAAAAATTGGTGATATTAGCCACGTACGTGATGAGAGTTTATGGTCCGATGTGGTTTAGAATAAAATCTAATCCCTCGTGTATAAACGGAGCTAAGCACCAGTGGCAAACAATTAGTCTGAGTCGCTATTTGAACGCCGATATGAAGAAGGTGATTGACAAGGTAATCCAACGAAATGGATTTTTTGGTCACCCAGAAAATGTTCTTATTTCTATGCTTGGAGATGAAAGGGAAATCATACGAGATCTAGCATATCGACGAATTTTAAAAGCAAGAAGTGAGAAAGCTCCAGGACTTCGAACGTTTAAACTGCCTTCATTTAATTTCGATGCTGAAGATTATACCGACATTATAACGTGGCGAGACTGTGAGATAACTGAGCCACCTCTGACTTTAAATTTATCTAGTGACGACTTGAAAGCCATTGACAAAGACGGTCTCGGCCCATATAAAAAAATTAAAGATTTTCCATGCCATACTCAAGCCGTTGAGCGCTGCATAAAAGTAGTGACACAAGCTTCAAGTGCAGTTTGTGGAAAAAATAAACGAGACGGTTTCATCAGGGCAAGGCTACTATCACGTCAACAAATGCCTACTTTTGATACAAAAAAACAATTTATATATAATTATTGTATTTCTGAATAATTATCTAGTTTACCATTATTTCTTGTATCTCGCTTCTTTAGATCTGTATAAAAAATATAAGATATTGACCTAACAAATAAAATATATAGTTTGATCACAATGTGAAAAATAGGTAATTTTTTTAAAATTTTCAAGTGTGTTGGGGCACCTCAAAACATCATTACAAATAGGTAATATTTCGTACGTTTAATTTACTCATTGAAATGCAACTTTATATCATTTTAAAAAACAAAATTAATTTTTTTTTATTCATACATTATCGCTCCACCCTAATATGCAATCAAATATAAGTAAAGGAAATCGAAACTGAAAGTAAATCCAAAATCGCTTATAAGTTAAATGAGTTAGAAAAATATTAAAAAAATGTTTCATAAAAAGTTGTCTAGGTTTAACAGCTATTAATATTAAATCTTCCTCGTATTATGTAAAAGACAAGGGAAAAACAGAAAATGATATAAAAAATAGTTTACATTTCATTGTTATTTAATCAATAAGTGAACTTTGACACATGAAAGTAGAATATGGAACGAGAAAGTAAAACTGTTGCTGAAAACAGTTGATTGAGCTGCCATGAGAGATGTATAAGGAACAATTGAGGGGTCCAATGCAATAACCGGGTAAGTCCATTTTTTCGCTAAATTGTGTTATTCATATATTCTTGCTGAGGATTAAATTCTCTATTATCCTGTGCAACAACAATGTTCAAATGTAGAAAATATGCAGTACACGGATGTATTTGTAGTTGCCTGCTTAGCAATACTGAGCAAGAACAGGGTAAGTCCTGGACTTCCCCTGTTATTGCAAAGTACCGTCAAATCTTATGCATGTGGTCGAAAGTGTGTTATGCGATCGGTTTTTTGTGGAAAACAGTGTTAAACCTGTTAAAAATGCTCTCAGACAGTGACAATTCCACCAGTGACCCGTATTTTAGTGATGGTGACGACGAATATGTATCGGAACATGAAAAAAACTCGATTACAACGTAACCTCATATACTGTAGTTCTCAGTGTGATGACTTGAGTGAAGCACCTGCCTCATCTCAGCCTGGTACTTCTGCGAATAATCTAAATTTTGACGAACTATTTCCCCGATCCTCTCATGACGAAGTTTCTGTGGATGTTGGAGTCGATGTTGGAGCTCAGGTACAAACTGCCGCACGTTGTACACCACAGATTACAAAGAAAAAAATAATTCGTGAAAAGTTGTGGCAAAGAAATGTAAGGAAAGCCAATAGGACCCAAGGAAAACCATATACAAACACAAAAGGGCGTTGTGTTCCTGGAAGCAAAATGGGACCCAAGTGCAAGTGTAAACACCTTTGCTTCGAAAAAATTATTGGAAACGAGAACTGCAAAAAATTATTTTCTGATTTTTATGCGATGTCTTCTAAAGATCTTCAGGATTGTTATTTATATGGGTGCATAAAAAGGAAGGACATTGTTCGAGACAGGCCACGCTCGGGAGAAGGAACCGAAAAAAAATCATCCTTTTATTATGAAGTAAGCTTTACCATTCCTCTATATTCCCACTTAAAAATTATTACATTCTTAGATTCGGCAAGCCGGTGAACAACAAAAAATTTGTCAGCAAGCTTTTTTATCTCTACATGGGATAAGTAAAAGTAGGCTGGAACGGTTGCAAAAACACCTGTCAAGTCAAAATAACATTCCTCCTGTTGATCGAAGAGGAAAGCATGGGAATAGGCCCAACAAAATCTGTGATGCCATCATTGCCCAAATACAAGCACACATTTTGAGTTTTCCGAAGTATAAGTCACACTATAGCAGAAAAGACAATTTGCAACACTATTACTTGTCGCCTCTATTGACTGTATCTAAAATGCATGACTTATATTTACAAAAATATGAGCCTAATCAATATCAGTTAAGTCAAGATAATCGAAAAAACAACCCTATTGTCAAATACGAATTTTATAGAAAATATTTTGCCGAACATTTCAACATTAGTTTTGGGAAGCCAAAATCCGATACTTGCCAGAAGTGTGACAAATTAATTAACAAAATAATTGCTGCTGACTCTGACGCTGAAAGAAAAGTCTTGGAAACCGAAAAGTCTGTGCACCTTAGAAAAGCTGAATGTTTTTATTCTGATATGAAAACTAAAACCGATTTATCGAAAACTGATCCGACCGTGGAAGTATTAACGTTTGATTTCCAACAAAATATGCCTCTGCCTGTTTCTTCAAGTGGAGAGGTTTTTTTATAAAATACAGCTATGGGTTTTCAACTTTTGTATTCATGTGAGTAGCCCTGGAAAGAGTTATTTTTACATGTATGACGAAACTTTATGAGGCAAAGGCCATAATGAAGTTGCTAGTTTTCTTTTACATTTTTTTAATACTTATATACGGCCAAAAGTTACAGATTTATATATTTTTTCAGATAACTGCGCATCACAAAACAAAAATTATATACTGGTGCAATTTTTTCATACTCTTGTTGATACTCGACGATATAAATCAATATACCATAGGTATCCCGAACCGGGCCACAGCTTTCTGCCCTGCGATCGCAGTTTTGGGGCGATAGAAATACAGAAAAGGAAACATGACAAGATATATTTATGTTCAGGGTACAAGCAAGAATTTTGAGGTAATAGCAGTAACGCAAGATATGCTTTTGAACTTTAAGGATCATTTAAAACAGTTTTTTGTGCGAAATCCTTCAAAAATAAATTATAAGTTTACCCTCTCCAAATATCGAGTAATAAATTACCAAAAAGTTGATGCGGTAACGCTGGTTAAATGTAGTGAATCCGTGGGAAATCTAATTTATTATACCTTTGATTTACAAAACAAGAAAATTTTGATGAAAGCTTCATTACCAAATAATGATAAAAAATTATACGTAGAAAGAAAAAAACTAAAAAAAAATAAATTTGAACACGTAATAGCATTAGCTAGAAATTACGTGCCCCAGTGTGACTTTTGGTTCTACCAAGACATTGAAGACTAGCATAAGAGTTTTCTAGAAGCTGACAATAATACTTCAGTGTCAGAGTTCGGCAGCGATGAATAAAGGAATTTTGTTTGTTTGTTTAAAAGTCATGCATATTAGCTTTTATATTTAATAAAGTTTTCTCAAAATAAAGAAAAGTTTCTTGGTTTTCCTAATTTCCTTAATTTAGTTTTTTTAAGTTGCAAATACTGTGCAATAACGAGGCAAGTCCTTCAGTTTTTTGCGCACATTTTTTGCACTTTTTGACTAGGAAGCAAAAAATGTTAAAGGAGAGTGCTCTGAGACTAACTGCACACGTTAGCATTGACAAATGTGGTAAAACTGTAGTTACTTAAGTTTGAAGCGTTTTTTATGTTTCCTGCACATTTTGTCTCAGCGGACTTGCCCGGTTATTACATTGGATCCCTCAATTACAACTCCCATGATCTTACATTTCACGGCAAAAGCTCCTAAACCAAGTTATGTATTTAGTTTTATAAATTGTAAGGGAATCACACAATTTTCATACTTACTTCGTACAGTATCATCATATTATTGCTCCAGCAGTCGCCCTTTGTCAGAATCGAATATTTATCAACGTATTTCTGACTGTTCTTGGTATATTCCGACATTTTCGCGGCTAAACCGTCACACCTATCCAGAATATCTTTATCTTTAATCGGATCCAATTTAGCAAAGAAATTCTTAGCCATATCAGTCAACATCTTATAAAAACCCATCTCTTCCATTTCAATGGTGATATCGTAACAGTTATCGCACATCTTATCGTGTTCTTCCCTCATCTGATCTTTGAATGCAAAGGAAATCGCGTGGAATTTCGCGAAAGTTTTCAAAACCAACGACAAGTGGGCGTCATCCATAAACTTATATTTCTTGAAGAGTGTGTAACCCTTACTTCTCAAGTTGTCCAAGATGATTACCTCTTTGGATCTTTCCATTTTGGAGTCGTAATGCTTGGGTACATTCGCGAAGCCATCTTTAATACAGTGTTCTTCCAGAAATTTCGTGTAAGCTGGGTAGATGGTTTTGTAAAAGTAAGTCTCATTGGCGTACGACTTATCTACTTCTATTTTATCGGCATCTTTCACGTTTACGGCACATTTCAGGAACAGATTCAATGATTTTCCCGAGTTTTTCACCATCACAGCAATTGTATTCGCTCCGAATCCATCGCCTACTTGCGATCCGGTGTAGAATTTTATTTCTGATATAGATTCGAAGTTGATTTTTTTAATGAGATCTTTAATTATATTCTTGATCTCGTCATTAACACTAATTTCGGTGAACATTTTCGCAAAATCAACGATATACTCCCGTGGATACAACTTTAATAAACTATTACCTTTTACTATGGCGCTTTTATTTCGAAAATTATCGTTGATAATGACTCTAAATCAGAATGATAATGAAATTACTATATAATCGTGTTTATCATCAACAAGTTTTGTGAGATATTTCTAGTAGAATTATGCAATTGTCACCAGAATGCACAAAGCCGTTGGCATAATAAAAAGTAAAAACTCACATTTCGTAAATATTGATAAGGAATTTACTAACGCAAGGATGCCACTCTGTTAGAGAAGTGGATATCCTTAACTTGAATATATCGAATGTAAGGTCGACTTATACATTATCTTACAATCAGTAATAGTAATATTTACTGCTGAGATATTTAACACACTTTGGGGCGTTTGTAATAGTCCATATTTTATAAAATATAAACACACACTGACTTTATACTTTATACACTGACATATAACTTTATACAGAATAACTAGTGACTTTAGTTTCGACATACAATGTCGTTATCATACTGTTTCAATATTCAATACAAAACTAATTAGTATTAGAAAATCAATTAGGAGACATCCTTTCATTACGTATTTATTTAATTCTACTAATTCTAGATACTAATGTATATCTGAACCAAATAAATTAGGGAAGATCTTATCAACGTATTGACATAACTTTCAAAGAAAGTTGTGTACAATAGGGTAAACTAAACAGTTATTGGCTACTTAAGGCAAATGTTTGTACATTTAATAGTGACGTTTATTTATGTTAAGTGTAATTTGATAAATACGGATCATAATTATAGAGCAAGAATTGCTCTTGAATTTGGTATAAACTGATACTGATATAGTGCTTAATAGCATAGTCATTAAAAAAATAACAACTATGAAATTTTTATATTTATATAATTATTGCACAGATTTTATATAGTTATTGGCCGGTTGGCCGGATTTAATCTCACCACTAAATGACCAGTCTACTTTAATCCTATAGGTAAATTCCCCACCGTCCGTAAGGATTCACGTTAATACCATAGGTATTCTCACCACTAGTTTTAATACGTAATTTTTCATTAAATTTTCTAATGAAGGAAGAATGAATTTATTACTGAGTGCCTTTTCAGAATCTATTATAAAAGTATAACAAATTATAATTTTGCAAACATTCAACACTAATAAATGAAATTTGAGATTTTATTGAGGATAATAATAAAAAGAAGTAGTGATAGTAATATATATATATATATTTTGGCTAAAAATACAAAAATAACGAAAAACATCATATGGAATTCAAAACACAAAAATAAAAAGTAACACGTTACATAGCATGCACCACAGTAAACAGTAAACATTTATATACATGTACTATATACATATAAAAATAAATCACTAAAAAGTTATAGAAACTTTTAGGTATATACATATTATATATAAAAAAAGCAAAATTAGTTGGGTAACGAAGAATGACAAACACATTTTATGAACTCTAGCCTAGACAAATGACCTGATTTTAATCGATTTATACAATTTTCCAAATATTTTAATTTGTTTTTCACTTGCCTATCCTTTATTTTATTAGGAATATGTAAACTTTGTATTTTGATGTCAGTGTCAACTTGAAATTCTTTCACTTTTTCGATAAACACATATATAGACGGATGCATACTATAAAAAGATGCATTAAATCTGGAATGGAACGACTCGCACGCATTTGTAGTGCGAGTATTCCAGGCAACTTCTTCCCAATATATTCGTAGGAAATGTACCATTTTCCTCTATATACGTTTCTAACAAATAATCGGCGTATTTATCTAACAGGCTATTGTCTGGTTTATAAGCCATCAAATCGAAAACAAAGCAGTCCGCAACATGTTCTGGTTGTAGATAAGTCATACCAAAGGTAAGTTTCAGCCAATTTCCTATTTCTGAATTATTTTTATAATGTTCACTTAATCCAAGGAACTGAATTTTTCTGTACCATGCTTGGTGTAGGTGAAATCTACAGCCACTGATTTTTTCACTGGGCCAAACATGAATTATTGCGGTATGTATTGCTTTTTCAAAATCAACATAGATCTCGCTAGGTTCGAAAAATGAAATAAATGATTCAAAAATGTTAGATTTCAACAACAAAAAAAATGTTTTATATGTGGTCCAACTTTTGTATGGCAACAAGCAATACAGTAGTGGGACATAGTGTCCATTCTGAAGTCCATGGATGGTAAAAAATTGTAGAAAGTATTTCGTACAATATGAGAATGTGCCGTCCATATACAAAGTATTCATTTTAGACAAGGCACGAATATTGGCTTCACATGTAAATACGATAATGTTATGTTCTGTACTATTTATAAACAAAAAGTTTTCACCTTTCGCGGTTTTAATTTTAGGAGAATATAGATTTACAACTTCATGCACTTCGTTTATATTTGCAGGTAGGTGACTAGGAAATATTTTCCGACGGCAGTTATACATATTTCTTCGTACATAATTGACATCATTGGTTGTAACATACTCTGGCATATTGGCACTAAGGACTCTTCGAATAATCTTTGAAAGTTTTTCCAATAAATCTTCTTCTGCTTTTCGCTTGCACAAATTTGTAAGCACTTTCCTGTTTGTTTTTTGCTCATCTACTTCATGGTTATAAACTATATCACTCCTCGATATTGTAAGCTCAGGACCAACAGTAAATACTTTAGCATTACACTTTCTTCTTTGGACACATCTCCAGAAAACTTCTCCGCTTTTCAATTTTTTTCTTTAAAATACGTAAAATTCTCAAAGAGAAGTAAATCTTTACCCCGTATACTTTTTACTAACGTAGCTGACATCTTATAAATCGAATACTTATATTAAATTATTATCACAATAAACAACACCAATTGTAAGTACTAACCTCTTCTGTTGAGCAAAAGAAACTAACTTTGGAAACCGTAATAACTTTGCAAGAACATCAACATTAAATAGACATTAGTTAATATTAGTACTGGAAATTCCCAAATTACGGCATATATTGGTTTTATTACCTGAACTCTGTTAGTGGTGAAAATACCTGCCGGATTATGAGATTATTCTATCGATGCAGGTAGAGGGTAACATTTGGTGAGATTACCTCCGCCGGGTCGGTTGTGTAAAACATATTAGGTAGGTATTTATTTATTAATTCATGATTAAACAATTTTGAAATAGAATAATTGATATTGCTACAAATAAATTAGATATTAAGAAATCACTTTTATTGCGAAAACAAAGTACTGGTCATGAGAATATTTACTTTTTTGTTTTTTTAAATTTTATCCTTATATGAATTATCCTTAATTAAAAGGCACTTCTATTGATATTTTCTCTGACAGTGTACGTTTAAAATCAAAATTGCTATAGACCTTCTCAATCTTATTATTTATTATGCAGTACAGGTAGAGAATACAATCACGAGCATGTTTTTCAATCCCGCGATTACGGGATTTTTGAAGCGTAATCCCGGAATCCCGGGATTAAACTATGTGGTTTGTAATTGGGCTCAAATGAAAAAAAACTTAAGTAATTTCTTAAAAATTATTTATGAATATTGATGCACAACACAATACACAATTACTAAAATAAGGAACAAAAAAGACAATACAAAAAACTATTTAGAATTTCGAAAATACAATCGCAGAAATATCAAAGCATCTAATGTTTGACTTCCAAGCCTGCTTCGTAGTTTTGCCAACATAAGCAGCAGCTGAAAACGCTCGCTCAGGTTCTACACTGGTTGGAGGAATAGACAATAGATATTTATATGCTAATTCCATGTGATATCCACGAACTCCTCCATTTTCGAACAGGCTCATTTCGCGTCTAATACTATTTACCAACCCCGATTCATTTTGTACTTCGGGATCTGGGCATTCCATGCTCTTATTAATTTCCAGCTGTACCTTTTCCTTTAGTGTCAATTGGAGTTGGGAGGTTTGTTGCATTGGCTCATCATCTGTTTGTTAACCTGACTTTTCTTCCTCTTCCGTGTCATCTCGACTATTTAGTCTTTTAACAATACTCTTTATTTGCGCCCTCACTAAAGCCTGTGTAGGATCTGAAAATAAGTCAAGCCATTCCAAATCCAATAATAAATTATTTTCATTAACTTTTCGTGGATTTTGTAAATAATTCAACAAACCAGTTAAATCGTCATTCCGTCGTTGCTTTATACGCTCCAGTAAGGATGTGTTCATTGTATTGGCGAGTGCTGAGTTTTTACTAGACAATTGTTTTAAAAGAAATTTCAAAGCGGAGTCAGCTGTGTATAAATTAGCATCTCGTCGACAGATTATTTCTACTGTTAATTTAATTGGGGTCAGCGCATCAACAATTTTATTTACCAAGTCAAAATCAGCATCTTATAAACGTACTGGATGATTGAGATCTATAAGAGGTTCTTGAATGCAAGTTTTTAAAAGAGAAAATCGTTCCAGCATGGTTAAAAGACTATTTCACCTGATTTTACAGTCAAAAAGGAGTGACACAGCCCTTTTTCATGTTCAATCTTCACATATTTTTGAAATACTGTTTCATTTTTCAATGGTGATCTTTTGAAATACAGCACAACTTTGCGGATTTTCTTTATCAGCTCATTTATGATTTCATCTTTCGTTAATTTTGGTTGTGTTCTCGCGCAAGTTCATTTTGTAACATTAAGATTAAACGTGATTCTGGAGAGTCTAAGTCTTCTAAATTGTCATCATCATCGCTATCGTTCATATAATCAGCAGTCACAGTTGGTTCATTTATAGTATCATCTGAGTCTGAGGTAGGGCTGTCTTGCCCGTCTTGAAAATAATTCTTTATTTTATAAAGCACATCGCAGACGGCCAAATTGATACCATGTGCGAGACACAGTTGTTGGTCAGTGCAAACAAGCTCTCCCACCTTTATCATAACGTTCGGTCCACCGGTTATAGTGGCCACGATAACAGTTTCCAGGGAAATATCAAATTTACTTAGACGCTCTTTCAATATACGAAGACAATTTTCAGCCATTATACTGCCATGAATAGGAACGAGTCCTAAGCTCCAAATTTTTTTATATGAATGAACGTTGACAGCAATATATCGTTTATTGGCCGTTGATGTCCACTCGTCGAAAGATAGACTGAATCTTTCACCTGCACTTTTAAAATGTTTTAATTCTGCAGTTACTTGCTTTCTGATTTTTTCATTGTAATTTATAACACGCTCTCGAATTGTAACAGCTGATTTTGGTAAATCGGTGTATTTCGCTAAAAGCAATTTTCTCAAATCGTCGTAAGTTATGAACACACTGGAAATCCATCTAATGTAATCACTCTTGCCAAAACATCATCCAGGCTATCGTCGGCACATTTAGTAAAATAATCTTCCAATTTTAGTTTAGCTGGCGGCGGTGTTGTGCTCAGATTTTCAGAATCTTGACTTGTTGAAGCTGTTAAACGATTAATGTCAGCTAAAATCTTAATGTTATGTTTTGATGACAAATGTGCATGTAATCCCTTAGTCGATCTACCCAAAGTCTTGAGAATGGCAGGGTATCGCTTACATTTAGCTCCCGTCTTTCGCAACTAAAAAATAACCACGCTGACGACGTATCACTGTTTTCTTTTGTTGAACAAAGTCTGCCGTCATTTAAAATAACTTTTTCAGATAATTGACTTTTAAATTTAAATGACGTAACCTGCGTAACCTTGTCGCTGGTAGAATAATAAATGAAAAAAGTAAATCCTAATAAGCGCATTTATACTTTCGTACAGGGAATCCCCGACGGTGATAAGGTGCTGTGCCATTTGGTATTTGTACGGATGAAATTTTAAATCGTTGTGAAGGATTCTGTAAAGACTTCTCTTGGATATTCGTAGAGCAAGTGATTGCCGACTAGCAGATCTGGTAAGACTTTTCTTGAGAAAGTCTTGAGAATGGCAGGGCATCGCTTACATTTAGCACTATTCCCATTCTTCGCAACTAAAAAATAACCACGCTGACAACGTATCACTGTTTTCTTTATGTTGAACAAAGTCTGCCGCCATTTAAAATAATTTTTTCAGATAATCGACTTTTAAATTTAAATGACGTAACCTGCGTAACCTTGTCGCTGGTAGAATAATAAATGAAAAAAGTAAATCCTAATAAGCGCATTTATACTTTCGTACAGGGAATCCCCGACGGTGATAAGGTGCTGTGCCATTTGGTATTTGTACTGATGAAATTTTAAATCGTTGTGAAGGATTCTGTAAAGACTTCCCTTGGATATTCGTAGAGCAAGTGATTGCCGACTAGCAGATCTGGTAAGACTTTTCGTGAAAGCAGCTCCCACTCGTTCAATATCTGCAAGCAAACGAACCGTTCTTCGACGGACAGGTTTTTAAATGTTCTTACAGAATCATTTTCATGCCATTGACGAACCCATGCCATAACTGTTTCGCACGTTGGCGAATTACCCATATTATTATCACCAAACTGGCGTCGAAATGAACGCCAAACTTCCTCTTCGGAACAAGTTCTAATGTAAATTTTCACGGAAAATACACGTTGTTGCTCTGAGTAATCCAGATTATTGAAAAATTTTATAAAATTTGACACAAATTGTAACACTGTGTTTGTGACACTGACGAGAATTCATTTCTAGCAATTATTCGATTGCTTAGCCGGTAAAATGTAATCCCGAAGCCTACTTAACTTGACCTAGTAGAGAAAAAATAATCACATAATTGTTTCATACGAAAATGGGCAGTCTAATATGGGGATCCCTGTACAAGATTAATAAAGTCAAGATTAAGTTATTACAAGTTTTATTTTCATTTTAAATATTAATTACTTAGCTACACGTTTCTTGAAATTATCAAATGTTTTTATTTTTATATATACACCATTTTATATTTTCATATTTAATTATTTTATTACTGCTTATTAATATTTGTTTTTATTTAAATTAGATATTTCCATATATTTAATGTGTTTGTGAAAGTTTTTTACAAAAGAATAATCAAGGAATTATATTAAATAATATGCTATTGTATATTGTTTTCGAACTTAATATAACTATAACTAATTTATATAAGATTGTGTTTAATAAAGTATCTGGCTATATATTTTAATCTTCTAAGATATTCGGTTTCTTTCTTTATCTTGGGTATGAATTCTTCTACGTTGTTGAATTTCTCACCATTCTTCATTCCACTGAAATTCGGTGTTTCGTCGGTTCCAGAGAGGATTATTTTTATAAGTATCACGGCAACACCGAAGCCAAAGAGTGTCAATTTTTTCCAGTCGTTTTCAAAAGCATGGTATGGATAACAAATGTCGGGATCGCTGCCCAAATCTTTGATGCGTTTTGATAATTCTTCGTGGTAGATTTTTAGATAACGTTCGGAATGTTCCAGTGCTTCCTCGGAAATAACCGAAAAGAATAGATTCATCAAATCGTGTACTGGTGACGCTCGACGAACTAACTGCCAGTCTATCAACATTATGTCAATGGGATTTTCTTCACGCTCATCCTAAAAAAAAACATGCAATTATATTTCTATATATTTTTGGACCATTTAATTCCAAAGCACGATTACATTATATGATTAATGGAGAGTAAATTTCATTCAATGAAATTGATTACATATATGTTTTGGGTGTTTGCATTTTCGTCACCAAGGTAAGAAAAGTGATAATCGGACATGCATTTTCGTCACCGTCCTGAAAAGCAGACGCTACTTCAGCTACTCAGCTCTAGTCATAAATTCCCCAACTATTGCGCACGGTTTATCTACCTGGTCGGTGACGAAAATGCATGTACCCTATGTTTTGACTATTAGCGATTACAACTTTATACGGCGTCCGCCTATTGTATGTGTACACGTACACATTTTATTATTATTTTGGACAGATTTTTTATGGAAAGCAGGATATGGAATGGATTACGATGGGGCTGCCATAAGAGATGTATAAGGAACAATTACAAGTCCTGTAATCTTACATTTCATAGTAAAAACACCTAAATCTAGGTATTTAATTTTATACAGGACATTGATAAATTAGATAATTACATAATTTTCATACTTACTTCATACAGTATCATCATATTATTGCTCCAACAGTCCCCCTTTGTCAGAATCGAATACTTATCGTCGTATTTCTGACTGTTCTTAGTATATTCTGACATTTTCTCGGCCAAACCGTCAGACCTACCCAGAATATCTTTATCTTCAATCGGATCCAATTTAGCAAAGAAATTCTTTGCCATATCGGTCAACATCTTATAAAAACCCATCGCTTCCATTTCTATGGTGATATCGTAACAGTTATCGCACATCTTATCGTGTTCTTCTCTCATCTGATCTTTGAATGCAAAGGAAATCGCGTGAAATTTTGCGAAAGTTTTCAAAACCAACGACAGGTGCGCGTCATCCATAAACTTATATTTCTTGAAGAGTGTGTAACCCTTACTTCTCAAGTTATCCAAGATGATTACCTCTTTGAGTCTCTCCATTGTCGAGTCGTAATGCTTGGGTACATTCGCGAAACCGTCTTTAATACCGCGATCTTCTAGAAATTTCATGTAAGCTGGGTAGATGGTTTTGTAAAAGTAAATCTCATTGGCGTACGACTTGTGTATTTCTATTTTATCGGCATCTTTCACGTTTATGGCACATTTCAGAAACAAATTCAAGGATTTTCCAGAGTTTTTCACCAGCACAGCAATTGTTTTCCCTCCGAATCCATCGCCTACTTGTGATCCGGTGTAGAATTTTATTTCTGAGATCGGTCCGAAGTTGATTTTTATAAGGAGGTTTTTGATCATATCGTTGATCTCGTCATTAACAGTAATTTCGGTGAACATTCTCACAAAATCAACGTTACACTGTCGTGGATGCAACTTTAATAAATAATTAGCTATTGCTTTGGTGCTTTTATTTCGAAAATTATCGTTGATAATGATTCTAAATCAGAATGATAATGGAATTACTTTACAATCGTGTTTTTTATAATCAAGATATTGAATGTAGAATTAGATAATTATGCATGCTCAACTGAAGGACATTGGCCGATAGTACAAAATATTTTACTGAGTACTCGATGCAATTATAAAAAAAATTAAATAAAAATTTCATAAATTTTGATAAAGAATTTAGTACAAGGATGCCACTCTTAGCTTGAAGTTATAATGTAAGGTCAATATATATATATATAACAATTGATAAATTATTGGAGGTTTTCGGCTTTTATATGAAATATTTACAAATATCAAATTAGAATGTAAATTAATTAGTGGTAAAAGCGACAGCCCGGATAGCTGTAGACTTGGGTTCGAGTCCCAACGTAGACCATATTTTTCAAATAAAAAAATTTCGTATGATTTGCTTTGTAATTTGTAGACAGCAATGTTTACATCCCCACTTACTCTGCAATTACATACATTCTAATTTGATATTTGTAAATATTTCCTATAAAAGCCGAAAAACTCCAATAATTTATCAATTGTTATATTTAATAAACGGCTAAGAAATTATCTAAACACTTATATATATATATATATATATATATATATATATATATATACCGTATGTCCCCGGATTGAGTTTACAAGAGGAAAAAAAAATTTATTTTTGATTTTACAAAAAAGTGCTAAAGGAATAAAATTTTTTGCTTAATTTCAAATGACCAAATCTGTAATTAGAATTTCAGTACCACTCTATGTTCTAAAAAAAATTTTTTTAAATTTTTTTCATCGCAGTACATCTATTATTTTTTAATGGTAGAAGCCTTTGACTTGAAATTGTCATACACTAATTTATTTGTCAAAAATAACTTCAAACTGTAATTCTGTAAGTTTTGGTGAAAATGTTAACGTTATCACAAAAAATATATTTAATACAATGTTACGGTATTGGGATATATATATATATATATATATATATATATATATATATACCGTATGTCCCCGGATTGAGTTTACAAGAGGAAAAAAAAATTTATTTTTGATTTTACAGAAAAGTGCTAAAGGAATAAAATTTTTTGCTTAATTTCAAATGACCAAATCTGTAATTAGAATTTCAGTACCACTTATCTATGTTCTAAAAAATTTTTTTTTAAATTTTTTTCATCGCAGTACATCTATTATTTTTTTCTGGTAGAAGCCTTTGACTTGAAAATGTCATACACTAATTTATTTGTCAAAAATAACTTCAAACTGTAATTCTGTAAGTTTTGGTGAACATGTTAACGTTATCACAAAAAATATATTTAATACAATGTTAAGGTATTGGGGAAAAGAGCCTATCGTCGTATTGCTGAAGAATTTAATACAAAATTTCCCGAAGTAACTGTTTCCCGTATGGGAATAAGGAAGTTGGTGAAAAAACTAAACTTTCATTGCGGAGACGGGCGCTTCAACTGAATATGAGCAAATCCCATATTCAAAGAGTTTTGAAGGAACGTAAATTATACCTCTGTCATACATACTGTCATCATATACTGTCATGTCGTTGACAGTCGTTACGCAACTAATATGTTAAGGCCGGTGGATTGTTTGAGACCCTAAAAATGCATGGGAAATTAAAAAGTGCATCTGTAGCAGAAGGATACATAGCGGAAAGCATTTCTTCTAAGAATAGAATATCTAACATTATATTAAATTCTATTATAGCATTAGATAAATCCTTGTAGGCTTGTCAAAGTAACTAGTAGAGATGTTTTTCCTTCAAGACCTTTAACAAACTTGGAAAGCTTCGGATCACATAATTTTTCAGGATATTTCGAAAAGTGTATTTTTAATTTTGCCAAATAATGTTAAAAATTTGATTTTTTCTTTAGAAATTGTTGAAAATAAACAACTATTAAGTTTTAGGTATTTTAAATGACAGTTGTTGATACTTTGATATCTTCAAGTTGTCAATGTTTAGACACTCTTAATTTTAATAAAGAATGCCAAGTTTAGCTTCTTTCTCTAGACTTATCGCCCGGTTATAATGCCCACGGGCGGACCGTGTTTATGGTCACCGTATGCAAGGTGGAACAAATAATACTTAAGTGAAAAATAAAAATATTTAACACACTTTGGGCCGTTTGTAATAGTCCACGTTTCATAAAATAAGAACACACACTGAGTTATACCACTTTATATAGAATAACCAGCGACTGCAGTTTCAACATACAATGTCGTTATAAAACTATTACAATATTTCATATAATAACTAATTAATATTAGAAAATTAATTCTGCGAAATCCGTTCGTTGCACATTTATTTAATTCTAGAGACTAATGTATAACGGAAGAAGTTAATTATTAACGTATTTACAAAATTTTCAAAGAGAGTTATGCATATTAAGTCTGGTTGGTCATCAAGAAGATTATCGGACTGTTTTGTAGCTTTATATATTTCTAATGACTCGAGATTTTATTTTAATTCTTTTTCGGACAAACGTAAAATCTTGAGAGATCTTCTCAGAAAATATCTCTGATCAGGGGTTCCTCAAGTGTGTGCTGAGGCACACATATTAAATAGACTGCGTTGTGTTTTCATAATTTTCTATTTCAATACCGTGACATTTTACTTAGCCAAACTATGTTTAAAATAACTATTCTTATGCTCTATCATCTCCAAATGTTGTATGGCCCATAAGTTATGGGACAGGCTGTATATACGGTATGCGCCAAAATAAACAACACTGAAATTACTGAAGTATATTATTTATTACTTATACATTATTATGTCTATAGAATACATATTCAAAATGTGCGCCATGGCGTTGTAGGCACTGCTCATAACGGTTACACAGATTGTCAAACATATTCGAGAACACAGGTTGCTGCATATTCCGGAAAAAGGAGACGATCTTCTCACGTAAATGATTAACAGTTCTGGGTGGGTCTGTACCACTGAAGACTTGCTCCTTTAACATACCCCATACGTAGGCATCCGGTGGTGTAAGATCGGGAGAATGTGATGGGTAGTTGAAATTAGAATTGCGGGAAATGATGCGTCCTTTAAAAGTTTCCTGCAGCAATGCTATCGATTGTCGAGCAGTGTGACTGGTCGCCCCGTTCTGTTGAAACCACTGCTCTTCCATCCGAAAGTCTCTGGCACGACAAAACCCTCTGAGATCGTGGACAAATGGCGTTACCACAATGTTTCTATAACGTTCCTGGGTAACAGTAAGAGGTGTGCCATCATCATCCTCAATGAAATACGGACCAATCACACCGTGTGCTGACACGGCACACCATATCGTCACACGGGCACTATGTAGCGGTTTTTGGATAATCACGTCTGGCTTACCGAAACCAAGGAAGCGAGTTGTTTGTTTATTGATGTAACCCTCCAAGTGAATATGACTTTCGTCTGAGAACCACACATTATTCAAGAAATCTGGATCCTCGTACAACACAGCCAAAAATTGTCCACAATACGCAACCCTGGCATTCATATCTTGGTTTGACAATCGTTGTCCAACTTGAATTCGGTACGGAAATCCACCTACATCTTTGAACAAACGCCGAATCGACGTACTGCTGTTATTCAACTTAAATGCCGTTCGCCGAAGACTTCGGTTCGGCGATTGCAAAACCTGATTGAGGACACGTCCATGGTTCCCATTCGTTCTCACAGTTACTGGCCTACCAGACCTTCCCTTCCGTTGGCACAACACACTGCCAGAACGACGAAATTTCTCAACAATAGAAAGCATAACTTTGTTGGTAGGTGCCTCTTTATGAAATTGATCGCGATATGTTTCCGTCACTAACTTCAAACTCGGTCCACCTTGTTTGCCTTTTCCGTACGATCGAAAATAATGCTCGACGATAAACACTTTTTCCTCAGTCGTGAGACCCATTCTCAACTATAACATCACATAACAACGTTCTTTGCACTACTAAAAACACATAACGCTGCTAGTATCATACGTCAAAAAGCAGACATGCGCATAACAATGGCACGCATTTCAGTGTTGTTTATTTTGGCGCATACCGTATATACGAGGTGTGGCAATTAAATAACGAGGCTGCGCCCCTTCTACCCCTTGGTCGCATGGTGGGAGGTTGTCAGTGGAATGTAGTCGACCTTGATCCTTCCCGAGCAAGCATACTTCGTTTCGTCGCTGTACCTGCTTTAGTTTGCTTTTGAGACTTGGTTGTAGTGGACGCTGTTGTGTAGTCGTGCCGCGATCATGGTGAACATAAAAGTCGAGCAGCGCATTAACCTGAAATTCCTAGTGAAATTAAAGAAATCACCCACGGAATGTTTTCAAATGTTAAAGGAGGTGTTTGGTGACAATGCTATGTCACGTGCACGAGTGTTTGAGTGGCACAAACGGTTTTCTGAAGGTCGGGAAGAAGTTGAAGATGATGAACGTCCCGGACGACCTGTGACTGTCAGAAGTGAAGGAAACGTCCAGAAAGTCAGCGAAATTGTGCGGAAAGACCGACGTCTGAGTATTCGGATGATTGGCGACATGTTAAACATTAACAAAGAGACAGTGAGACAAATTTTACATGATGAATTAAACATGAGAAAAATTTGTGCAAAATTGGTTCCGAAAAACCTCACTCATGGACAAAAAGACAATCGGAAGAACATTTGCTCTGACATCATGGCACGACTCGCAGATGATCCAGACCTGCTCACAAATGTCATCACATGTGACGAAACATGGATTTTCCAGTATGACCCGGAAACTAAACGTCAATCCATGCACTGGAAGACACCCTCATCGCCAAGAATGAAAAAAACGGCGAATGAGCAAATCCAATCTGAAGGCAATGTTGATCGCGTTTTTCGATATCCAGGGTGTTCTGATGATTGAATGGGTTCCTGAGGGTCAAACCGTAAATCAGCAATACTATATAGAAGTCCTAATCAAGCTCAGGGAACGTGTAAGGAAGAAAAGACCAGATGCATGGAAGAACGGCTCATGGATTCTTCACCAAGACAACGCGCCAGCCCACAACGCCCTGTCTGTGAAGCAGTTTTTAGCTGAAAAGTGCATTCCTGTGCTAGAACATCCTCCGTATTCGCCTGATCTTGCTCCATGTGACTTTTATCTCTTCGCAAAAGTGAAAAGTGTATTGAAAGGAACACATTTTGAGTCGGTGGAACACGTAAAAGTAAAAACGGCAGAGTTGTTGCGCAGTATCACAAAGAATGACCTACAGCATTGCTTCGAACAATGGAAGGCACGTATGCAACGTTGTATAGATAGGGGAGGGGAGTATGTTGAAAGGGATAAAAGTGTATTGTAACTTTGTTTGCAATAAATCACATTTTTCACATCAGTCTCGTTATTTAATTGCCGCACCTCGTATATATATATATATATATATATATATATATATAATACGTCGGTGGCGCTGCGATGGATTTTGCTTGTGTAAAGTATGTGCTAACGCTCGGAGTTTAATAATATTTCTACTGCTGATGATGACAATTTAGTTGTCGAAATCGTATTCTGGATTAAAACTTCTTTATGGTAAGGGTTATTTTAAATTAACTTTTGCAGGATAAGTCGGTTAGATTTAGCTATAAAACGAAAGTGGAATTTGTATTGAACGGAAACGATCGGTTAAAGTTAAATGCGAAGCGTTCTGGAATTTTACCCCCCCACAAAAAAATATTTTAAAGATTTTTTGCAATATACCCATTACTAATATGTTCTTATAGTACATTAACCTTTGTTATCAGTGGTTGTATTATCGATTACTTATCGCTGGATTATCGCTACTTCAAAATATAATAATAATCACTGGAGTAATTTATTTAAATTGATACTAAATATAAACGTTGATTTCATCCATTTTTACATTTATATACACATGATAGTACTTGAAATTAAGATTTTAATAATTCAAATTAAAGAAAAAAGTGAAACTAAAATTACTATACCTAAGTAAGTTATATTTCTAGGATATGACGTAGGGACCGGACACGAGAGGCCGAAATTACGATGGGCCATATAAATAGTCTATAACATCATTAAGTACAATACGCAGTTATTGAATAGCACTATTCGTTCGGTTAACCGCACATCCGTTTTCAGTCGTTGAATTGTGATGCAATTACTTAAATTTTATAGTTAAATTCCTTTCTTCATTGGCGTAGATAGAAGCGTGAGGAGTTTTTATAATTTATTTTATTTATTAGTTTATATTTCGTAAGATAAATAAAGTACGGTGAGTTAGTTTCTTTTTTTCATCGTTTTAACTATTAATTACATACTTCTTACGCATACGTTTTGTTACGCTTAGCATATAGAATATTTTAATTTATTTTTAAATATATTCTTCTTTAAATATCTCGATTTAACTTAGACATTTTTCTGTACATTTTCGCTACAAAGAGAAACCATCTCTTTTGTTATATCTTAACCGAGACCCTTAGTTTTCTACCTGACTCAACAACTTTACTGTGGAATTTCTTTCTATTTACATTTCATGTTAAATTGTTTTAATTTAAATGTACATCTTCTTTCATATGTCGTGTTTCATATCATTAGGAAGCTTATGTCACAAGTGTTATTTTAATAATATTTATGCCATCGATAGAACACCTCTTCAGGTCCCGCTTCTTAATTAATTAGAATTCAAGATATCGACCCTCTCTTCGACCCCGGATCATAAAACAGACCGATTTCTAAAACCAGTGTTCTATCGACAAAACTATCAGTCCGATCTTCTCTTTAGAACCTTCGTGAGTTAAACAACTCCTCGTGCTGTTCAAGTACACAATGCAACTCACCACGCTGTCCGGCCTCTTTCGCTTCTAAGGTAATTTTGTATTGTTCAATATATATTATTCTTTTAAGCGAATGCATATAAATTTAACTAATTAATTTCTTATTCCTCCGGCCAAACATCGCTCTACATATACTTGACCAAGGTATATCTTCGAAGGCCACGTGACCATCATCGCCATACAAAGGTAACTCTGTATTGTTCGATACAGTGATTATTTTATATTAATCGTATTCAATTAACCCTTAATTTACTGCTCAATTAAACGTTGGTTTCAGAGTATTTTTGTGTTAATTTTCAGTTACTTAATTACCACTCCTCGTGTACATATTACTTTGATTAATTACTTTTGAATATACCAATTTCATTTCTTTCTTATGTAAATATAAATACAAACTTTAAGGACAACATGTGTTTTATTTAGTAACTAAGTTGTAGTATATTTATTTTAGTTAACCATTGTCACACGCCCTGGAACCTTGATGAAACTTCACCAGCACCACTAATTATTTTATTTATCTTAGAATAATTTCATTATTATCAGCACGGTACATCCACATCCCGATATCCACCACCGACCGCCGTTTGTAATAGTTTTTAATTTTCATTTATTTAGATCTAGAACACAGTTTAAGTTACTTTTTAAGATATGATATGGAACAACGTCGAGAATGGCATCGTGAAACAATGGCGAGTTGGATTAAGGGTCATACTGATTGTATGTCCATTACCAGTAATTCCGAAATTTATTGCAATGTCTATAAAATACCGTTAAAAAATTCCAAGAAATCGAACGTAAAACATCACTTAGCATCGCAAACACATACACAGAAATTAGACCAGTTGGAATCTGACAATTTTAACGAAGAACTCTGTGAAACTTTAATGGCTACAAATATTCCATTAAATAAACTTAACAATCCCACCTTCAAAACATTTCTCCAAAAATATATTGGTCGAAATGTTCCTGATGTATCCACCGTACGCAAATATTTTGCTTCTAAGTGCTACACGAAAGAGTAGAACACATTAGAACCTATCTTTCAAATTTGTACCTATGGATAAGTGCCGACTAAACTGTCGATAGTTTAGGACGCCGTGTGGTAAATTTTGTAGCTGGTGTACTATAGTCTATGTCACCCAAACTTCGAAGTATTGCTCTTATGGAGATTGCATTTGTTATTGCCTAATTTCTAACAATAGGGTTATTTCATTTATAGATTGGCTATACGTAAGATATTGATTTATCGGTTTGACATTCAAAATACATGTTGTTTACCTTTTAGGTAGAAAACTCTCGTCTTAAATCTGTATTTACTATTTCGATTTTACTTACAATAGTTTATATTATTGAATTTGCAGTAGTTTTAAAAAAAAAGAAGAATTAATACAAATAAAGGGAAAAAATCAAAGAAAATCAAACAAAACGAAATATACTCAAAAGATGACAGATCGAAAATTTCAAGTGACAGGGAGTATATAACAAACACAAAATAAAAATTTTCCCCTAGAGACAAAGTGCGCCAAAATAAATGCAACGTCGTACTGTTAAAAAAAGATAGTTATATGAGCATCGCTATAAGTTAATAAGAGAGGCTATTCTCCATAAGACCCAATACATCGAAGTTTGGGTGAAACAGACTATACATCCAACTATTCCAAATAACTCATATGTAATAGCAACAAAAGTTATAAATACAGTTGATGTGGAAACAGTAGCTAAAACTATTTACGAGAATAAGCACCAAATGCTTCAATCGGACGTCAGGTACAAAGAAAAAATACTTTTATTTGTCAGTGACAGTGCTGCATATATACTAAAAACAGGCAGACTATTAAAGGAAACATATCCTAATATGCTGCATATTACTTGTGTAACACATGTTCTCCATAAAATCTGTGAATATATCAGAGACACCTTTCCAGAAGTTGATAGAAAGTTTTCAGAAAAGTACCATTGAGAGTAACTCTTTACAGGGAAAAACTTCCATCTTTGTCACTGCCTCCCTCTCCAGTAATAACTAGATGGGGGACGTTTGGAAGCTACTAGTTTTTATGCGGAGAGTTTCGATTGTTTAAAAAATTTCGTTACATGTTTAAATGATGATGCTCGAAGTATTTTTGAGTGCATGGAACTAATGCAAATTCTAAATTTAAAAAATCAGTTGTACTTTTTTCAGGAACACTTTGGAAATTTGCCGAAACTAATCACTTATTTTGAAAATCAAAATCTCAAATTAAATGATGGATTAACCGCATTAGATGTGGCTATTAATAATTTGAAAAATGCTTCAGGTGACTTCGGATGTGGCCTTTGGTAAGAGTCAAACACCGTTTTTAATAGAAATCGAGATTTAATAACATTGCGGTAATTGTGTACGGGGACAATGCCTCAAAATCTAACTGTTAAATACGCTGAAATAAAAGAATATTTCCAGTATGCACCTATAACCAGTTACGATGTAGATAGGACATTTTTTATCTCTAAGGATGTATTTCATTCAAAGAGAACACATTTTACAGATGAGAACCTTGAGAAAGTATTGCTAGTTAATATTAATACTCGTTTACTCAACTTAAACTATAAAATGAAAAAAAAAAAATGTATTTCGTATTTTATAGATCACCACCCGTTTGTTTTCCAATTATATATATAAAATTAAAAATTCTTTAAAAATACAAATTTCCAATAGTACGCCCGTAGGTGATGAGTCATGGGCCTCTCGGGTCCCTCAAAATAGTGAAAGATATTTTGCACGAAACATCTGGATTCAGCAAGATGGGGTACCCCCTCGCTATTCAGTTATCGTTCAAGATCGATTAGATCGAACTTTTGCCCGTAAATGGATTGGAAGGAGAGACGAAATTGAATTCTTCCGATCTCCCGATGTCAATCCACTAGATTACTTTTTTGAAGGGTATCTAAAGCAGAAAGTGTATCTTACCCGACCTAGAAATTTGCAGGTTGAAATTTAAAATTACATATTTTCAATAGTACGCCCGTGGGCGTAGTCATGGGCCTATCATGTCCGGTCCCTACTAATGACTCAAGATTTGATTTTAATTATGTTCGGACAAACGTAAGATCTTAACAGATGTTCTCAGAAAACATCTCAATCAGTGGCTCCTTAAGTTTCTGTTGTGGCACGCATGTTAAAAAAACTGCTTTGGATTTCATAATTTTCTATTTCAGCACCCTGACATTTTACTTACCCAAACTATGTTCAAAATAACCATTCTTATGTCTATTATCTCCAAATGTTATATGGCCCATAAGTTATGGGACACCTGTATGTATATATAATACGTTAGTGGGGTTGCGATGGATTTTACTTGTCTAAAGTATGCGCCAACGCTCGGAGTTTAATACTATTTCTACTGCTGATGATGACAATTTATTTGTCGAAATCGTATTTAGGGCAAAGCTTCTTTGTGGTAAGGGTTATTTTCAATTAGCTTTTGCAGAATAAGCCGGTCAGATTTAGCTAGAAAACAAAAGTGGAATTTGCATGATCGAAAGATTTTCTGTTAAGGTTACGAGGGTGGTTTGACAATTAACTTGGTTCACACACTAATAGAGGGCGCAAATGTAATCTGTATGTGTAGTCATAAAGTGTCATTCCTATGAGTTAATATTCTCTGGTCTTAAGTCATTCTGACAGTAACTCGTTGTTTGACAGTTACTTAAACAGAAGTGTTTCGAGCAATAGCGAAAAATGGATAAAGTTGGAATTCGTGATTCAATTCTTTTATCTGGAAGGGAAAACAGCGGAGGAGATTCATGAGAGAATTTCACTTATATTGGGTGATTCATGCCCTTCTTATGAGTGTGTTCGAGTTTGGGTAAATGAGTTTAAGCGTGGCCTGGAGCCCCGAAATCAGCTGTAACACCCGAAATCATCGATAAAGTCCATGATTTGACTTTAGCCGATAGACGAGTGAAAGTGCGCGAGTTAGCGGAAGCCATAGGCATCTCAACTGAGGGAGTTCACTTCGTTTTGCATAAAGAATTGCACATGCAAAAACTGTGCGCAAGATGGGTGCCGCGTTTACTCACTCAAGAGCAAAAGCGAATTCGCATGCGAATATCTGTCGACAATTTGCAAGTATTTCAGAAGAATGTAGTTGAGTTTTTTCGCATTTTTGTGACAATGGACGAAACTTGGATACACCACTATATCCCGGAAACTAAACAGCAGTCGAAATAATGGATTGCCCGTGGCGAATCGGCTCCGAAAAAAGCGAAATGCGTTCCATCCGCTGGAAAGGTCATGGGCGTCAGTTTTTTGGGACGCAAAGGGAATTCTCCTAATTGACTACCTTGAAAAGGGAAGTACCATTACCGGAGAATACTATGCATCACTTTTGGAACGATTAAATGCGGCAATAACAGAGAAACGCCCGGGAATGGCCAAGAAAGAGGTGTTGTTTCACCATGACAGTGCATTCAAGTCATTCAAGCTCAGGAAAAATTGGCTGAGCTACGATTTCAACTGCTTCCGCATCCTGCGTATTCGCCAGATCTAGCTCCTTCGGACTACCATCTATTCCCGAAACTAAAAACTTTTCTGGCAGGACGAAAGTTTGAGTCTAATGAAGATGTCATACAGAAAGTAAACCAGTATTTTGAAAGCATCGAAGCAATTCATTTCCGTGAAGGAATCGCGAAGCTGGAGAAACGATGGGGCAAGTACGTTGAACTTCGAGGGGACTATGTCGAAAAATAAAGCACGTTGCAAAACTCAAATTGTTTTTTCATAACAAACCAAGTTAATTGTCAAACCACGCTCGTAAATGCGAAGCGTTCTGGAATTTTACCCCCCAAAAAATAATTTAACAATTTTTTGCAATATACACAATACTAATATGTTCTAATAGTACGTTAACCTTTGTTATCAGTGCTGGTATCTGGAATCATCGCTACTTCAAAATATAATAATAATCACTGGAGTAATGTATTTAAAATAAATCACAATTGATTCTAATTACAAAACATTCATTTAATCCATTTTTACATTTATATACACATGACAGTACTTGAAATTTAGATTTTAATAATTGAAATTAAAAAAAAACAAGGAAACTAAAATTACTATACCTAAGTAAGTTGTGTTGCTAAGATATGAGCAACGTGCATTTTTAGTAGAGAGGTTCACTGGAGTAACATCGTACGGGCGTGCCTATACATTGGTGGGCAAATGTGTGAAACAATGTAAATATCCGTTAATTTAAAAAATATTTTGTAATAAGCTTTTAGACACGGAAATTAGGGATGGAGAGCCATCATTTGAAGTATTTATTAAATATATATACTGTTCAAAAAATGTATTACAACTGTATTTTTTACATTTTAAAATTCTCCTCGATTTAACGATTGCGTCTTAAGTATTTTTTATTTATTAATTGGTAAGGAAAATAAAATAAATTGGTCATATAAGCAAAGTTAAACTTAAATTATGAGATTTTCAAAATGTGCGTCACCTATTTCCCGACAGTAAGTCAATCTATCTGTAAATTTTCTGGTAACCCTCGCTGTGATGTCGGGTGAAATCTTGCGTAGCTCTTCATTAATTCTCAGCCATATCTTGCAAATTTCTAGATCGGGTAAGAATGGTAAGATACACTTTCTGTTTTTGATACCCTTCAAGAAGTAATCTAGTGGATTGACATCGGGAGAAAGTGCCATTCAATTTCGTCTCTCCGCCCAATTCATCTATGGGCAAAAGTTGGATCTAATCGATTTTGAACGATAACTGAATAGTGAGGGGGTGCCCCATTCTGATGAATCCAGATGTATCGTGCAAAATATCTTTCACTATTTTGAGGGACACGAGAGGCTCATCATTCATCGCCCACGGGCGTACTAATGAAAATTTGTATTTTTAAAGAGTTTTTAATTTTATTTATATAATTGGAAAACAAACAGGTGGTGATCTATAAAATACGAAATACATTTTTATTTGTTCATTTTGTAGTTCAAGTTGAGTAAAGGAGTATTAATATTAGGTAGTAATACTTTATCAAGGTTCTCTTCTGTAAATTTTTTTCTCTTTGAATGAAATACATCCTTGTAGGTAGAAAACGTCCTTTCTTACAACTGGTTGTATTATTTCAGCATATTTAGCAGTTAGATCGTGAGGCATTGTCCTGGATTTCTATTAAAACTGCGTCTAACTTCTGCCGCAGGCCACATTTGAAGTCACTAGAAATATTAGTTCCTTGCGCTCAGAAATACATAGAGCATCGTCATTTAAACATATAATGAAATTTTGTAAACAATCGAAATTCTCTGCATAAAAACTAGTAGCTTCCAACCATGTTCTACATCTAGTTATTACTGGAAAGGGAGACAGTGACAAAGATTTAAGTTTTTCCCTGTAAAGAGCACTATCAATGGTGCTTTTCTGAGAACTTTCTTAAAAGCGGATACAAGTCTATCAACTTCCGGAATGGTTTTAGCTACTGTTTCCGTATCAACTGTATTTATAACTTTTATTGCTATTACATATGCGTTATACGGAATAGTTGAATGTAGTACACCAGCTACAACATTTTCCACACATTCTCCTAATATATCGACAATTTCGTCGGCACTTATCGATAGGTACTGATTTGAAAGATGGCTTCTAATGGGTTCTACTGTTTTCGTGTAACACTTAGGAACATAATATTTGCGTAAGGTGGATTCATTAGGAACGTTTCGACCAGTATATTTTTGGAGAAATGATTTGAAAGTGGAATTGTTAAGTTTATTTAATGGAATATTTGTGGCCATTAAAGTTTCACAGAGTTCTTCGTTAAAATTGTCAGATTCCAACTGGTCTAATTTCTGTGTATGTGTTTGCGATGCTAAGTGATGTTTTACGTTCGATTTCTTGGAATTTTTTAACGGTATTTTATAGACATTGCAATAAATTTCGGAATCACTGGTAATGGAGATACAATCAGTATGACCCTTAACCCAACTCGCCATTGTTTCACCATTCTCGACGTTGTTCTATATCATATCTGAAACAGCAACTTAAACAATGTTCTAGATCTAAATAAATGAAAATTAAAAATGTATGCGCAAGTTATTGAGCCTTAACGAAATTCACCGGATACTTACGTCGAAATAATTGGGAGAAGTAGATTCGATGAAACGATATTAAACAGGTTCTATTACAAAAATTACGAAGTATCTAATTAAGAGTTAAAACAATGAAAAAAATAAACTAACTTACCGTACTCCATTTATTTTACGAAATATAAACTTACAAATAAAATAAATTATAAAGATTCCTCACGCTTCTATATATGCCCATGAAGAAAGGAATTTAACTGTAATATTGAAGTAATTGTGTCACAATTCAACGACAAAAAACAGATGTGCGGTTAACTGAACGAATAGTGCTATTCAATAACTGCGTGATGTACTTAGCTATGTTATAGACTATTTATATCATTGATTCCCAAAGTGGTCCAGGTGGACCCCCAGGGGTCCACGGGAGACTCGACGGGGGTCTACGTTGGCGCGACAAAAAAATGGGGGTTCACAATTCGTAAGCCACGAAAGTCCACGAAAATTTATCTGGTTTCGATAGTGAAGAACTAAAATGTTGGCTTGAGTTCACCTATCAGTGTAGGCAGATAATATTTTAAGAAGCTCAGCGACTGTTACTTATAAAAACTTGCATATTCCATATTCAGTACAACGTCTCGAGACTTGCAAAGTGCTGCCGCTGCCGCCGTCCGCAATGCTTGTTCAGACGTGCAAAGGGACGTAGTACGACTTGTGGTGTGCGTGCTTGCAATCTTGCATGAACTTGTTTGATTCTTCACCAATATAAATACGAATGCCACGGATAAACGTTACTCGTTTGTTTCCCGAATTTCGAAAAGAAAAGTAAAGTAAAGTGAATCGATGTTAGTGTTTGCCACTGTCGGAAAAGTAAGTACTTACCTGCCTATTTGTTATACATACTTTTATTTTATTTATTATTTATCTATTTATTTTACAATTTATTGTACACGTAAGTAAACAAAAATTGGACAAATTACAAAAAAATACGTAGGTACAAAAGGCGAGGCTTATTCCTAAAAGAAATCTCTTCCAACCCACCTGCGATAGGAGATATATTTATGTTGTAATAAGTATATTTGTAATGTTTGCGTGTAGTAGGTACGTATTAAAAATTAAATACTGAACAGAGCCATTATTAGATACTTCCATAGAAGAACAGAAAGCCGAGAAAGGTTGAACTTCTTGTCCCTACTTTATTAGTAATTTTTTAATTACCCGACTGTGTGGTGGTTCACTAATAATTAAATATATTTTCATAAATTGTATACCAAACGCCAATTAAGTTGGCGCGAGGAGGGGTAAGTCCGCGCAGGATTAAAAGTAGTGGGGAGATTTGTATTTGGTTTTACATCAAATGTCAGATAATTCTAACCTCTGAGCATGTATCACTTTATGATCCCCTAGCAAAGACATTATGTTCCGTCAAACGTCAATGACAAATGTATTCTGACAATTACTTGAGTAGTGGGCGTGGACGTTTTTAAAAGAGGCTTCTGCGCACCCCCTCCTCGCGCCAACTTAATTGGCGCTTGCTATACGTGTCTTTATATGCTACAGTACGCCACTGTACAAGTAAACACGAGGTTGAGATCGCTACGTTGTTAAATTCGTATTACGAACAATAACCACTAGATAGAACCACGAGAAACGTTACAAAGTGTAAAGTTAAGTGAATAATAACAGGGAAAGTGTAGAAGAAGCTGGGAAAGCAGGGTAAGACAAAATCCGTAAATTCTAACCAAGATCTGCCAACGGCCAGTAGATTGAACTCGTCCGAAAGGTCGACTTGCGAGCGATATCTGGCGCGGGGCGGTAGGCAACCCAAATAACATCAATAGACGAAACGATTACCAGTGGCGGCACGTAGAGAAGATAAACGTACGGAGAAATAATTCTGATAATGGGTAAAACGAACAGCGAGGACGGATCCACGGATGATGGAAGAAGGAAGAGATTAAGAGATGAAAAGCGAGATGAGGAGAGGAAGAAAGTACCCAAATCACCAGAGAAAACAAACAAAATTTGCGAGGGAAAGATAGACTATTTAATAGAGATGATTCAAGAGGTGAAAGCGGAACAAAAACAAATAAAACATGAGCAAAATAAAATCATGGAAGAGCTAGGAAAGATAAGAGAAGAAAATAAAGTATTAAAGAAGGAAAACCAAGAACTTAAGAAAGAGAATGAAAATATCAAAAGGAAAAGTAAAGAAGTATGTGACAAGATCGAATGGTTAGAAAAACAGAAACGAAGAAATAATGTGGTTCTTACTGGAATAGGGCTAGAAAATGAGAATCTAACATTGCTAAAAAATAATGTAGAACAACTAATACAGAAGGAACTAGACGTGCAAGTAAAGGTACGAAGAGCGCAGAAACTAGGTAATAAAACATGCCTAGTAGAATTCGAGAAAGATGAAGATAAAGAAAAGGTAATGAGAAACAAGTACAAACTGAGAAACAAAGATAAAGCGATTTATATCAACGACGATTTAACAAAGAAAGAAATAGAAAAGGGAAGACAATTGAGAATGATTGCAAGAAAGGAGAGAAACGAAGGAAAAACGGTCAGAATTGGGTACAATAAACTAATCATCGATGGAAAGGAATGGAGATGGAACTATACGACAGAGGAACTAGAAGTGATGGTGCCACAAAACTAGCAAAAGATACAAGGAAGGAATTTGTGTTGAAGGATCAAGCAAACACGTCAAGCAGTTATCGAATACCTACATCGGTTTCTCGATAGGCGCATTCCTTATTACAGAACGTTTCTGGAAGTACACACAATTCCGGGAATGCGGCTTGCGTGATTATCTTTTCGACCGAGGAGTAAATTTGCCAGCAGACTTAGAGGAAGGAGCAGTAGCTATTGTTACAAGCGATCCAACTCTCAGTGTATGTCGAATCGCTAGACAACTAGGAGTGTTACGAACGACAGTTTGGCGAATTTTAAAACGCGAGGGCTTATATCCATATTACTATCGCAGGGGACACGGTTTGCTTGAGGCAGACCACTGTGCTCGTCTGGTTTATTCTACCTGGCTATTAAGACAGTTACGGCTTCATTTTAATTTCTGCAGAACAGTCCTCTGGACAGATGAATCTACGTTCACGAGAAGTGGTGTTACAAATCTGAGAAACCTGCACAGGTGGTCATCAGAAAATCCCAAAACTATACGCCCATCTAAATTTCAACATGAATTTTCTATTAACGTTTGGGCGGCCCTAATCGATGACTTGTTGATTGGTCCTGTTGTTCTTCCTGGGAGGTTAAATGCGGAGAATTACCTTCAATTTCTTATTGACGAACTGCCAGGTCTTTTAGAGGATGTCCGTCCGAATGTTCGACGAGACATGTGGTTTCACATGGATGGGGCACCACCACATTTCGGAATTGCTGTCCGAAAAATTGGGTTAACGTCAATTATCCAAGATGGATTGGTCGAGGTGGTCCTGTTGCATGGCCACCCAGATCACCCGATCTTAATCTCCTTGACTTTTATTTATGGGGGTACTTGAAAAATTTAGTCTACGTGCAAGTTTCGAACATAAGAGAAGAGTTGTTGGATCGTATTCACCTGGCTGCCGAGCAAATCCAACAAAACAAGTATGAAATTCGGATAAGTACTTCTTCTGTTGGCTTACGGGCACAAGCCTACATTCAACAAGGAGGTGGACATTTCGAAAATATTATTAATTGAACTTGTTTAAATAAAATCAGTTTTTATTGACTTTAAGATTACATTTTTTTTCATGATCTGACAATCACATTCATAGATCTGTAACTTTAAAACAAATAAAAATGGATATACAAGTTTTTTATTTTTGTTATTTGAAATGAAGTCTACTTTACACTCCTAAAATTTTGAACATTCCGATACGGGACAGCTTGTATAATAAAGACCTCTTAATGGATTGTTTTTTTTTAATAACCAAATGGAACTTACTTTAGGTATCGCCCTCATATATAAGAATTGAGTTTATAGACTGGTATAGTACTATTTGGAGTTTACTGCAAGTGAGAATTAATGAATATTAAATCACATTCTTACATGTAAATGTCGACTTATTTAATGCGTTCGTAACTACAATCCGACAAACTAAGTTTGTACCAGTATGCAGAACACACCCTTTCGCGACAACGAACTTCCTGGTGATTAGGTTAATTAAGAATTAAGAAATACTGAAAAAACAAGTCAATCAACGGGAGGAAACGTACAGACGACGTTTCGTTCTAGTTGGAACTTTTCAATGTACGGTATTCCCTCGATGACGGACATTGCTTTTTCATTTCTATACTTTCTGTATATATAGTTAACATTTGGAGTTTACTGCAAGTGAGAATTAATGAATATTAAATCACATTCTTACATGTAAATGTCGACTTATTTAATGCGTTCGTAACTACAATCCGACAAACTAAGTTTGTACCAGTATGCAGAACACACCCTTTCGCGACAACGAACTTCCTGGTGATTAGGTTAATTAAGAATTAAGAAATACTGAAAAAACAAGTCAATCAACGTGTTCTGCATACTGGTACAAACTTAGTTTGTCGGATTGTAGTTACGAACGCATTAAATAAGTCGACATTTACATGTAAGAATGTGATTTAATATTCATTAATTCTCACTTGCAGTAAACTCCAAATGTTAACTATATATACAGAAAGTATAGAAATGAAAAAGCAATGTCCGTCATCGAGGGAATAACGTACATTGAAAAGTTCCAACTAGAACGAAACTACGTCTGTACGTTTCCTCCCGTTGATTGACTTGTTTTTTCAGTATTTCTTAATGGTATAGTACTCTTCATGTCTAGTATAAATAAATTGATTGTCGATTACTTTCGGGTTATTAAAAAAATATTAAGCTACTAATTTATGCCTCATTAACCAATATAGTCTATACAAGTAAATTACGAATACATTTTATATACGGGGTTGGGCAGAAGTAACGCATCAGTCTAATAATTCCGTAAATATAAACTTTAGAACAAAATGTTGTCAACAAAAGTTTTTTGAAAAGTTATTTTGTATTGGCTTCAATCATTTGCGTTTTTTATCATGATGATTATATATGACAGCAAAAAAAAATTTTTCTTTTAAATGGAAATAATATTTTCTTTTAGAAAATTCGGAATCTTTATAAATTTCTGAATATGAATATGTACTTTTTTCATGGGGTTAGATAATAAAAATATTGAGAAAAAAATAAAATTTAATAAACGTACATTTGGATAGTGCAGTGTTTTGTAGATTGCTTTGGAAATTGTAGATTTTTTGACTGTCATTGAATTATTGACGTTTCACAATAAAATAGTTTACATCGTAAAACTTGCTTTTTTTAATACGTGTTTTGTGTGATAATGGTCAAATTAACTACTAAAGATAGAATAGAAATTCTTATGATGGTCGGATATGGTGACAGGCAACGTTCACATCACGAAGTTTGCACTTTATTCAAAAATGTTTATTTGGATCGAGATCCTATAGCTCAATCAACAGTTTCGAGATTGGTTACTAAATTTAGAGAAACGGGTGATGTTAGAGATATACCTAAAGCTGGCCGATCAAAAGAAATCACTAATGAAGACCGATCTCTTCGTGTTTTACTTGCTGTAACGGAAAATCCCACTACGTCAACCACTCAACTAGCACATTATTCTATTAATGTTCGACAGTATTTAGACACAATTTTTCCGGTCGTTGGATTGGACGTCGGGGTTTTATTGATTGGCCCGCTAGGTCTCCCTATTTAAATCCATTGGATTTCTTTCTTTGGGGACACTTGAAGTCGCAAGTATGCAAGGAGACACCTAGAAACCTAGAGGATTTGAGAGCAAAAATTACTCGTGAGATACAAGCCACACCACCTAATAGTTTACAAAATACAATTCGTCATTTTTGGGAGCGTTTAGGACACTGTCAGGTCGTAGAAGGACGTCACTTTGAGCATTTAATTTAATTTTGTAGTTTGTTTACTTTTATTAAATTTTATTTTTTTCTCAATATTTTTATTATCTAACCCCATGAAAATAGTACGCATTCATATTCAGAACTTAATAAAGATTCCGAATTGTCTAAAAAATAATATTATTTCCATTAAAAAAAAAAAATAAATTTTGGCTGTCATATGTAATCATCATTAAAAAAAAACAAATGATTGAAGCCAATACAAAATAACTTATCAAAAAACTTTTGTTAACAACATTTTGTTCTAAAGTTTATATTTACGGAATTATTCGACTGATGCGTTACTTTTGCCCTGTATATTAATCTCTTCAAACTCTTGTAGTGTATAGTAAATCAGTAGAAAATTATCTCTATCCGTATATTTGCATATCTTATACGTATTTTTTTGTAAATAGCGGCTTCGGATATTTCCCTCTTATATAAATGACTTCTTCCTATAGGGCAAATAAGGAAAATGACACGAATTCATTTTAGAAACAAATCGCCTTAGCGTTACTCGAAATGACAACGAATGTTCCTGTATTACACACATTGGAGACTGGGTGCGTGTCGGGACTGCTGCGCCGTTCAAAATGCAAATTAAAGATATCACCGTTCCAACACGGAAGTGTAAGGTTTAAGGATATATGGTTGTCATTTATATTGTGTCCCATTATGCATTTTGCTAAATAGTTCAGCCTCGGTTGCACGTAACCGTAATATGAATGATGACCTGAAATTTATATTTGTCATGAATGTAATATTATTTTTGAACGTTAGTTGAAATTTACAAACTACGCTTGCATTAAAGCGCATATTTATTTAGATATTATCGGATGATATATGGGAATACATGAGCTGATTTTATTGATGTTTTAAAATTTGTTATTTAGTTGTACAGTGCGTACTATTACACAGAATCAGCCAAAAAGATGAACGGACTTTGAAGGTCTATAAAAAGTTCATACATTGCAGATATTGAATAATAGTTATTTATCTATGAAAGGCGTAAAACAGACGTTTGTGGCCCGGCATGTGTAAATAATATACTATATCACTTGAACCTAAAATATGATATAGCAATTAATCACATGGTATTTCTGGAGTCAAAGGAATTCACCTGAATATTCTATCTCTTGGTTTCTGTCTTCAATATCCTCAGGCGAAACATCAATGCCTATTAATCGCAATTCTCTTATTCTATTCCTATATTTATCCACTAACTTCTCCTTGAATAAGGTGGATTTTTCAGCTGGAGAGGTAGCTTTTTGATACAAAGGGTGTTAAGTACAAATCCTTTGGTTCGTTAGAAAATAGGTTTACTATTTTGGTGGATATCAATTGTAAATCAGCGTTTTTTAAACGGCTAGAATGTTGACAAAACTTCATAATTTCATAATTTGCAAGAACACATAAGACAATTTTTTTAAGTTTAAGTTTTAAGTAATAGATGAATATCTTAAAGTTTAGATTACGGCGTGGTGTTAAAATTGTATAAAATTCAATATTTTTCCACAAAATCAGATAAAAACTAACAATATTGGCTTCATACAAAGAAAATAATCGATTTGTATTTATATGTGTTATCTCTAAACAAAGAAAGAGTTTATGCTTTATATCAACTAGAATACAGTGCATAATAGATATATCTATGCTATTATTTCTTTATAGAAATTACAGTACTCGTAGATATATAACACTTGAGGTCATTAACAATAAGTAAAATTTAAATGCGTCTAATTGTTTTAAAAACTCTATCCTCTTTCGAGTTCGAGGAATTACTTCTTCATTTATGTTCATCAAGTACTGTATATCAATTTTAATTTTCTATATTAAGAAAAAAATGGGTGTTGCAAATATAAAAAATCAAACAAAGCTATTCATTAAAAATGTAATAATTTGTGTTAATGTCCTTGTGAAAAAATGCAGTAAATAAATCAACGTTTTTTCTTTAAGAAAAAAAAAGTTACCAACAAAATAATAAAGCGAATAGTGATTGACGTTTAGGCTAACCTTTCTAAATTTAATAAAATGTGAGATACCATGCAGACATACCTTAATAAAAACTAGGGCTATAAAGCTATTATTTCAAATGCGTATACTAACTGGCAATTTGGAAGCAATTTTAATTTATTAATCGATTACAAATTGCATTATAACTTACCTCCAAAAATAGTTATTAAATCGCCAAAATCCCAGCTGTTTAATAATTCGGATATATTAGCCATCACGAACTCAACAAAAAACACTGAACCACACTAAACATAACAATACGAGGTGCATTCATGTTCTAAGGCCTCCGATTTTTTTTCTCCAGACCGGAAAGAGATAGAAGCATGTGCATTGTTTTAAAATGAGCGTGCGTTCGTTGTCAATACGTCATAGAGATGGCAGCACTGTACGACAGATGGAATTGTAGCGGCAGCGCCGAGAATGAGAACTGTTTTAGATACTTAAAATGGCTACGTTTTCCTTACTTGAACAGCGTGCAATCATTCGTTTTCTGAATTTGCGTGGTGTGACACCAATTGAAATTAATCGACAGTTGAAGGAGACATGTGGTGATGAAGTTATGGATGTGTCGAAAGTGCGTTCGTGGGTGCGATAGTTTAATGAAGGCAGAACATCGTGTGACAACAAACCGAAACAACCTCGGGCTCGCACAAGCCGGTCTGACGACATGATCGAGAAAGTGGAGAGACTTGTTTTGAAAATGCGAAAAGTGTCCTCCAGGTGAGTGCCACGAATGCTGATGGACGACCACAAGGCTGCTCGTGTGGCATGTTGCCAAGCAATGTTGACGCGCAACCAAGGCATGAATGGGACTTTCTTTTCGTCGATTGTGACAATGGATGAGACGTGGATGCCATTTTTCAATCCAGAAACAAAGCGCCAGTCAGCTCAATGGAAGCACACAGATTCACCGCCACCAAAAGAATTTAGGGTAACCGCCAGTGCTGAAAAAATTATGGTGTCCATGTTCTGGGGCAGTGAGGGCGTAATCTTTACCCATTGTGTTCCAAAGGGCACTACGGTGACAGGTGCATCCTACGAAAATGTTTTGAAGAACAAGTTCCTTCCTGAACTGCAACAAAAACGTCCGGGAAAGGCTGCGCGTGTGCTGTTTCACCAAGACAACGCACCCGCACATCGTGCTAACGTTACGCAAGAGTTTCTTCGTGAAAAGAACTTTAAAGTGATTTCTCATGCTCCTTACTCACCTGACCTGGCTCCTAGTGACTTTTGGCTGTTTCCAACAATGAAAGACACTGTCCGTGGCCACACATTCACCAGCCGTGCTGCTATTGCTTCAGCGATTTTCCAATGGTCGAAACAGACTCCTAAAGAAGCCTTCGCCGCGGCCATGGAATCATGGCGTCGACGTTGTGAAATGTGTACGTCTGCAGGGAGATTACGTCGAGAAGTAACACCAGTTTCATAGTTTTCGGGTGAGTAGTTAGTTAGAAAAAAAATCGGAGGCCTTAGAACTTGAATGCACCTCGTACAACACCATGCTTACGAGAATAAAATATAAAGATACCAGTCGCTGCACGCTAGAATCATGTGCTAAGAAGCAGGTGGCTAATCGCCATTTCATTGGCTAGAAAGAAATTTTGGCGCCCAACTAACTTTTTATTTCGCCCAAATATATAGTTATTTCCCAGAAGTAACAAATTTATTTGAGTTAACAAAATTCCGATTTTATCTCAACAATGTGAAAATAATTGAAGTAATCTAACATTTTGACACTGTTGAACTAAATTATTGTGTTAAAAACATACTGAACTGAATAATTTGTTTGAATATATGTATTAATCTTTCTAACCAAATATTTTGTTTCGATCAATATCGTTCATTTTTTACATATACTTGAAATAACAAAGAGCATGCTTGTTGGAAAGAAAATATGATTAACAAAATATATTTGTTTGGTTTAAATTTATTAGTTTTTCAGTGTGGGTGCAGCCTTTCAGCATTAAAAATTCTTTCAGGGAACGTTGCTTGATAGGCATCTCAGAAATCCAACTTCTGATAAATGACGCTGTTATTCAGTAATGATACCAGTGGCGGCTCTTTAATGAGAGCAAGTTGCACCCCCTGGAATTATGAAACAAAACAAACCAAGCGGCGACTAACTGTGAAAGTATTTATTTATTATGTATATTATGTATTCACAGTTATTGACGAGGAACGTGGCACGCTAACAACGTACATGCACTGATCGTCGTCATAGATATACTGAGCAAAGCCCAACTGTTGCTCTTTTAAGGCATTAACATTACATTGATGGTGTGGAGAACTGTATTTTGCCGTACTTCAATGTCGTATAATACACAGTGTTGGAGCAACTGAAACAAACTGCTCTCGGGCGTTGTCACAATAATTCCGTGTCTTTTTTAGAGAACAACGCGTTTTCGCGTTAACGTATAATGAAAAAATCGCAGTAAAAAATCTTAAACGGCCGATGCCTCAATTATGTTTAGAAAATAAACAATCTGTTAAAGGTAAAGACGTTATAAGAAAATTCAAAATGGATATTTATCAGAAAAATGACTTAATTTGTGGGTGTGAAATTAAAAATACTTTGTTTTGTTTTCCGTGTCTTTTGTTTGGTGGTGAACGAACCGTCTTGGAAGAAAGGAATAAGAGACTTAATTCATCTTAGTGCTAAAATTAGTAAACATGAAAATTCCGAAGCGCATTTGAAAAATATATTTTAGATTCATCATATAGAAAAGCAATTCAACAACACAATGAAAAGGTAACAAAAAATAGGCATGTGTTAAATTTAATAATAAATTGCATTAGATTTTGTGGCGCGTTTGAACTGGCACTTCGGGGTCATGATGAACAGCAAACGTCGAATAACAAAGGCATTTTTCGGGAATTGATAAATTTTACGGCAGAATTGGATAAATCGCTCAGAGATCACATCGAAGCAGCACCGGTTTTTAAGGGATTATCAAAAACGATACAGAATGAGCTGCTTGATGCAATGTTGAACGTGTATCATGAACAAGTTGCCAGTGAAATTAAAGCAACCGACTTCATATCTGTGATAGCTGATGAAACCACAGATGTGTTCAATCAGTTTCAGTTGGTGGTTGTTTTAAGATATATTGTGAACGCGAGACCGGTCGAAAGATTTTGGAAATTTCTTCTGCCTAGTGGACATGATGCTAATTCTTTATCTGCCTCCATCCTTAACGAAATTAGTTTGCTTGTTGATGACCCAGAAAAACTGATTGCACAGAGCTATGATGGGGCAACAGTCATGAGTGGTGCTATTAACGGCGTGCAAAGACATGTCCAAGACCAGTATCCAAGGGCTAATTTTGTACATTGTTATGCACATCAGACAAATCTAATTATGTCACATGCTACATCGAGCAACAGTAATTGCAGAATTTTTTTTGCCAATCTGACGGGCTAATGTACATTTTTCTCCACTTCACCACAAGGAGCTGCAAGATTGGAAGAATTCCTTCAGAGAAAAAGCTTACCTCGTTCTTCAAAAATAAGATGGAACTTCAATTCTAGGACAGTGAATACAATATATGAGCACCGAGAAGAAATAATTGAAGCTCTAGAACAAATCGAGGGAGCTAGTTTACAAACTACCATTCATCAAGCTAGTGCCAATTTCCGAATTTTAGAGGAGGAAAATTTGATATATTATTTAACTTTCTTTCATAAAATTATGCCACATGTGGACATATTGTATAATCAATTACAAAATGTCAATACAGATGCATTAAAAATCAAGAATAACTTAGATAATTTTGAACGTGCTATTGGAAAAATTCGAACCGAAATCGCTGACACAGATAATCATTTGGTTAAACAAAATGATCCAGAACTGACTCCTCGACCATCAAAGTGGCGAAGAGTAACTGATGGTAGCCAAAGAAGGAGGGAAACTATTGAAGTGTGCGATATTATTTTGCTAGAAATAAAAACTAGATTTCGCTATACAGGGCACTTAATATTAGCAAACTTAATTTCTTTTAAACGGTTCTCCTCCTTTAAAAAAAGATTTCCGGAAGATTGCCTTAAAGAAGCAGTAAAATTTTATCCATGCCTCAATGAAAGCAGACTACGAACTAAATTAAGCGTTCTATATTCTAGAGAAGAATTTAGGCAAGATATAGAAGTCGGTGCTGTAGGTCTGCTAGGTCTTCTGCTGGATGGATTAAGCGACACCTTTAATGAAGTTGTTACGCTTTTAAAAATTGTCATTACAATCCCAATGACAACGTCCGAAGCGGAACGCCAGTTTTCACGGCTGAAGAGAATAAAAACTTTCCTGAGAAATACAATGAAAGAAGAGAGATTAAATGCCCTTACTATGTTATCTCGTGAAAAAGAATGTATAAATGATTTCCCAAACTTTAATGAAAAGTGATAGAACTGTTCTGCATGTCAAGGACACGTAAAATGGACTTCGTATATCGTCAGATGTAATTCAACTGTATAGTGTAATATTTACTATTCCTTCAAAACAAACTCTACAATGAACAGTACCTGTCAGGAACAGTACGTCGGTGAAATTTATAAGGATTGGGTAAGCGTTTTTGTATTACACTTTTTAATTTTGAAATTATGCACTCCCTATGTGACCCACCCCGAGCCGCCACTGAATGGTACATAAGCAAAAGAAACTTTGCATGCTAAGACGAGATACCAGAAATTACAGCTTGCATGTGAGAACTTGTTTCTATTCAAACTACTCACACAATGGCGTTTCTAGAGACTTTATATATCAATCCGCCTACGTACTTAAAATCCCCTTGTAGAAATCTAATAAGACAAAGTTTAGTTTCAATTAAGGGTGCGCTCATGAGCTATAAAATGTATTGAACAGGATTAAATTGCACGTCCGCGTCTAGGAATTTAATGTATTATTCTTAATTTAGATACAATTGGTTTTATCTCTATGGCTACTTGGCGAAGAAAGATCTTGTACGCGATCCATTACCACCTAACACGGCCGTGGACATCTGAGAAATTGTTATTATCGGTTCCGTGTTCGCGGCATCCCATAGATATCCGATTCAGTTCGGGCCATTGTGTGAGCAAACGGACGAGGTTGTACTATTTATCGACTGAACGCCTTCAAAAGAACGGAACATGAAGAAAAAAGAGACAAACAACGACATACGCAGTACCCCGTCGATAGAAAAAGACGAAAATATTGCGAACGTCATTTGGTTACTGGATGGAAACGCATTTTTCGCGACATTGAGTTTTAATATCTTTTAGTCTTGATATTCTTTTTTCTTTCCACGCTTGTACTCCGATACATATATGTGGCATCGATACTATAAAAAAAAAACTAATTTCATGAAAGGTTTGTATTTAGAGGCAATTTCATTGGATTTCGCTGGATAATATAGGGGCTTATTTGAACAGCTTCGCTTGTATCGAATATTATTTTTTGCTTTATTGAAGTATAAAAATGAACTTTTGTCTTTAAATTTTTTTGATGTTCTGTGTTAAGTAATTATGGATTAAAAAGTACTTCCAAAGAGCTAAAAAAAATAATTTCATGAAGTTAGTATGTAGAAATTAAGAAAAAATCCCTCTTCGAAAATGATCATAGACACTAAAGACGCTTTGAAGAAATTTTCAATATTAATAACTAAAGGGCGAAGAGATGTGTGTGAAAATTGCCGTGGAATATCAGTCACAGGATCTATCAGTATAGTGTATGGTAAAATTCTAAACCAGAAGATAGAAAGTGAGTATAATGGTAGAACAAGCTGGCTTCAGAGCAGGTAGATCAACATCGGACAATCTCTTCTGTGTCACCCAAGTTATCGAGAAAAGGTTAGCAATGAATCAGGAAATGCATATACAGTAATACCCCGCTTTACCTGAGAGATATGTTCCGCAAAAAATCGTGTTAAGCGAAATTCGCGTATATCGGGGTGTACGATTAAACAACATACTCAAAAGTTAATACAAAAAATAGCAATCATTTGAATCAATCACTTTAATTCTAATAACACTTCATGTTCTTTTTACGGAAAAATACATCTATTGCCTTTTGGGTAGCGTTTCTTTTACGTTCTTGTAAAATACGTTCATAACACCCAACGCTGTTTTTAATTGTTTGACACACGGTCAAAACATGGTCATCATCACTGTCTATGCTCTGCAACATGTCCAAACCTGAATAAATTTTTGAAAGAGCATTTTGTATTCCGCTTGAAGATAAAACTCTCTCTTCAGCTTGTTCTTCCTCGTCGTTGATGGGATTATTCTGTAACTCGATCAGATCTTCATTGCTGAGAGGTTCGTCGTGCGTTGCTAGAAGTTGTTCGAGAACTTCTACCGCGACATCTTCAAGTTCAGATCCCTCAATCATTGCAGCAACGTCTTCAAGCACTTGTCTTTGCTTCGTGACAATTCTTCTAGGTGCTTCCACTACATTTGGCCACAGATTACGCCACACCCCGTTCATACAACTCTTCTTAACTTCGTTCTAAGCCTCGTCTATGTTGTGAATAGCCTTCATGATGTTGTATGACTTCCACCACTCTCGCATAGACTGTCTCCCTTCCCCGTCAATTTCATGAATTAATTGGCTAAAAGTGCGACGATGGTAATAAGCTTTGAAGTTTGCTATTGCTCCCTGGTCCATAGGTTGTAATATTGACGTAGTGTTTGGTGGAAGGAACTTCACGTACACTTAAGTCTCTCGGTGTATCAAGTGAGGTTTGATGTCCTGGGGCATTGCCTAAGAGTAATATAACTTTACGTTTAAGCCCATTTCTGTCACAGTAGGATTTGGCTGACAGGCAAAAACTATTAGAATACCAATCTTGAAAAACTTCCCGTGTAACCCACGCCTTTCTGTTGGACCGCCATACGATTGGTAGGCTTGTCTTGTCTGTACCTCGCATTGCACGGGGTGTTTCTCAATGGTACACCAGTAAAGGTTACAGTTTGAAATCACCAGTGGCATTACCACCCAGAAGAAGTGTTAGTCGATCTTTCGCAGCTTTGAAACCGCTGGCTTGACGTTCTTCTTTAGAAATCAATGTTCGAGATGGCATTTTTTTTTAGTAAAGCCCGGTCTCATCAACATTGAAGATGAGACAAGCAGGAATTTTTTCTCGCGCTACGAACTCTTGAAACTTGTCTGGAAACTCAGCTGCAGCTTGAGTGTCCGCGCTGGCGGCCTCACTTGATATGTGGATATTGTGAAAATTGGAACGCTGCTTGAACCGATGAAACCAGCCTCTGCTAGCAGCAAAAGTCGGAGTGGAACTCCCTTCACCTTCTTCTGTCTTTAGCATCTCATACAAAGATTTTGCTTTTGTGCATATGACTCAGTGCATTGACTCAGTGGTGTGTTCTTCTTATTTAAATCTTCGATCCAGACTGCCAGCAACTTCTTCATTCTTTCTAGGATAGAGGATCTCGAACGAGAAAGTTTTGTTGCACTTATAGGTGTTGTTATAATGTATAGAATTCACGGTTGGCTCTTGGTGAAACATGATTAATAATTTACTAAATAAAACACTTATATTTGTTTCACAAAATGTATTTAAAATATATCTGACATATGTTTCGACTTATACAGTCATTCTCAAAGAGTCATGTAAACTAAGTGAAAAGAATACTCCTACCAATATTTCTGGCTTATTTTTTAAAAGTTTTATTACAGCATCGATTGTGGGGGTATTTGAAAAATCCAATTGCGTGTTTGTGACCTGTCTGTTGAGAATTATGGCTTTTTTTTATTTCTAAAGTTTCTAAGAAGTCAAGCCTTTTACCCTTATTACAAGAGTGTAAAAGTTTGAAATTATTAGCGTTAAACAGATGAGAATTTTGAATACAGTGTTCCGCGAATCCCGTGGTCATATTGCCATGTAGAATAGAACTTCTGTGCTCTTTAATACGTTCTTTTATAGAGCGTCCTGATTGGCCAATGTATACCGTGTCACAATCACTGCAAGTTAATTCATACAACCCTGACTTATCACGCAATTCTGTTTTTCGTTTATTGTTAACTAGAATATTTCCTAAATTGCATTTATTTACTAGGATGACATTTAAACCTAATTTATTTAGTTTATTAGAAACTTTATTGCTAACCCCAGGTATATAGTTTAGGGTATGAAACACTTTCTTAGTTTTTATGTATGTATGTCCGGAGTAAAAATTATTCATAAGGAAAGCGCGTTGTTTTCTGTAAATCATTTTGTCTAAGAATTCTGTTTTGTACCCGTTATTTCTAGTTATAGTTTTTATGGTATATACTTCTTTTTCAAAGTTCTTATTATCTAGAGGGAAATTAATCAGTCTGTGTATGAAACTGTGAAAAGCTGTCATTTTTATAATTCCGGCAAATTCCAACCAATCGTGGAATATAAAAATGACAGCTTTTCACAGTTTCATACACAGACTGATTAATTTCCCTCTAAATAATAAGAACTTTGAAAAAGAAGTATATACCATAAAAACTATAGCTAGAAATAACGGATACAAAACAGAATTCTTAGACAAAATGATTTACAGAAAACAACGCGCTTTCCTTATGAATAATTTTTACTCCGGACATACATACATAAAAACTAACAAAGTGTTTCATACCCTAAACTATATACCTGGGGTTAGCAATAAAGTTTCTAATAAACTAAATAAATTAGGTTTAAATGTCATCCTACTAAATAAATGCAATTTAGGAAATATTCTAGTTAACAATAAACGAAAAACAGAATTGCGTGATAAGTCAGGGGTGTATGAATTAACTTGCAGTGATTGTGACGCGGTAAACATTGGCCCATCAGGACGCTCTATAAAAGAACGTATCAAAGAGCACAGAAGTTCTATTCTATATGGCAATATGACCACGGGATTCGCGGAATACTGTATTCAAAATTCTCATCTGTTTAACGCTAATAATTTCAAACTTTTACACTCTTGTAATAAGGGTAAAAGGCTTGACTTCTTAGAAATTTTAGAAATTAAAAAAGCCATAAATCTCAACAGACAGGTCACAAACACGCAATTGGATTTTTCAAATACCCCCACAATCGATGCTGTAATAAAACTTTTAAAAAATAAGTCATAAATATTGGTAGGAGTATTCTTTTCACTTAGTTTACATGACTCTTTGAGAATGACTGTATAAGTCGAAACATATGTCAGATATATTTTAAATACATTTTGTGAAACAAATATACCAAGTGTTTTATTTAGTAAATTATTATAGGTGTTGAACTTTCGCTGGAAAGTTAAATTTTTCCCGATTTTTAAAAATCGTTCTTACAGTCGATTCTGAGAGTTATTCTACTACCAAATTAAGCTCAATAATAAGGCAGGTAACTTAATACTTTATATTATAATTTTTAGAAAATTTAAAACAAATCCTTAATTTGTTCTAATCATATTTCATTTATAAATTATAATTCACATTAACCAAAATTCTATTAAATTATTACAAGTATATCAATATATATATCAATTGATAAATACTTGAAGTTTTTCGTCTTTTATATGAAATATTTACAAATATTTTCAAATTAGTATGTAATTAGCTTGGTACAAGGTCTATTGTGGCTTAATTAGTAAAGCAACGGTCCGGCAAACCGTAGACTTGGGTTCAAGTCCCAACGTAGATAAAATTTTTCAATTAAAAATTTCGTATAATTTGCGTTGTAATTTGTAGACAGCAATGTTTATATTCACATTTACTATGCAATTACATACTAATATTTGCAAATATTTCACATAAAAGCCGAAAACTGCAAGATGGAACCAAACGGTAGTTTGCGGTAGATAGAAAATTTTTATTTAAACAAATAATTAATATCAACTAAAAATCAACAAAGTACCATCATAAGCAATAAGGCCATGTAATCGCAAAGTTCTCAAGCGCGAAATCTTTAAATAAACACAGAATAAAATCACTTTTGGGTCCATTGAACCCATTCGGCAGAGAGAGGGTTAATGATGGTTATTTATAAGGCGTTCATTATTAAAATTGTAAATATCGTGAGAGAAAATGATCGACTAAAAAATATTCCTGGATTCGTATTTCGACAACTAAGTTATCATCACCACCAGTAGAAAAAAAGAATCATACCTGAAGTGTTTACGTACATTTTATACTACCAAACCACACCAGTATATCAATGACGTATTAATACTAATTTCTAAAAAGTAAACTAGGACTATTCGTATCTACTTATGATCGCATGCTTACCTAAGAGCTATTAAGTGTCACAAATCCTGCAAATCGTACAGACTGGACTGCGGTATAGGTCTGTTGTTCGAATTCAAAGCGCTATTTCTATTTTTATAAATAAAAATTAGCTGTCTAGATTGTGATAACTAAACCAAGTCATGTATTTACAAAACATCCATTTCATCAACACGACCTCGCTGAGTTATGATCTTACATCACATTGTTTTTATCTTGTAACCAAGTCACTAGGCTAAGGGAACACACTCTAATATATAACGAGACACTCAGAGGTCTCTACGGCTACAGTCAGAGAGTGAGAAGTCAGAGTCAGCGAGTTAGAGTCACTACAAGTCTAGTACCTCATAATTATAATGTAGTGTTTACTATTGTTATCGTTGTTATTATCGTTATTAAATTATATGTTGTTATTTAATCGTTGTCCTGCATATTATTTATCACACTGATAAACCGACTGTATAAATGGAACTACCTCGGCAACAATGTTACCTCCGAGACCAGGTGACATTACATGGCGATCCTGCCCATGTCTGATATTACATGGCGATCCTACCTTTAGTTAGATTATCAGATATTACATGGTGATCCTACCATCCCACGTCTGACATTACATGGCGATCCTGTCAACTTCTGACATTACAAGATCTCTACAGTTATGTACACTTTTAACTAGCTTTAAATTATCTACTGTTACATTTTGATAATTGTCTAAAATATGTCTGTATGTATGGCAACATGGCAATATGTATGGCTAATGTGCTACGTGTCTTTTGTAGTGAGTTAAAATTGCTTTTTGTTGAACCAACATATTTCAACCCACAATTTTTGTACCCTATTTCGTAGATTTCATATTTCCAATTTGTCTCAAGTTTATCTTTGGCGTTTCCTGAAAGTGTTCTAAGTGCATTTAAATGCAACTTGCCACTCGCGCTTTTTAAAAAAATTGTTAACAATAAACCGTCTTGTTGCAAATTTTCGAGAACAAGGGGCAGTAAGGAACCTTCCTGGTGCCGGCAGATGACGAACGGTGCACACGGATGACAATATTGAACGGGTACAGGAGAGTATTCGGGAAGATGGAGAAACATCAACCAGGAGACGTTCGACACAACTTGGCCTCTCAAGAGGGTGGCTGCAGAGAATTTTGCATACAATAAGAATATTTCCATACAAAATTCAGCTTGTCCAACAATTGAAACCGACAGATTACCAGCAACGACTTTATTATGCAATTTATTTTCGTCAAAAAGCAGAAGAAAATGATTTTATTCATAATTTAATTATGAGCGACGAAGCCCATTTCCAATTAAATGGGTTCGTTAATAGGCAAAACTGCAGGATATGGGCTACGGAAAATCCAAGAGTAGTTCAACAGCGAGAATTACACCCACTTAAGTGTACCGTTTGGTGCGGTGTTTCGACGGAAAGGATAATTGGCCCATATTTTTTGAAAATGAACACGGTGTCGCAGTTTCCATCACTGGTGTTAGATATCGGACAATGTTGGAAAATTTTTTAAGGCCAGCCGTGGAAAACCATCCGCAAGTATAGTATATCCAACAGTATGGAGCCACAGCGCACACTGCGAGGGACACAATGGCTCTTTTACGCGACATCTTTGGTGAACGAATTATTTCCCGTACAAGCGATTTTAATTAGCCTCCGCGATCACCGGATTTGACCGCTTCAGACTGTTTCCTTTGGGATTATTTGAAAGGAAAAGTCTATATTAATAAGCCTCGAACAATACAGCAATTAAAAAATAATATACGCGACGAAATCAACAACATAACACCTGAAGTTTTGCGAAAGGTTATGGAAAATGTTTTGGAAAGAGCACGAATATGGGAAGCAGAAAATGGCCACCACTTGCGAGATATAATTTTTCATAATTAAATTAAAAATATTCTCCATTAATATACTGTATTTAAAATTTAAAAAAATTAATAATTATGTCTTAAATAAGAAGTTATAATGAACTCAAACCCCTTCGGTCATTTTGGGCCACCTGTATAAAATAAATGAATGCTTTGTTATACTAACTTCCCCATTATTATTACTTGTGGTTCCTCTTCAAGTATAAAATAGGCTTGGCATGCAAAATGTGAATGTCTTTCCTCTATTATTATATGAATAAACTGAAACTAATAGTGGCTTTGAACAACAAGCAACTAACCTGCCTTGTAATTCTTTGTAATACCACGATTTATAAAAAAAGGTTTCTTCCTTACCAGACAACAATTCTGGATAATTCCGAAACCACAAGGAATATGGAATCAAAATCTTGAATATACCTTCAAACGTCAAAAATAGAGGCACAGACACAGAAAAAGAACTAATAGTAATTTTATTTTCAACAAAAGTGTTACCTTGGCCTTTCTTTGAAATAACTTGAAGAAGTTAGTCATATATAACTAGAGACCGGGCGCATACGAATTTGTAGGGAACAAACAAATATAATCACGAATAGTCTTTTTTAATTTAAATTTTCTAATTAACTTATTCATTATTTCCGTCGTCGAAATTCCTACTTCTTCCGAATTGACAACTAATTATTAATTACAGTTATTAATGCCTTCATAATTGGTTTAACTAAAAATAATACATTGTCTCTATTCAGTATATATACATGTATTTCTCATACTGTGTTATTGAAACGTATTTGGTGTATTATCATTCACAACATACAATGTTATTACAAGCATTCGAACTATCTACCTTTACTAAAATTATAGATAGCATACTAAGCGGATTTGAACTGACCCACACATGAAGTAGTAATGTATTACGAAATTTTTGTTTGAGTTTCTAACTTATTTTATCAGAACAAAGTAATGATAGAGAATGATAAATATTTAATATGAAATAATTACCAATGCTCATGATGGTACAGGGTTGGCCATTTAAGGTTGCGGTTTTTGAAGTCATATCAAACATACAAACCATTAATTTAAAAAAATGATTTATTTGTGCAATTAAACAACAAGATCTGCGGTTTAATAAATCAAGTTTTCGAAGTGAGAGCCTCGAGCTACGGAAACATTTCGCAGCCTCTTCTCAAATTCTCCACAAACTGCCTGAAGTGTGGCGTACGGTATCGCTTCTATTCGCTGCCGTATTGCCATTTCAAGGTCACCCAGGGTGTCTATACCATCGCGATATACCGTATCTTTTAATGATCCCCACAGGTAGAAATCGCAAGGATTGAGGTCTGGACTATATGGTCGCCATGTTATCCCTCCGTCTGTAAACTGTTGAGCGTCAAGACCAATGATTCTGTTACCGAAATGTTCTTCAAGAATGTTGAAAACTTTTTCCGTGCGATGCGGACGAAGCCCGTCTTGCATAAACCATGCATTCTCCACCATATTTAATCCATGCGCCACGGGAATAAAAGACTCATTAAGCATTTCACAATATTTTTGCGAAGTAACGGTTCCATTGACAATCACGGGACCGATAATTCCTGCCGACGAGATAGCACACCATATAGTCAACCGTCGAGGGTGAAGAGGACGAACAATTGCTAGATGTGGATTTTCAGTCCCCCAATGTCTCCAATTTTGCTTATTCACATAACCGGATACATCGAAATGTGACTCATCCGACCACCACACTCGTTCCAATGACATGCTGCCATTTTCAATGCGTTCGATGATTTCGTTCGCAAAATTGTAGCGTCGCTCCATATCAAACCGTCTCAACGGCTGATCGATCTGGATTTTGTATGCTATCATCTTTAGATCTTGCTTTAGGATCCGCCTTAGTGTTGTACGGGGTATTTCAAGTTCTTGAGATGCTCTTGAGGTCGATGTTGAAGGTTGAGCTGTAAAGTGCTCCCGTACTCGTTCTATGGTTTCCGGTACCCGGATGGTCTTTTGACGTTCTCTAACAGTTGATCTTTCGTCTGCCGAAGATGCTGTTGCTTCAAATTTCACTACAATCCTAAGATATTGTCGGATTAGTAGACATGGAAACACGATAACGAATACTTTGTTACTTTTCTAAATTTATCTTTTTTTCCTTACCTTTTTATAGTGTTTTCCGTTGGTGCGTTATTTCTCCCGAATAGAGTACGCAAGTGTCTTGCCGTAGCTGCAAAAGATTTCCCATTTCTATAATAATATTTTATTAATTCCACACGCACTTCCGTTGGATACGACGCCATCTTGAAAACTGACAAGGCAAATTTTTCATATATTTATTGTAAACCGCGCTTGGCCCTCTAGTGTAAAACATATATATTATATTAATTTCTATATATACAAGGGAATAGCGCGATTTTTAAAATCGCAACATTAAATGGCCAACCCGTTATATCTAGTTAATAATTTAATTTAATTTTTTTCGTATTATTTTCGAGTACTCGAAAATAATACGTTTAAATAGTAACTACTGACGTGTGCAGTGCACATGAAATGTACATATAGTTAATATACTATTGTTTGTGAAAATATAAGGTTTGTTATTTAAGTTTAATAGTGTAATAATTTCACAAGTGCTCAACATATACTACTACTTAATGTAAACTTAAAACTTTAAATTATTTACTGTTATATGAGACTGTATGTCTCTTGCTGTTAATACGATACTGTTTGATATGAATGTTATGAAAAGACTGCTGCATTACTGTTGTTGATTTGATGCTGTTGAGTCTCTTGTTGCTGGTATGCCACTCTGATTGATACTGTTTTACAAATAGGTAAAAATATACTACTACCTCTAACTATTACATAATTAAATGTGTGTATACGGTGAACATTGTATTGTTTGACGCCATAACGGGGAATTTTTCGGTATTATTTCGTCGAAATTATACCTACTGGCAACAATACCCAAGGTTTAAGATGGAATCTTAAAATTTTAATCTCAATTAATAAATAATAAAATATCATTACTAATTAAATATTGATGTTATAAATATAAGAATGTAGTTCCGGATCGTCCCGTGTAAGCGTGATAAATTTTATTATGCATGCTTAAAAAATGTAAATTGAAAATGAATATGTTTACAGATTATGCCCTCTGTTCACTATGACACTAGGTAGTACAATGAGTGGTCTAATGTATAAAATAATAATAATAAATTAGCAAATATACCTAAAGAATGCTGCCTCTTAACTAAAGAAAGCTTTACATTCTGAATATGCTAGTAAAAGTAGTTATACAGTGGTTCAAACTTAAAAATGCACGTCGAATATATATAAAATCGGAAATGTTATACCTACTTTAATTCTTTTATGCTAAATTTACTTAGACCTAACATATATAAATATAATAGCTTATCCGACAGGCGTTGTACTGTACAAATTTCAATAAATTTGTTGGTCATTGTTTTGTGAATTTGTGAAAAGCTATTGGAAATGTGTGGACAAAGTCAAAATGAGAAAAACCGTATTTCTGAGTGATCATTGTATCTATTAACGATTGTGGTCATGGATATTCAATTTTTGAAGGAGTCCATTTAGAAGTACGTAGAAAATTTTACATGCGAGATGAATTCTTCGCGAAACACAAAAGTAAAAAAAAAAGGTAATTTTACTTTAATTTAGGCTGGAATGCGCTTTTGCAGATTTTTTGCAAGATTTTACAGTTTTTTTTTCACCGACTAATTAACAATTCTATACCCTATTACGTCTGTTCAATATCGTCGCAAGTTGCAAGGAGCCATATCAGGACAATATGGTGGAATTTCTTGCAAACCACATTAAAAAATTGCAGCCTGTGAAACTGCAGCGATATGTACGAGTATATTGTCATCGAACACATCTTGACAAACTTCCTCGGCATTTTCACGAATGTTGACTCTCAATTTATCTTTAAAGTCAATCAGTAAAATATGCTAGATTGAACGACTTTTGCCTTTATGACGAGGTTCATCAGGCCACCGCTATTTCATCAACTACCTTATGCGGAACCATTGCTTCATCTCATAAGAAAACGACCTCATCATACAAAAAGCAATAGATAAATTCTATTATTTCAGTATCGATTTCTTTTTAAGACGTATCTGATCATATTTTCTATTAAAAAAATAAATAAATAATTATAACAGTATAGTATAGGAAGAAGCACTACGGTAATGCAAAATTAATTAATATACTAAGACATTTTTATTAGTAACGTGTACAGGATTCCAATTGATGTCTGCTCCTCACAATCCTGCTGGTTCCATCCGATTTGAGATCGGTGTGGGCAGTCTCAATTACCATCAGCTCGGGGTGTTAGCCCTCGTAGTGGTGCTGATCTTCTAGGGTCCTTCCGTGGGGCCTACCCAGGGAGCTGAGCTAGGACCAAAGGCGAGTCAAAAGTGTTCGCCTGTGAGAGATCATTCTTGGCCGTACGGTATTACCAACATAACTGTATCAGCAAATAGCAGAACCATCCGCTGGCCAGAGTTAGCTTCATACTCTCTCATTCTTCATGGAATTAATTCCAGTAAGTGGTCGATGTCTTCTTGCGGTATGGTGTCTCGAGTAACTTGCAATTCATGGCGTAAAGGCCCTAGTGTTTGCGGTGGATTCGCTAAGTTCATCAGTTTTCCTCTTATATAATCCCACTCGTGTTCTACGGATGATAGATCGAGAGATGGATGGGAGATCTTGGTGGTCATGGAAAGATATTGATATGGGCCTCTTAGAGAAGTTCTCGCTACGTGGAGAGGGGCATTATCCTGTTGGAAAAGTAGGTCTTTGAGCTGCTGAAGATATGGAGGAGTATGGGATTCCACCACAACATCAACGTAAAGCTGGGCGTTATTGGTGTCTCGGATGAACAGCAACTTACATTTACTCCCGTGTGCTATACTGCTTCTTACCATAACTTCCATAGCCCGGTGCACACGTCTTTCAATAGAAAAATATCGCGACGTTTCCATGTCTTCCTCTGACCATTATGCGGCCATCATGCATTCCTATACAAAATCGGGTTCATTACTTAAGTCCACCTTTCACTGCATTCATAATCTGCACCATTCCAAACGTTGCTAACTTTTGAATAGCTCTACATTTCTCCTAAGTTAAGTCAAAAAATTCGCATCCTTTCATGGTGTTGCAATTTTCATGTTATGTACTATACAACAACTTCGTTATAGCATGTTTGCTAGTTTTCTAAAATTGAAGTTTAAAAATGACTTTACACAGAAATACAATATCGAAGTTTGCCTAATCTTATATCGCTATGGCTGGATTTAATTAAACATTTAATATTTCCTGCACACATGTGAACGAGCTTTATTTAAATGAGTTTTGTGGAAAAGACGTTCCCCGATGGATCGTTTATTTTCTATTCGGTTTATGATAGACGAGTTATGGATTCGCAAAAAGTAGGTTAGTACTGATTTGATGGCCCTTGATCCATAGTGCGCAAAGTTACATCGAGTGCCTTCTTATTATTAAACGACAAGAAATATGGTCGTAACTTTTAGGGAAGGATTTTTCTTTTTGCACTTAACGATGATTGAACGATATACTTTATAAACGGTGCTTGGATCGTACGGATTTTTTCTTCGCAATTTGTTGCATTTTCTGGGAAATATGCATCGGTAGATCCAATTTTCTTTCTGCGGTCTCGGGTAGTTTTTATACGTATTTTATGTCTTTCGTATAATAATGTATCCATGGTACTTATTACAAGCAAACTGGTTGAATATACCGATTGTAAACTCACTAATATGGAGCCCTTAAATTACATTGGTCAACAAATTTTTAAATTTTTCTTTAGAAACTATGTACAATGTGTTTCAAAAAGAACTTCATCTCAGTTGCCAAACCCTTGCCTTTTATTTATAACTAAATATTTATCTAATGTCATTTTGACATTACCAGCAATATAACTTTTTATTACAAATATTGATTTTACTTAATAAACAATAGTACTAGATACTAGATTTTGTGTCATTTATAAGTTCTATGTAGGCCTGTAACTTTTGCAGTTTGATAATGACATTGTATGTCGAAACCGCGGTCACGATTATATGTGAATAAAGTGGTAAAACAAAGTTATTGTTTTATTTTATTTTATTATTTTCAAAATGAATTACCACAAAGTTACGGCTACCAGTATTAATTTTCTTAAAGTACTAGATAATGTACACTTTGCAAGAAAATATTTATTGTTGAAGCAGATTTCCGTAGTGCGCAATTTCTTAACGGATAATGGCAATATTCCTATGCGGAATGTAAACGACGGTTTCACTTGCAATTTCCTAATAGAGTTGTGGATAATACCGCTTTACATCATCACATTAGTCTAGTCGTGGAGGAGTTTTGGGCTGCATGATCTGTGTTAAAAGGTAAAAGTTCTGGTAGACCACGTACATAGCAAAATATTGTTGAACACGTAGAAAATCTTGTTGGAGAAAACCCACATACATCAGTTCGTCGTTTATTAGTTAAAACAAACGTATCTGTCTATTCTAGTGCCGTTCATAGTATTTTGAAGGGTCGTTTACATATTGCTATGGATTTTTTCTAAAATAATATTACAAATTATTTAAAATAAATGTACTATTATTTTTGGATTAATGTGTATGTCCGATATGTTTCAAAATTTCATGTGTGAGATAAAAACTAGTTTTATATTCGAGGCCAATGTGTTCTTGAGGCCTAATATAATTCAAGGAGACCAAGATTTGCTGTATTACGAGAAAGTTGTGTTTTTTGAGATATATATTTTATATATCGTTAATTTAGTTCGGGTTGTTTTTGATTGTGTTCATTTGTTTTTGGTATTTATATTTAATTCCCGATATTTCTACGAGATTGTTATTCTCGTAATTTTGATATAGTATTTGATTAAACAACTTTTTCTCGTAAACGTGTCTCCAGTAAATTTTTTATGTAAGTAAAATTATATTCATAAGACGTCTTAGTTCAAAAGGCTATTAAAAGTGTATTAAAATTGTATTAAAATAATTAGTTAAGAGTCTTAATTATTAGAAATAAATAATAAAGATTATTATTAACATTTCTAAATTAATATTATAATTATAATTTGTTCGAGAGGATTAAAGGGTTTTTTTGTACATGTTGGTTGTGCATGTGTAATTTAGAACGTGTTTCAGATTTTGATTATACAGTGTGGTTCTCTGGGGAGAAATTAAAAATAAACTTTATTATTTTTAGATAAGTTTGATCGGAGTCATTAAGAGGAAGTTTTTTCATTCACTCAGCTGTCAATATTACAGTGAATATATTTGACCTCATGTATTTTGTATGATACAGAATCTTTATATTTTATAAAGATAGATTTTTTTCTTTTTTTTTTGTATTAAATATTCACTAGCAAATCGGAATGACTGTTCAAAGAAAACTTACCACATTAGCAGCTTATAGAAGAGCAATTAGCTACGAAATCGAAAAGTTTTGAGTATTTTTCTATAGCACTTGACGAATCTACAGATATAAGTTCCACTGCTCAACTCTTAATATTTTTACGAGGTGCAACGCAAAATTTTGAGGTGAGTGAAGAACTGATTGGTATGAGTTCTTTGACAAGTCAAACCAAGGGGAGTGACATGCTCAAAGCTCTTCTGCGAAAATGTTCTATAATGGATTTGGATTTAACGCAATTATCTGGAATTACGACTGACGGGGCACCTTCAATGGTTGGAAGTAAATCTGGGATAATAACTATGTTAAAAGAGTATTTACAAACTAAAAACATAGATACCAAGGAATTAATGCAGTTTATTGCATTATACATCAACAGGCCCTCTGTTCAAAATTATTGGGATTTGAAAATGTGATGAAAGTTGTAGTACCTCCTGTAAACTTTATAAAATCAAGACGTCTCAATCACCGACAATTCACACAATTTCTCGAGGATATTGAAAGCGAATATGGTGATATCCTGTTTTACACTGAAGTAAGGTGGCTAAGTCGTGGGTTGTCATTAGAGCGGTTTCTTAAATTGATTGAAGAAATCAAAATATTTCTAGCGGAAAAGAAAAAGGACGTCTCCGAATTCGACAACCTTGATTGGCTGTGTGACTTAGCGTTTCTTGTAGACATCACAAATGACTTGAATGTCTTAAATACGCGACTCCAAGGCAAAGATCAAATGGGTTCCCAGTTATACTCTCATGTTTCGTCCTTTCAATGCAAATTGAGTCTCTTCAGGACACAAATCAATTCAGCCAATTACAGCCACTTTCCGAACTACAAAAAAATTATGGAGAAATTCAATAAAACTGATGTCAACTTCACTTATGTTGAAAAAATTGATATATTAATACAAGCTTTTCATGATCGTTTTTTAGACTTCAAAAAAGTTAAACCTCTTTATACATTTTCAGCAATCCTTTCAACATTTCACCCGAAAATGCACCAGAATGAATACAGCTGGAATTGATAGACATGCAAAATGCTGATAATTTACGAAACAAGTTTAATGAAGGTAATTTACTCAACTTTTACCATTTCGTTGACAAATTCGCTTATAAAGAAGTGCGAATAAATGCATTGAAATGCGCAAGCTTATATGGATCGACGTATATTTGTGAGCAAACGTTTTCAGTGATGAAACTTAACAAAACAAAAAATCGAAACCGTCTGGCAAATGAAAATCTGGAAGCAATTTTACGTGTGGCGACAAGTAATGTGGAGCCAAACATAAACAAAATTGTTAGGTCAATGCAAAATAATAAAACATGAAATATTACATTGTAATGATTAGATTACATTACGATTACATAATTACAACAAACATTTTTGGATGTTCTTTTATTTTTATCATTTGTAGTAATTCATACTGTTTAAAAATAAAAATATTTGTGTTAATAAGTATTCTTTGTAGTGGCCCGTCCTTGGCTTATAATTTTCCCGAGTGGCCCCTGTTCCCTATAAGTCTGTGCATCCCTGGTATAGATTAATTCACAGCATCAGTTTTTACCATCACATTTATTTATCTGCATGCCTCTCAAATTGAGATATTCTCTTTCGAAAAACTGACGAACTGACTACAAATGTATACATATCTTGAATAAAAAACTTTATTGTTAAATTTTGTGTTGTACCTATGTGTTTCATTAAATTAATTCTTTGATTAAGGATTTTTTTCATTTCTAAATAGAGAAATAAAATCTAATAAATATTTGAGAGAAAATAAAATAATCTATTACAAATTGTATGCATAACTAATCATATGTATAGTAATAAATATGTAATAAAATGTTGTGCATGTTTATTTATCCTATTTTGCTTTGTTGCTTCTAATTTTTTGAATTACGTTATTTTTATGCTTCTTTGTGTTTGGAAATACTTAAAAAAGTTTATGTATGTCAATACGTTAAGCACGTATTACGCATTTGTTACAAAAGAACCAGACATGCAATATTCACGTCTGCAACTGTACACATGGACGCATTTTCCAGCATTTACGTCTGCCTAAGACACACTTCATTAGTTAGGCACACTACCCTAACTGATGAAGCCTGATAGTAGATGGCAAAAACACGTGTCTTAGGCAGAAGTAAATGCTGGAAAATGCGAGGTGTACGTTCATGTGTATAGTTCCAGACGTATCTGTTTCATGTGTAAGTTGGAAAGACTTGTTTAAACGTCTTATGTATTCCGCTTTATTAATTTAAAAAATAAACGATACTTAAATTTCACTAATACTATTATTTCATAATATTGACCATTACAATATTCAACTATGTATCAATAACATTTAAACTTAGCGCTTAGAAGTACCTACAAAAAGATGGCGAAGATCACCGAAATCTGACTCTAAAAGATCAAAGGTGCCGACAATAGTGTCGCTTCTGTATGTTCTGTGACGGTGTTAAGTAGGTGTGGTAAATGTTACCCTTACTAGTCTATTGATTTCATCTAGTTTTGTTGTGGTCCATCGCGTTATATTAAATGAGTACATTAGCACTGGTAGTCCGTATGTGTTGACTGCGACGACCATGTTCTGATCTGAAAGTTTTGTTTTATGGATCAAATTAATTCAGCGTTTGACATCTTAAGTTATTTGTTCTTTTGTTCGGTTTTTGCCTATCCTTCTGCTTTGTTCGAAGCCTAGATATTTGTATGTGTCTGGTGGTAGCATTGTCTGTATATATTATTTCTTGTGCGTCTAATGTGTGTTCTAGTGTATAGTTCTCCGAATCAATTCAGGTGCTTTTGGTCATTGCGTTTATGCGGCAGTTGTCTAGGCCAAGGTTCTTTTATATGTCATGATTGAAAATTTCTGTTGTTCTTGGTAGCCTTTCGAGATCTTCCTTGTTGAATAAAGTTTCAGGCCATCCACATAAAATTTTGATTATTATTATTATTAACTAATTTAATTAGGTCATTATTAAATCACGTAGGTTTGGTTTGAATTTTTGGAAAAAATTGATCTATAATGGAATAGATTGTGGAGCAAAGTAAATTCAATGAGTTACAACTGTTACATTTCGTATATATATAAGAATGTTTTAATTCTATTTTAAATTATATTTTTTCGCCAATATATCTGGAATTTAAAATTTGAGTTCAAACTTAGACATTTTCTGTATATATACGTTGGCAAAGAGAAAGCTCTTCTTTTGTTATCATTCCTTCCAAGAAATCTACCTGATTGAACGGTCAATACACATTCAACGTTCTTTTCAAATTTCGACATTACATTTCGTTTTCAAACTTAAGTTATTTAATTTATTACGTACAACATTTCTTCATAATTATATCATGTCGCATATCATTTTAAACTTTTCTCACAAGGAATACTTTAATGATATTTGTTTCATCGTTATCGCAACTCTAAGACCGTGCTTTTGATTAGTACTTTTGATTAGTACTTATTTCAAGACATCTCCAACATCGATCCCTATCCACTGTAGGCTATAAAACAAACCTACCCGTTTCAAAACCAGTGTTCTCTTCTACAAATTCCCTTCCGTTTCCAACTCTTGTAAGATACACATCGCTCAAAACTAGAAATGTTTCAGCACCCAAGCGCCGTTCGGCCTTGCTTTCCATATGTACGTTCGCGACATGCTTCCAACACAAAGGCAATCTGTATTGTTCAAATATATATTATTCTTTTACTTAATTTACATTTAATTTATTGCATAATTTAACTTTTTTTCTAGTCCACATTTATTTATATTAATTTTTAGTTACTTGTTCACCGCACTGGTATATATTATTGTATTTAATTACTCTAATGCATTTTAAATCGTTCAATTTCTTTTGTAAATATTAAATAAAAGCTTCAAGGACAACGTCGCTGTGTTTTATTTAGTTAATAATTTATAATATACTTATTTCAGCATTATTACATACGCTCTGGACATTTGATGCAACTTTATCACACCGTTTATTATTTAAACATTTACAGCATTTTTAGGATGCTTCAGCTAGCTCGTAAAGAATCAAAACGAGCCACAAACGTCCATCCTGTATCAATTCGGCGCTACAATATGGTCAAACACAATATACCTTAACCCCATCTAGCATCTAGTAACACAAATAAAATATGTTGAAAATAATTCTTTTGCCAGAAAGTTTGTGTTTTCTTGTCTAGACTCATTAATTACTAAACCTCTGTCATATTACATAATCCGAGGATGTTCTTGGAAAACAGTCATCACTGTTTACCACATATGTATTCTTATTTATGTAATCTTTTATATAAACGGTTAGAATCAACTCGTATTAAATAAAAAACTTAGTACTTTCTTTTACAAACGGAAGTCTAATTAATAAAAGTAAACTTCTGAAATGTTTATAAATATTAGATGTAACGTACCGTTTTCTTTTAGCTTTTATGTTAAACCTTAAGTTTCCTATTATAAGTTAAATTATAAGATTTGCCTGCTTGAGATGTAAAGATAATTATATTCGACCAAAACTCGATTCAACAATGAATAAGATTACATAAAGCGTACGAAATGTCCTATCGTATTTCCCCTAACCAACGTCAACATGTTTCAATCAAGTTTATTATATTTAAAATTCTCTGATTGCTGCGGAAATTGCAAAAACTTAAATTTATTCTTCAGAAATGAACTGGTAGATATAGACGTGATATGATTTTTAACGATAAAACATCATCAATTATTTGCAATAGTCAAGAATAGCGAGTGGCAATGGAATCTCGTATTTTAATTACAAATGTAACATAACCAGTCTTTCAGATTAAATCGGAGATTTATGTTGACTGTTTATTCTGTAAGAATTAATTGAAAATAACCCTAACTACAATGTACCTTTAATCTAACTAAGTTGTCATTATCAGCAGTAGAAAAAGTTTTACATTCGTACAATTAACATACACGGTTTCTCTCCGTTTCTTTTAGAATTGTGTGTTGCGCTATTCACATGTTTCCTACACAAATGTGGATTCCAACAGGATTCCAACAATGCTCTAGATCTAAATAAATGAAAACTAAAAATGTGTGCGTAAGTTATTGAAACTGAACGAAATTCAATGCACACTAACGTTGAAATAATTGGTAGAAATAGATTCAATCAAACGATATTAAACAGAATCTATCACAAAAATTACGATGTAATTAACAGTTAAAACTATGAAAACAAGAAACTTACTCACAGCACTTTATTTATCTTACGAAATATAAACTAATAAATAAAATACATTATAAAAACCCCGCTTCTATCTACGCTCATGAAAACACTTTAAAAAACACTATATTCTCCGAATACAATAGCTCAGTTGTCCATTGTTATCTTGCCAGACCAGGTGGCCGAGTAAGTCAAACAAATACTTCATTGAATTACGCCGCGATGTACTGTGCGACGTTATACACAATTCCAATTGCCGATTGCGTTTTATGGAAATTGCATCCGTTCTCTACTTATCATGCATTAGACATAGATCACAACGTGTCGGTTAAAGGGTTAAAACTTGTCAAAGGCATCAATAACACGAGATATCTCGACGCATACGAAAGCATTTATATCAGGCGCAGCTCGTGATGACGTATTTGGAGTGCAAGTACAATTATATGAGTGCCTCGTGTGTTTTCGGTATTTACTAAGAAAACGTTACAGTTAGTACACGAGAATACACGAAGCACTCGCATCATTGTACTTGCACCCCAAAATACGTCATCACGAGCCGCGCCTGATTTATATTGTTAAATATAATATTAATACGTTGAACTCGGACAACGGTCCGATCCAGGATTTTAATTCTTAGAAAAGAGGTAGAAAAGGTTGAGGGCAGTAGAATAAGAGAGGTAAGTTTGTTGTAATTTTTAGTATGTGGATTTTTGTTTTAAATGCAGTATATACGCGGACGCCGTGTAAAGTTATTGCGCGCTTATATGTGTTAGCTTTACTGTGCCACATATGCGACACTTTGATTCGTGGTTTTATCTAGTGATGATGACAACTTAGTTGTCGAAATACGTATTTAGAATACGATTATTAATTGTGGTAAGGTGTTTTATACTTTTTTTGTGTGTGCACTTAACCGCAGTCTTCAAAGAAAGACTTTTTTACTTATTTAAAATTAAAAATCTATTTTGTTTAAATTCCACTGAGATTGCAACTCTTCTGGTCCATTCTTATTTGGAATGAGGTAGATATAGTTATTAATAACTAAATTAAAGGGTACAATGTAAGTTCGATAGGAAATTTCCAGAATATTAATACCTGGGTTGACCGTTCGGAAGATAGATTCTCGGAAGGCGAGTATGACCAACGTCATACAAAAGAAAGGTTTCGTCTGGAAAATATGAATAAAATGCCACAAAGTGTCTTATGAATTCTTTTAACACTTTTAAATTAGAATTTATTTCTGAATTATATAATTGAAATCGGGATTAAAAAAGTTCTCGAAATTTGCGATGTGTAACAAACCTTGTACAACAGCTACACAACAATGTCGATTATTCTTTCCTTTTAGCATATGATATATAACGTGTTTTACTTTATTTTTAGAGATTAATTAAGATAATGTATTCGATACATACCTATTACTTTAAATATTACATAGAAGAGATACTATATTCTCGCGCAATGAAGTTTATCCTGTTCTTTAGAACATTCGCTTATTCGTTCTCAGGTAAAGAGGAGCTTCATTTAAGTAATAGGCTTTTAAATAAAGCTTCCTTTAACATGCGAATTTCGCTATTTAAGATTCCCCATAATTGCAAGTGAGTTAATTAAGAATAGACGATTTCGCTGCTTCCAGCTTCGATCTGCCCCATCGCGGATTTCGCTTCTCTACTCTTAACGTCATCATCTACGTCTCGATTCTATGGCGGCTATAAATCATTAAATTAATTTCTTGAATGTGTATTCTCCTTTTTTTGTACCTCTTGCGCGCCATTATTAATTTCCTTTTATATCTCGGTGCTTAATTCTCAATTACTTTCCGCTGTAGTTTAGCGAAATATTTCAATTATCGTTAATAGTACTTGAAGCTACGTCGGTGTAATTTTTGTAATTCCCGAATTTCATTTTTAATTAAATTTGAAATTTGGTTATTTTCGTTATGTACACACACTGTGCGGCAAGGTACCTGAATAATAACAGATATTAATTTGAAAAGATTATTTTCTATATTCGCTACTAAATATTGGAAAATTTATGCTTCGATTAGTTTTTGTATTATGAAATTATAGAATCGAGAGTTTAGTAAATAATTAAGGTACCTATAACAATAAATATATTGTAATAGTATTTTATTTATACCGTAATGAAGTACGGAAAATAGACATATTTCTATACTCTCACAAAGAATAAAGTTTAATTGTGCAAATTATATTTCGATACATTTAAATGTCAAATTCTAATAAATATTGAATTAAAAAAAAACATTTTAATACATTGGTATTTTGAATATCTATAAATAAAAATAAAATGACTGTAATTTCATATATATGTACTATGTGTTCAGTTATTTATTTTTGAGTAAAATTATGTTAAAATTTATAATAAATAAACTGTTTTAATTTTCAAAAAAGTAATTACATATATACATTTTTTCAATTTCTTCAAGAAAAGCGGCTTTTGAATTTATATTTTCTATTGGAAATCTATTTTAACTAACTTCACTGCATATATTCCAAAAGGCATGGAAAAGATTTGTTTAACCTTTATGTGACTGGAAGGGTACCCGGGTGCCTTTTTCAGATTTAAATATTAATATTTTTTGTGTTTGAACTTGCTGAGCTTGGAAATTCTGTGACATCTCTAAACTTGTTTTATATTACATTTTATTATATGTATATACTTCGTCATTTAGATTTAATTTTTAACGAAAAAATGGCATCCGAAATTATTACAACCTCTAAAACCGGTATGGGTAAAATTACATATGGATGGATGTGAAAGAACAAAAGCAGCATTTTTACATTTTTTTATTTATATATGCTATAAAAAAGATGTATAAAAAGAACGAAAATAAATAATAATAGGATTAAACTGCCTGTTGGTTACAGGTATCGCATACGGCCTTAGTAACAGAATGCTCATTACAAACTGGTTTTGAACAAGAATTACATGCTTTTCGCGTTTTTCTTTGTCTGTGATTCAATTCCCGGCAAATGTAACATTTTCCAACTACCAAAATACGCCCAGAAGTATCTCGAGATGATTGATCTCTGACTGCTGTAACGACTGGTTATGAAATTTGGCGTCCTAGAACCATTTCAAGTGATGTACGTGCAAAATGATTGCCCAAAGCTCTTGGAATACTGCTTCGAATTAGTACAGCAGACATGCATAACTCGTTTGCAAGATCTTTCAAAAATCTCCGTCGTCGGTCGGTTGTTGTAAGCCTAGGATTGTGCTCCGTGTAAATTATGTATGCACTCAGTGCAGCAAGGTCTACCATATTGTAAAAAAACGCTAGGGGCCAACGATTTGTTCTACGCTTTACTATATACTCTGATAACATTTTATCCATCGTGTCGACGCCGCCTTTGGTTTGATTATAATATTTAATAATTTCGGGTTTTGCAGTACCAGTATGTTCTACTTTGCCTGTTGTATGCATTGATGATAATAGGATGACAGATTTGTTCTTTTTGGGAACATACGAACATATAGTTGCTCTTTTAGTAAATGCAAAATTAGTGAAATTTATAACTCTACTTTTATTGGATTGCATATTGGAAGGAAGGAAAGTTTTATTTTTTCGAACGGTCCCTATTAAAGTTAAGTTCCAAGAATTTAGGTTATGAGCCAACTGTAAGCTTGTGAAAAAGTTGTCTGTCGTTATATTTCTTCAGAGCCTTTATATTTAGTAACTAAATCTAGAACTGTACGCTCTCCAATATTCACTTGCCGTTCACCGTCTGGCGGTTTTCCAGTATAAATTTTACATTGTAAAGAATAAGCATTTGCCGCATCACAAGCCCAACAAATTTTTATCCCATACTTTGCCGGTTTTGAAGGAATGTATTGGGTAAATTTAATATGTCCTCTATAAGGAAATAATTGCTCATCGACCGTTATGCATTCAGACGGCTTATAGTTGTTTTCTAAATTACTATTTAGCATTATCCATATATCACGAATTGGAGCAGCTTTGTCACTTTTAGATCGTTCAGCACGTGTATTCTGATTATCAAAACGAATAAATCGTGAAAATATTTTGAAGCGATCACGAGACATAGCCGCACGAATAAGAGGTAAGGATTCAAGTTTCCACATTTCAGATATATCTTCCTTATTAGATTTATGTACACCAGCTGCAATTAGGATTCCTAAAAATGCATCGAATTCCTCTTCAGTAAATGCCTTGAAAACCTTTCGTGGTTGCCGCTTAGAATCTTTGTACTTTTGAGCTTGTTTTTCATTATAATCTCCAGTTACTTGTGTGTCTTTTCTGTTAGTTTCCCTTAAAATTATGCTACAAATTTCATTAGACATGATAGATCTAAAAGTTTCTTTAGCAGTATATAATGCACTAAAACTTGGTGCGCCACATTTTTCGCGCAAGATATTTCGGCTGATTGTCTGCGCTTGTGGTAATGGAGTATTAGTCCTATGAGTTTCATCTTTAGCAACTAAAACAGTAGGCTGTGCAGGCGTTTCTTCTTCATCACTAATTTCATCTGAATAAGGTTCCTCTTGTTCGATTACAGGTTCTATTTCTGCATCAGATTCTTCAGATTTCCGGAATGTATTAGTCTTCATCCGAAGCAGTAAATGGCTCTTCTTCTAATGCTTCTTCCGCTGCTGCTAGTAATTCTACTGATGTCAGTCTGAAAACCATAAAATATCACATTACCTTCTTATTATTACTATTACTTTTACTCTTACAGGATTTGTAATTATATTAACTTCTATATCATACCTGGTTCTCCTCCATCTTGGTTTTGCAAATGAACCCGAACTAGGACCAGGCGTATTATCACACATTCCGATAAAAATAATAAAATTTGCACTTGTTATTACCAAAAACACTAAAAATATTTAGTAAATGTACTGTAGCGAACAAATTTAATTATATACGAGCACTTCGAAAAATGGACGGTTACTGATTTTCAGACATGTCTAATCTTGTTCATAACAGCGCAGTTTATGTCTCCCCACCACTGCCTCCCGTATATGTATAGCTGCAACGTATATACAACGTGGGGTACCCGGGTACCTACGTCGTCATTAGAAGGTGTTATTTTTCCCAGTCACATAAACGTTAAAAAAAAGAAGATAATTTATGTTTATTTGCGAGGAATCAGGCATAAAAGCTCTTGCAATTTAAAAAGCTTTAAATTAAGTAAATAACGTAGATATTATAATTAATTAATATCTATATACTAAATCTAGTAATAATAGATAAAATTTGAGAAGTATACAGTTATAACTAGCGACCGGACATGAGAGGCCCACGAGCGTACTATTGAACATTTGTATTTTTAAAGAGTTTTTAATTTGATTTATATAATTGGAAAACAAACGGGTGGTGATATATAAAATACGAAATTCATTTTTATTTGTTCATTTTGTAGTTCAAGTTGAGTAAAGGAGTATTAATATTAACTAGGCAACACTTTCTCAAGGTTCTCTTCTCTGTATTTATAATTTATGTTGCTATTACATATGCATTATATGGAATAGTTGGATGTAGTATATCAACTACAACATTTACCACACAGCGTCCTAATATATCTAAAGTTTCGTCGGCACTTATCCATAGGTACCAATTTGAAAGATGGCTTCTAAAGCGTTCTACTGCCGTCGTGTAGCACTTAGAAACATAATATTTGCGTAAGTTGGATTCATCAGGAACATTTCGACCAGTATATTTTTGGAGAAATGTTTTGAAAGTGGGATTTTTAAGTATATTTTCACAGAGTTCTTCGTTAAAATTGTCAGATTCCAAAGGGGTCTAATTTCTGTGTATGTTTGCGATGCTAAGTGACGTTCTACGTGCGATTTCTTGGAATTTTTCAACGATATTTTACAGACTTTGCAATAAATTTCGGAATCACTGACAATGGACATACAATCAGTATGACCCTTAATCCAACTCTTCATTGGTTTACGATTCCATTCTTGATATTGTTCCATATCACATCTGAAAAAGTAACTTAAATAATATTCTAAGTCTAAATAAATGAAAATTAAAAATGTATGCATAAGTTATTGAAACTTGACGAAATTTACTGGGCACTTACCGTATACAGTATGACTGAAGTTTCCTTTTGTTAACTTAAATAACATAAAACAAACTTAAACACAATAACATTTTTTAATTTAAAAATAAAAAAAAAATTAATAATAGTAAAAAAAACGATATTTTTAGGATAGTTAATACGTACTTTACATGTCTACAACAGGTGTACGAAGTTTCCCCCACCGACTCGCACACACAACTCCAAACGTCGAATGCGTGCTTCGTTGACACGCTGAAGGACATTTTGCTCCCGTATTAAAGTACTTGCTTCATTCACACGATTTTGCAATTCATCGATGGTATCTATTTCATTCACATACACCAGTTGTTTTAAATAGCCCTAGAAGAAAAAGTCCAGCGGATTTAAGTCAGGAGAATGCGGTGGCCATACGACAATTCCCCCGCGCAATCCAATGATCTTGATACACAGTATTTAAATGTCTACGAACAGTGTGTGTAAAATGTGCCGGAGCACCATCATGTTGAAACCACATCCGATATCTAATATTAAGGGGGACATCTTCTAACAGCGGTTGTAAATTATGTTGTAAGAATTCTAAATAAGTTTGGCCATTAACACGAGCAGGGAGAATAAACGGGCCGACGATAAAGTTATCTATTATCCCCGCCCATAAATTTAGCGAAAATCGCTGTTGATTATGCACACGAAGGACCGCACGAGGATTGTCTATTGCCCACTGATGCAGATTATAAGTCCCTTCACGTGTAAAAGTAGCTTCGTCTGTAAAGAGAATATTTAATAAAAAATTTTCGTCCTCGCGATTTCTTTGAAGCAACCATTCATAAAATTGTACCCGATCCGGATAATCACGAGGGTTTAATGTTTGTACTCGTCGGTAGTGAAAAGGACAAAGTTGAGCTTCTCTTAAGGTTCGCCAAACAACAAACTGTGATACGTTAAACCGATTAGCAAGGTGTCGTGTGCTTAACGTTGGAACATTTTCTATTGCCTCCAAAATCTCTTCTTCAGCAGCTAAAACGTTTTCAGCACGTCCTGGACTAGTATCTCGGCGTCGAGGTTGTAATTCTCCGGTATCGCGAGCCCGTTGAACAACTTCTATAAAGTAGGTGCCGACGGTAAATGTCGATTCGGAAATAATTCAGAATATCTACGACGCGCGCATGACTATTCTGTTGACATTCACCGTAAATCAAAATAATGTCAACTAACTCACTATTAGTAAAGTGGTATGCCATTTTATGTTCATACAAAAATATTTTTCAACTAGCAACAGTGGCGGCTCTTGATGACGTACGATGTGCGCTGCTGCACGGATGAGACTACTTCGAACTATTTCGGAAGATTTCGGTACGGTTACTTGCTTCTCTGTATATATGAAAGCTTAAACGAAGCAGTCTCATCCGTGCAGCAGCGCACATCGTACGTCATCAAGAGCCGCCACTGACTAGCAATAAAGTAAAACTAACGTCTTATTACTACGAAAAATACCGTTGAACTAATATTTTATCTGCGAAAAATTGCACGCATTGTTTCGCTTGACGTCACTAAGTATACAAATAAACCCGGCATTTCATTCTATCACATGTACCAAGTAAACTGCAGTCTCACATATTAAACTTGACCCTGACACAGTTTGATATCGTTACGGCCACTCATCCGTTACTGACCTATTATGTATGAAATTTGTACAGTGAAACTTGAAAACATTGGGCTGTTATAAATTTTTTTTTGGCGTTACTAGACAACTTTTATTAGAAATTTTTTTTACTATTTTATTTGTTGAATTTTTTGGAATATATCCCCCCAAAAAACAAAATGAAGCTTCAGTCATACTGTATATGTAATTAAGTTAAAATAATGAAAAAAAGAAACTAACTCACCATACTTTATTTATCTTACGAAATATAAACTAGTAAATAAAATAAGCAATAAAAACACCTCAAGCTTCTACCTACGCCCGTGAAGAAAGGGATTTAAGTGTAATACGTCGCAATTCAACGACGAAAGACATATTGCTATGAACTGTGCCTTTGCTTATGAATGCAGTTCACAACAAATGTCCGGATAAACTCAGTCGTCTAATCTTCTAGCTGGAATCTTCGTACCTCAGGTCTTGCTCTCGAACAAGCAAGAACGCGTAAAGAAAAATACAAAAATAGCATTAATAAAATTTCTCATTTTTCTTTAATAATATTTATTAAAAAAAAAATCCCTTTACCGAATGTAAAGAGAGCTAAAGCCAGAATAACTAAGCTAGGAGGAAACAGTCTGTGTGATAATAACACGCACACAGAGAAAAACCCCCTGTGACTCGCGAGCAAACATAAAAACTAATAAATAATTAAGAAAATTGTCAAATTCGACCTCTAAATTATAACCCCTAAATTCAAATGTCAACAGAAACCAAACTATTGACTACGCGTGTCAAAATTAAGATCATGCGCAACATAACATGATAAAAAATATATATATTCCCTCCAAAACCAATCTGACTACAAAACGATCTCGAACATCTTGACATAACAAAAAAAACTCCCTCACAAAACATGACAATTTTCTTAAATATTCATATACTACTTTAATATCAAAATTATGAAAATTATAATCTATAAATACAATCATCAACAAATTATCGTACTAGCAATTATATAAAACAAATGTGTCCCGTACTTACATCGATATAAACACATTTACACAAAAACTAAGCGAGAGATACCAATACCTAATTATAAATGAAACAACGAGATCACAAATCCTCGTAAAAATCGTAAATGAATTTAAATGCACAAATAAAAGCACTACAAATCAAATAACCCAACTTTAATCAAATACATCAAGACAAAAAATCCATCCACATGCTTTACTAGCTCTGGTATCTCTCTCGAAAATACCCCGGAAAATCTCATACATCGGGCACATATAGTACATAATTCTACCGAGTCCACACATTTTCAGTCTAAAATAAAATTGTACAGTCCCGATCGTAATAATAAATTCCAACATTATAAACATTTAAATATACACAATAAAATAAAATACATTTTAATTACATGTCAAAAACAATATAATGTTCAATATAAATCTTCGTTTCTTCGGGGAAAAATCCATTACAATATGTGCACTGTACGTGAACGGTTAGCTCATATCTAACGTTCGTTAATAAATATTTTACATTTCGTTTTTATATCCTAGTTATTTAATTAATCACGTATACTTCTCTACAATTATGTCATGCCGTATATCATTTTAAAGCTTCTTTCACAAGGAATATTTTAATGATGTTCATGCCATCGATATTACAACTTCTCAACTCGCGCCTTTAATTGAAAACATCGTCCGCCTGATACGTCCGATCTCTAGTTATAAGTTATAAAACCTGTGAAGACTTCCAAGCTATTAATTAGCTGTAGAGGAACACTAAATTTGCCAGTATTTGGTCCAACCGCGAGCATTCATTAATTTTTTTTTCTTTATCTCGTTGGAGATAGAGTTTTCGTGCATTAGCATTTAATGCTTAATATTAGTACAGCTATTACATACTAAAGTATGCACATAAGCATGTTTCGTTTACAGCCTCTATAAAAAGAAATTTATTCAGGCAAATGGGAGGATCTATATATATATAAATTTCAAAAATAGGTATACTTAATAAGCAATTAATACAGGCCTAAGGGACTGGTAATATAGTTAGAGATCTCATCGTTGTACATTCAAAATCATACAAAAACACGTAAACGAAATAATAAGTAATGAATATACGATCAAGATTGCTTGAAAACTTAGATTTTCAGTTTTCGATATTCCATTATTGGTTGAATAATCTTGAGCACAAAAATGATTATGGCACACTATGAAATTCCTATATTATGTATAGATTTAACAAATTAATAGCTTCACTTTAACAAGCTACTGCCTGTTCGGGCAAAATAGATTTAATTTTGTATTTTTAGTTTTATTTAGATGTAGGTATAATATATTTAATTCTAGTTTTTAAATTGTAAATATTATATATTGTATATAGAAAAGGTCTTGGAGTTCTGTTATTGTATTGTTAATTACTTGAGGACTGGTCAGGTATTACATTTCTTCATTGTCTTATTTTCTAAAGTCATAAAAACTATTTATTTTTATTACAGGCACAACCCTCTGCATCCATTAAGTAAATAATGTATTTGAATAAGCAAAATTATAATAGAATAAGTTTTATTGTACATATTTCCTGTTATATATTATTATAATAGGTTAAATGGTTTCGGTTCGATACGATTCTGCGAACATTAGGTTATCTCTGTGCATTGTATATTTATTACTTTAAGAGTTATTTTATATACTATAATTAAGGGTTTCCGGCGTATATTGTTTATTTCAATACATTTGTGACGTCGGAAACTACAGCATATACTTTTCTTGGAAAGGTAAAATAATTGTTATATGGAAATTTGCGTATTCTCTTTTTCATTGTTTTCTCCCTCTCTTTGACTGGTGGGGAGAAAACTTTCTTGCCGAAAAATAAGGTAATGAAGAAGTAGTTCCAAACAAGATCTCTTAGAGCTCACTACAGTTACAAGTACGATCTCTTCGAGTCAAAGCTTAGGTCTCAGTGATCTAACAAACAGCTACTACTAAGATCTCAGTGATCTAAATAGGAGCAAATATTATTTAAAAGCCAGTTTTCTCGGTCTTTAGTATTAAGACCAGATACTGCATTTATTTACGGAACTCCAAGATTAAACTTGTAAATATATTAGTGTTATACAAAAAAAATATTGTATTATTTCAACACATACTTCGGTCTACACATACCGACTTCCTTCAAACCAGGAGGAAGAAACACTGCCCAATTTTTGCATGAATACATACTTCTACTGGGAAGAGGATATCGATTTCTTATGACGTCTTGGTTTCCACACTCAAAAATAGCATACTTTCTCCTGCAACCTGTAGTTAAAATAGATAACTAAACGATTTCAAAAGTGGCATTTAATATGTAAACATAAGAGCAATTAATAAAAATGCACTTGCCTATACTGTTGTTCACTAGTATAGTAAAACATAAAACTTTTCTTATAAGTTCTATACGCAACAATTCGAATTACTTCGAAAAAATAATTATAGAGCTACACTTTATATATGCTAATAATAATAATCCTAACAATAATGAAAATATATTTTACAATAACAAGTAATAAGTACCTGAAATTAAATTACTCAAGCAGAAAACACTATAAACGCTCCCACAGAAAAATCTTAGGTTACAATAAAAAAATAAAATTATTCATAAAATAGATTTTTATTTTCTTCAGTATTCAGCGACATCTTCTATTTCACTTGTACACTACTCAATTCATCTATCCTTGCCTAACAATAATGATCCACAACCTTCCAATTTAAGTTACCACCCCACTGACCATGGACAGAAGTAGTCTGATGTAATAATCATATTTATTCTCGTTGTGGAGTGGCGTCGAAATCATAATGTAATTCCGTCGGACAAAAAAAAAACAAATTTATATTCACGTATATTTTGCTATCTTTTATAACTTCCCCAATAATTATGAGGGAGCGTACAGTACGCATTTAAGTAACCACATGGAATTCAAAAAGGTATTGCATTATCTGATTTGTATTATAAAATTTGTGGGCGACCGTACAACATAAAACAAAGAACTGAATAATGCTACGGATACGTTTCGTTTTATCGCGACCTCTTTTCTGCATGCAGCAGATATCTATAAATGAACGAAGTTCTGGTCCGGTTTTTAATTAGAATTTCGTTATCTAGTCTTTGTTTTGATGAATGTGGAATTGAAGAATTAGTCATATACAATCATTTTTCTGAAACGATATCGTGGAAACTTGTGAGATGGTAGAGCAATTTTAGTCTTTGCATTTGCAGTTGTATAGTGAATGAAAATTAATCTAAAGTTCATGATGGAAATACAAATGTTTATATTATTGTGCGAACGGTCTGGTTATACTTTTAAATTGTTTATTATGCTTCTTATAAATATTAGTTTATTTACCAAACAGGTTTTAGACCTAGGTTAAAACTATATGCATACATACATCATACATACATAAATAATAAAATAAATCAGAATTACATATTGAATAATGTATTGACAAACTCAAATGAATGAATTGATTCGGCTTTTACTTTATATTCCATAATTTCAATTAGAAATAAAATTAATACTTAAAATCTTCACTTTATTAATATTACAAACGAGTTTGACAAGAGATTGTTACATGTAGTTAATTGATAAACAAGTTTTACTGTATAAAACTATATTTAACTCCTAAGTGGCATTGTTGGGTCACAACTGACCCCAGCACTTAAAACTTATGTTTTAGTTTTGGTATCAATTAATAGATGGCACTGCGATTTCAGCTAATCTTCTATTAATAGTATTTCTAGGGTTTGATACACAAAACGCGTTGAAATAATAAGTTTTCGTATAAAACGAATAACAATTTAGCTAAGTATATAAAAAATAATAAAGAAAAAACTACTAAAGATAATAAATCGGGAGTCTATAAGATATGATGCGGATCATGTACTAAAACATATATTGGACAGACAGGAAGAACTTTTAATAAATGTATCAAGAATCATCAATATTCCTACATCAATCGGAAAGCTGACTCAACATATGCTAATCATTTATTAGAGAAGGATCACGATTTTAATTTACAATTTGATATTCTCCATGTCGAAAATAAAGAGAAAAAACCAAACTGCTTAGAGTCATTAGAAATTAATAAGCTCATAAATTCTGATATACTATTAAATGATAAATTAGACTTGAATTCTTCCCCGTTGTTAAATTTGTTTGTTCTGTGAAATGGGGTTTTGCCAAATCGTTGAGTTATTTTAATAAAATTTTGTACTTTCCCCCTTTGTAAAATATCCTGTTGTTAAATTTGTTAGTTCTGTGAAATGGGGTTTGCTAAATTGTTCTGTCACATTATTAATTCTGTACTTTCCACGAATTTAGATAATGTTGGATATATAGTATGTAATATTAGTTTATTGCTATACTTGAAGAAGCTACTGTGCTGCCATATATATATATATTTTTTTAAATATAGTGTAAATCTACAGACATAATTTGTGTTTTATTTTTATTTGAATTTGTGAAATGGATTTTCAACAAGTAAAGGTCAAAACCTTTCAAGATCTTATGGTTCCATTCAAAAAAATTATTCATGAAGATTTAGGGTACCAAAAACGGTGACTGACGAACAAAATTTGAAAAAAATAGGAAAAGGGCGCTAAAGTATGCAAATTTTGCGAAAAAATCTGAAAGATGAGTAAGTATGAAAAAATTAGGGAAAGATCGCTAAAATATGAAACTTATGCGAAAATTACTGAAAGAGTCTGAAAATTTTGAAAATAATGGAAAAAATTGCTGAAATATGAAAATTATGCGAGAATTTCCGCATAATGTGTAAATATAGAATTAGAAAAATTTGAAGAGAACAGGAAAAGATCGCTAAAATATGAAAATTATGAGACAAATTCTGAAAAATGCGGAAGTATGGAATTAGGAAAATTTTAACAAAACAGAGAAACAGCGCTAAAACATGAAAATTATGCGAAAATTACTGAAAGATTCTGAATATCTGGAAAATATGGAAATAGCAAAATTTAAAAACAATGTGATCAAATAACTAAAATATGAAAATTATGCGAGAATTTCTGAAAAATGCAGAAATTTGGAATTGGAAAAATTTGCTAAAAGATGAAAATTATGCCAGAATTTCTGAAAAATGCGGAAATATCGAATGAGAAGAATTTGAAAAAAATAGCAAAAAATTGTTAAAATATGAAAATTATTAGAATTATTAGCCAATCGAGTGACAATTTGTCAGCCGTGGAAATGGCAATTGCAACATAATCCACAGTTTTTAAACAATGTGGTTACACGTGACAAGAGTTGGTTTTATCATTACGATCCTGAATTAAATTTTCAAAGTATGCAATGAAAGCACAATAGCAGTCCAAGAATGGAGAAGGCGATAACTGTGAAAAGTGCCGGTAAAGTGATGCACCTATTTTGTTTTTGATAAATGGGGCGTTATTTATGACCACATTGTATCCAGAAAACATACAGTAATTAGAGAGTACTATTCTAATGTACTTTTGCGGAATCCTAAAGACAAAATTCAAGAAAAAACAGCCGCTTTATCTAGACATCTGTTGAATCCTACATCACGACAATGCCACACAATGCGACACAATGTCCATAGATCAGCGATTTGATAACACACACTTGAAGAATTGGCGGTGGAAATTATGGTTCACCCTCTCTACTCACCTGACCTTGTTCTATGTAACTTCAGGGAACAAATGGAAGCATTTGTTCCCTGAAGCCAAAAAAGAATTGAGAAGTTGAAAACTTGAGTCGAATTTAGAGCTCAACAACGCGGTGATGGGTATACTAAATACACTCTCAATTCTCAGATGTCTATGACAAGTGGACAAAGCGATGGGACAAGTGTATTGCACAGAATGGAGAGTGCTTTGAAGGATAGTTGTTGAAGTTTTCTAAACAAAAGTTTCATTTTTGTACTCGTTATTTTGTGATATTTCATCGTACATAGGCACTGTTGCCATATGACCATTATAGTTTCTAACATTTCATTAATAAGAAATAAACGATATAATTATAATTGATGAAAAGAAACATGATAACCTAAATCTAGGAAAGAGATATGGAAAGTTGTATAACTTATTTATTTTTCAAAATAATGCTAAATTATATCTAAAGATGGAATTATTTCTGAACTAACTTCACGAACTTTAAATTCCAAAACAAGTAAAATTCACAGGATGCAAGGTCTGGACTGTAAGGTGGATGTTGTTCCCATGCAAACGGCCTGATTAGGCCTCGTATTTCTGCAGAAACATGTGGCCTTGCATTGTCATGTACTACAGCACCAGTTTCGTTATTTTCTGATATTTCCTCGTATCGAACGTCGCAAACCATGCATTGGCCACGGATCACAACGTCTCGGTGAAAGTGTTAAAACTTGTCAAAAACATCAACAACCCTAGAGATCTCGACGCATACGAAAGCATTCATGTCGTTAAAAACAAATTTAATACGTATAACTCGGACAACGGTCCTATCCCATACAGTTGTTTCTTTTTATTCTTAGAAAAGAATTAGAAAAGGTTGAAAGCGTTGAGAATAAACACATGATGTTACCGTTTTCTTAAGAAACGTAAGTTAACGTTGTACTGTCAGTAGCATTGCGTTAATAAATATTTAAAGAACCTAATAAACATTTTGGGAACAGGTAATCGCATTTTCAATTTTGAATAAAAATAAAATAAAACTATGAAATTTTCAAGAAAAAGACTTGTGTATCTAAGTTTAAATTAAATAACATACAGTTTACTTTTTCATTTATCATTAAAAGGTTTCATATAAGAGATACTTCACATAACATTATTTTGGAAAAAAATCAATCCCCTTTTTTCCGGAAATATTTCTCAAACGGACATAGCGTTGCGAAAACGCAACATTGGAACAAATGGTGTAATTGTAGTCATGAGTAATATTCCTGTCTGAACATGCTTTTTCACATCTGTGGGAAGTTTATTGGGTATCCGTTGTGTGATGCGAGTTTAATCAGTTCATTTACGCTGTGGGATAGAGAAGTTGAAGAAGTTGGAGTTCATAATAGTGTTAGCTTGAGAATTACAGAAATATTATACAATGGTAAGTACAACAATTTCTGAAGTATGTATTGGTCGTTGATGTTGATAATAAAATTATTTTAGAGTCACGTGAAATATCGCGATGATCCTACCAGACCGTTGACTTTGAAAGAACTTGAGGCAATTGTTGAAGATCTTGATCTGAATGAGGAAATTGATGTTTGTTATATACCACCCGACGTCGATGATATAACGGACGAGGAAGACATTGATGATAATGTTATAGGAGGAGTAGAAAATTTGCATGTAGATATAGCGGGAACTTTTGAGATAGTGTGACCGAATAACGAAATTGAGATAGAGGATGGTATACATCATGAGGCAGCTTTATTTACACCAAGCAAAACGGCAAGAATTGAAGACATTATTTGGTGTAAAACGCCCGTTGGCTACGAGGAAGATGCTACGTCAAATGAGGAAGCGAATGTACAGAATATTGTTGAGGCGCGACATGGAAAGACTGTGCTTGATTTCTTTATGCAAATGTTTGATAAAAATGTTGGCCAGTTTATTATTTCAAACTGCATAAAATATGCGAGGGATAATAACCGTACTCAATTCGCCTTAGATCAAAATGATCTAGAAATTTTTTTGGGAATATTGATTTTGAGTAGGTATCACACTCTTCCACAGGTAAAACTTTACTGGTCATTTGATGAAGATAAAGGTGTTTAATTTGTGAAAAATGCCTCGAAATGTCTCGAAAAAGATTTCTCGACATAAAGCAGAACATTCATCTTGCAGATAACAACCAATTAGACAAGGCAGACAAATTTGCGAAAGTAAGACCGCTGGTTGATCTCTTGAACAGCAATTTCTTGAAGTATGGTGTTTTTAGACATCACTTATCAATTGATGAGCAAATGGTACTCTACGTCGGCCGCCATTCAGCGAAAATGTTTTTGAAAGGGAAGCCGGTACGTTTCGGGTTCAAAATGTGGTGTCTCGCATCTAGCGATGGGTATTTGTATCAATTTATACCTTATGCTGGAAAAACTGGTGAAAATGCCAAAAGAGAATTTGGTTTAGGTGAAACAATGGTCATCAATCTTTTGAACGTATTAAATAAGTCGACTAATAAGGTATACTTTTTTACGAGCTACAAGCTGTTAGTTCATCTGAAACGTTAAGGATACTTTGCTACTGGAACTGTACGTGAGAACAGAATGCTGAAATGCCCTTTAGAGACTTGTAAGTCTATAGGAGAAAAACCTCGCGGTCCAATGGATTCTCGTTACGATCACGTAAATGAAATAAGCGTGGTCCGTTGGAATGACAATTCTATGGTTACAGTAGCAACCAATTATGAGTCTGCACTGCCTAATGTGTTTGTGAAGCGGTACAATCGTAGAGAAGAAAAAAGACATCTCTATACCACAACCAAATATGATTGCCAAATATAACAAACATATGGAAGGCGTTGATCTACACGATAACACAGTTGCAAATTACCCAATAAATATTCATGGAAAAAATGGTGGTGGCCGTTATTTATAAATATGTTTGGAATGCTTGGAAATTGCACAGACTTGTATACATAGAGAAACCCATTTCGCAGCTGGATTTCAGGTCTGAACTTGTACGAAACCTCATTAGTGCTAACAAATGTAAAACACAATCTGTTCGAAAACGTGGTTCTAGTGCGTCTCTATCATCCAGTGGACGTTTAGATAATGTGGGTCACCTAATTGAAAGAAATCGTGAAAATTGGATGAGACGATGTAGAGTATGGAAAAGTACAACCGTATTTATGTGTAATAAATGTGGAGTTCCATTACATTCACACTGCTTCAAAGACTACCATAATTAATAATTGTATTATTTTTTTGTGCATATAGTCCTATTGTTGCGTTAACGCAACGCAAAAAAAAACTATAAGAATCAATGGTTTGTCTTTTTTTTTTACTTTGAAGGATGTTTATAAATACCTAAATAAAAGTTTATTCCTTAAAGAATTTGCGTTTTCCTTGATTTGTCTAATAGTGGTCCTAAATGGGTTAATAACTTATAGTAAATAAATAATGAAGTTTATATTTGTATTGTTTGCGAGTATACATAGAAGCTTATCTGTATAATATTCGATTTTCAGCTTACACAATAATAAATTAATTTACTTTACTTAAACAGTAATTAATGCGTTATAGTAATTAAATTAAGCGTACTTAAAACATATTTAGCAGTCAGTTTGAGAAATTACACGTATAAAACCTTCCTCCGAAAAGTTTCCCAATTAATTTACTGCGTTTACGAGACAATAACTTTAAACTAGGGCTCGTAGCAGCAGCAGTAGCAGTAGTAGTAGTAGCAACAGTAATAACAACAACAACAGTAGAAGAAGAACAAGAAGAAGAATATTCGTTTTAGAAACAGTTTCTGCACACGCAATGTGCCAGTTACACGGCACACTTTAAACAATTAATGACTAGCGGGTTACTACCTCTCAGGGCAATCTAAATAAGCTCGGTTAATTTGTCTGCGAAATATATGGATTTACGGGCACCGGTAATCACTTCATATTATGGATTTATGTTTTAAAATTTTGTATTTGATTCTTCGTGACAGTCTTCGGAGACGTGCGATTGTTTGATCTTTTTGTTTACGTTTTTCTTTGCTGTAATATCGACAAAAGAATTAATCTTTCTTTTGGAATTATCGCTGCTTACCGCGCATATTAGAAAATGAATGCGCACTTTATATGCTTTAAGATTCTGAATTTAATATTATTCGCTAAAAGATGATAGATATTAAAGTTCTTTATAACAGGCAAATAACCAAACTAACGCGATACTTTTATTCAAGGATAAATATCCTTTAGTACAGAGGTGCTCTGACTTTTAGGGATTGCGATTTACAACAAAACATTTAGATGATAAGCGATCGATACGTGCGACTACCGATTACTAGGGGTAGCCTGGTTACAAAAAAAAAAAACAAATTTATGAAAATGATTTATTGCAATTACTTATAATATACTGCTTTTTGCATAATTTGCATTTGTATAATGCATTGACTTCTTTTAGTTTACCCGTACATAGGTATAAATGTATGTGGTGGCATAGGAGGCAACCAGTTATACACCAGTAACATATACAATAAAACAATTGTTACTGGTAAAGCAAACAGTTCCATAATAGATTTATATGTAGAAAGTATATATAATACAATCCGCAAGTTGCGATTGTATCCGTCAGATAAAAATCCCTGACTAAGTCTTACACTTGTTATGAGGACAACGATGGCTGTTGTACGCTCTTATGGCGTAAATTAAGTAAAAGAATAATATATATTTGAACAATACAGATACCTTTGGTCACGATCGGCATGTGGAAACAAGGTCAAACGGCGTTTGGGTACTGGAACAGCACGCGTCGAGCGATGGGTATCTTACAAGAGTTGAAAATAGAAGAAGGGGAGTTTGGGGTAAGAGAACACTCGTCGTCGAAAGGTTTTGTTTTATAGCTCAGAGTGGAGAAGGGGATGAAGCTGACGATGTTTTGAATTAAAAACTAATTAAAAGCGCGAGTTGAAAAATTGTGATATCGATGATATAAATATCATTAAAATATTCCTTGTGAAAGAAGCTTTGAAACGATATGCGGGATGATATAATTATAAAGAAGTAGACGTGATTAATGAAACAACGAAGATTTAAAAACGAAATGTAAGATATTTGTAAACGAATGTTAGATATGAGTTGACCGTTCACGTCCAGGTAGATGTCGAAGGGTCGGTGGGCTAGTATGATAACTAGAGATCGGACGCATCATGCCAAACTTATAATCGACCATTTAAATAGTCTATAAAAGCGCTAAGTACAACACATAATTATTCAATAGCACTATTAATTCAGTTAACCGTACATCTGTTTTTTGTCGTTGAATTGTGACGCAATTTCTTCAATATTAGAGTTAAATTCCTTTCTTCTTGGGCATAGATAGAAGCGTGAGGAGTTTGTATAATTTATTCTATTTATTAATTTATATTTCCTAAGATAAATAAAGTACAGTTAATTACGTACTTCGTAATTTTTGTAATAGATCCTGTTTGTTTTCCAATTATATAAATAAAATTAAAAACTTTTTAAAAATACAAATTTTTAAAAGTGCGCCCGTGGGCGATGAGTCATCGGTCTCTCGTGTCCGGTCCCTAATGATAACAAAAGGAAGACTTTCTATTTGCAAATACGAAGTTAACACAGAAAATGTCCAAGTTTGAATTAATATTTTTAAATTCGAAATACAATTTTAAAATTAAATTGAAACATTCTTATATATACGAAGTGTAATAATATCTCGTAAATTTTTGAATTAAAAAACTTTTAATTTAAACTTTATATGCTGCTATAACAAGATACTATTCCAAATTTAGAAATATGTATTTATTAATGAGTTGGAGATATACGTGCACGCATCGCAATCTTATTAAACTTTATCTGAACTTTATTGCATTAAAATGATTAAAATCCAATCCTTAGATACTGGGATGCATATCAAATAGCAATTAAGTGACAACTGATCTTTAAGGACTATAACTGTGCAGCGGTTATGGATCCCCTAAACTTTATTATGCATTATCCGGAATCCGGGCAGAGTTGAAAAAGAAAGTTTCCCACTGTTTACTAGCGTATAGTCATATAAGATAAGACAACCCACAGAAGGACTGTCCATCCTCGTTTATGATGCCATTCATGGCACAAAGTGAAAGCCACCGACTGCGATAAGACCGCAGGCTCGTCAACTTACCGCTAAAGGATGAGATTCTTCGGATACGACCCAAGTCGAAAGACAAACAGCGTTTCAATAGTTAATCTTTCGCCGCAAAAGAGGAAGAAGCTAGGGAGTGCAAATTAAAGCCAAGAGGAATTGCGTTCATATCATTCAATCTTAAATATGCACTTAATGGAACTCCATTTCCCTTAATGTCACATTCGTCAACAAAGTTACACATTTAAAAGCCACAGACTAGATACAAGTGCGGACGTATAAGATCAACTAAAAGTTAGTGTTTTGATGTAACGCAAATTATATTTACTTTATTTTATTGTTCATACATTTATAGTACTTGTAAATTACTCTAGTTGTACTAATTTCTTACACTTCTAAATTTGTATTATATTGATTTTGGTGAATTTTATGTGATAACTAAATCGTCTCTCGCTATACACAAATTCGGTCTGCGTATGTTTGCGTTCGCAAAACTCGAAAAGTAGTAGGTTGATTGACTTTAAATATTGATACAACGCTGCATTCGAATACGCGAGTGTTTTTATAGTAAAATGAAATGTCTGTTTAACACGGCGCGACAAAAGTCTTCACGCACCGGTGAAATAATTCGACTTTGGTAGTACTTTTTTATTACATGATGTTTGCTAATCATATACTCTATTTACGCTAACATATTATTATGAAACCTTAATATCTTAATATTAATCTTAATATTTTACGAACAGATGATTTTAAACAAGGCCTCTCCTATTTGTATCAAACTTTACACTTCGCTATCGACAGATTTGTCCCTATATATCTACTACATTCTGATAAATATCATAAATGGTTTTCATCAAAGAAATTAATAAAGAAAAAAAATTAATTATATAACAAATTTAGAAAAGGTAAGGACAATAATAATTGTCTCAAATACAAGGAGTTAAGATTACATGTTTAGCAATCTATCGGCAAGGACTGTAAAAAGTTTGTTTTCTTCTCGCAGTAATCGACGCCCGGAGATGTTCGCGCTTTCTTGAACTTTGTTGATTCGCGAAGGAAAAAATCAAGTCTACCCCAACGTCTCAGTGGTAATGGGATTGAATCTGACAAACTTGAAGAAGTGTGTGATATGTTTGCAGATTTTCTTGGAACATAATGATATGGCCACTAATTTTTCTAAACTTGATCTGTCTCATTTCACAAATCCATTTACTCTTAATAATGTAAGCATTGACAGCGACATTGTGTTTTCTAAACTTTCCTATCTGAAAGGTCGTTTCACGTACTGAACCGGATGGTATTCCGGAATATTTCCTTAAAATGTAGATTGGAGTATACTTTGATAATATGGTCTCTTTACTACTCGACGCATGACTCCTCACTGGAACGGGTTCAAAGGAGATATCCGAAATAATTTTCCTTCAGATGTGATGGTAGATATCTCGAAAGAAATACTGACTACAACCGCCTTCTAGACAGATATAATTTCAAATCTTTAAAACATCGTCGAGAGGTTAATGCAGCGCGATTTATGTGTAAGTTGATTGATGGTCGAATTGACTCCCCCAAAATATTAAACTCTATAGCTTTTCACGTCCCTCGAATGACGTCAAGATCTCATTCTACATTTTACCCACCAAGAGCTAGAACTAACGCGCTACTAAGAGCTCCAATTAATTTTATGTACCAATGTGCGGATAATATTTATGGCAGTGGCGTGACGTGGTGTTTGAGTTTGGAGGGGGGCACCAGAAATCAAATACCAAATGACATATAGGCAAATTGCGCGAAAAAGTATCCATTTATAACATTTATTTAAGTTGAATAAATACATAGGAATTAAAAAATATTAATACCTACAATAACGACAAAAACAATAATAATTGTAAATCAAAACGGAAAAAATCCAAAATAAGGGCTTCATTTTAAACAAAAATCCACCTACCTTAAAATTCAAGTTTGCAAAAATGAAACACCAGAATAGTTTTTATAATGTCATAAAAAAATCACTTCACAAAGTAGGTAGCCACGGTTTATAAGTAGGAAAAAGAAAGAACAACATATTTACACAGATTAAACTAAAGAAAATGGGTGGGTAAGTCATTTTTTAAAAATGAAATCTACTCTATGGTCCTTCATGGAAATGAATTTTTCCATGACTTTTTCATCAAAATTGTTTATTTTGTACACTAAATTTCGATTTATGGACATCATAGCTAAAGCATTTAGTCTGTCATTAAGCATGGTATTTTGCAAAAATGTTTTTATGTGTTTAAGCGTCGAAAAAGTGCGTTCTGCTTCGGCTATTGTCATTGGAGTCGTCACGATAATTTTTAATATTTTCGATGTTTCGATAAATGTTTCACTAAGGTTATTTTCCATAATAAATAAAAGAAGATTCGTTGCTCCAAAAATTTCTTTTAAATCTTCTCTCGAGTAAATTACCTCCAACTCAGTTCTTAATCTTGATTTGCTGAACATCGGATAAAATGAACATACATCGTTTAAAAAAGTCACAGAGAAATTTTTTGAAAACTCTGAATATTTATCTTTGTTAAAAAGATCAGCCGCTTGTAAATGAAAAGCGTTCCTTCATTTGTACTGTAATTATATCACAAACTTCTTTGGCAATAACACTTCGAAAATTATCATCCATTCGCCTTCTTTTAGATGTAGGATATTCTGATTAGACAATGTTTTTAAGAGAATCAATTTGATTTCTAATGTCAGAAACACTTTTCTCGAAAATTAAATCTTTTTGCAACTGTACGCTGTCCTTATTTTTTATTGCAATTGATTATATAGTATGTCAACATGTGGCAAAATTTGATGGAATAATTTTAACCAAAATATAAATTCAGGATCTTCCAATGCCCTTCTTAGACCGGATGCTTCATTTGAAGTAACACTTTCCTCACCTCTGGTTTCAATTTCTTCGAACACTTCTACAAAGCTTTTCAAGATTTTCGTGAACAAAATTAACTGTGCGAATATTATAATTCCATCTAGTTGTCACCGCCCTTGGTAATCTTTTATTTATTATCTCTTGCAAAATATCACAACAGTGAGATGAGTTTGAAAAAAAAACAGGTATGGCCGATAGATTATTAAAAAACACGCGTACTTTTGCATTTTGTGATGCCGATTTCTACATAATAAGGTTTAATTGGTGGGCAAAACAATGAATAAAATGAGCATTGGGATATTTTGTTTTAATTTGAGCTTGAACGCCTCTGTTCACACCGCTCATAACATTTTCGCCGTCATACGTTTGACTTATTAATTTTTGGGGAGTTTTTAAAATTAGGGGGTCAATTTCATTTTCAGTGCATGTCTTTAACCCATTAGCTGTTTTATCTTTCACCTTTATAAAACCCCAAAAATATTCACGGATGGAGCTTTCACAAAAATATATTAATATTAAAACCCTTTGACAATAATTTGAGATACCAGCGGCTTGATCGCATTGAATTGACAAATGGTCTGCCTTTTCATTTTGCTTATAAATTCTTCGCTTCACATTTGTAACATACTGTCTAGAATTTCATTCTGGATAGTATTTGAGGTCCCTTTAATATCGGTTGCCGTATGTAAATGTTCTTTTAGTATATTGTCCGAAATTAATTAGTTCTTTAAATATTCCTTGGTTCTCAGAGGATTCACTTTCATCATGACCTCTAAGTGCTCAATCAAAAGAACTACAAAATTTTACACAACTGATTATCCTTTTTAAAATATGTCGATTTTTCTCGACCTTATTATTATGCGAAATAATGCTTTCTCTGTATGCAGAGCTTAAGTGAGATATAATATTAATCTTATCGAGCACAACAAAGGTCGTACAAGAATTGATGAGGTCACGAGACGATTCATGTTTCCTCGATTTTTCAGGAAGATGGTGTAAATCATTGATTCCTCTTCTTGCTCAGTTGGGGTTCATTCTAGAGTCGGCTTTATAAAAAGCAAGCACGGAAAACAGTACAACAAATTTGTTATTTCACATCTACATATCCAGTTGTTCTTTTTATAAATATCTTTTGAAAACCGACGCAAAAGACCGATTTTCGGCTTTTCGTTCACAAGTTTGTGACAACTTTATATCTGGCAACGGCCTCCCCCGTTCTTTAATTTTAAGTTTATCGGCTAATGGCAACCTATTAAAATTTATTTGAATAATATTATTTACGAAATTCATTATTTATTATGACTAATCACACCCTAATTATATTATACGATACGGTACGATAGTCCCGTAGACAGCACTGAAACACTGGCCGCTAGATAACTGTGCCGTAAAATATCCTAAATGTTTTTATGGAATCGTGTACTATCGACCAATATCGGGTCACATTCACCAGGAATCTATAATAATTTATGCAGGCTGCGGCGTATTTGCGCCTTAATATAATTCTGTGGGTTCTAACAACGTTATACAACGAAAACGGAAATTTGAAGTTTGAACTACTTATATGAAGAATAATAATAAAATGAATAGTAATAATAAATATTTAAATAAACATTTAAATTGTGTGTTATTGTGCGGCCTTATATAGCTACCGCCACTGATTTATGGTGACATTTTAGCGGGAGGTGTTTAGATTACCTATTTGTGTTAGATTATTAGTGTACTTATTTTATTTCATATATTTATATTTGATGTTTTTATATAATTCAGCACACATTATTATTATTATTAATAATAAACAAACATCCGTTTTATTTATTTCTTCCATGCATTTTATTCACCTACCAACGAATTAATATTGGCATTTCTTATTTATCGAGAAAAATGAGAAAACCCGAAACACTTTCAGACGAAAATGATCTTTACTTAACAAGAAATGATATTCTTGTGAATATCGAACTCTTGCCTTCATTTAGTGAGCGATCCATGTTATAAATTATGCACGGCGTTGTAATATTTATGTACAAAAAGGTTGTGTAAAATACATCGTGCAATTTCTCTTCTGATACACCGTGAACATGATATATATTTATGTGCTGTTGTTTAAATATGTTACGTGTTTACAATATATATTATGTTAACACAGGGAGACGAGATCGATAAAAACACTTGCTTTGGGAATAATAAATATAATGCGACCTTTAAGGTGTTTATCGAATGATGAATTGTATACGTAATTTGCAGTTACAGTAAACTACGAAAACGTTTTAGTATAACGACGAAAATATGTATAAAATTATGGAAAATGGTATATGTATATATGCACGTATACTTATTTATTACTGGCTATATGGATTTCAAGAATACTAACGATGGAGTTTGCGGAGAAAGGAGGTTAATTAGGCAGTAGGAATGAATTCTATTAGTCAAGCACAATATTTAGTAAATTTAGAAAGGGGTTAATGTTATCATGGTGTATTTTTGTGCTACGAGGGTAGTTCGGAAACTACGTGGCCTAACAAAGGCAACACAGGTTTTTTTGAAAAAAAAACATTTCATTTTTCAATATAGTCTCCTGCTCGGTCAACACGCTTATTTCAACGATATGCTAAATGTAGGTTGACGAATCCAAGTCCTCGAAATAGCTATTTACAGGAGCGATTACCTAGGAACAGACGAAAGTTTCGGCATCATATGCCGAAACATGTAAGATTGTTTTAAATATATACATATTGAAATAATATCAGACCTGAAATCGCCAACTACTTAAATCTAACATAACATACTAAGGTCAAGAAATAATTATCTTTATATACATATATATATATATATATATATATATATATATTGACATGTTATAGATAGTAAATAAGCTTACTATAAAATTTTTAAAACCAGAAACGGTGAAACCGTGAGAAAATTCTTCGATATAAAAGAAAAATTGGCCAGAGGTTTGCTTAAGATAAGACAGGATTTTAATCAGCAAAATCCTCTTTGCTTAACATCAAAACTAAAAAATTACTACTAAGAAGGATACACCAAAGAAGAAAAATACATTTTATTAAAAAAAAACCCTCGTAATATAATAACTCCAACTTCGTTAAATAGAATAATATCCATATATACCACTGAAAGAAGAACAAACAGTTAGTAGTCAAAGAAGGAACCATAATACACACTAATCAGCAACAAAAAAATTAACGTCCGAACAGAATTCATAGAAATCGAGGTTCTACACGCCAACTGAAGGAAGATTTTCACCTAAAAACAAATAAAATAAAAATAGGCTTAAATTACTCAAGAGGGGCTCAATTTATAAAAAAAAAAAACAAGTAGAATAACAAAACATAAAATGGATTTATTTGAGATTTTGGATAATGTGACTAGAATTTTTGAAATTTGTAAGATAAAGTAAAATATAATAAGATAACATTTACTGAAAGGGTATAAATTTATTTAAAATCTGTCTACGGATCATATCAACATCCTATGATTATTATCAATTGTACCCTTACCTGTTCGAAATGAAATTATAAGCCCCGATAGAGTCAGCATCTGTAATATAATGAATGAATCTATTGAGTCAGCGTCTATAACTTATATATTAATGACCTTAGTTAGCATTTATCATGATCATTTTATTTCGTTAGCGTATTTCAAAGTGTTAACATCAACTTTATATGTAAGTAAAATCATTTTCTAGATAATTTTAATATTTTTAAAATATTTTATTTTTTAAAAATACTTTATAATACTATTATACATTTGTAAATATAATTTTTAATAATACCAATCTATTGTTTTCGAATGTAATAGTAATATTTTTTTTAAATAAATCAAAAAATTGATTGTGAAAAATGTGGGAAAGGTTTTGCCCGTTTGGATAGTCTTCGCTCGCATCAAATGTACTTAAATATTTATTATTAGCTGCAGCATATCTTAAAGAAAATTTATCTATAAAAACATATATATAAATATATATATGGTAAATTAATCACTCGGCGATTAAAGGTCTGGTTTACTTCAAAGTATATACCTATATTTAAATCAACCCTACATGTTTCGGCAATATATATACTTTGAAGTAAACCAGACCTTTAATCGCCGACTGATTAATTTACCATATCATACCAAGGTCACGAAAATATAATATATATATATATATATATATATATATATATATATATATATATAAATATAATATCTTCGTGACCTTGGTATGATAAGGTAAACTTAATAAGTCGGCGCTTAAAGGTCTGGTTCATTACTTCAAAGTATATATATTTAAAACAACCCTACATGTTTCGGCAATGATGCCTTTGTCAAGAGAATACAAAATATAAAAATCTTATTATTTTTTTATATTTTGTATTCCCTTGACAAAGGCATCATTGCCGAAACATGTGGGGTTGTTTTAAATATATATACTTTGAAGTAATGAACCAGACCTTTAATCGCCGACTTATTAAGTTTACCTTATATATATATATATATATATATATATATATAAACTAGAATGTAATTTTATTTTTATTTATATAAAAAATGTATCTGACATAATTATATATTTATTCTAATTTATATTTTGTAAAAATACAGTTTCGATAAATGTTCTTATATTAATTATTAATTGATCTTTTAATAAAAAAAATATTTTAAAGTGCTAAGAGGATTAATTGTTGCTTAATACATTTTTTACAAAGTTTTTGGCCTTTATTAATTATAATAAGATATATTTATTGTTTAATTTATTGAGAAATAAAATAAATATAAATAAAATAAAAAAAAAATGTTTTTCTGCTTTCCTCAATCCCCTAAAAACAAATAGGGTCTAGGCGAGTCACCTCAAATTATACTTTCGAATTTGCCGCCAAACGCAAACAACAAAATGGCGGCATATCTAAACAAGTCGCTTACGCCACACGCAGACCAAAATACTTGTTTTGACAAATCTTTCGCTTACGTCAGAGCCAGACGAAAAAAAAACACGCTACACTTGTTTTACCAACTCTTATCTGCACACGCAGCAGAAATAAGCTTATCGCCGCGGACAAATTTTATTGACTTAAGGTCATATACAGTCAGGATGACCGTCACAAAGTTTCAAGTTTCAACTACGTCACATCTTGTGACGTCAGGGAGGCGTAGGCGGCGCCAGAATCCGCGAATACTATCTACTCATATGATGTATATATAAATATACATATATCAGCAACTGTTACTTGAACGTGTCCAAAAGCGTTTCTTGAGGTACTGGTCTTATAATAAATTGGATTATATATATCCACCTCGTGGCACTGACTACGAGAGCTTCTTGAATAGAGACGATTTCACCTCCCTAAGCTAAAGAAGAGATGAGCAAGCTACAAGTTTCTGATTAAACTCTTCAAGTATGATGTAGATTAACCTTTTTTGCTCAGACAAATTATTTTCTGGTGCCAAAATATAACATTAGGTCGTCGGACACATTTTATGTACCTAAGGCGTGCACGAATTTCCACCACAAATCGCCATTGTAGCATATGTGCTGTAATGCTTATCGACTGCATCCTGATTCATTCTGGAAAGTATAGTATATTTTTCTTATTTTTGATTTTATTTAAATAATTTCATATTTTTTTTTCTTAATTAGACTTTAGACTGCTTGGTTTTGATAAATAATTTAAAGTTTTGTTTATTTACTTTTTGGGAGGCTGTAATGTGTTAATTATTAATTTGTAGTTTTTATATATCATATAATTGTTACCCTGTAATTGTATTTTGTCAATTTGTTGGGTAAATAAATTAATATTATTACTATTATTCCTTCCTCGATGCGTTCCTTTATAATGAAATAAAATTTATAACGTATTTCAGTGCACGTCAAGCAGTTATTTAATACCGACATCAGTTTCCCGAAAGGCGCATTCCTCATTACAGAACGTTTCTGGAAGTACACAGACAATTTCGGGAATGCGGACTGCGTGATTATCTTTTCGACCGAGGAGTAAATTTGCCAGCAGACTTAGTGGAAGAAGCAGTAGCTATTGTCACAAGAGATCCAACTCTCGGTGTACGTCGAATCGCTAGACAACTAGGAGTGCCACGAACGACAGTTTGGCGAATTTTAAAACGTGAGGGCTTATATCCATATCACTATTGCAGGGGACACGGTTTGCTTGAGGCGGACCACTATGCTCGTCTAGTTTATTATACCTGGATATTAAGACAGTCACGGCTTCATTTTAATTTTTGCAGAACAATCCTCTGGACAGAAGAATCTACGTTCACGAGAAGTGGTGTTACAAATCTGAGAAACCTGCACAGGTGGTCATCAGAAAATCCCAAAGCTATACGCCCATCTAAATTTCAACATGAAATTTCTATTAACGTTTGGCCGGCCCTAATCAATGACTTGTTGATTGGTAATGACGTTCTTCCTGGGAGGTCAAATGCGGACAATTACCTTCAATTTCTTATTGACGAACTGCCATGTCTTTTAGAGGATGTGCCACTGAGTGTTCGACGAGACATGTGGTTTCACATGGACGGGCACCACCACACTTCGGAATTGCTGTCCGAAATTGGGTAAACGTCAATTATCCAAGATGGATTGGTCGAGGTGGTCCTGTTGCATGGCCATCCAGATCACCCGATCTTAATCCCCTTGACTTTTATTTATGGGGTTACATGAAAAATTTAGTCTACGCGCAAGTTTCGAACACAAGAGAAGAGTTGTTGGATCGTATTCACCTGGCTGCCGAGCAACTCCGACAAAACAAGTATGAAATTCGGATAAGTACTTCTTCTGTTGGCTTACGGGCACAAGCCTGCATTCAACAAGGAACTGGATATTTCGAAAATATTATTAATTGAACTTTTTTAGTAAAATCAGTTTTTATTGATTTTAGGATTACATTTTTTTCATGATCTGACAATCACATTTATAGATCTGTAACTTTGAAACAAATAAAAATGGATGCACAAGTGTTGCGTTTTTGTTACTTGAAATGAAGTCTACTTTACACTCCTAAAATTTGAACATAACGATACTGGACATCTTGTATTATCGATAGCAACATAAGTCGACATTCGTCAAAAGTCAAATTATGTTCTTGTGTCTCTAAAGAACAATATGTATATAATACAATATCTTATAAATTGGAATATTCTCACAGAAATGAAACTTTTTCGTAAATCCCATTGCGGGATTTGCAGGGATATATAACAACATTTTTTCCGCAACTACCCTAGAGTAAAGTTAGTGGAAAATGTATGTTATGTGTTTCAATGAGAAACTTTTGTCAAGGCTTATAATTAGTTTGGAAAAATTTGGACGGAACATCGTGGATGGTAATTCGATTTAAATTATCATTTAACGCCTGTGCACCACTTGTGATATATTTTTGTCGGTGGCCTAATCTCGAAATGCATCAATAAATCGTCCTGTCCGAACAAACACTTGTATTTACTGAGGCTATTAGTTTAACTTGGCCGGTTTAATTTCGTTGTCGGCCGAGTTTATACGTCCAGCTGTATGTTTATGAAGTTCGGTATTGTGCTTTGTGTGAAAGACTTGCGTAAATGCTTTTATATGAATCTTGGGTCCTTATTACATTTTTTCCCTTTTGTTTTTCTCTTTGTTTCAAATTTAAATGAGTATATCCCTTCTCAATTGCTAGACGCCGTTATAATTAATATTTTTACATATTGCTGCGTATTCTGCTAGGTAGGGTAAGTGCAAAATTAATTATTTAATGAAAATTACAAAATAATATATATCTTTTCTAGATTCTGTGTGTATATTATTATTTCAGGGTATAAATATGGTTCTTTATACAAGGCGTAACATCAAATGAGGCTGTGGTGGCTCGTCAGTTATGAAAGAGGGTGGGCACACAAAAAAAACTTACCTACTTTTTGTACAACGTTAAAGAAGAGTTGAATAGTTGCGGCTGTTACTTGGTGAAGATCCATATTAATACGATGTAAAATAAAACAAAACAATTAATTTGTTTAATCTTCACTATATAAAACGAATATTTACTCAACGTTTACAAAAATGTGACGCGTTTCGCTAACACTGTAGCTTTATCAAACGATGATGGTATAATAATTATTCTACAAATGAAATGAGTGTATGCACATAAATTTGGTAATTACAGGTATATAAAGAAAGAAACGATAAGCTGTTAACAAAGAAAGGAAGAGATAAGGTATTCAAACACAATAATCACAAGGAAAAACCCTAATTAAATAAGTTTAGTAAAGGAGAACTATTTATATCTAGTTGGTCATTCAGTAAATTCCCAGACCTTTTATTTTTATTTATTTCCAAGGCTTCTGAGAGGTCTAATTTATGCGATTTATTTTGTACATGTAAGATTTCAAACTCCGGATCGAAGAATGGTTTTCAGATAATAAGTGATTTGAGTAAAATAATCTAGTTTTTTGTTATCATAACTACGTTTATGTTCTGAAATTCTAGTTTTGAAATTTGTGAAAGTTCTACCAATATAAATTTTGTCACAATTACTACCACATTTTAATTTATTTACCCCTGATTTATTAACTTTTGAAGATTTGGATTTATTGTTTTTAATGAACTTGGCTAAATTGTTGTTTGTTTTAAAGTTTCAAAGTTAAATTTTAGAGACATCAATCGTCTCCGGGGATATTATTTCGCCCTCCTAACATGCTTGTGTGATTCTATGTAATTATACTAAATTTGAATATGTAGTAGATTTTGAAAAAAAAAATTTATCGACGTTTCAGGGGTTTAATGATAATTATATTATATTTTAAGTATACGGAGGCATCTGCAGCCTACGGGTCATTTTTTGGTTTCTCGTATCACCCTCGGAAAACGCTTACCGCTATTGTCGCATGCAAAAATTATTTAAAATAATTTTAAAAAATTTCGTTTGAGGATCAATTAATTCATGAAAAATTAATTCATAGGTTGGTTAGTTAATGTGATCTCGTATTACCTTCGTCGTGTACCGACAATTTCCTGCGTAATTAAATAATTTTCAAAAATATTAATAAAGAAAAGCAAAATACGTCTTATCTCACTTAAAATCTCTAAATTAATTACTTCAGTATTAAAAAGGTTAATTAAAAGCAATATACGAGCCTCTCAGTTTCATATAGATTCTTTAACTCTACGTCGTATATATTATTGTCCGATATAAGAAATTCTAAAGTTTAAATTCAAAAATAATGTAAATGATTACCGTATGCTAAACAAATAATTAAAAACGTTCAGTTTCGTCGCTAGATTAGCGATGCTGCATTAAGATGATTGAGACCGTGAGTTTAAAATGTGTTTACACATCGAAGTCTAGAGGTCAACTAACTCTCGTTCACCACGAACTTTGCTATTATTCAAATTGGAAATTTTCCTAATATTTACTTCGTGATTGTGCGTTATTAAAATTGACTAAAATACATTAGAAACTGTGATGCTTTTATTAAGAAACGGGGTGTGAAAGCTCTCTTATTATAAAGCTATCTTTTCTACATGTCTAAATTATACCGACCCCGTATTAATATTGCCATATTTTAATAGCTACAATTATAATCATTATTGTGAACTTCATTTAAACCATTTTATGTCTGATATCATTTGAAAGTATTTTTCCCAAGGAATATTTTAATAATGCTTATTTCATCGACATCGCAACTCTTTAGCTCGCGTCTTTAATTCTTAGACATCGCTATGTTTGCAATATCATTGGATATCCCTCAAACTGGGTCGTAAAACGAACCTTTTCAACTACGTTGGTGTTTTGTTGTAGATTTTCGTTGGTGCGTTCTTGTTTCGAGTATAGCTGAATGGTATGGTATTCGCACTACTAAACTTATTGTCGCTAGCTGGAAATGCTGCAGTGGAAATTCGCGAAATATATGCGATTTCAATTTGACCAAATTTATACAGAAAGGAACAATGATAATCGATTACTACTTTCATGCTTCGACTTGCGTTCTTGAAATTTAGCCGTGTTCCCTGCAGACTTTTGATTGTTTTTAAATGGTTACGGGGTATTATAGACTCGAGCATATTTTATTTACTTAATCCTCTTGGAAATGTTTTTTAAAGTCGCCTTTTTAGGTTATGTGCCAGAATTTTAATTGCATATCCTCAGATTGTGAGATTAACTTTTCGTCCCTCCAAGCAATTAATCTAAGAATTACGCAACATTTTGATAAGTTCATTTAGTTTAGTTGATGTTGTGCTTCTTCTTCTTCTTTTTCTTCCTCTTCTTCTTATGTTTTGGGTTGGACGCCAGCACGTCCAGGCACTTGAGCACACTGCTCTTTGTACTCTCCCCAATACATCTCTAAGTTCCACTATGTTAGTCTTGTGTCCTCGATAAAAGCCACTATCCTCCTCAGGGGAAGTTTGAGTACACTCGAAGGATCCAATAGATCTCTCCTGAAATATTTCTGTCTGAGTTCCTTCAGTTCCTCACACGTGTATATTACATGAAGGCTAGTTTTCTCCTGTTTTTCGCATCTTCTACACCAGGGCTCGCTAACCAAGCCCATGCTGTACAAATGCTTTCTTAAAGGACAATATCCGGTTATTAACCCGGTAATTATTTTAATGTTTTTTTTTTGTTACTACGAATTAGGTTGGCTGAAAACTTTCCGTCCAGCTCCCTTAGTAGTGTTTTAGTATGGAGTTGACCTTCCGTTAACCTCCATTTGTTTTTATGTTCTTTTTCTAGTCATAACCAGATCTCCCTTTTAGCGGAATCCTTAGTGCTTCCACATACAGGTTCTGGTCCTATGAAGTTCCTATTAGTACCTTCTTTGGCCAGTTTGTGTCATTGCCGTTAATTCCCTCATGTCCTGGCACCCATATTAGCGACACTGTATTGTCTTGTGCCAGTTTATTGAGGACCTGTTTACAATATTTCACCAGCTTAGACCTGGTAGATGGGTTCATAATGGCTTTAATAGCCGCCTGACTATCAGTCATTATGTTAATTTTTTGTTTGCGCAGCCGGCTTCCCGACTTTCCTCGGCGCAGGCTGCGACTGCAAACAATTCGGCCTGGAAAACCGTAGTATCTTTCCCCAGACATATCGATGTCTTCCTTCCAGGGCACATTCCGCATATGCCTGCACCTGCCCCTTGACTAGATTGTGATCCATCTGTGTACCAGGTGTCGGCACTACAATCGATCAAGCATCTTTTGCCTGTTCCCTGGTCGGTATAAATATGTTCAGCTTAGCTGTAAACATAATTTAAGGTGCCATACTGTCCGCCGGCATTTAAAATATCGTCTCTTCCGGTATAGTTCCTGTGATATCTGTATGGCTCCCTATAACCTTATTAGGACACCATACGTCGTTGGCCTTAAGCCTCAGTATCGCAGCCATTGCTTCCGCCTTTACAAATAGTTCCAGTGGAGCGAGACCCACGATGGCCTCCATGGAAGCGTTTCCCGTGCTGTTCCTAGCTCCCGTGATTCCCAACAGAACCTGTCGCTGGAGAGTCGTGAGGAGCCCCACCGACGATGTCCGCTCCGTCCTCTTCCACCAGACAACTGCTCCATAGGTAATCGTTGGTCTTATTACTACTGTGTACAACCAGTGTACCACATTTGGTTTTAGTCCCCAGGTCTTGCCAACAGCTCTTCTGCATCTCCAGAAGAGCTGCGCCGCCCTGTCTGCCACTTTGACTAGGTGTCTGCTCCAATTCAGTTTCGCATCAAGTGTTATGCCTAGATACTTCACTTCATTGGTTAGTTCTAACTCTTGTCCAAACAGCCTTACGCTACCCAGATCATTTAGTTTTCTCATATTGGTAATGGCTAACAACTTGGTTTTTTGAGGATTGACAGTTAATCCCTCCTCAAGGTACCATCTTTCCACAATTCGCAGAGCATTTCGCATGATGTTCGCCACTGTCCCCGGGAATTTCCCCAGGGACACTATGACAATGTCATCGACGAACCCCTGCGTCCATATTCTCTGGTCATTTAATGTCCTGAGGAGATTATCCACTACTAGACTCCATAGTAGCGGTGACAATACGCCTCCTTGAGGACACCCTTTTGTTGGCCTCATGGAGATCGTTATGTTTTGCATTTGGGCATGAACTACTCTGCTACGCAGCATGTTATGATATTGTGCTTATCTTTTAGTTCTTCATTTTTTTCTCCACTTTTTTTCCATATACAATTGTAAATCCTATGTTTGTCATTACCTATTATTACTATTATCTATTACTTTGCCCTGTAATTGGCATTTGTTTTGTTGTACAATAAAGCTAATTATGATTATTATTACTATTTTAAACATAAGGTGTATATTTGAGGTAAGCACTAATTCTTTATTAAGGTCATGCTTTTATCTTTAAAGCAAATATTTACTTAAGAAAATAGAGATGCCTTTAAACATCAAACCAAACAATGTTTGTGCGGTTAGTCTAACCAACTAGCGACACTAAAAGCGTAACGATCGAGAAAACTAGTCTAATAAACCGCAACAAAATTCAAATATTTCTGAGAAACGGTAGTGCCAGAGCTCGTGTTCCTCGGATTTACATGGCACGTAACACGAGGCGAAGTACAAGAGAATCAGCAATTTAAATGTCCGAGAGCTTAATGATCGCGCCTAACGTCTAACGACCTTAAAACTATCCGCATCGTCGCCAGGGGTCGCCCGATGTCGAGATGTACACAGTCTAACGGATTTGCATAAGTTAATACACACTCATTTGCATATTTCCACTGTAATTTCGGGGTCAAAAGGCCGAAAACAATAGTCGTCTCCCTTTCTGTTAACCATTTCGCAGTTCGTATACAGGCTTATAAATCGGATAGTTATAATGACCCGTTTAGATCTCTGTTTGTGTATAAATTATTATTATATTAATCCCCCTATATTTACACAAAGCAAGTAATATTCGTGTATTTTGTATTTTATGCACTAAATACTATTGTCTTCGATTATGTTGTGTAATTTGAACGAAATATTTTTATCAAGATTAGCTGGTATGAGAGAAAAACACAATAGACAGCTCTAAAGTGGTGTAAAAGTTACAGTATTAGATCAAAGCGATTATGGTCTATTTTTAAACTAAGAGGAGTAAATGGAAAAGCCACATTTACACTGTAAAAGTTACCAAATAAAATATAAAATTGTTTGAAAGTTTAGTTAATATTACCAGTAGGAATAAAACTAATTGGCAGCGGCCATAGCATGCTGAAAAGGACCGGTTGTCGTCCGATCACCGAAGTTAAACAGCATCGGCCGGGGTCGGTACGTGGATGGGTGACACGCAATTTTTGCATAACGTAATCCTACCTCTGAAGCAACCAATCACGCATAGTAATTTTGGCGCGATTAATTTAAAACGCTCCTCTTAGTTTAAAAATAGACTATAGTACAAGCAAATACGAAAGTATTTAAACCAATTTTTTCATTATCTTTTCAGAAAACGCATATAATCGATAGGAAAGTCTATGACGAACAATTATAAATTATAAATATATTCCCGCTCTGCGAACTGACCATATCTCAACGCTATTTTTCATTCCTTAACACAGATATACCTGTAGTCCTATAAGTAGGTCGATTTTTCAAAAGTCCCTCTCCACTTTATAATTTAATTCTAGTGGCTGTATGTATGACTAATGTTGCGAGTTGTTCTAGAAATTCTGTGTGACGTGTCGTTTGATGTTGCTTTTATCAGTTGCAGTGTTTTATAGAGGTTTTTGTGACGTGTAAAATGGACCACTGCGACGTTCGATTTACAGGGTGAGTATCTAAACACTACTTGACATAGGATTTATTTCACGAGCACGCGTTTTCTGTTAAAAAACTTGTTAAATATTCATGTGTTATATCCTAATTATAGGTTATGTGGAAATTGTCCAAATAATATGTATTTAGTTATTGACGTCCTACATATAGGACGTTAGGAAGTTACAATATGGCGACTAGAATGTTACAGTTTTTTATTTACAACAGATTTTTGTTATATTTATGAAAATATTCAAAGATAAAAGAAGTAGGTAGGTAATTTGTATGTGTTATTTATTTTCGGCGGATTGACCCTAACTGAAGCTCTCACACTACTAGAAGACGACAATTTTCCATACCAAGAAGCGGATATAACTATATTTCCTCCTGAAAATGCTTGCGGAAATATTACCGACGAAGACTCTGGAGATGAGGACATTGTAAACATAAACAATCTACCAGCAAGTCAGCTTAGAGCTCCAGCAGAATTAAGAGTCACTAACAACGAAATATTCGATCAACAATATGACGAGGAAGATGATTGTCCACTTGCACAGTTAGCAGCTCGACGGAGTAGCAGTCCCAAAGTCAAACAAAAGAAAACTGCACCGTATATATGGACCGAAGAAGATTTTGATGTAGCTGCTGCCACCGAATGGCCAATTGACGTTTCAAAGGAGTTTGCAAAAATTAGCCCTTTAGATCTTTTTGAAAAATTCTTTGATGATGACGTTATCAAACTTTTTATGGAAGAATCAAACAGGTAATATAATTTTTGCAAAATATTGTGTGCATTATTGAAGTGAATTTATTCAGATATGCTGCACAGAAGAACAAACCCAGCAACATAACTGCTCACGAAGTAAGGTCTTTTTTGGGCGTTCTTATTTTGAGTGGGTATCATCCATTACCTAGGCGTAGGATGTTTTGGGAACGTGAAAAATATTGTCATAGTGATCTAGTCAGTGACGCGATATCAAGAGATAGGTTTGACTTTATTATGAGTAATGTTCATTTAGTCAACAACAATAATTTGAACACAAATGACAAATTTGGAAAATAAGGCCATTGTTTGATCATTTGAATAAAGCGTTTCTCAAATTGGCTCCTGTTCAAGAAATGCATAGTGTGGATGAGGCAATGGTGCCTTACTATGGGAGACATGTTTGCAAGCAATACATCCATGGAAAACCCATTCGATATGGTTTCAAACTTTGGCTGGGATGTACTCGCCTGGGTTATGTCAATTGGATCGAGCCGTATCAAGGTGCAACGACTCATATTGGAACGCAATATAAGGATCTTGGAGTTGGAGCCGGAGTTGTTTTGACTTATGCGGATACTCTGAAATCTCAGTGGCCGGATGCAATTTTCCATTTATACTTCGACAATTTTTTTACCTCTTGTCCATTGCTGACAAATTTGTCCGAAAAAAATCTCAAAGGGGCTGGAACAATTCGAACTAACTGACCTACAAACAATCCATTCAAGTCCATAGACATGAAAAAGAAAAATCGGGGAGAGTTTGAGTATCGCATGTGTAACGAAAATAATCTTGTGACAGTGCAATGGAATGATAATAGCATTGTTACAATGTGCTAAAACACAGTAGGTGTACATCCATTACATACTGCCAAACGATATTCCCGGCGCGAGAAGAAAAGCGTAAATGTTCAGCAACCGCATATGATAAAATTATATAATGCTAACATGGGTGGTGTAGACCGTTGTGATGAAAATATTAGTCTTTACAGAATCTCCATACGAGGTAAAAAATGGTATTTCTGTATACTTTCTCAGTGCATTGATATGTCTGTTCGCAATGCATGGCAAATACACAAATATAATAAGGGAACTATGGATCATTTAACATTTAGGCGACAAATTGCTCTTGGATTATTGGAACAAAATAAAAAAATAAAGAACAATCACAAAGGTAGACCTAGCCAACATGAAAATATGGCCATTCACTATGACAGAATGGATCATTATGTGATTCCTCAGGACAAACAAACTAAATGTCGTCACTGTCACACTAAAACTACCACACGATGTAAAAAATGTAATGTGAGTTTACATGTAAAGTATTTCATTGTTTATCATACTTTGTAATGTGTATTATAGAAGTAATTATATTTGTATTCAATAAAATTAGTTTTGCTTGAACGGCGTAGTTTATTTTCCTGACGTCCTACTGTTACGCTTAGCATAGAGAATATTTTAATTTATTTTTAAATAATTATATTTCTTCGTTTTATATATATATATATATATATATATATATTTATATATATATATATATATATATATATATATATATATATATATATAAAATAAAAATTGTTGGGGAATCCGGCAATAAAAACCTTTAATTAGTCAATTAGAGTCCTTTATTTTATACCTTATATTTCGCTCTGTAGATTTAGAGCTTCATCAGAGGTCAAAAAGCGGACTGGATGTTGTGAGAGATATATACATTTTCAAAAAAACACAAACCGGTAGAGAACAATAAATCCACGTAATACAAACAAAACGTCATATTAATTAAAAATTGTGTCTTTAAAAGCTTTAAAAGCTTATTGTTATTACATATTAAAAACCATTTAAAAAATTTCTTTTTTCAGCAAACACATTAAAAAAAGGAAACACGCAGCAAAGAAACTACTTGTCTTGATGTAAATTACATTTTAACAACTTAAGTGTTGACACGGTAGTGTCACTACCGTGTCAATACTTAATACCTTGATTAACTTGTAATAACTTGATTAATTATTCGAAAATAAAACACTTGGCTTAGTTTCACGACTTGTTGAATTAGATATACTAGTATATCTAATTAAACTAATTAATTTCTTGTTCCTCCGGCCAAACATCGCTCTGCATATCTGTCCAGGTATACGACGCACCACGTGGCCGCCCATCGCCGCAAATCAAAGGTAACTCTGTATTGTTCGATACAGAGATTATTTTATATTAATCGTATTCAATTAACCTTTAATTTACTTAATTACTCAAAAAACAGGATACTATTGTTTGGAAAGTTTTTGAAGGCACGTTATATATAGCACAAAATGTCTAAGAAATTTTTGTTATTTTAAATTTTAAATATTTGTAAATAATATAATTTAAAAATAGGATTAAAAATTTAAATTAAAAAATATATTGGGAGTGTAACAAACTCTTCTCTGTTTCTTAATGTGTATCGCAAAAGATAATTATAACAGCCTTTCTTATAAAAAAAATTTATTGGAACTTCTTTGGTTTGGACGAACCAAACGACCATATTCCTCAGACTACTTTGTTTATTTCAACACATGTTTCTGCTAATTATTACACCCATTTGCATGACATAACGAAACTATTAAAATTATACGTTTGTGACAGATTACGTGCACCAACTATTAAAAAAAGCATGGGCGTCTCTAATGAGGAAAGTTTTTGAAGGCACCTTAATTCGTATTTTCAAGAAAAAAATCTTTATTTTGTATCTCACTGGTCACAAAAGCCTCCCAGTGAGATTATCTACGGACAATATATATCTACCAGGCAATTAATATTCTCGAATGTTCATTTATAATATCTATGATATCATTTCAATTTAGTAGTTAATTAATTACAACTTCTCCTCTAGTTATTTTGTAATTAGTAATTTTAATTATTATTGAGCAATTTTTTCTACATGTTGAAATTATACCGATACTGTATTAAAATGGACGTAATTTTATAAGCCACGTTTGAATCAATTTTAACCTTTATCTAAACCATATCATGTGCAATACTATTTTAAGGTATTTTTCCCAAGAAATATTTTAATAACATTAATTTCATTGACATCACAACCCTATAGCTCGCGTCTTTAGTTAATTCTTAATGCATAGGCATCGTAATTTGCAATATGATTTATTCATACTTAAATTAGATCATAGAACGACCCTTTCCAATTACGGATTTACTTTAGACAAACTCCCCCCCCCCAATAAACTGTTTCAGGTAATGGTGGCCATAGTAACGCACCATTTGCTCATCTATTGAAAGTTTTTGTGCAAATATACCGAACCTTTTGAAATCTGTGTTCAATTTGTTTATCAAAGGACGGATTTTAAATAGTTTGTTTTGTTTATCGCTGGTGGATATGAGACTATTGTCGTTAAAATGCAGGTTTTTTTTTTATTTCCAAAAACATGTGCTTAGGCATGCAGTTTCTAACGCATGTAAGATTTATATCTTCATCCTCCGACCAATATAACTCCTCTATGCAACGAATGGTACCCTGATAGCAAAAAAATTCTAATAAACATTTTAAGACAATTTGTGGAAAGTTCAAAGTTATGTCTGTTGTTTTGTCTAGCGTAATTTACACTTTGGATAGCTACATGGTTTAGTAAATATTCGTCGAAAAGTTCTTCAAATATCTGAACCGGTGATTTACATTTCAAGTTTTGAATAATCTGTGATTTCAATTCAGATACATTGTTGCTTTCAAATGATGTATTAGTCAAATTTATGTCCTGCTTTTTCCACTCACTTTTTGGCAAGAATTTACCTTTTGATTTTACTATAGATGCTTGATTTTGATCAACATTCAGAGCGCTGGAATGGATTTCTAGTTGTCCAGGAACGTCTTGTGGAAAAGTTTTTGGCAAGAATTTACCATTTGATTTTACTGTAGATGCTTGATCTTGATCATCATTCAGAGCGCTGGAATGGATTTCTAGTCGTCCAGGAACGTCTTGTGGAACAGTGTCTTCTAAAATATTATCGTCAAATTCTTCGCAATCTGATATTACATCGATATTATCGGGCGGCAGTTCGACTATATCAATGACTTCTTGTTCCAGATCAGCAAAAAAATCGTCATCTTCCAATATTTCTTCAAGTTCTGCGATAGTAAGGAATTTTCTAGAACCCATACTGAATTGGAAACCAAAAAAAACAGCAACTGTGAATAAAACTAACATAACGCTCTCCATATGATCTTTTTTACATAGTTAATTCCATGATCCCCAAATGGGGATCAAGGTGTTTTGTACTATATTTTTTATAATAAATATTATATTTGATCACCTGTTATTCTAATATCAGTTAAAGGAATGTATTATTACTTGAATTCACAAAACTGGCACAAAATTAATCAAATAAGAACAAAAAATATTATTATAAATAATGTAAATATTCGACCATCTACTTTTGTGTATAGGTTATAAAATAACGCGCATAACATGCTTACAGGGTTATCAACACTAAAATATAAAATTTTTCTAGAAAGTACAGAGTATTAATGTTCAGTTAGTATACATTACACTAAAGATAATAACATTTTAAAAATATGTTAAAAAATAAAATTCGCGAATCCCAATTTGGGGATCGGTTAATAGCTGAAAGTAGAACGGTGATGTTCTGAAACCATATCTGTCAGTTTCAGAAATAAATATAATTTCTCATCTCAACAAAAATTTTGCATTATCATCAACAAAAAGGGCACCTTAACAGTAAAAAGTTACCGCTTCTCTGTCAAGCCTGACATTGTTTTTCAAAAATTGAAAATATTACTAAAACTCTACTCAAATCAAGCAGAACTTAATCCTACAATCTTGAAATAAAATTCAAAAATATTTGCTCTATGGCACCTGTTGTAACATCGATCCTGGTACATATTGTATATGTGTATGGGCAGGATACAATGAATTATATTTTTTTTTCCGCAAATGTATTTATTTAAACAATTTCTGAAGGAATAAACTTGAATTTGTATAAAAACTTGAATTATTTTAAAGATATTAAAAACTATGGTACTTAATTGAACGTATTACATTTATCACGCCTTAAAAAGTTTTTTAGATCATTTCCATAATTTATGAGATACTGAGGGGCAAATAAATACATCCATGACTTTTTCTAAACAAACATGATCAAGGATATATTGAGAATTTCGGTCAATAAAGCTAGTGTTTAAATCTTTACCACTAGTATATTTATTAGGAGAAGAAGTGATAACTTTCACGGAAGCTATATATGTGAATAATGAACCCAATAAGATCGATGAAAGCATTCTTCTTAAAACATATATTTAAAAAAAAAACTTGTTCAAAGTTTATTGTTTTTTCTGGTTTATATAAATGGGTATTTAATAAAAGAAATAGAATCTTAAGAAATGTTTAATATGAAAGGTAAGGAGTAATTTTAATGAATGTGTAATGTATTTCAATGTGTTAATTGCTTTAGCGATGATGAATAACTGTATTAAAGAATGAAGTGACGCTTCTATTACTACAGGAATCTTCACCCATACTCACTTTAATTAAAATGCAACATCACTTAGAATACACTACATCATTTCTAAGAGAATAAATTTGGTCTTGCATTAAATTACAAACCTCCACATAGATCTAGGGAATCTGCATATTGTATAAATTAATATGCTATATTAAGGCGATGTCACAAGTGCAAGCGCAGTATACAATAGATACCACGTTCTAATAACTTACGTTAACATTAATTTGAGTTCATTTTCGCGTTGGTGAGACTCGACAGCACACTTAATTTGCTGCCTAAATTAATGCAACATAATGCAGAGCCCTATTGAAGCGGAGTTAATATACGTACATACGAGGTGTGTAAATTAAGTAATGAGACTGGCAAATTAGTGTTCGATCTGACAATACTTAGGACACAGGTCTTAGAGGGGCGACCGGTAAACATGTGATGCGCTTACCTCTTTTATGTTGAAGACTATGGAAAAAAATTATATATTTAAATATTAAAGAAGGGGCTCTGGATAGATCTCCTCTACACCCACTGCAATGGGCATACCAGATGGGAAAATCAGGTGAGGGTGCCCTGCATAGCCTGGTGAGAGGGCTCGAAAGGAGCCTACACTACAAGGAAATGGCACTTGCAGTCTTCTTAGACTTAGAGTGAGCTTTCGATAACACGTCGATGTCTTCTATTATTCGATCTTTAAGAGATCGAAAAATAAAAAGCAACACATGCAACTGGGTTCATAACATGCTGCGTAGCAGAGTAGTTCATGCACAAATGCAAAACAAAACGATCTCCATGAGGACAACAAAAGGGTGTCCTCAAGGAGGCGTATTGTCACCGCTACTATGGAGTCTAGAAGTGGATAATCTCCTCAGGACATTAAATGACCAGGGAATATGGACGCAGGGGTTCGCCGATGACATTGTTATAATGACCCAGGGGAAATTCCCGGGGACAGTGGCGAGCATCATGCGAAATGCTCTGCGAATTGTAGAAAGATAGTGCCTTGAGGAGGGATTAACTGTCAATACTCAAAAAACCATGTTGGTAGCATTAACCAACATGAGAAAACTAAATGATCTGGGCAGCGTAAAGCTGTTTGGACAAGAGTTAGCACTAACCAATGAAGTGAAGTATCTAGGCATAACACTTAATGCGAAACTGAATTGGAACAGACACCTAGCCAAAGTAGCAGACAGGGCGGCGCAGCTCTTCTGGAGATGTAGAAGATACTAATAGGAACTTCATAGGACCAGAACCTGTATGTGGAATCACTAAGGATTCCGCTAAAAGGGAGATCTGGTTATGGCTAGAAAAAGAACATAAAAATAAATGGAGGTTAACGGAAGGTCAACTCCATACCAAAACACTACTAAGGGGGCTGGACGGAAAGCTTTCAGCCAACCTAATTCGTAGTAGCAAAAAAGAAATTAAAATAATTACCGGGTTAATAACCGGACATTGTCCTTTAAGGAAGCATTTGTACACCATGGGCTTGGTTAGCGAGCGCTGGTGTAGGAGATGTGAAAAACAGGAGGAAACTAGCCTTCATGTAATATGCACGTGTGAGGAACTGAAGGAACTCAGACAGAAATATTTCGGGAGGGATCTATTGGATCCTTCGAGTGTACTCAAACTTCCCCTGAGGAGGATAGTGGCTTTTATCGAGGACACAAGACTAGTGGAGTGGAATTGAGAGATCTATTGGGGATAGTACAAAGAGCTGTGTGCTCAAGTGCCTGGACGTGGTGGCGTCCAACCAAAAACAGAGAAGAAGAAGAAGAAGAAGAAGAAGATGTGATGCGCTTTCAGTATGAGTTCAAACTCGTTAGTGTCATTTGGTTGTGCGTAGCGATTTTTCTTTGCGAACAGTTTTTCCTAGTGCGTTTCTAAAATGAGATAATTTCGGACAGTAGAGTGCTATCAGGTTTTGCTTCAGAGTTGGGCGCATTGCGATGGAAACTTAGGAGGTCTACGGAAACAGTATTTTGTCAAGAGTTTAAGGCATTTTCAGAAGGAAGAGAGTTGATTGAAGATAACAACGCAGCGGAAGGTCTTCATCTTCAAGAACCGATGAAAATGTCGACGGAATCCGCAATCTTGTACGTTCAGATCGTCGGTTGACAGTCGGGATGTTCGGGGACGAGTTGAATTTGACTCACACCACCGTTCATCAGATTTCGACTAATGAATTGGCGATAAGAAAAATCTGTACAAAAATGGTTTGGCATGACCAAAAGTCTTTTCGCTCTTGGGAAAGGTGGCTTAACTCTTCAGAATCGATTGAAAATACCTTCATTTTGTAGAACGTGTTATTACTGGCGGTGAGTCTTGGGTATTTGAGTATGAGCCGGAAACTAAGCATCAGAGCATGGAATGGCACATTTGAACCTCTACAACGTCTAAAAAACAAGAATGAGCAAGTTGAAGGTAAAGAATGCATGTTGACTTACTTTTAGATAGGTAGGGAACCCTTTATTCAGAGGCTCTTGAAAAACTTGTCATGGGTGTGAGATAAAACATCAAGAATAATTGAGTGCGAATCACAACAACGCGCTTTGTCACATAGCAATTTCAATAAACGATTTTTTTGCCACTAAAAACATTTCTGTGGTTGCTCAGCTTCTTTATTCACCTGACTTAAGTCCTTATAACTATTCCGAAGACTGAAAAAATATTCAAACAGCTGTAACCGACCAATTGAAGGTTATTCCAGAATCCGTGCTTCAGCACTGCTATGAGAATTAGAAGAACCGTCTCTAGCACTATGTGTTACTTTGAGGGGGATAATATCGAATTGGAATTCTATTCTAATAAAGAAATTTTGGAAGACATTGGTTTCATTTGTTAATTTACATACCTCGTAAATGTATGTGTATAGACGTAAATAGTTAATTGACGAAGGAGATACTTGTTGAAACTTCATTATAAGGCTAAGAAATAAGTAATTAAACTTCTAGTTTCAAAAATTTCTTTATTGTAAATACACTACAATATTGTTTCGCCATACAATGACTTCATCAGTATTTCATCCACCTGATGAAGCCATTGTATGGCGAAGCAATATTGTAGTGTATTTACACTAAAAGAATTTTTGAAACTAGAAGTTTAGTTACTTATTTCTTAGTGTATAGACGTACCTGACTTTTACTTTATGTCAAGCTTGATAATCTCTTCATTGATATAATAAACGGGTAGTACATGAAGAGATAGTAGCATGCAGTATACAAAGAACAATAAATATTTCATTAATTGACGTAGCAGACACTTCTTGGTGAAACATTTTGTAATTAACAAATTATTATAAAAACACACTTGGCTATTTCACAATTTTTTATTAGATCTATGTCTAACATATGTTTCGGCTGTTATGCCATTGTCAAAGAGTATCTTAAAACTAACTTACAATACGTGTCCTTTTAACTTTTATACCTATATACCTATACCTATGCTACCTATGCTATATACCTAGCACTAAAAAATAGGTATAAAAGTTAAAAGGACACGTATTGTAAGTTAGTTTTAAGATACTCTTTGACAATGCCATAACAGCCGAAACATATGTTAGACATAGATCTAATAAAAAATTGTGAAATAGCCAAGTGTATTTTTATAATAATTTGTTAAATACAATATTTAGTATTGGCCATACTTAGGGAGTAACTTACATATTAACTTTCTGTCTGTAAAAAAAAACTGGCTATAATTAACGTCAGGGTCAGTTGGACTCATATATGAATTACGGTGATTTTCTTGATGTTCAAACATATTTTTACTATTCTTTGGTTATTTATAAATAAACATTTACATCAGTAATTTGCGCACACTTAGTACATACATATATTATGGAATGTTCTTCGCATACATGCTTTTTACACATATTACAAGTAGTTATAGTTTTTCTGTCTCTTTCTCCTTTTGGCGGTTCAGTTTCCCTACTAGTGGATGCTTCAGCTGGTTCAAGATTTTCATGGTACTGAGGCAGTTGTTTACCCAACTTTATAACAAAATTCCTTCTCTTGCATAACGTTTTGCTACAGTTTCTGTTGAGAGACAGATACACTATAAATGCATTCATAACTAGAGCAGACCAATTTCCGTGCGCGCCATGAGAGCCGGTATGGGAGTGTAATTCGTAATATATTAGAATATGCGATAGAATAGGGGCGCAACATGAGCTTGTTACCGATATAAGTATAGAAGTAGAGACATTTATTCTATCAGAAATAATTAAATATACATTTGGTTTTCTGCTATTAAAGTAATATGCATAAACACACGAAAAATAAGAATAGTACATATTATAGCAGCGTTGTTTGTATAGCAAGCGCCAATTAAGTTGGCGCGAGGAGGGGGTGCGCAGAAGCCGTTTTTAAAAACGTCCACCACCACAACTCAAGTAATTGTCAGAATACATTTGTCATTGTCGTTTGACGGAACATAATGTCTTTGCTAGGTGATCATAAAGTTATACACGAATTATCTGACATTTGATGTAAAACCAAATACAAATCTCCCCACTACTTCTAATCCTGCGCGAACTTACCCCTCCTCGCGCCAAGATAATTGGCGTTTGCTATACCTGTAAATAAAATGGAAAATGTATGAAATCAGTGATTGTGTGCACGACAGAGCATTAAAAATAAACACTTACCGTTTTAAGCGTCTTCCAAGGATTGACAAACTGGAGAAACTCGAAACATCAGGTGCGTTTCTAAGGTTAGTTCTGAAAAACATGTCAGCCGTGAAGAAAAAATATGTTTATATTCGGAAAACGAGCGTTCTACATCTAGTGATGTGATATTCGCATAATCAAAATACTTTTTTAAGCAACTTAACGCATCTGTAGACGTGCCCTCACAAATACGTGTTAAGGTGTCAAAATCTGCATTTCTGTCTAGAACACCTTCAAATTTAATTAGAACACTTTCACTTTTTGCGTCTTCTACAGCACACAGTTGTGCGTGAACATCTTTAACGATTTGCAGTGATTCCTCTAACGACAGCGACGAATTTTCTAATTTTGTTATCGCTTCTTCTAGTCCCAAGTAATTCTCACGAATACTTTGTAAATCCATTTTAATCTGGGCATCTTGGAATTTTTTCTGGCTTGTATTGATAGCTGCACTCCAATGATAAAACCACGTCCTTAATTTTTTCAAAACGTTCATGATAGTAAAACTCCGCCCGTAACCATGTACCCCAACGTATCAGAATCGGCTGTGGTGGCCCAGGGGTATGGGGACACAATTCGTGAAATTTCAGAATACGTTTTGGAGATTTCAGGAATACTGCCTTTGTACTCGATATTAAAGCATCTACATCTGGATAACATCTACGAACCTGTTCTGCCACAAGATGTAGAGCATGGAGTTTACAAGTAATATTTAACAAGTTAGGACAATATTTTCTAAGATACCGGCCTACAAAACACATGGTTGCGGCACCTTCGCTCATAAACATTAATACTTGGTCTTTCGAAAGTATTAATTTTTCCAAAGTATCTAATAGCACCTCTGAAATTTTTTCGGCATTACATTGTTCTAGTCGTCTGGATGCTAATAAAATTGAGGACGTTGGTTGATGTGGTTCCATATTACGCGCCATTACATTAACTACAGATTGGTTTTTGATGTCAGTTGTTTCGTCCACACATAACCACAGTTTTTTATTTTTCAGTTCGGCTTTGATTTTATTTTCAACCTGTTTACGCACCGATGGTAAATTCCTTCGTAACGTTGTCGTGCTCGGTAATGTTTGATTCGCGTATTTATTCCAAAATGAAATAAATGAATCATTACTTAACAAGGTAAACGGCAGTGTACACACAATCATAGTTACTCATTGTTCATGTATAAACTGTTGTCGATTAATTTTGTTATTATTGTACTTCGAACTGCTTACGTGTTCTTTACAATGTGTTTTTGACCAACACATTAGATATGTATTGCACACTAAACATTTAATTTTTAAGCCATCGTATATTAAGTTCGGGAAATCCATAATAAACTTATTCACTTCGTCCGACAACGGTCGCTTTCTCGATTTATGTGTCGACGACATTTTATTACGTATGCTTACACTTACATGCAGTCTAAGCAAGTACCAAACACATATTGAATGCTTTTTATTAGTTCTGATGCACACGGCGCGCACGGAAATTGGTCTGCTCTACTTATTACAAGTCTAGTTTTTCTGTCTCTTTCTATTTTTGGCGGTTCAGTTTCCCTACTAGTGGATGCTTCAACTGGTTCTAGATTTTCATGGTACTGAGGCAGTTGTTTACCCAACTTTGTAATAAAATTTCTTCTCTTGCATAACGTTTTGCTACAATTTCTGTTGCGAGACAGCCACACTATGAATACATTCATAACGCTATTGTCTATCATATTATGAAAAAATAGTTAAAGTCCATCTTTATCATTCGTTTCACCCTGTAACTTCTAATTAATTTATCTATAATTATAATCTACGAATACTTCTGGCTTTCTCATTGTGCTACTAATCTTGGTGGCATTGGCTACCGTACTGAGTAATGTACCTACTTTTCCGTTCTTTGAACAGTATGCAATCATCATTTTATTATTTTGAAAGCCAACTAATGTCGACAAAATTTATCAATTCTTGGGATTTGTGAAGCAGGTGGGCGAATCTGGCTTATTTTTACGAATGGTTCCAATGGTTCCAGTGTTTTTGGCAGCAGATAGTTAGAAAGTGAATAGGACGTAAAAAATAGGAAGTACAAATGCAGAATTTATATCACGTAACGTAACTTCGTGTTTTAAATCGCTATCGAGTGAAAAGCATGATATAGGTAAAGAAAAAGTGTTAACTATTAAGATAAAATAAAACAAATTTTATGAATTTCACTTTTTAATTATCACTGTAACGAGTCGTTTCGCACCAACCTGGGCTTCGTCAGACATATAACTATAGTTACTAGTAACTAAGTTATATGCATGTTATAAGCATATAACTATAGTTACTAGTAACTAAGTTATATGTCTGACGAAGCCCAGGTTGGTGCGAAACGACTCGTTACAGTGATAATTAAAAAGTGAAATTCATAAAATTTGTTTTATTTTATCTTAATAGTTATAATGGAATTTCATCAAGTAAAGGCCGAAACAATCATATATTAGAAAAAGTGTTATTTATTATTTGATGGAACTGCATATTTGAAGGCAGCTGTCTTACAAAAAACATCCAATAGTGTAGCGCATATCACATGTTCCGCACACGCTCTTCATCGAGAATCAGATGAAGTCAAAAAATGCTACCCGAATGCATATAAATTGATGCTATTACTAATACGTTGTTTGGTGGTGTTGTGCTAACAATAAAATGAATAATTTTAAATAAATAATTGGTGTGATGGTGAAGTATTATCAAAGGTCAAGGACTTGTGTAATAATACCGAAATTGAATATATTACAACTTACTAACTAAATAAAACACAGCAACGTTGTCCTTAAAGTTTGGATTTATTGTTTACATAAGAAATTGAGCGTTGATATAGTAATTAAATAAAAGTAATATATACGAGGAGCGGCAAATAAGTAATTAAAAAATTAACACACAAAAATAAACTGAAAACAATGTTAAATTAGGCAGTAAATTAAATGTGGGTTAATTGTGATTAATATAAAATAACCTCTGTATAAAACAATACAGAGTTACCTTTGAGTTGCCGGGATGTTGGTCCACGAGGTGTGCGTCATATACTTGGACAAGTATGGAGAGCGATGATTAGTTAAATAAATTTTAATTAAATTAAAAGAATAATATATATAGAACAATACATATTACCTTAGAAGCGAAAGACGCTGGACGGCGTAGCGTGTTACATGCTGGGATAGCACGTGAAGTAAGATCTATATCTTGTGAAGGTTCAGACCCGAAGAAGGAAGTTCGAGTCGGAAAAGAACACGGGTCTACAAGAACGGTTTGTTTATTGCCGTAAGTTGAGAAGGGGACCGATGTTGTCGATGTCTTGAATAATGAATTAATCAAAAAGCGCGAGCTAAGAGGTTGACATATCGATGACACACATATCATTAAAATATCCGTTGTGAGACAAACTTTATAACGATATGCGACGCGATATATAGAAGAAGACGTACGTAATTAAATTAAAACAAAACTTAATTTAAATGAAATATATTTGTGAGAATTGTAACCGAACATAGATGTGAGTTGGCCGTCCAAGTCAGGTAGATTTCGAAAGGTCCGGTCGTAGGACGATAACAAAAGAAAAACTTTCTCTTTGCAAACGAGTATACAGAAAACTGTCTAAGTTTAAATTTATATTTTAAATGCGAGATCTTTGTAGAAGAAATATTGTTTAAAATTAAATTAAAATATTCTATATATGCGAAGGGTAACAATATCTTCTGCAAAGAAAGCTTTTGTGCCACTACTATCAGAACCTACCTGTTATAACGCGCTGGGGCACGTGGATTGTTACAATATTTTATTGAGTAGTCCCCGTATTCTCTTTGCGGTAATATCGTATTGCTGCGTTACCAGCAATGTGCGGTGGAATTTTTGGATTAGGGACGAAAAAGATTGTGCGTAATCTTCCCACTCTGATGACAGCACACAAATATGAAATCGTATTGTGTTTTCCACACGTAATTTTTGGTAATATTTTTATATTATTAAAAAAATTGTTTTATAAATTCATATTATTGCGATACAAATCAGAATAATTCTGGATGTCAACTTGATTGGAAAGTTGGTCGCTTAATATTTTCACTTATCTCTCGACACCTTTCCTCGTGAAAACTCTTTACATATATAGCTGCAAACTATTTCCCTATAATTATGTTAGTATTGTAGTAAAAATTGTAAATTCTTAGAGACCTTCACTCGTGGCTATATCTAAGTCCATATTTACAGTGTACTATTGTTTTCTCATTTGTCAATGAATTAAACGCCCATATCGTATTTAAGTAGCTCTAGTCCACGTAAAATCAAGTTCAATCAATTATTGTATAATCGAAAGTATACCCACGTACACCCCCATAAATCCAAACCGGAGAGGATCTTCCTTATTAATCGAGCGGTGGTGTTTCGATGGCTACCTCGAGAAATAGGGGAGGATCAGAAATTAATGTTCTGCCGAAGTCGACAGAACGGTCTCGTTTTCCTCCTCTTCCACCACCCTCCACTTAGTCTCGGTCAATTCATATCCGACATCTCGATGCCGCAAACCGGAAACAGTACGTTCGTCTTTCAAACACGTCTGACCACTTCCGCTATATATCGGCACCTTCCTTTTTTCACATTTTTTTCCGTCTATTATATTGGAGGTGTTAAATGATATCGGTTTTCTCTTCGAATAAGTCTATTTATGACACCGAATATAATTTATATCAAAGGAAATAGTATGTTGTTGATGAGTAGTCAATGGGTAACGGATAATATATCATATCAAACACATTTGGGTTTATTTATAAAGGAGGTAGACAATAATATAAGAATTTGTTTTATCGTGATTGGATTGATATAACAACATCAACAAATATGCAAGTATTAAACGTAACGTAAATTCAGTAATATACAAGATTAGGCAAATGTATGGATCCATTAGAATATCTTTTATATGGCTCATTAAATTTTCCACAATTAATCAAATGCAAATAGGAGATTCGGTAAGTATATTTACATCCGAATCAGACTTCCAGTTTTGTCAGAAACGATTTTTGACTCTTTTTTTAATTTTAATCTCTGACATGTTTCGGCAATTAATGCCTTTTTCAAAGGATTTTAAATTATAAATCATATTTAAATATGTGAAGTTGTCATGGATAAAAATGACATTATTCAAAAATACATTCCAGTTTAATAATAATAATTCATGCCTTAGTTGCCGTAGCATGAGTTATGAGTATGTCTGCGCCCGTGGAACGACTTAAGATGTTTAGCTCTCGGCATTCGCCTAGAACGAAAAGGAAACCATGAAAACCTACACGGACAGCCTAGTCCCGAATCTAAACTAGGAACTGCCAGCTTGAGAGCCAGTGTGCAGATATTTAAATAACATATGATAGACATTTATATAACAATTGTAAATATCTATCTTATGAACACTCCCCTTCGACGCAGCAATATATAATCAGAGGCAGCTCACAACAACGGCATTCGACCGTTAACTCCGACAAGCGCAAGAACAACTCCAGAAGATGACGAGTGCGATCTTGTTGAAACGTCGAGAAAATGAGTCGTTTTCTGGACATATCTTACACGCGGAGAGGAACCCAAGAAACAACGATTTCATCATTCAACCGCGAAAACATTAAGAGTAACATATACATATATATACGAGTATATATATACATATATATATATATATATGTATATATATAGATAAGGTAACTTAATAAGTCGGCGATTAAAGGTCTGGTTCATTACTTAAAAGTATATATATTTAAAACAACCTTACATGTTTCGGCAATATGCCTTTGTCAAGGGAATACAAAATATAAATGACAGAATATAAATGTCAAATAATTAAGTTGCTATGGTTTAAATTATTCAAAGATACATTCCAATAATAATAATAAATCATGCCTTAGTATTCCAAAAAATAAATAGTAAGGTGTGAACATATTGCAGTGAATTGTGATGTTGATTGCTTATTTAACTTTAATTCACAATACACAGTAGCTTGCCCTGCTTATACTCTAGTCGGATTCGCCTTCCTGGAGCTCTTTAATCTTGAATGTTTACCCTCACAGGGTACGTAGCACAAGAATAAAAACAAAAGGTATTAGGAAAACAAACAAAAATTCACCCCACAAAATTTTAATCCCATTAAAAAAAAAAAAAATAGACTTTATAAAGTATAAAGTCAAACTGAAACATCTATAATGTCACAGGTGTGAGGAAAACTTTGATATTAATGACAGCAAAAGGTAAAAACCTCACAAAAATGACCGAGAGCAAATTACTAATTAAATATTTAGAAACAACTGTCAGACTTATCAAATTACGTTTTCCCAATATCAAACGTCAAATAGAAAACTATCTATTTTCGCACGCAACCAAAATTTGAATTCATGCGCACTAATAACATTAAGCAAATCAATTTTCCCACCTGTTCTATCCTTCTAGAATATTATACTTATAAAAAAAACTTCAAAAGGAGATCTGACAATTTTTCTTAATATTCCTTTGATTACAAAATATTTTATAAACCTTAAATTACTGATTTTACTGAGCTCAATTATCTTACTAAAGTTCTTCATTTGCAATATACTACCGCAAAACTCGGACTGCATACATAAAACTAAATTCGCAAAATATGCAAACGTGGACAAAAATATACATTATATTAAATTTTTAAATAAATATTAAATATTCTTAAATATTTTTCTGAAATAAAATACACATAAATATATTGTCTATTATAGTTTCTTTAAATTTTTTCTTCGGGGAAAAATCCACTGCAATATGTGTTGTTCGCTGCCAGAAGCTTGTGTCTCTTTCTGGGTATGAACCTGTGTGTTGGTTGCTGCTGGAAGCTTGCGTCTCTCTCTGGGTGTGTGATTTTGTATTTGTGTGACCGCGTAATTGTAGGGTTTTGTATGTTAGTGCGCTCGTGCGTGTGTTTAGTGACCGGTCGCGTAAATTTAGAGAGATCGGATAACCGCCCCAACGATGCAAGGCGCAGACCAGCGAAGCGCACCCTGCACGGGGTTGCTCATCGCCAACCGAGGGAACACTCTTAGTGGCTACCTCAGTCGACGACGGTCACACTTTGTACCATCATAACGATGGCACAACGATGGATATATATATATATATATATATATATATATATATATATATATATAAGGTAAACTTAATAATTCGGCGATTAAAGACCTTTAATCGCCGACTTATTAAGTTTACCTTATCATACCAAGGTCACTAAGATATTATATGTATATATATATATATATATATATACATATATACATATATACATTGTAATGGGATAAACCTCCATTATATTGATGAGCTATTTCTAATATTATGACTATAAGTTTTTTTTTTCTTTGTTCCAGTGGCGGCTCTTGATGACGTACGATGTGCGCTGCTGCACGGATGAGACTGCTTCGTTTAAGCTTTCATATGTACAGAGAAGCAAGTAACCGTATCGAAATCTTCCGAAATAGTTCGAAGTAGTCTCATCCGTGCAGCAGCGCACATCGTACGTCATCAAGAGCACTGCTTTGTTCATTTTAACATATGCAAGAGATATTTTGATTTGTATGAATTTGTAATAGTTGTCATATTTATTAAAGGATTGGATATCTTATTATTAATATATTAGTTTTATAAATATCGATAGAGTTGAATCTTGGTATATATATATTTTTAGTTAATTATATCTTTTAAAATTGTACAATCGTGTAAATTATATTTAATCAGTTTATATAAATTATTGTTAAATTTAACTTATGCAAGTAAATAGTTTTAATACTCGTAATTAAATGTCATTTTCTAATTTGAATTTTAAAAGAGACTGACTGACTTGGATAAATATGAAAGTATAGAAGATAACCATGGCAATTTAAAAAAAGAGGATTATTTATTATTATTCTTTTTGACATGAGAAAAAAAATACGTAAAAATTTAGAAACTGAATTTTTATTTAAGAAATAGCAGTTATCTAATTTTGAATACCTGAAGAAGAACTCAGAAGACTGGATTACTGTTAATTTAAATAACAGGCTATATTTTGATATACATAGTGTATTTGGAAGGATTATATATGGTGTATCTTGAGATTGGAATATATCAGCAGTTGGTCCGAGTGCGTCAATCTTCTCTATAAATAGTTACAATAAATCTATACGTGGATTGGAATATATCAGCAGTTGGTCCGAGTCTGGCAATCTTCTCTATAAATAGTTACAATAAACCAATGCGTGGATTGGAAATATATCAGCAGTTGGTCCAAGTGTGTTAAATTTTTCCAAGCATAGTCATAATAAATCTATTCGTGTAAGTAATAAACTAAAAAATATTTATATCCAAGATATTTTCTTTTACGTGTTCAAAGATACCGATTTACCTATTTCATTTAATATAGTTACTAATTGTCGATTCTTTGAATTCAAAACTCTTGCACAAGTTACTTCCTTTCTTCATAAATTATGTGTAACTGGAATATAAACAAAATAAATAGTTTATTTGTTCTAAAAGATTCTTTTATCTATTGAATTGGCAAGTTGTAGTGAAACTCATCCTGAGTACGGAAACAAACTCATCTCTTTGACTACGTTATTGCCGGAAGACATTTTTATTGACCCATTTAGTAATCGCATTGTTGATGATAAGACTTGGGGTAAATATTCATTAAATATTCATTACAATAAATATAAAGAGAGATATTTTCTTAGCCGTTCATTTAATATATCACTTGATAAATTCTTGGAATTTTCGGCTTTCTATATTAAATATTTTCAAATTAGTATGTTATTTGCGATGTAAATGCGAATGCAAACATTGCTGTTTACAAAATACAACGCAAATTATACGAAATTTGATTTGAAAAATTTTCGTCCACGTTGGAACTTGAACCCACGTCTACGGTTTGCCGGACCGTCACTCTAACCAACTGAGCCACGAGAACATTGGTTTCAAGTTTATTGGAAACGCCTTATAGGGCACCGATGTTAATATTCAGAAGTCAGATTAAAAGTTTGAAATTGCTAATTTTTCATCCTTAGCTATTAATATATAGAGATAATTTCTTAGCCGTTCATTTAATATATCATTTAATAATTTCTTGGAATTTTCGCCTTTTTATATTAAATATTTTCAAATTAGTATGTTATATATATATATATATATAAGCTTGTATTCGGAAGAAATATTGAAATAATTCTATTATTTTCAAATTGTATGTAAATATGGGTTTATGACCTCGATAATTTAGAATATCTGAACTTATAGTAAAATACCTGATCTTGATGATTCTAAAAAGGCTCTGGATGCGATATAAACGTTTTCAACGACCGGGATAGGGTGTAGATCTCAGGATAAAAGTTCTTCTACGGCAGGATTGGATGTTGTAGGATATTTCAAAATTTATAACCTCAATTTAAGATATAAACATTGAAACGTATATTCAAAACTTGCTTGAGTTTATCAATGTCTCCTGGATAAATTTTAAAGGTATTTATTTTTAGTATCTTCGGTGATATTATTATTCGGTGTAATATTTTTGGGTGCTGAATAAAAATGCGGCTTGCTGCTATCATATATTTCTGCAAGAGACGCCGATATCGCTTGTTATTTTCCAAAGCTGGGTAATTCTACTAACAATATCGGTAAATTAAATATTTATATTATTTCAATATATTTTATTAATTTAAAATCGATTTTTTATATATTGTCTAATTTAATTGTTACAATTAATAAGATTTTCGCATGTACAATTCTAACACCTCACGCCTTGACATATTTGAAAAATACAACTCTAACCATAATTATATTACTATTTTTCCTAATTTTTTTTTAAATCTTTAATTATCAAGTTATAAGATTGTTATTGATTGATTTTACTTAATAAATTAAAATAATATATTTTTATTTGAATTTTGAGACATATTTGTATATACATTTATTACAATTTATATTAAAACAGTCCATTTAAAATAAAATAAACTTCACTTCTTTTAAAAATTAAGATTTCATAACAATATTTTTTATTCTAAAATAAGTATTTCATTGGAAGGTCGTTGTTTCGCCATATCACGATTAAATTACGTTATATTGAACGTCGTATTTTTTCAATACTTAATTTTTTTATGTTATGCTATTCATTTATGCCGTGGTTAATAAATACGTTGATAGTATGACTTAACTAAATATTAAATCCGGTAATGAAATGTTTAAAAAAGCGTTCTTAACCGATTCCATTGGGTAGTATATTATAATGTAATAAATTTACAATATGGTACAAGAATACATTATTGATTTTACATCAAGTGTATACATAGGACTAATAAATCATTTAATTTATTACAAAAATCTGACCAAAATTTCATAATGGAAAATATTAAAAGAATCAATTTGATAAACTTGTAATTACTACAATAACGAAAGTTATTCCATCAAATCTATTTAATTAGTTTCCAACAGTACGGTACAGTAATTGGGGTTCAATGTGAAGCATTTTCGAACAATTTAAATAATTGGAAGAATTCGGGTTGTAATGTAATTTTTGAAATAATGAGTTTATATAATAATTATTAACTTCGGTAAATTAAAAATATTTCAGAATAATTGAAACATACATGAGTAGGTAAATCCCACCAGTTTTGTATAATACAAAGGTATTTTTAATAATATAAAATATTATTAAAAATCTGGTGTGAAGAACACAAATACAGGTTCACTATTAATATTTTTTGTGAACGTGTCCGAACATATCCCTCCCCAGAGACGTAGATACGTATTTCGCCTTTCTACAGGCTCGTCGGTACGCCCCTGCTGGAGAAAGGATATTCTCAGACACATTCACAAAAAAGAACCACGCGTCGTTACTTCACATTGGTTATGTGGACGGGGCGAGGTATTTCGGCTGTCTGACAACAGGCAGCGCTGAATTTACTTCTACGTCCGGTCTGGATAATTTCGGTGATGTGGTTCTTTTTTGTGAATGTGTCTGAGAATATCCTTTCTCCAGCAGGGGCGTACCGACGAGCCTGTAGAAAGGCGAAATACGTATCTACGTCTCTGGGGAAGGATATGTTCGGACACGTTCACAAAAAATATTAATAGTGAACCTGTATTTGTGTTCTTCACACCAGATTTTTAATAATATTTTATATTATTAAAAATACCTTTGTATTAAAAATATTTTTATTAAATTTTACATTTTACTAACAATTATTTCGGTTTATTAGACCATTCTCAAAGAGTATTCAACTAAATTATGCGATTAACTTTCAATATTTATATATAAATATCTGTGCTTGGGATTACCCTTAATTACCAATTAACGACTCTGTCTATTATGGGTGTACTTAAGGATTCAATTTGCGTGTTTGTTATGATTTCCTAGAATTTGCTTTTTTTATTTCTAATATTTCCAAATAGTATAATTTTTGACTTTTATTTACATTAAATAAGAGTTTACAAATAACCATATCGGGACAGTGGAGATTGTCTATACAATGTTCTGCAAACACCGGATTTTTCTCAATTTGTAATATTATCTTTGCTATTGCCTAACATGGTATTTAAATTATTTTTATTGATACCGATTATTTTAAATCCTCTTTTTCTCGAAATTCTCTTAATTTCTTTATAAAGTGTTGGTATGTAGTATATTAAATGTCTTTTTGTTGTATCTATTATTATTATGGGATAGAATTATTTTTGTAGCTTTTTCCTTTGTTTATATTTTATTATTTCATGTATTATTTTTGGGTTATAACTAGAGTCGACTAGAATCGAATACTTTTTGGAATCGAATACTTATCCGAGTGTAATAAAGGTGGGGCCTTAAGCCCTAAGGCAGAATCGCCATGTAATGTGGGCCGTTTGGGCGGCCACACCGGATAGCGGGTAGGGCGACTTATCGTAGAGAATGATACGCACAAAGTTCGGGTAACATATTATAATTTAATATAACACTTATAACTGGTTAACAATTATATACATTATTACTATGCTCTAACTATTACTATGACTGTAACTGTCTATCTGAACGTGAGCATGAATGTGAATATGATTCTGAATGTCTCTCACTTACATTACTGTCTGTATATATCCCAGATGATCCTTGTACTTCTTCTGGAATATAATACAAACCCTGACATATAGTTTGTGTATGCAATCAACACGTGGGTAAGGTCGTGTTTGTAAAACACGTTACCTTTTGTAATAAAAAGAACGAGGCTGTGGCCTCGTTGAGAGTGTTTGCATATACATGACTACATTGCGTTATCACACGAGACCGAGATCAAAAGTATTCGAATACTTCGCTGCAAGTTCTCGAGAACAACAAATTGCAAATACATACTATTTTTTCTCTCGAATACTCGCATCACAAGCGTATATACATACACACGTTGTTTTGGATTTGTTCTCTGTCTCGGTTATACTATTTTTCACTATAACAAATCTCTCCCGTTCACCTAAAATTAACTCTAATTACAAACATCATACTGTATAGCCTACCTAGGGCGGATGTAAACTGGGCACCAAGTATATGGATTTACCTGCCCTGCAAAAAGGATTGCTTAATCCTACAGGTAATCTAGGCACCAGTACCGTTCGGGTAAGAAATTAGACGTTAATAAATTAAGGAATTTCCTAATGACCAAATAGATTATTTCAAATGTATTTTTATTTATACATCTATTGTGGGCGGGCCTCTATTGTATTATGCTATAATATATTCTATATATAAGGAAACATTTAGTTTGTGTATTTAGTTATTTCTATCTTGTTTGCGGCGTTTGCTTAAAGTAAGAAATTAGATCCGCTTCTCAGTCTCGAGTTTTGTTGCACACTGTTAAGAATTATGGAGGTCTCTTTCGTGGACAGTAACAACGGAAAATGTTTGCTAGTGGTTAACAAGTACACCTTTTCAAAACAGAAAGTGTTGAAGAGTGGCGAAGTGTTTTGGCGTTGTACAAAAAAATCCTTTAATTGTCCCGCAAAAGTGTTTACGCTTGGTGCAGAAAATTTAGTGAGCAGAAGCCACCTAGAACATAATCATGAACAGAATCAGAGTAAATTAAACCGAAAAGTGATTTCAAATGCGTGTAAACGTAAAGCCGTTGATGATATTTCCGAAAAACCAGCGAAAATTATTCGTCGTGAACTAGCTAAGGAACTGCCGGAAACAATTACGATAACAGATTTCACTTATATCCGAAGAAATTTGTACAATGCAAGGAGAAAATTTCTTCCTGGGCCGTTACCACAAAATAAGACAGAAGTCCATGATATAGTGGAAGCTGCTAATGTTAAAACAAGCAAGGATGAAAGTTTCGTTTTTATAAACTGTCCAGTGAGCAATATCATAGTGTTTTCTTGTGAAACGAATGTTAGAAGTTTATGTGGAATGCGTAAAGTGTACATGGACGGTACATTTTCATATTGTACAAAATATTTTTTACAATTATTTACAATCCACGGACTTAATAATGGACATTATATTCCATTGATGTTTTGTTTGTTGCCTGATAAACGCAGTGAAACGTATGCAACATTATTTGAAATGCTAACAAAAGAAATATTTCGACGTCACTCTACAATATTACGACCAGCTGAAGTTTTTGCAGATTTTGAGAAAAGCATTCACACAGCGGTTCGCGCTATGTGGCCATCAGCACAAATCTATGGTTGTCGTTTCCACTTACACCAATCGTGGTTCAGGAAAATCCAAAGTTTGGGTTTAACAGCATAATTTAGGAACACAGATTCCGAAGTAGGAAAATGTCTGCGATATACATTTGGATTAACGTATTTGAATCCTGACGAAGTAGGCGATTGTTTCGCCTTAGATTTGTTTGCCGAAAAACCTGCTCATGCACAGGCTGACGAATACGCCGATTATTTATTGGAGACATACATAGAAGACGATGCTCCTTTTCCTCCACATATGTGGGCTACTGCAACTCCATCGATCACTAACACCACAAACGCATGCGAAGCGTTTCATTCCAAATTAAATGAGTCATTTTATTCAACACATCCATCTATTTATATTTTTATCGAAAAGCTTAAGGAATTTCAAATAGACACTTATGTTAAAATTCAAAGTGTACACACACCAGCAAGAGTTAAAGACACACGCGCAAAACAAAAATTAAGAACTCTAAATGAACTGTGTAAACAGCTAAATAATGGAACAATATCACGATTACACTTTGTGAAGTGTATATCATTTTATTCATCAGTATGACTTCAAATACACTATTTTTTTATTATAGTTTTTATATAATTAAGTATTTGCTTTTATTATTGTTTTCATATGAGTACATATTTTTTATTTTCTATCTTTTTGCTGTACTTCAACTTGAAATACACTATTTCTATATTATTGTTTTTGTTTGTTTTATACGGTGCCCAGTTTACATAGACCCTCTGCGAGTACATTTTTAGCTAGTCCGAATTATCAACGAGATTAAAATTTCAGGTAGGTTAGTGCCCAATTTACATCCAGCCCCTATTATACATACATATAACAAGTGTTCATTTGAAAAGTCAATCTAGTAGCATGTGATTTACTGAGAACATTTTGAAGTATGACGTAAATTAAAATTTACTACTTAACCTACGAAGTCGTATATTTTGACAGTTTCATACATACAAATAAATAACAAATAATAGGTATTTATTGAAAACTATAACAAATGTTGAAAATTTTGTCCTTCAAGATCAATGCACTTTAAAATCCTCCGTTCAAAATTTCTGATGATATTCTGCAACATTAGTAGCATATCATTCAAATTCAATATAGGTGTTCGAAATATGTTATTTTTTAGATAAGGCCACAAAAAGAAGTCCCATTAAAAAATTCTCTTAAATAATCCAAATATTCTGCAGTACAGTGACAAGGTGCTCCGTCTTGTTGGAAATATGCATTTTGTGGTTCTTCATCATGCAACCGATTGACAAATGGTTGTAAAATTTCCGTACGGTACCTTTGAGCAGTTAACGTTCCCTGAAAAAATATTGGTCCAATGATTCGCCTTTGGCTTATCGCTGCCTAAACACCAATTTTAAGACTTCCAACGATTGCTCTTACATACTGAAGTACGCTGGTTGTCGAAAGGTGCAAGTTTAACAAGATTTTTCTTACTTTTTGAATCAGTTTTGGAGTTTCTGGAAAGTAAAGATCCAGATTTAAAAGAAAACCTGATCAATTTGAAAGCAGACATCGCGTATTTGACAGATTTGTTCAAAAAATTTAATGACATTAACTTACAATTACAAGGGGACAGCCTCAATTTAATAAAAACAAAGGGTGTAATTTCAGCTTTTCTTGGAAAATTGAAATTTTTGAAGCAAAATATTAATCGGCGCAAATTTTCCCAGTTTTCAAACTTGTCACAGGTAGAATGCCTTGATGAGGATATTCACACATACGTTCAACATTTAATTGCCCTGCATGATGACTTTAAAATCATATTTTAAGATATTCTGACGATGGAAATACAACCATTGATCATAAATCCAATTGATGGAACGGAAGTGGAGAATGTGATATTACAAGAGGAGCTACTCGAGCTTAGCACTAATGAGGAACTGAAGGTGAAATTTAAAAGAGGGTATCAAACATTTTGGCTGCAGGCAGAAATACCCGAAATATATCCTGGACTGTGGGGAATTGCGAGAAAGCTTTTGATAGCGTTTCCCTCGTCATATCTTGTCGAGAAAAGTTTTAGTGTCGTTACAAACATTTTAACAAAAAAAAGGAGCAGATTGAATATCACAGAACGGGGAGATTTGCGGTTATTCCTAGCAAAACTAAAGCCAAATATTGATAATTTGCTGTCAGTCCATCAAGTACATCCCTCCCACTAAAATTGTGACTATTTTGTGATTGTCATTGTAGAAGTTACGTTACGTTATTAATATTTAATTTTAATTATATTGCGACTGTTAACATATTACAATGTAATATGACAACAATAATAATTAATAGTGTAATAATTACATATTTGAATGAATACAACACAAGGAAATATACTATTTTTCTTTTTCTTTTTACCACTCCGAATGGGGAGTTTTCTAAATAAAATATGTGAGAATTGATGGGTTTCTTGTGCTGTGAGTAGATGTCAAAGGAGTAAAGTTTGTTGGAATCACTTTTTTGATTGGCTAACTTTACTTTTTTGACATCCACTCACAGCACAATCAATTAATTAACCAATAACTCAGCCGCAACGTAAACTTCCATAGTTAGATCTAATCTTTACATTTTTTTGTCGAGTTTTGGGAATATGATAGAAATGTAGCTGCAGGGGGACCACCGGAACCAGCAAAACTTTCAAAGTGGTCTATGAGAAAAAAAGTTTGGGAGTCTCTGGTCTACATCAACAACAGATTCAAACTAAAATGGTAATTAATTGCATACCTACTTATTATATTTATAATGGCACCTCTTCCGTCTACCCAGCGAACCTGAAGGCTACCGTAAATCTATTGCTTTGTCCTGCTTTACTGAATATTAGTGTAATACATCTAATAGATAATTTGCAAAATCAAATAATTATATTACCTGTACAATAATATAAGTAAGATATTTTATCTAAAAATTTTAGATGGAATACAAAAATAAATAAAAAAAATTGTATTATTAAAACATATTAACGAGAATTACCTTAAATCTGGATAAAAATAAATAAGGTTACAGATTGAGCGGAAGAGATTAAACATGAGTATTTGTATCTTTATCTGGGGCATTAGTATAAACATATTTTGTTGAGATGTTTACAACCATCTGTATTCATTGCCTAATTTACATATTTTCTCTCAAATTTTTAATAATGCCCTGAAATGTAAATTCTCTCGCTATTTAGAAACCTTGAATGACTCGACACAGGGAATATTGAGACCCACTTAATAACTTAATAAGTAATTCTCTTTGTATAGACTTCTTTAATCTCAATTCTGCCCATATGTAGTAATTTATTTTACTTATTTACTGAATTATATTCTAATATTATTGCAACTTGTGAAAACATTGGTTTTTAATTATTTATCATAAATAATTACACAAATTAACGTATTTTAAGGATTTAAGGTGGTTGTCTCACAAACGTAACATCGGTTTTGGAATTGGCGTAGCACTGAAAAAAAAGCAAATGGTAAAACAAAGATATGCTATTGCCATGGGTTCTTCAGTGTTGCGCATAAAAAGAGGCACCCTAATTAGAAGAAACTTCTAAATGAATATTGCCGGGTGCGGTAATAGTGTGTCGGCAGCTTAGCATGAGAACTAATAAAGTTGTAGCAATGATGAAATTTTACGTACACCTCTAGTATGCTATAGTGCATTTTTGATTTATATTTATATATTTAAAGGGTGTACCAAATTTCCGCAACCACTTTCAATTTTTTTACCAATTTATGGACTAACATGTTATATGTTTTGAGGGTGAACAACGTGACAATATATACAGGGTGTTAAATATGTCGTGCCAAAGTTATCGAAGTTTAAAGACTATTTTCTCTTTTTTTTTTAAATTGAATCTATAATTTTCTTATTAGTCAGCAAATTCCTTGTAAAATTGCCGTTAAAATGGTACCAATAACATAGTACTTATTTCTAGTATTTTCGAAGTTATAGTCCTTTAATGGGATATACCTATGTTTATAATATTCAATATGCGGTGCTGCATCTAATAGTTGGTTGGCCATGAAATGATATCAAACAAAGTAACTTTTACAAACACCTGTTTTTTAATTCTTTATGATTAGTTTCAGAATTACATTTTGTAATTTTTCCATAATAAAACAAAATTAATTTAAAATGTATGTCCATTCTGCTCTACACATGCTTTTAATCGCCTCTGCATCGAGAGACTTACATTTTGAGCGATGTTGTTTTCACTTAATTGAAGAAAAGTTGCTGCATGTTCTCTGTCGTTGTACGAGGTGTTTCGTAAATAATTTTTTTTACAGAAAGAAATCACAAGGGGTTAGATCTGGTGATCCCGGCGGCCAGCTTATAAAGCGTCCTCTCCCAATCCACCTATTGGTGAATACCCTATCTAAATGTGCTCTTGCAGCAGCACCGTAATGTGGAGGTGCACATCCATGTCGGTATTACAATCTCCTTATGACGTTGTCTGGTATGCCTTCTAACAGCAATGGCAAATTATTTTGTAGGAAATTTGTGTAGATTTCACAATTTAAAGTAGTATTAAAAAAGAATGGACCTATAATAGTGTTTCCTATGGTGCCTTCCCAGGTGCTAACACTCCATTTTTACTGGTATAAAATGGGTTGCACAAAATGAGGGTTTCTAGTGTCATAATAATGATAATTTTTTCTGTTTGTTATTCCACAATTAGCGAATGTTGCTTCATCTGTGAAAAGCACATGATCTAGAAAAGTTAGATCTTGTTCTAATTGAAAAAGTAGCCATTCACAGTAAACAATTCTCCTTTCAAAATCCGTTTGTAAATAAGCCTCGATGATTTTGAATTTTGTAAGGGTGAAATTTATGTGTTTTTAAAATCCTTCTTACAGCAGTGACTTCTATCCCGTGTTCTTTTGAAATTATCCTTGTAGATACGCGCGGATTCTCCACAACGGGCTGGACGACTGTCACGACTGTCATGTTTGACGTAATTTACTGAACCCGTCCGAAGAAACCTTGTCAACAAATTTTCGAACGTCTTAATATCTGGTGCTCTTCGATGAGGATACTCCATAGCATATGTTCTTGATGCTAAAAGTGGATTTCTATTGCTAGCGCCAAGAACAAATACCATGTCTATTAGCTCGTCTTTCGAAAAATTCATTCTGAAGAAACACAACTATAAACTATTACGGCATGTAAATAAAAAATAATAATAACAAAACGATGTAATTGACAAAAAGATAACAACTAATAACGAAGAAACGGAAATTGATAATTAACTAGCCGAACTTAAATTATAACAATTAAACGCGACTACAGCAAAGAGGAACTACAGAAAAACACTTTAAACGAAAATTTTTAAGTAGATATTTGACGTTTGGTTACACAGCAATTTTTGCTTAATGTTATTTCATGGCCAACCAACCAACTATTAGATACAGCACCGCATATTGAATATTATAAACATAGGTATATCCTATTAAAGGGTTATAACTTCGAAAATATTAGAAACAAGTACTATGTTATTGGTACCATTTTAGAATTTGCAATAAAACCAAAACTAACAGTTGTAAGTGCATATTATCATATATCAATGCAAAGATAATTTGGGTGACTATCATCATAATAACAAGAAAATATAGCAATCTATTAAAAAAAAGTCGAAAGTGGTTGCGGAAATTTGGAACACCCTGTAAATATATAAATAAAATTAGAAAATGCACTGTAGCATACTACATGGGTACGTAAAATTTCATTGTTACAACTTTATTAGTTTTCATGCTGCTCCACCTATCTAAAACAGATTTATGTAATGGTCCGTTTCTAAACATTCCAGAATAAATAATTTGGCTTGATGGGTCAAACTACACTCCACAACAGATAAAGTTAGAGTGCCTCTTGTCGGTCAACTTGAACCAACGCTAAGGATAACAAAGAAATTTAGTATAAGAATGCTTAAGCTGCTTTAAGCACTTGTTACAAATGATACATACTAGCTGTCCACTCGATGTTTTGACTCACGTCATTAGTTGCGTTGCGTTATTATGGGCATGGGCACCTGCAAAGAATGTATTCTCATTTTATTCAAAGCTCAATGATTAAACAAGGATAAAACAGAAGCGAAAATGTGGGATTATCTTCGCCGTAAGACCAATAAGATAGATGGAGCTAACATGCGATCATCCGCAGGGTTCATTTTCGTTTTATTGCTTATCTAATTAATTTTCTTTCTATCTAGCAAATAATTGTTCTTTTCAGAACACAAAGAACTGTTTTTAATACATCTTCAGTAAATATTCCTTATCACTAACTTATTTATTGGTTATAGGTTAAGGTTTATTACAGATATGCCTGGACAACTTCTGAATTCACAATCCCAGCAATTTGTGTTGAATGCCTTGCACTTTTTGGAAAGAGAGATACTATATCGAGCGCCTCTGATGCATATAAATGCAGCTTTTGAAGTATTTATTATATTAATGTAGTTTGAAATTATAATAAACGTTTGAATTTTGCAGAGAGTTGCAGCTGTTCTTTTCAGATATCCAAACAAACTGTCAGAAATATTAGAGAACGTAAAGGACAAAACCCAATACTTTCTTCACCTGGTAAGAAAAGATCACGTGCCAGACTCAAAACTGCAGATTTGCGAGAATCATCAAAGATGGAAGTACGATGGAAAAGTTATTATTTCATTAACGATTCACGATTTTAATATATTTTAAATTATGTCAGAGAAACATGTAACTCCGTTGACGTTAAAACAGAAATTAAATACCAAAGCCGTAATCGATATTGGCAAATCTTCCTTATCCATTTTGCTACAAACTTTCGGTTTAAAATTCAAATAGGAGGACAACAGACGAGCATTAGTGGAAAAACATGATAGAGCCCTTTACCGAAGCATTTTTTTGAAGTATGTTGATAATTTAAAGTCAAATTCTCCAAAACCAGTAGATTCTTCAAAACTCCTAGATGAAACATGGATATATTCAAAAGGTAATAGGGGAAAATCTTGGCAAGATGTATGTATGAAAAGTGTTGGAAAATAAGAAGTTTATGATGGTGAAAGGTTTATTATTTTACATGCTGGAGGTGAATTAGGTTTTATTGAAAATGCAAGTTTAATATTTGCATCGAAAACTAAGGCGAAGAAAGGATTATCATGCTGAAATAAACAGTCACCAGTTTGAGGAATGGATTAGAACACAGTTTATGCCACATTTACTAAACACTTCGCTTGTAATAATGGACAATCCACCATATTATAGTGCAGTATTCAATAAAATTCCTATTACTGAAAACAGGAAATAATAGACTGGTTATCCAGCAATAATATACGTTTCTCCGGTGAATTGACAAAATATGAATTGTTAGATTTAGTTAAGAGAAACAAACCTGAGAAACGGTATTTAATTGATGAAATTTTAAAAGATAATGGACATGAAGTATTAAGATTACCTCCATACCACTGTGAATTTAATTTCATTGAACTAATTTGGGCTGCAGCATGATAAAAATATTGGTAGGAATGGCTATGGAGATGACAAAGTATTGAACATGTGGAACGAAGCATTAAAGCATTGCACTGCAAATACCTGGGAAAATTGTGTTGGACACTTGGCAGACGTGGATATTCAGCTAATACTAATGAAACAACTAGTTAAAATTCAGATTTAGAATCTGACTGAAGTATTTGTCATGTTAAAACAATTATTTTAGTGTTATTTCTTTTTGTAATCATGAAATTCATAATTATTGTTTTATAAAATTCTAGGTATAAATTCAGTTTTCGTATTTTCTCTTCTTGAAAGCTATATATTGAATCGTTTGTTATTATTTTGAAATAAATTAATTAAAAATGTAAAGTTATTTTTTTATCAACATACACTAGAAAAATTTTAGTGTATTGCTTAATTACAAAAGTTTTTGCATTAGATATAGTTGTTCAAGATCTATCTTAGACATGGAGAAAAGCATTTATTGAAAGTAAATAAAAGCAAATAAAATTGTCAAAATTTTACACAGCATCTAAATATAAGCCTAAATAAAATAATGTTAAAACATTTTTATGAAACATGAGTAAATTTATCAGTTCTTTTTCTTAACGAATAAAAATAATAGGCTGTGCTAATTTTTACAATATGAAGGCTGGATTTGATTCCGGTCCTCTATTAGTTCAATTTAAAATGCTAAGAAATAAGTAATTAAACTTCTAGTTTCAAAAATTTTTTTATTGTAAATACCACTACAATATTGTTTCGCCATACAATGGCTTCATCAGGTGGATGAAATACTGAATATGTACAATACAAGTTTGAATATTTATGTGAAAATTATTGGGGAAATGGTGGTGGAAAAATTTTTACAATCTTAAATTTAGGAGAGGGGAGTTGTTTAAATCTAGTTGGTCATTTAAAGCTAATCCTAAACTATTGTATCTATTAATTTCTGAGTTTTCTAACAGGTTAAGTTTTTTACTTTTTTCTTGAATGAGTAAAATTTTGAAATCTATTTTAAATCTATGATTGATATCTATACAATGACTTGCGAAAGTTGAATCTGTTTTCTTTTCTTTATGGCTTCTCTCGTGTTCTTTCATCCTAATTTTGAATGTCCTCCCAGTTTGCCCTATGTATACCTTATTACAATCTTCGCATGTTAACTTATATACACCAGAGTTTGATTCTTTGTCTATTTTATCTTTGTTGTTTTTAATAATGTTCTGTATAGTATTGTCTGTTTTAAATGATATATGTTCGTTATTAAGTTTTTTTAATGAAAGTACAAAATATTTCCGAAATTTTTCCTAATTAAGTGATTGAATTATAGGAATTAATTATCTTGTATTTTATTTTTGGATAAACTAAGGAAGGGGTTTTAGATTTTTGTTGGCTATTTAGGATGTTATTGACAATATTTATAGAGTAACCATTGTTTAATGCTATTGTGTATATTCTATTTAGTTCAAGGTCGAAATTACTTTTACTCATAGGTACATGAATTAATCTATATACCATTGATTGGTATGCTGATAATTTGTTTGTTATAGGATGAAAAGAATTAACGTGTATTGTGGTATCTGTATGTGTTGGTTTATGGTATATAGCGAACTCGTGTTTATTAGTTTTGTGTGATATGGTTAAATCTAGAAAATTAATGCTTTTATTTATTTCTGTTTCTATAGTAAAATTTATTTTGGGGTGAATAGTGTTGATATAATTATGTAAAGTTTTTAATTATCTATCTGAACCGTTAAAGCAAATTAATATGTCATCAACATACCTAAACCAATATACACAATTACCAAACAAGGAATGTGTACTAATTATAGGTTCTAAATTATTCATGAAAATTTCCGCTAATAAGGGGCTTAGTGGGTTTCCCATTGCTAGACCCTCTGTTTGTTTATAAAATTTCTTTTTAAATTGAAAATAATTTTGTTCCAGGCACGTTTCTAAGAGCTGTAAAATTTCGGTCTTTGTGACAATGTTCGTGTTTCTACGTTCTAGTTGTAAAGTAATTAAATCTATTACCTCCTGAGGTGGGATACAAATGAACAAATTCGAGACATCAAAAGAAATGAGTTTAAATTTGTTTGGGAATTGCAAGTTTGAAATGGTGTTAATTAATTCCTGTGAATTTTTAACGGAGAACTTAGATTTGAATTTAGTGTGTGTAAGAATTAAATCTATTAAGTGTTTGGACACACTTCTACAAGGTGCTTTTACGTACGATACTACTGGTCGTATAGGTGTATTGTCTTTATGTAGTTTAATTAAACCGTATAATTTGGGAGGTAGGGGATTTATAGTGGTTAATATACGTTTTTGAGTGTTATTAAAAAGAGAACCTGATTTTTCTATAGTTTGTTTAATCTGTTTTTTTGTATGGCGAAACAATATTGTAGTGGCATTTACAATAAAAGAATTTTTGAAACTAGAAGTTTAATTACTTATTTTTTAGCGTTATAATGAAGTTTTAACAAGTATCTCCTTCGTCAATTAACTATCAATTTAAAATATTATTTGAAGGAGATTTTAAATTTGCCATGTCTATATTATTTATTATATATAGTATTTATAGTAAATAAATACATTTTCTTGGTCCATATTCCGACTGGCACGATTTGTTGTTGAATATTTTGCTATTTTGAATAAATACATAACCTACATGTCATGAGATGAACGATTGATATCACGGAAAATTTTTATACATAATCATGCTGTTCTTGATGTTTTAGTAAATTCATTTTAATAAATATCGCTAATTTTTTTTAGCTAATGAATGAAAAAGTTATATAAAATTTAGAATATTTAGGATATAAACAAAATCTTTTAGCAGTTTATTTTTAAATACAATTTTATAAGATATGAATTTGAGCCAGAAGTGTTGATTTGGTTCATATGGATGAAAATTAATGCCTTAAATCAAAACATTGAATGGATTGATAGTATATGCATACATATTCTGTATGTATACGTCGTATTTTATCAACATTCACAGCAGCCAAAGACACGTGTTTCTGTCTTACGACATCAGTCCGGTTAATTAAGTGGTCGTTTAACGGCTCGCCATTCGGAACAAATACCAAATTTTGTTCTATCAGATGACACCAGATAAGCTCGTGATACCTGACGGACAAAAGCGACTACACCGATAATAGCGATTTCCTCTCGACGCAAAGGAGAAAAAGTACGTATTTTGGTGTACTCAATTCACTCGTCGCCAGATGGCGGTAATATACCAAAGACATTTAGTAAATCAATGCGTAAGCCGCATTAAGCACTTGTTACAAATGATACATATATGCATACATATAAATACAACTCGTATTTTATCAACATTCACTTCAGCTAAAGACACTAAAAAAAAATTGATGAATTGTTGAAAATTCTGAAAAAAATGAAATAAATGAGCTTAATATAAATATATGTAATTTTTAAAATAGAAAGTCTTTCCTTGGAGACTGTGGTTAAGTAAAAACTCAAAAAAGGTATAAAACCACTTACCACAATTAATAATCGTATCCTAAATACGTATTTCGACAACTAAGTTGTCATTGTCAGTAGGTAAAACCACTAATTAAAGTGTCGCACATGGGGTATAGTAAAGCTAACAAACATAAACGCGCAACAACTTTACACGGTGTCCACGTTTACACTAACTTTAAAAAAAAAAAATAAACTCATCTCTCTTAACCCTTAACTGGTGACGTGGTGCCACCGGAGATCCCAGAGACTATTCAAGCTCGCATAATTTCTAGGCGCATGCGCGAATCTAAACCTAAGTTGAACTAAGTTGATCAGTTGTAAGTGTAGTGCCAACCAATTCACGTCGGTCTTCTGAATGATATTTGTGATATAGGTAAGTAAAGACAACGTGACCCCACGTCACCAGTTATTTTACAGCGAAACATTCGGTTTCCTTAGTTAGTGTTATTTATTTTTAGAATAATGGCGAATAATCCGAAAGTAGTTCGGTACGGAGACCTAAATTTCGAAAGTACAGTACTCAGGTGGTTTGAGGAATCAGAAAATGAAGATAGTACAAATAAGGAAGATCTTGATCAAGTGAATAATAGTTCAGACGAAGAACCTGTAAATGATATTGTTCAGAATGCCGATACATCTACCGACACAAGTTATGCTAGCGATGATAATGACCTGCCCGCTGAAAATGAATATGTTGAAAATGAATATGAAGAAAATAGTCGAGCTTTTTATGGGAAAAATAGAATGAAATGGTCAAAGTGTGAACCTGCACGGAATAAAAGAACGGAAGCTCACAATATTGCTAGGTTTTTACCAGGATTGCGAGGGCCTATGAGAACTTTGAATAACAATGCAGATCCCTATAGTATTTGGAAGCATTTGTTTACTGATGAAATGATAGAGGAAGTAGTAAACAGGACAAATGAAAAATTAAGCAGAGAAAGGATAAACTACAAGAGGGAAGACAAACCTGAATTAAAAGATATAGATACAATTGAAATGAAAGCATTTTTAGGCCTCCTTTACTACTCGGGAGCCTTTAAATCAAACCACGAGCACCTAGAGGCTATATTTGCAACGGATGGCACTGGTCGTGATATATTTAGAAACACAATGTCACTTAAACGATTTCTGATAATCTTGTCTAATTTGAGATTCGACAATGCTGATGGCAGAATTATGCGATTACTTGGTGACAAAGCTGCAGCGATATCCAGCCTATTTGACCAACTCGTTGCTAATTCACAACAGTGTTACTGTCTAGGCCATTATGCGTGTATCGATGAGATGTTGTTGGCTTTCAGGGGTAGATGCAAATTTCGAATGTATATGCCAAATAAGCCAAATAAGTACGGCTTAAAAATTATGATCTTAGCTGACGCACGAACATCTTACATGTATAATGCGTACATATATACAGGAAAATCCAGTGACGGTCGCGGCCTGTCTGATGCCGAGAGAAAATTAGCTGTGCCAACGCAGTCGGTCATACGGCTATGCAAACCAATTTACGGATCCAATAGAAACATTACTGCCGATAATTGGTTTTCGTCAGATGAACTGGTTCAGTCACTAAAAACACACAATTTAACTTACGTTGGGACAGTAAAAAAAAAACAAAAGAATGATACCACCAGAGTTTCAACCTAGTAAAACTAGAAAAGAAAAGTCTGTCGTGTATGGGTTTACAGCTGATATGACTTTGTTGTCGTATGTTCCAAAAATAAAGAAAGCAACTGTCATGATATCCTCAATGCACCACACCATCAACACTGATGATGACAGTAAAAAACCGGAGATTATAGCATTTTATAATTTGAGTAAGGGTGGAGTTGATAGTCTGGACCAACACTGTTCCAATTATACCACTAGTAGAAGGACGAGGAGGTGGCCGATGGCAGTGTTTCATACCATACTTGACATCTCAAGTGTAAATGCCTATATCCTATATGGTTGTTTTAGGGGTAATGACAGCATATCCAGACTAAATTTCATAAAAAGGCTGTCATTTCAATTGGTTGAAGAACACCTTAATAGAACACTTCGGAACACATCTATTCCACGAGAAATACGCCTTTCTATTGGCAGAATATTACAGAAACCTCTTACAGAAATTGGTGATGTAGCTGAGGTAGTCGACACTAAGAGAAGACGTTGTGGGAAATGTCCTAGAGGAGCTGATAAAAAGACTAGTACACTGTGTAAGATATGTAAAGTTGCAATATGCAAATTGCACACAAAAAATTTGTAAAGATTGCGGTGATTATTAGTTTATTCAGATGTGATTTTTTTTATCAAAGATTTGTTCTGAAAGCTTTTTTGACATTTTAGTAGAATACTATGTTAAATTTAATTTTTTTAATGTTTTATATTTTTGTTAATGTCTTTTTCAGTTTATTTTAATAAAACGCATTACAAAATATATCTTTTTTTCTTCTGTATATCACCTTTAGCGTAAAACAAAATATTGTGTTTGTAAAATGTTATTAAATATTTATTATGTGAATGATATTAAAGAAAACAGTTTCTCAAAATTACTTGAAAACCTTAAATTTTTTTTATGCTGCTTTTAAGTGTGGGGTACTGAGGGACCCAACGTCTCTAATAATCTCTAATATTACGCTCTAATAAAAGCACGTCACCAGTTAAGGGTTAATAAAACTGCATTATATGTGTTTCCTATCCATTCTCCGCCCTTGACCTTTTCTGTCTCTTTTCTAAGAATGAAAAAAGATAATTATATGGAATATTACCGTTGTCCGCGTTCAACGTATTACTTTTATTTTTAACGATATGAATGCATTCATATGCGTCGAGATCTCTGGTGTTATTGATGGCTTTCCAAGTCTAAACCCTTTAACCGACACGTTGTGATCTGTGTGTAGGGCATGATAAGCTACCATCGATTTCTTTGGTCTATTAAATCCGATATGTGATATGTGTTCTTTACAACGGGTCATTATTCAGCGTTTCATTTGACCTATATATTTTAAATTACAATCGTCGCAATTAATTTCGTATATAACTGATTTTAACGTTAAGTTAACGGAAAGTATAGTAACCGATTGAGTAAGAAATTAAAAGAAGCTGTCTTGAATCCGCGGTGATGAATACCTTTTTGAATTTCTAAAATAATTTTTATTTTAAGAAAAAGCAATGGCGTTTCATTACGCTTTTGGTCTTAGAAGTTTAACACCTTGTATCGCGGAATGGGAGTATTTCCGGACACATGTTTATATTAACCTTTTTCTTAAAATAACCTGAAGAATCGATTCTTTCAATATTGACATAAAATATGAAATATAAACGCTTTTTTGAAGTGTCTAATTAGTAGCTATTATGAATGAAGTTCAATATTTTAATTGGGAAAATCGATCAGGCTCCAACAGTTTTTTTTAATGAATAGATTGCTTTCCTATCAAATTCTAAAGTACAAACATTAGTAGTTAACTTTGTTCAATAATCTCAATTAACATTACACAAATTACACAAACGAAAATTCCAGCTTCGGGCTGTAATTGGCCTCTTTTATCGCAGTTAATACACATTCTTTTTTAAAGTTTGCATTTCCAAGGGTTATATATTCGCTTTTGATAATTAAGAATTCATAATCTGGAGTAGACCCAATTTGTCCGCGTGGATACATTTATAAGATCACCTCGTCGTTGGCGCTTTATAATTTCCCATACAATGAACACGATCCGACCGCAGTCCTAGCTAGCAGCGTTACTTTATGCGAAATTTCGTCGGCGTGTTTCGATTTATCGATTCCGAATGATTTAAAGAGAGTTACACGCAGCTCCAACAAATCATCACTGCTGTAAGCGCGCCATTTGATATATGGCACATAAATAACACAGACTTTTATTATTTTCTCAGCAATTAATCCGATTTTCTGAAAATATTTCTCAGTGCAATCCAGCGACTTAAATATCTTCCCGAAAAACACGAATTAGTCAAATTACAGCTGGCGCGTGAACTAAATGAGAATTGCGATATTTTGGTGAGGAGCTGAAACTTTTAAAAAATAGTTTCTTGAAAGAAAATTAAATATTTGATTTTAAGATATGCATGCTTTCGCATATATAAATTTGAGAGTATAATATTTTTCGATTCTAAATCTTTCGCTTTCAGTTCAACGTGATGGAAAATTCAGAAATAATGGTTATATATAGAGTGGACCACTTCGGAGCGAAAGCAGAGGCGTGACTAACGAATTGGTTCCCGCATGCGAAACATTATTAATATCTAGAGATATACTATCACGAACGGTGCTGTTATTATGTTAGATACAAAAAAAATGTAAGACGGTTTTTCTAGATTATGAAACGTTCTCGATGATACGTATAAAAAATAAAATCTAAAATGTATGTAATTAGCTAGAAGAATCACCCGAACCACAGAATAGCCCCACAATTCAACACGAATAGATTATTAAAAAAAAAACTTACCGTCTTATGCGTTTTCCGTGACTTGAAAATCTGGAGAAACGCGATGAAATATTGTTAACATAAGGTGCGTCTCCAAAGTTATTTCTCGAAAACGCGTCCGCCGTGAGGAAAATATGTGCTTGTATAAAGAAAACGATCGCTCCACATCTAGTGATGTGATGTTTGCATAATCAAAATAATCTTTGAAACAACTTAACACATCTGTAAACGAACCTTCACAAATTTGTCTAAGTCTGGCAAAATCTAAATCTTTATCTAAAACACTTTCAAACTTACTTAAAATACACTCATTTCTTGCGTCTTCTATCGAACATAGCTGTGCGTGTGTATCTTTCACAACTAGCACTGATTCCTGTAACGATAGCGAATAATTTTGTAGGTTTTCTAATGCTTGCACTATTCCGAAGTAATTGTTGTGAATAGTTTGTAAATCACTTTTAACCTGACTATTTTGAAATTTTTTCCGACTTTCTTCGATAGCGGCACTATCTTTCGGATTTAATAATAAAACCACTTCTTTTACATCCTCAAAATATTTGTGATAGTAAAATGCCGCTCGTAGCCAGGTTCCCCATCGTGTCAGAATCGGCTGTGGTGGCTCAGGGGTATGGGGACACAATTAGTGAAATTTCCGATTACGTTTTGGAGATTTCAGGAATACTGCCTTTGTACTCGATATTAACGCATCTACATTTGGTTAACATTTACGGATCCGTTCTGCTACAAGATGTAGGGCATGCATTTTACATGTAATATGTAAAAGTGACCACACTGTTCCTTAAGAGACCGACCTACAGAAAGCATGATTGCGGCACCATCTGTCACAAACATTAGGATTTTTCCAATGTACTTAACACCACTTTTGAAATTACCCGCGCAGTACATTATTCTATTTGTCTGCTAGCTAATAAAATTGAGGATGGCGATTGATTTTGTTCCATTTTACGCACCATAACATTAAGTACAGATCATTTTTTGCTATCAGTTGTTTCATCCACACTCAACCACACTTTTTTATTTTCCAGATCAGTCTTAATTTTATTTTCTAAATATACACGAACAGATTTTAAATAACGTCGTAAGTGGGTGCAGCTCGGTAATTCTACATTGCCATATTTTTCAAGAAATGAAATAAACGAATCATTGCGTAACAAAGTAAACGGCAAATTTCACACAACCGTCATTGTACACAAATCAAATAAGAACACTTCGTATTTTGTATCGGCACCAGTGTCTCTATCTTTATGTCTTGCGTTATGCACGTGGCGTTGCAAATTTGATTTTGTTAAATGGTTTATATATATATTGCACACTAAACATTTTACATTTACCCTATTGTAAGATAGACTAGGATGGTTTTCAATAAACCTATTGACTAACTTTGATGATGGCGGTTTTTTTTACTGTACGCTCCTTCAACATTATTAAATACACAGAATACACTTTCCTGCTGCTATTATACGTGTACACATGATGACCGTGAACAACATACTAAGTAATCGTATGTGCGATGGGGCACGCGGGAACCAATTCGTTAGTCATGCCTCTGCTTTCGCTCGGGATTGGTCCACTCTAGTTATATATCATTTCTGATGTATCACGAAGGAGAATTTTAGAAGTCACAGGTTTGCTGATATGATTTATATACAAGAGCAATTCAAACTTGACCTGCATTTTATTCTTTTCAGAACATAATTGAAGAGGTACTGCAAAGCGGTTTTAAACTCATGAAAGCAAGCATGTTAGTTAAACGCTATAAAAAACTGCAACTTAATTATATTAAAACTGTCAGTAGTATTAACAATGTCGTGCCACAATATATCAAATTCTGCTGCACAACGTGTAACAATATTTTGGTCGGTCCCTGTGTATATATATCGGTCGGTCACCCTATATATCCTTGGCATCTCTGATAACGTCTTAACGGTCATGAGTTCTGGACTCTCTGTAGTAGGAGGTACAAGTTTTCACTTTTGTATGCACCTCTCGACGTAACCTCTCGACGTTGTTTCATAGATTTGAAATTAGGTCTATTTAGAAGGCGGTTGTGGTCAATATTTCTTTATGGATATCTACCATTGCTATTCTCTCCTATGAACAATAGTTGTGCGCCTTCTCACTTACCGTAATACCTATCAACTTACCCCAATAACATGATTACCCCGGAGATCTTATACTAAAGAAACCAACTAAGTTTAGAGGCGAGCTGTGGGATAGGTTATTAATTTTTGTATGAGGGCGACACCATGTTTATATTCTTTAGCCCTTACAGTGAACATAGATACTCTCGATGGTAAAATGAATAAATCAAATGTATCTACGTGTTTCGTTATTATATGACAATAAAACAACAAATATAAAACAACAACAATGAAGGATTTAATTATAATCCACAAGCAACAAACAATTAAGAAATGCTACACCAGAATGTCAGACTATCTGTTATGCCAACTTGGCTAACATCAACGAAATTGTAAAAATCAAAATAATATAGAAAATTTAAAATTGATTGAATGCAACAAAAAAACTATATATAAAATTTGATCAAAGCAATAATTACGTTAAGAATAGCGATATGATTTGTCAATAAACAAAGTAATACCTGATCATGACCAAAAGACTCACCCAGTATTGTAAATGAAGGAAATAAATTTAAGTGCAGACAATAAATTGTCTAATATGTGAAATTAAAATATATGCACCTAAAATCAGGTGTTTTAGATAAATTCTATAATTTAATCATGCGATTTAATAAAAAAATAAAAAAAAACAATTAAATTAACTAAGAATCTTAATCTAAGAATTGCATAAATAATATATCTAAGATCTTGGATAAACCTCACATCGAGATTTGATACACACTGTATATGCAACAGTGATTATATATAACACACAATCATTATTTAATTGCGTAAATTCCAAATTACGAAAATTTATACAAAATAATCTATAAAGATTAGTCCACATTTTATATGCAGCAAATATATTAATTATATTACAAAAGGAAAGGTTCATTAATTTCAGTTGTAAGAAAAAGTTATATTACACAAATTAATCCAAAAATTATGTTTCCACTCCGTATATGTAGAAATGATTATTACGTACGAAAAATGAACAATTGAATCGGTTACATGCGTTTCACTAAGAAAATGGCACAAAGCAAATCGATAATTAAAGGGATGACATTCTGATAATTATACATCAAATTTAATGCGTCTAAATTTATTCGTGTAAGCTTTAAGTAGACTGTATTAAGGTGGTTCAAAATAAAAAATAAACGAAATGGATGGAATGCAGGACTCGCCACTGGTTTATGGCGCAAGACATCTGCTGCAGGAATATTCACTATAAGTTCGAAATGCACAACTTCGTGTTTACCGTTTCACTTCTGCCGATCTAATGTACTGGCATGTGGAATCTCGATCTTCTCCCTTTTCTTTTAAGCGTTCTTTTGTGTAAAGGAATATTTAGGATATTCAAGAGTATTTATTATTATTATTAACAAATTAAATGAACGCGTATAGTAAACAAAAAAAAAAACAAAGAAAAATTAAGTTTAATCTAAACAAAATTAAAAACAAATCAGCAATATCGATGCGACAATTCCCATCAAGCTTTGATACAAAATAATACAAATCTGTATAAAAACAAATTTGTATCTGTATATACATGGACACACAGTACGTATTTACCAGCGTTTGCTTCAACCACTAGACGCATGCGTTTCTGTCTCACGACTTTGTCAATGATGGGTTTACGAAGTAAGACAAACGGCTGTAGGTACACTTCGCGGTCATGTAGCTAATTTCACCCAATCACATGACACCAGATAACCTCATGACATCTGACGGACAAAACCAACCACGCCGATGCAAAGTGTTCTCGAATAGCCACGCTATTACAGGAATAGAAAAATACGTAGCTATTCGAGAAGAAACACTTTGCATCGGCGTGGTTGGTTTTGTCCGTCAGATGTCATGAGGTTATCTGGTGTCATCTGATAGGGTGAAATTTGCTACATGACCGCGAAGTGTACCTACAGCCGTTTGTCTTCCTTCGTAAACCCATCATTGACAAAGTCGTGAGACAGAAACGCATGCGTCTGGTGGTTGAAGCATACGCTGGTAAATACTTACTGTGTGTCTATGTATATACAGATACAAATTTGTTTTTATACAGATTTGTATATTTTGTATCAAAGCTTGATGTGAATTGTCGCATCGATATTGCTGATTTGTTTTTGCTATATTACGCCACCTGGCGACGAGTTAATGGACTCACAGTAATATGCGTATTTTTCTTTTCCTGTAATAGCGTAGCTATTCGAGAAGAAACACTTTGCATCGGCGTGGTCGGTTTTGTCCGTCAGATGTCATGAGGTTATCTGGTGTCATCTGATAGGGTGAAATTTGCTACATGACCGCGAAGTGTACCTACAGCCGTTTGTCTTCCTTCGTAAACCCATCATTGACAAAGTCGTGAGACAGAAACGCATGCGTCTGGTGGTTGAAGCAAACGCTGGTAAATACGTACTGTGTGTCCATGTATATACAGATGCAAATTTGTTTTTATACAGATTTGTATTATTTTGTATAAACAAAATTACATCTAGAAAAAAATGCAATAAGTACCTCTATAATCAAGATAATTAAGCTTACAATTACCAAACTTGGACAGATTGATGGTAACAACACCTTATGTCTATGAATTATACTTAATGAATCTATACCAGAAAGGGAAAAACTTGCTTACAAACTGCTTAACAAACCAGTATCTTAATACTGATAAAAAATTAATTAAACAATTTATATTTTATATATAAAATTTATACAAAATTTCCCTTCTTTGAGAGAAATTGAATTACATCAATGTTAGTCCTCAGTAATTAATTTAATGGTACTACCTTTATCCCATGGCGGTTACCAGTAAAAACAATGTAATTCATTGATTAAGATTGGGAAATTGCAGCGGATCGGCGTTTTTAATATCGAGCAGGAGCGGATTACGTCCTCCACTCAATTAGGGCTATTCTAAACCCTGGCCAACTTCTCTGTTAAATAAGGAGAGAGAAAAGGATATAAGAAAACGAACTGCCTAATTAAGAGAACAATTCCGGTATCAACCAGAATATCGTATCAAATGCTTACCTTATGCTTAATACGAAGTTTACCAAAAATAGCGGTTCCACGTGTACGTCCCAAAATTATTCGATCGAACGTTAAATCCAATATCTAAATCCTTGTCTATATTGAATTTACAATATTACAATAGGTTTATAAGCCGCGACCCGCTTTCTTAAATCCATATTGCACTATTTAATCTGGCGACACAGGAAAACTAAAGATATGTACGTCCGCACTAAACACAAGAGAAAATAGGTCGAATCTTCTACATGGTCGCCTTTTATAACAGATGAGATGCTACGTCATACAAAAAAAAGATATCGAAAGAATATATTAATTACCCATAATTAATTGTTCCCAAAAAGTAAATCGCCATCCATAATGATATATTACAAACAATTCCCCTTTAAATTTCACGAAATGAAGGCAAAATTAACAATCACTACATTTTGATATAACTCCACGAAACACATATAGATGTTACCAATTTTCAGATCCAATAACGAAATACCAAATAAACCATTCTAAAGTTTCGGACCTCTTACCCGCGGTTAAAGACAAAATATCTCCGCTCCAAACCCAAGGAGTGTATCGCATTCCGTGTTCGTGTGGCAGTGTGTACATTTGCGAAACTAAGCGGCCAGTCGGTGTGCGTGTGTCCGAACATGAACGTTGTACTAGACTGTTACATAGAGCCGGTTCAGCGCAGAACACAAACAACTCCGGTCATCAAATTCTAATCAAAGATGTCAAGCTTCTGTCCCGTGAATCGCATTATTTCCCTAGGAAAATCCGTGAATCTATTGAAATTTACAAACATCCCCGCAATTTCAATAGAGACGATGGCTATACGTTACATCCGACGTGGCAAACTCTACTGAACTCTTCTAAGAATTACCACGCCCATACGACGCATGCCATTGGCTCATTGTCCCCAGCCAATAGCAGGCCACCATCTGACCCGGTCCCCCCTATATAAGTTGTGCCGGTTTCTGTCATAGCATACTTCAAGCTACTGCGATGAAAAGACGAACATCTACGTACAGCCCTGAAGATGTCCCTTGAAACAGTGGACGAAACGTTGGCAATTACGCCTAACTCGATGCGGTTCCAAGCCGGAAACCGAGATCTACATCTTTATAATTGTTTATTACTTAACTAGATCATTAAGTACTTAAATATTATCAGGTACAATTGTACATTATGCTAATGAGATAAATGTGTTTGGAAGGTCTTTCAATTCTTTGAATCATTAAGAATTTGCTGCGTTTACTTAACGATTTTCAAGAATTTTGAAATCGGCAAGTACGAAGTGCCGTAGAAAGAAGACTTGACGTGATAGGGACAAATGGCTTTTATATTTGGCATTAGCGTACCACTATGAATTAACTCTTAAATACCGAATGGGGGGACACTGTGGACCTCAACTTCAATGTTGTCGGTATATTTTTTTTAATAAAAACTATTGGTCACCCTGCTTCTGGGTATGTGTCAGTTATAGTGTGAGGTTATGTTTACTTAAATACAAGTTCAGGATCTTATAACTGAAAACTTATATGTAATAGAAATATGAGTGGGCCACGACGTCCTCCCATTCGGAATCAGTGTGACTATTACATTATTTGCTTTGTTTCAGATAAGGTATGAAAATTCAAGAAAAATGAGCAGTAAAAGAACATCCAGAGCATATACACAAGCAGAGATACAGAGATTAGCTGAAAATTTGTATGACTCTAGTGATTTGAGTGAGTGCAGTGATGTAGATGAAGAAGATACAGATTTTGTTCCAAATGAAAATGTAACCGAATCAGAAGACGAATTGGAGGAAGAAGTCGAAGAAGATAGTGATGAAGAAGTAGGTGAATTTGAAGTTGATGTAGCAGAAAGTAGTGAAGAATTTGTGGCCAATTCGGGATTGAAATGGCTTAGTAAACCAAAACCGCCTACACGGCGCTAAGGCGCACGGCGCTACCAACGTAATATAGTTACCTCTAAACCTGGTCCCACAGATTATGTGCAGAATGCTGTAACACTAAAAGACTATTTTGATTTACTTATTACAGACGACATAAAAGGACAAATTTGTATTCATACAAATGAAGAAGCGGAACGAGATATTGCTACATGGAATAGTGCATATCCAAATTCGCCAAGACAGTGGAAGAGCTTAGATAAAACTGAATTTGAGTGTTTTGTGGGAATCTTGCTGAAATCTGGAGCTCTACGATGTAGAAAGCAAAGTGTTCACGAGTTGTGGACATCTGATAAAAGTATTAGAGGTTCATTCTTTGTCGCTGCCATGTCTAGAGACCGTTTTCAGCAAATTTCGCGCTATTTGAGATTCGACGACAAAATATCTAGAAGTGAAAGAAAGGCGTATGATAAGCTGGCCGCAATAAGGGAGGTATGGGATCTTTTTGTTGAAAATTGTAAGAAGTCATTTGAACCTCACGAAGAGACCAGAGTCGATGAACAGCTTGTCGCGTTCCGAGGCAAGTGCCCATTCAGGCAGTACATCAAATCAAAGCCAGCGCGGTATGGTATAAAGATATGGGCACTTGCTGATGTAGAAACATCATACTTACATAATTTACAAGTTTATACTGGTAAATTGCCCGGAGGTAAACCTGAGGTAATTCAAGGGTATCGTGTGGTAAAAGACTTGTGTGAACCAATTTATGGTACAGGGCGGTGTGACTACTGATAACTTTTTCACATCTGCTTGCGAAGTTTTTACTGAGTAAGAATCTAACATTACTCGGCACTGTTCGAAAATCTAAACCTGATACACCATACGAACTGAAAGTTCCAGGAATGCCAGAAAAGTTTTCAAAATTTGCATTTAGTGACGAGGTCACAATGGTAGCTTATGTACCTGAGAAAGGACGAATAGTACACGTGCTATCCACCAAACATTTTGATAATTCTATTTCTCAAAACGAGCACAAAAAGCCAATCATGATTGAACATTATAATAAGAGCAAAGGAGGTGTTGATAATGCCGACAACTTATTCGTGAATACACGTGTGCTAGACGAACAGCTCGTTGGCCTTATAGAATTTTTATGAATATTTTAGACATTTGTGCCCTAAATGCTTTCATTTTATTTATTTCAAGAAATCCCGATTGGATGAAACACAAACTGTATCGCAGAAAATGTTTTATGTTGCAACTAGGAGATCAACTTACGAACGCCAACATGAAAATTCGTGCTGCAAAACCAGACCAAAAAAAAAAAACACATTTTAGAGGCCTTGAAAAATTGCGAAATTGACATCCCTAAAACATTGCTCACAAAACAGAATTTGGAACGAAAACGAGGTAGGTGCCATATATGTCCCAGAAATCAAGATAAGAAGTCCAGGATTAGATGTGACAAATGTAAACAATTTATTTGCGAACAGCACAGAAAAGAAGCAAAAACAGTATCTTGCCTCACTAACTGCAGCGTTGAAGAGCCCTAGATTTAAAAATTATTATTTGCAATAGTTCAGTAGAAAAATATTTTATTTTGCTTATTTTCGTAATGAATGATAGAAAAATATTTTACTTTGCTTGTTTTTGTAATGAATAATAAATAAATACTTGTTTAAGTCTATTGCAGTTATTATTATTTATAAAAAACGGCTGGGATCCACAATATACCCCCATTCGGAATCTACGTATAATTTAAATGGTTCGGAATTTAAGGGTTGAAAACAAGTATCAGATAATATTCCGTAGAAAGAAAAAATTGGCCAGCGTAATTTATGAATAATGAGCTTTGTAGAAGTTATGACAAAACGTACAGGATTAAGGAAACTGAGTAGCCCCAATAAACCTACTTATAAATAAATAAATTTCATAATTTAGATGCGGTTTGAGTTTAAATTTGAAGGATGTAGAAGATTTGAAGCAATTTATAAAACATAATTTATTGTTTAACATCTAAATCGAGAAATTTTTTAACTAGTATTATGTACGTATAGTACACAGAGAAACAAAGTCTACAGAATATAAATCAGTCAGTTTTTTTGTTTGTATATGTATCTATAAACAGGGTCGAGCGGCGTCGAATCGTTATTTTCCCAGAAAAAAGAACACAATCTGAGCACACTCGTACTAATACACACGCAGAGAAAAAAAAACAAAATTTAATCAAGTGGTTCGACGGGCGGTTTCCAAATCGATCCCATTGGACCCAACTTTTGCCTGAATCTCGTTCGTTAGACGAAATTCGAACGAAAGCTATACCTACATACATACACATGTGCTAGGCTTGTGTGTATCATTATTATTCAAATGAGGTCCTTCACTGCGGAACGTAACAAACCACCATTTGTTAGATGACTTCCTGTTAAAATGGTTTCCCATTAATCAAGGATTCGATTTTAATAAACGACGATATCCTTGTCATGTATTATCTGTGGCAGTTTTCGCATCGATTGAAGTATTTCCAGACGTTACATTAAATTCTGAAAGTTAATAGATTAATTTAAATGAAAAATTGCTGGTTGTATTGATCGCTAATGGATTTTCCACGAATTCTTTTATTTTCTGCTGGGGAAGAGTTTTACTTAAAATGGGGAATGTTAAATTAGACAAAGATAATGTAATTAATTTTAGGTTATGGATTTATTTACCGCAGGTTCAAAGTTCTTTCATAAGCGGTAACATAACTTAATGTAAAATTTTAAAGATTAATACATTTATCTAATGTAATTTTAATAATTAAAAATATTAAGTTACATATTTATAAAAAGGCTGATAATAATAATACTAATAATAATAATAATAATAACAATAATAATAATAATAATAATAATAATAATAATAATAATAATAATAATAATAATAATAATAATAATAATAATAATAATAATAATAATAATAATAATAATACTAATAATAATAATAAATAGGCGTAGGGAAGGTGACGTTCCCAGCGCCCATGGACATAGATCCTTGCAATAGCCACGGCAGAGGCACCCCATTAGGCTGAAAAGGGACTATTTCCGACCGCCCCTTTCCGACCTCTGGTCGATCACTTACACCATATATCCTGCTTCCTAAGACCAACCCAGCGCATTGTCGTAGGAGGCGGAATTTTTATGGGCTCTGGCTACCGCATTGGGTTAGCACCCTTCTGTGTGTTTATGACTGCTATGAAAACTAAGAGTGGATGCCGGGGTGGAATGGGGAAGCAGGCACCCCCAGATCGGACCCACCATAGACTGCCTGCACCAGATGACGAACATAGCAATGGAAATGGACCCGGAACACACGAAGACCAACCACAAACAGAAATTCCAATCCCTGAAAGTGTTACCGGCCATACCGGTCAGCCCACCGAAGGGACCAGTAAGAGTAAGCGGTTACAAATAACCAAAATGGAAACAAGTTCCGAACCATATGGAAATGAGCTACATACAACGATGGCAAAGAAATTCCCTGTGCTGGGAAACAAAACAACACAAAATATCATGGATCAAAAAAGGCAGCTGCTAACAAAAAACCGTCTAGCGACGGAATCAATAATACGAATAAGAAGAGAGGTAGAAGTAGAACTAGGAATGAGAAAAATCGAAAATATTCAAGAAACCTATGAACAAACAGAAGAAGAACAAGAACCTATCGACGGAGATATAATAGATACGTTGGAAAAAAACACCATGTTATATTCTCATACAGACCCGACAAGAAGGCCTAAAATACCCAGACTACAACCATGCCGTAAAACAAGAACACTGCTTGACCAAATCAATAAGGCAATAGCACCTGCTATCGAGAGCTGCGCCACACTCGAACAGCTACAAACGACAATATATATCGCCGCGATAACAACAACAGAGCTTCATAATAGAACAAAACCACAGAGGGAACAAACAACCACACTAAAACCAAATAGAATGCCACACTGGGAAAGAAGAATATCTACAAAAATTAACGTACTTCGAACACAAATTGCAAGACTAACGCAGGCAACACACAAAACAATTACCAAAACCAGTACAAAAAAAAAGTTGACGAGATAATAAAAGCACACAAAAACAACGAGAATACTACGACAGAAGAAATTCTAGACCTGCTGAAACAAAAACTGGCAGTCTATTCCAATCGGATCAAAAGATACAAAGAGAGTTAAACCTGTTTACGCACCGATGCTAAATTCCTTCGTAACTTTGTCGGTAATGCTCGGTAATGTTTGATTCGCGTATTTATTCCAAAATGAAATAAATGAATCATTACTTAACAAGGTAAACGGCAGTGTACACACGATCATAGTTACACATAGTTCATGTATAAACTGTTGTCGATTAATTTTGTTATTATTGTACTTCGAACTGCTTACGTGTTCTTTACAATGTGTTTTTGACCAACACATTAGATATGTATTGCACACTAAACATTTAATTTTTGAGCCATCGTATATTAAGTCTGGGAAATCCATAATAAACTTATTCACTTCGTCTGACAACGGTCGCTTTCTCGATTTATGTGTCGACGACATTCTATTACGTGTGCTTACACTTACATGCAGTCTAAGCAAGTACCAAACACATACTGAATGCTTTTTATTAGTTCTGATGCAATACAATTATCCTCGCATCGGCGCACATGACGCGCACGGAAATTGGTCTGCTCTAATTATGAGTAGAATTATATAAATAAAATTATAAACTTTAAAAATACAAATGTTCAATAGTACGCTCGTGGGCGATAAGTCATCAACCTCTCGTGTCCGGTCTATAGTAATTACGTTAAATTAAAAGAATAACTAAAATGTTGAACAAAATAATGACGAATAGTAAATAAATAAATAGAAGCCAAAATGTAACTAGTAATATTTCTTGAAAAAACATTTAACGAAATAGCAAAATAATGCACGATGCGCCACAAAGGGTTTTCTATTTCAATAATTCAGAACATTTGTAATAAAAGTATATTAGGAGTATTATGAACTAATACTCCTAACTCCTAAATATTAGTTCATAACTTGGTTCCTCAGGAATTTCAAATACTACTTAGTTTGCAAAGGAAATACGAAAGTGAACATCTAAATAATTAGTTTAACGAAGTACAATAAAATACTTCCGTGCATTGAAAAGTTCGTCTTTTTTTAGTTTGTAAAAACTTTCTTGTTTAGGTGATTACTTGAAAATACATCGTTCGCCCTTGGAAAATGGAATGGAAGCACACGCCAGTAACAACATCAGATGCAACGCGAAGTCACGACCGCATCGTCCCGAAACTAGTAACTTTGTTTGCGTGTCGTGTTCCTCTACAATCATAAATTCTCCATTCAATTACATCAAAAAGACGGATCCAGATTGTTTCCTCATTTAGTTCTTTTTACTGTATCTGTAACGTAGAGAATTTAAATTGAGCTTCGCTCTTTAAATTGTTTTCGCCTTTACATGAAAGTTATCCTGTTAATTTGTTACTAATTTATTTTGGAAAAATACTTTTGGTAGCTCTTTTTGAAAGAGCTACCAAAAAGTAATTGTACTTTTATAAAGATAACACAGGCCTGCGTTTTTTAACTTTCTAAAAATTGTTTTAAATTTGATAGCTGATTCTTATGTGTTTTTGGGCGCTGAATCCAAATATGGACTCTATTTTTCTCAATCACATAAGGATTTTTCACAAAAGGGCTTCAAATTATATTTTTTAAAAATTAAAAATAATTTTTAGTTACATTTTGAATTTATTTACAAAGGATATAAAAAACAAAATTACTTACAAATATCATTAAATCTAATGAAAAGAAACAGTAAAATACTATTTATGTCTTTACAAGTCCTTATAATATCTTTTTCTTTGTCTTTCCATACTCCTTTTTGTGCTTTTACTTCTGTAATCTCGTAGTGGATCATCCCTTTTTAACATCCAACAATAATCAGCTATCATGCTTATATTCCATCTTCCTTGGTATCTTCTCTCCATCTCTTTTAGGTCTTGGTGGAACCTTTCCCCCTGCTCCTCACTTACTGCACTAAGATTTTCAGGGAAGTAGTCGACATGCGAATCTAGAAAATGCACCTTCAAACTCATGTTACAGCCTAAGGTTTCAAATTTTTCTAACATATTTTGCACAATATTTTTATAATCTTCATGTTTTTTGTTGCCTAGAAAATTTGTAACCACATTTTTTAAGGCTATCCATGGTTGTTTTTAAGCTTTCTTATATCTAGCCCAACAAAAACACCCTCCTTTATCTTTGCTTCTGACAAGCGAGGAAACTGGCTGCAAAGATACTTAAAGCACTCTCCATCTTTTTTTAATGTCTTCACAAATTGTTTCATTAACCCTAGTTTTATATGTAATGGAGGAAGCAAAACTTTGCTCGGGTCTACTAAACTTTTTCTTTCAATGTTTTTCATTCCAGCTTGTAAGGTTTGTGTTGGTGGCCACATCTTTTTACAATAGTGCTGCTTTCTATCACGACTATCCCACTCACACAAAAAATAAGGATATTTAGTATAACCGCTTTGTTGTCCAAGTAACAAACAAAGAACTTTGAAATCACCACAAAGTGTAGCCTTGATCCTTGTAACGAATTTTAATTAAAAGTAGCTCAAGATTGTCATAACACTCCTTTAAATGAACTGAATGTCCCACTGGTACAGAAGCATATTTACTTCCATTGTGTAGAAGAACGGCCTTAAGGCTCCTTTTTGAAGAGTCAATAAAGAGTCTCCATTCAGAAACATTATATTCTACGTGGAATTGTTCCATGAGCCCGGGTACATCATTACAGAAAACTAGTGCATCTTCTTCGGAATAATATCGAGCAAACTCTTTTTCTCTGTTCCTAAACCAGTAAAATGTTGTGCTAGGTGCTAACAATTTTTTTTCTTTCAACTTTGAGCCTAAAAGCTCAGCTGAGTCCTTAGGAAGGTTTAAGTCCCTCACCAAATAATTTAATTCAGATTGGTCAAACAGTTTTGGCTCATCACTTCCAGTATCATAGTAATCACTTCCCTCATCCAGTTCACTTGCGCATGACGTGAAACCATTTCGTCATCAGATACATCATCTAATGTATCTAGTAGTGAAGGAACAGGTACTTCTGGTCCATGAGGTATAGGACGTGTTGCGGATCGAATGTTTGGGTAAACGATGTCCTTTTTGTTTTTTAAATTGAATCCGTGTACTACACACGAACAAAAATAACAATCATCGCTATGATTGATCGGTTCTCTCCAAACCATAGGCACTCCAAAGCGAAAAGACTGTTTTTTTCCTTGTGACCACTGGCGAAGCTCTTCAACACACACTGAACAAACCTTATGAGGAGCCCAAGGTTTGACTTGGTCTCCTAATTTCACACAAAAATATGCAAAATATACTTTTTTTACAAAATCTGTAATGTTTCTTTGTTGTTTTTTACTGTAAACTTTCCACAAATATAGCTGAAGGAGTTGGGTACATTGACACAGCCTCTTGATGCCATTGGAATTTAATTTTAGAAAACTCGTAAAATAAAAATTAAATTAACTCAGCAACAAATTACACAAATTCACACCACAGTTGTAAAGAAGATATTGAATGAACTAACTGTTTTCTCTAAAATAGCAATATGTTTGTAGTGGAGCTGGGGAGGGAGTCATGCAGTAACAGGAAGATGATGAGTCATGTCTTGCGACATGCTCAATTATTTCTATTTGTAGCTTCTTTATCATAAATCTAGTGTATGTTTATTCAGAATATCAACTTCTTGCATCATCATAAGTAAAAAAATTATAATAGTTTATTTAAACAACGGTTTAACAAAATTGCCCTTTTCAAAAAGACTAATACATGCAGATAGGTCAAAAAACCCAGATTGTAAAAAAACCTTACGTGATGGAATTTTTTAAATAATTTTCCCATTTTCAGCAGCAAAAAATCTATTGATATCACTGTATAAAATCCAGACAATTTTACCATCGCAGGCCTGTGAAAATCATTAGACTTATTATTAAATATTTTTTGTTTTATTGAAATATACTGGAATACACTCAAAATTTATACAGTTGATTAAAACAATGTATGATAAATTTGCTTACAAACGGTTAACTAGGCCATTTCTAAGACAGAATATCTAACAATCCCACAAAGATAGATATTGTCATAAAATAGTCGCTATCCATTTACATAAATACAAAGTTTTCTATGTTATCGCCTTAGGACACTTTTGAAAATTTGTGACACGTAATCTTGATACTTAAAGGAGATTCTGTCACAAGTAGAGAATACAATCCCGAGCGTGTTTTTCAATGCCGGGATGACGGGATTTTTGAATCGTAATCCCGGGATCTCGGGATTGGACTATGTGGTTTCTAATAGGGCTCAAATAAAAAAAAAAACTTATGTAATTTCTTAAAAATTATTTATTACTGTTGTTGCACAACACAATACACAATATACTAAAATAAGGAACAAAAAAGACAATACAAAAAACTATTTAGAATTTCGAAAATACAATCGCAGAAATATCAAAGCATCCAATGTTTGACTTCCAAGCCTGCTTTGTAGTTTATTGACAACATAAGCAGCAGCCGAAAACGTACGCTCAGGTTCTACACTGGTTGGAGGAATAGACAATAGATATTTATATGCTAATTCCAAGTGATATCCACGAACTCCTCCATTTTCGAACAGACTCATTTCGCGTCTATTACTATTTACCAACTCCGATACATTTTGTACTTCAGGATCTGGGGATTCCATGCTCTTATTAATTTCCAGCTGTATCTTTTCCTTTAGTGTCAATTGGGGTTGGGAGGTTTGTTGCCTCGGCCCATCATCTGTTTGTTATCCTGACCTTTCTTCCTCTTCCATGTCATCTCGACTATTTAGTCTTTTAACAATACTCTTTATTTACGCCCTCACTAAAGCCTGTGTAGGAACTGGAAATAAGTCAAGCCATTCCAAATCCGATAATAACTGATTTTCATCATCTTTCCGTAGATTTTGTAAATAATTCAACACACCAGTTAAATCATCATTTCTTCGTTGCTTTATACATTCCACTAAGAATGTTTTTATATTATTGGCGAGTCTGAGTTTTTGCTAGACAATTGTTTTATAAGAAATTTCAAAGCGGCATCAGCTGTGCATAAATTAGCATCTCGTGGACAGATTGCTTTAATTGGGGTCAGCACATCAACAATTTATTTACCAAGTAAAAATCAGCATCTTTTAAACGGATTGGATGATTGAGATCTATAAGAGCTTTTTGAATGCAGGTTTTTAAAATAGAAAATCGTTTCAGCATGGTTAAAGGACTATTCCACCTGGTTTTACAGTCCAAAAGAAGTGACAGCTCTTTTTCATGTTCAATCTTCAATATTTTTGAAGTACTGTTTCATTTTTCAATGGTGATCTTTTGAAATACACTACAATTTGCGGTTTCTTTATTAGCTCATTAATGTTTTCATCTTTCGTTAACTCTGGTATGTGTCCTCGCGCAAGTTTATTTTGTGACATTAAGATTAAACCTGATTCTGGATAGTCTAAGTCATCTAAATTGTCATCATCATCGCTATCGTTCATATAATCAGCAGTCACAGCTGGTTCATTTATAGTATCATCTGAGTCTGAGGTAGGGCTGTCTTGCCTGTCTTGATTTTAAATCTTTATTTTATAAAGCACATCACAGACGGCCAAATTGATACCATGTTCGAGACACAGTTGTTGTTAAGTGCAAACAAGCTGTCCCACCTTTATCATAACGTTCGGCCCACCGGTAACAGTAACCACGATATCAGTTTCCAGGGAAATATCAAATTTACTTAGACGCTCTTTCAATATACGAAGACAATTTTCAGCCGTCATACTTCCATGAATAGGAACGAGTCCTTAGCTCCAAATTTCTTTATTTGAATGAACGTTGACAGCTTTGTAACGTTTATTGGACGTTGATGTCCACTTGTCGAAAGATTGAATCCTTCACCTGCACTTTTCAAATGTTTTAATTTTGCAGTTACTTGCTTTCTGATTTTTCACTGTAATTCATAACACGCTTTCGAATTGTGAGGGCTGATTTTAGTAAATCCGTGTACTTCGCTAAGAGCAATTTTCTCAATTCGTCTGAAGTTATGAATACACTGAATGGAAATACATTTAATGCAATCATTCTTGCCAAAACATCATCCAGGCTATCATCGGCACTTTCAGTAAAATAATCTTCTAACTTTCGTTTAGCTGGCGGCGATGCTGTGTTCAGATTTTCAGAATCTTGACTTGTTGAAGCTGTTAAACGATTAACGTCAGCTAAACTCTTGTTATGCTTTAATGACAAATGTGTATGTAATCCCTTAGTCGATCCACCCAAAGTCTTGAGAATGGCAGGGCATCGCTTGCATTTAGCACTATTCCCGTCATTCGCGATTAAAAAATAACTCCACGCTGACGACGTATCACTGTTTTTTTTTATGTTGAACAAAGTCTCCCGCCATTTAAAATAACTTTTTCAGATAACTGACTTTTAAATTTAAATGACGTAACCTTGTCGCTGGTAGAATAATAAAATGAAAAAAGTAAATCCTAATAAGCGTATTTATACTTTCGTACAGGGAATCCCCGACGGGGAAGCCCTCGCAACAATATTATGATATATCATATGAGGTGATTGGATGATTCTCCTGTTGGCCCGTTGGGGAATTACTTTAACAGTATTGTATTGAAGTATGCCGGGCGGGGAAGTCCCTTCTAAGTTACATATTATTTGGGCTGTACCTGTGTGGTTCTTTTATCGTACGGCGTACCTAAGGTTGATTTGTTGTCTTCATGTAATAAGTGCCCTTAATATAATCTAGGTAAGGTCATTGTCAAGGCGCAACGGATTACGGAATGCAAACTGGCAATACCTAAAATCCCGAGATTAGCCAAGTACAGTCCCGGGATTTACGATATCAAAACCCGGCCGGATCCCGAGATCCCGGGATTCGGGATTCCGGGATTGTATTCTCTAGTCACAAGCCAATAGGTGTCAGGATAATATAGTTTTTCAATTTGTTTAGTATTTGCGTAAATTTTTGTAATTTCTTTTCTTCCCGTACATTTGTATGTACGTTTGTATAGTTCGTTTACCGCAAACGTAGCACATAAACAGTGCCGGAAAAAAATTGAAGTCGACCAGAAATATTGAACTGCTAATGAAAAGGGCAAAATGCTCGATGTTTGAACATGCTAAAAGTGCAAAAAATATTGCTCGTCTGCAAGAGGATTTAAGAAATGGTGTTCATCATGTATTTGGTGACCGTACCAATTGCAGAAATGCACCAAAGCAACGAAAAATAGTATATTAGAAGTGTTAGTGTAAAGTATCACGTCAAAATGTTAAACAAATGTTGCACAATAAAATTCATTCAAGATGCTGAAACAGCTACTCAAGTTAGCTTTGAAATATCTCGAATAATAGCGAAAACTTGTCGGCCTTTTAAAAATGGTGAGTTTGTTAAGCAGTGTTTAGATATCGCCGCAAAAAAAATGTGCCCGAAAGATGTAAAGAGGTTTGAGAAAATTCAATTAGCAATTAGCTACGAAATCAAAAAGTTTTGAGTATTTTTCCATAGCACTCGACGAATCTACAGGTATAAGTTCCACTGATCAACTCTTAATATTTTTGCGAGGTGTAACGCAAAATTTTGGAGTGAGTGAATAACTGATTGGTATGAGTTCTTTGATAAGTCAAACCAAGGGGAGTGACATGCTCAAAGCTCTTATGTTCTATAATGGATTTGGACTTAACGAAATTATCCGGAATTACGACTGACGGAGCACCTTCAATGGTTGGAAGTAAATCTGGGATAATAACTATGTTAAAAGAGTATTTACAAACTAAAAACATAGATACCAAGGAATTAATGCAGTTTCATTGCATTATACATCAAGAGGCCCTCTGTTCAAAATTATTGGGATTTGAAAATATGATGAAAGTTGTAGTACCTACTGTAAACTTTATAAAATCACGAGGTCTCAATCACCGACAATTCACACAATTTCTCGAGGATATTGAAAGCGAATATGGTGATCTCCTGTTTTACACTGAAGTAAGGTGGCTAAGTCGTGGGTTGTCACTAGAGCGGTTTCTTAACTTGATTGAAGAAATCAAAATATTTCTGGCGGAAAAGAACAAGGACATCTCCGAATTCGACAACCCCGATTTGGTTTTTTGACTTAGCGTTTCTTGTAGGTATCACAAATCACTTGAATGTCTTAAATACGCGAATTTAAGGCAAATATCAATTGATTTCGCAGTTATACTCTCATGTTTCGTCCTTTCAATGCAAATTGAGTCTTTTCAGAACACAAATCAATTCAGCCAATTACAGCCATTTTCCGAACTACAAAAAATTATGGAGAAATTGAATAAAACTGATGTCAATTTCACTTATGTTGAAAAAATGGTATTTTAATACAAGCTTTTCATGATCGTTTTCTAGACTTCATAAAAGTTAAACCTCTATTAGAAATTTTCAGCAATCCTTTCAACAGTTCACCCGAAAATGCACCGGAATCAATACAGCTGGAATTGATAGACATGCAAAATGATGATAATTTACGAAACAAGTTAAATGAAGGTAATTTACTCAACTTTTACCGTTGCGTTGACAAAACCGCTTATAAAGAGGTGCCAATAAATGCATTGAAATGCGCAAACTTATTTGGATCGACGTATATTTGTGAGCAAACGTTTTCAGTGATGAAACTTAACAAAACAAAAAATCGAAACCGTATGGCAAATGAAAATCTGTAAGCAGTTTTACTTGTGGCGACAAGTAATGTGGAGCCAAACATAAACAAAATTGTTAGGTCAATGCAGTGTCATGCATCAAAATAACAAAACATGAAATATTACATTGTAATGATTAGATTACATTACGATTACATAATTACAACAAAAATTTTTGAATGTTCTTTTATTTTTATCATTTGTAGTAATTCATACTATTTAAAAATAAAAATATTTGTGTTAATTAGTTTTCTTTGTAGTGGCCCGGTCTTGGCTTATAATTTTCCCGAGTGGCCCCTGTTCCCTATAAGTCTGTGCATCCCTGCGCTAGACCCTTGATCTTCTAACTGCTTAGAACTAGAACGGTCACTTTGGAATTTTTATATATATATTTCATTTTAAATTAAATTGTTTTAATTTAATTACGTACTCATCTCTTACCATTATTGGCTGTGTCTCATCTCATTATAAAGCTTGTCTCACAAGGGATATGTTAATGATATTTATGTCATCGATAGCATTTCACTTTTTACCTTCTGAACAGTCAACGCATTTAACGTTCGCTTGAATCTCTTTACACATTTCGTTTTTTAAAATTAAGTTGTTACTAATTTAATTACGTATTCATCTTTTATAATATATTGCACCCCCTATAATTTTAGTGCTTTTCTCATAAAGTATATTTTAATGACATTTGTGTCATCGACATGATTAATTTTTATTCAAGACATCCCCAGCTTCTATTTACCCTCTATTCGACGTAGGGGTAAGAAACACAGACCTTTTTCTAGACCAGTGTTACTTCGACACGAATCGATCTTCTGCACTGAACCTTCGTAAGTTAAACATCTCACTCGCCGTACTGTTCAAGTACCGGCCATGATGCATGTGCCCCTGCATCTCCGCAACTAAAAGGTAATCTGTATTGTTCAATATATATTATTATTTTAATCTAATTCACATTGATTTAACTAATTAATTTCTTATTCCTACGGCCAAACATCGCTTTCCATATTTGTCCTAGTATATAATGCACCTCGTGGCCGACCATCTTCGTAACTCAAAGGTAACTCTGTGTTGTTCTATGAGGTTATTTTATATTAATCACAATTAATTCACATTTAATTTATTGCCCAATTTAACGTTCGTTTCAGTTTATTTTTTGTGTTAGCTTTTTTCTTAATTACTTAAGTGGATATTACTTTTATTTAATTTCTTCTAAATATATCAAGCACAATTTCTTATGTAAATAATAAATACAAACTTTAAGGACAACGCTCCTGTGTTTTATTTAACCCTGGAATTGCACAGTTGGGTCTAAAACACCCAGAGCGTCATTAATATAATGTAACACGCGCATGAGTGAATTGTTTGTGTCGCCAATTTATGTAAATTCAGTTTGCAGTTTGCCGAGTTGAGGTGTGGGGTCAATTGTTGCATTTTAGTGAAATAGAGAGGTAAGCTATTTGATAGAATAGTAGCATGGGTACGTCAGACCCAAATGTGATGTTCATGTTAATTATTTTGTGTCAACTTATGGTTGATTGTTTTAGTATAATGGCTTCAACGAGTAGAGAAAATCATCGTCCGTTAACTGAGGTGGAATTACAGATAGAGGCAGACAATCTGTGGGAAAATGAGACTGAAAACGACATCGTTGAAGATATTTTTGGAGGAGAAGATTCTGATGAGGATTATATAGAAGAACGACTCTCAGATACCGACAGTGAACAAAGCGACAATGAAGACGAAGTAGTAAACGAACCAGTGAGAAATATTTACAGATTACAGGGTAAAAATGGTCATTGTTGGAGTACTCAAGCACCACCAAGACAAGGTCGTACAAGACGAGAAAACATTGTTTTACATTTACCTGGTGCCAAAGGAGAAGCTAGAACAGTTCAATCTCCCAAACAAGCTTGGAATTTATTGTTTAACGAACAAATGTTAGATATTATTGTCTTACATACAAATGAAGAAATTGCTCGTAAATGCAATAATATTAGAAAACAGAGTTACACACTGCCAATAAATAACACAGAAGTGAAGGCTTTTATTGGGTTGTTGTTTTTAGCGGGTGCATTACGGGTATCAAACTGTAACTTAGATGAACTTTGGTCAGTAACATTTGGAAATGGAATATTTCGTGCAACAATGTCACAGCAGCGTTTTCAATTCATAGCTTCATGTCTGAGGTTTGATACTAAAGAAACTAGAGCTGAAAGAAGGTTAGTTGATAAATTCGCACCTATTCGTGAATTATGGGACATTTGTTGTTGTGTTTGTGTTTGTTGTTAACAACTGTAAATCCTACTATACACCATATGAATACTGCACTATTGACGAGCAGTAAGCCTGATAAGTATGGCATTAAAATAATGATGCTGTACGATTCAAAAACGTTTTACATGCTCAATGCAATACCATACGTTGGAAGAGTAAGAACGCAAAACAGTGAGTCAGTACCGGCTTATTATGTTCGAAAATTGTCCGAACCAATACACGGAACTAATCGAAACCTTACAGTAGACAATTGGTTTATATCAATTCCGCTGGCTGAACAAATGCTAGAACAGTATCAATTAACTCTTCTTGGGACCCCAAGAAAAAACAAGATAGAAATACCTCCTGCTTTTCTCAAGAAAAAAGAAGTGGACACGTCGCTATTTGCTTTTGGCAGAAATAAGACACTTACACTCCTAAACAAAACAAAATTGTACTTTTGCTGTCAACATTGCATTCGGATGCTTCCCTAAATGCCGTTACTGGGAAGCCCAATATTATACATTCATATAACGAGACCAAGGGAGGAACAGATACGTTTGACCAGCTTCGCCATTCGTACATTACTTCGCGGAAAACCAGACGTTGGCCCCTACGAATTTTCTTCAATATTCTTGATGCTACTGGTATAAACGCAATGGTTTTATTTTCTCTCTCAAATCCGCAATGGAAGGAACATAGAAAAAATAATCGAAAAACTTTTCTAAAGCAGTTAGGAATGGTTCTAATTGAACCACATTTACGAGAACGTTTGACCGTTGCTAATTTACAAAGAACATTGCGCCAAAGAATTTCTGAAATTCTCGAAATTGAAGTTACCCCGTCGCAAAATGCAGTCAATTTGACAAAAAAGCTAGGTGTTCTTTTTGTGCAAAAGGGAAAGATAGAAAAACAAGTTTTGCATGTTCTGTTTGTCGCAGACCATATTGCATGGAGCATAGAGCTAAGTTGTGCTGCGAATGCGAACATCTAAATCTAGAAATCTAGAAATCTAGATCATCGAGTTATATTTACAGCAGTTAGTTTGAATTTTTTTTTTTTTTTGATAAAAATGTTTTTGTTTGACGGTAGAAAAATTGTAATTTTTTACTTTTAAGAATTAGATCTCCTTTTAAAATATGACTATGACTGAAATTTTTTGTACGTTTTCTATTAAGATTAGATAATATCCCAAAATCATAAAATATTAACATTTTGTATTTTTTTTTGCTAAAAAAGGCCTTTGGGTTTCTGAGACCCGAGTGTGAAGTTCATGTCTCAGAAAATAACTGTGATGTTCCAGTGTTAATTAGTAAGCTGTAATATATTTATTTAATTTAACTTTTATCACACACGTCCTGGACGTTTGATGCAACTACACCAGCACCACAATTACTATTATCAAGTAATTCATATTATTATTAGCAACCACTCCCGAAGCAGAAGCGCGTGTTAGTAATAATATATTTATATAGGTATACACCGTATGACTAAAACTATTTCACTATGATTTATGAAGTAAAATCGAACAAATAACAATAGTAAAAAATAAAAACTAATATTAGAGTAAATATTACGGCGTCCAATTCAAACAAATACCATCACAACCTAACCTTGCATTTTGCATTGCGGACGCCTATTTTTCTTGCGACCAACACACTTTATGTACGACCTCTATATATAATCTTAACATCCTGAAGAACTTGTTCGCGATGACAGTTCCACTTCGGGATATGTTAGCTTACACCTCGTTACCTCACTGTATATTTGTTAACGAATAAAGAAACCTAATTATAATAATAATCATTTATTGTTCAACAAATAACAATATCCAATTATGGGACATGTACAAAACAAAAATAAATAAAAAACTATACACAACAACATAACTGAAACTAAACAAACTTAACTAAAACTAACCAAATTAATCAAGGTGATTGATTCAATTAAGTAGATTCTGTAATATGCAATAAACAAATCAAAGAAAATAAGACAATTATGAATATGATTTGTCATAATTAGGTGTAAGATTTCCGTACTGGAAATTGTTAGTGTGTATATTTGAACTTAAGTTAAAATATGAATTAAGTCCATTACGACGTTGCTCTGTATAAACTTCTATAAATTTTCGAAACGAAATTTCCGGCTAAATTAAAATTAGCAATTCCGTTTAATCCGAAAATTAAACAGCAAAGTACGACTCGAGTAAGAGGTGTTCGGCCAAAATGAATCTGAGTAATTGTTTCAGAGCGTGCAAGGAAGCGCCGAACGAGATTCGGATAAAGACCGTTTTTGCATATACCCTTCTCTAATAAATCCATATATACATATATACATATATACATATATACATATACACTTATGTGTATGTTTGTGGACTGCTCACCGTTTACCAAATAGCGTTAAGTAAATAACAAAATTTATGCAAAGATCAGGGGATATAATTCGGTTGCAAATATAAATGGCCAGTTTATGGAACTGGCGGCGTTCAGAGTCGGACTGTAATTTGCATGCAAATGGGACAAGAACAGAGCAGTGGATTGTCTGTTCGGACAACCGACCTACTTGCAATTTGCGTTTGCCGTATGCATGTTACAAAATAACCAGTAATTTGGTATGTTGTCTTCTTTTTTTGTAACAGTTCGCATTTCTGTTTATAGGATGGTCTAATGGCGATATGTGCAAAATCATGTTTGCACGACTAACTGAAACAACGAAAAAATAAACAGGAGACATGGAACAGGGAGTGAAGGAATATGTAAAATCTACCATTATCCACCATGAGGATGAGAAATATTCAAATTGATATTTCGTATACGTGTTTTTCTGTGTATTTCGTTGGTGTGTCAAAAATCTTTTATCACAACAACATTGTTATTTTTTATAGACTTATTTAAGAAATAAGTAGCTACGTATTTGTTATTGACACATGTATGCTTTCTGTTCTTTTTTCTGGTAACTTTGTTTTTCTGTGACAATTATTCTGCTGCAATCTGATCATGAAAAATGTCATAAATATAAATCGTGGCAGTTGTTCAATGAAACACAAAATATTCATTCAATATTTACAATAAAGTCTGCAGGAATAAAAACATACCGAACCAATGGAAAGTAGAATTAATTGTACCCCGTGCTAAAGAAAGACGGCACCAGAAATTGCAATAATTATACCGGGTGTCCTTGAAAGAAGAAGATAACGTATTAAAAATGCAAAGATGTAATTACATACATATGAATCTAAAATATTTTCGCTAAATTCCCTCGCGGACTAGAGAAATGAAATGACAAAAATAGTTATAAAATATTTGTCTCGTCATTGCATTTCAAGAAATGCGACTAATGGCGATATGTACAAAATCATGTTTGCACGACTAACTGAAGCCACGAAAAAATAACAGGAGACATGGAACAGGGAGTGAAAGAATATGTAAAATCTACGATTACACAGGCCTGCGTTTTTTAACTTTCTAAAAAATGTTTTAAATTTGATAGCTGATTCTTATGTGTTTTTGGGCGCTGAATCCAAATATGAACTCTATTTTTCTCCATCACGTAAGGATTTTTCATAAAAAGGCTTCAAATTATATTTTTTAAAAATAAAAAAAAAATTTTAGTTACATTTTGAATTTATTTACAAAGGATATAAAAAACAAAATTACTTACAAATATCATTAAATCTAATGAAAAGAAACAGTAAAATACTATTTATGTCTTTACAAGTCCTTATAATATCTTTTTCTTTGTCCTTCCATACTCCTTTTTGTGCTTTTTCTTCTGTAATCTCGTAGTGGACCATCCCTTTTTAACATCCAACAATAATCAGCTATCATGCTTATATTCTATCTTCCTTGGTATCTTCTCTCCATCTCTTTTAGGTCTTGGTGGAATCTTTCCCCCTGCTCCTCACTTACTGCATCAAGATTTTCAGGGAAGTAGTCGAGATGCGAATCTAGAAAATGCACCTTTAAACTCATGTTACAGCCTAAGGTTTTAAATTTTTCTAACATATTTTACACAATATTTTTATAATCTTCAGGTTTTTTGTTGCCAAGAAAATTTGTAACCACATTTTTGAAGGCTATCCGTGCTTGTTTTTCTGCTTCCCCCATTTTAGATTCAAAATTTTCATCTTTCATAAGCTTTCTTATATCCGGCCCAACAAAAACACCCTCCTTTATCTTTGCTTCTGACAAGCGAGGAAACTGGCTGCAAAGATACTTGAAGCACTCTCCATCTTTTTTTAATGACTTCACAAATTGTTTCATTAACCCTAGTTTTATATGTAATGGAGGAAGCAAAACTTTGCTCGGGTCTACTAACTTTTTCTTTCAATGTTTTTCATTCCAGGTTGTAAGGTTTGTCTTGGTGGCCACATCTTTTTACAATAGTGCTGCTTTCTATCACGACTATCCCACTCACACAAAAAACAAGGATATTTAGTATAACCGCTTTGTTGTCCAAGTAACAAACAAAGAACTTTCAAATCACCCCAAATTGTCCAGCCTTGATCCTTGTAACGAATTTTAATTAAAAGTAGCTCAAGATTTTCATAACACTCTTTTAAATGAACTCAATGTCCCACTGGTACAGAAGCATATTTACTTCCATTGTGTAGAAGAACGGCCTTAAGGCTCCTTTTTGAAGAGTCAATAAAGAGTCACCATTCAGAAACATGATTTTACGTGGAATTGTTTCATGAGCCCGGGTACATCATTACAGAAAACTATTACATCTTCTTCGGAATGATATCGAGCAAACTCCTTTTCTCTGTTCTTAAACCAGTAAAATGTTGTGCTAGGTGCTAACAAACTTTTTTCTTTCAAACTTGAGCCTAAAAGCTCAGCTGAGTCCTTAGGAAGGTTTAAGTCCCTCACCAAATCATTTAATTCAGATTGGTCAAACAGTTTTGGCTCATCACTTCCAGTATCATAGTAATCACTTCCCTCATCCAGTTCACTTGCGCATGTACGTGAAACCATTTCGTCATCAGATACATCATCTAATGTATCTGGTAGTGAAGGAACATGTACTTCTGTTCCATGAGGTATAGGACGTGTTGCGGATAGAAGGTTTGGGTAAACGATGTCCTTTTTGTTTTTTAAATTGAATCCGTGTACTACACACGAACAAAAATAACAATCATCGCTATGATTGATCGGTTCTCTCCAAACCATAGGCACTCCAAACCGAAAAGACTGTTTTTTTCCTTGTGACCACTGGCGAAGCTCTTCAACACACACTGAACAAACCTTATGAGGAGCCCAAGGTTTGTCTTGGTTAACTAATTTCAAACCAAAATATGCAAAATATACTTTTTTTACATAATCTGTAATGTTTCTTTGTTGTTTTTTTACTGTAAACTTTCCACAAATATAGCAGAAGGAGTTGGGTATATTGACACAGCCTCTTGATGCCATTGGAATTTAATTTTAAAAAACTCGTAAAATAAAAATTAAATTAATTCAGCAACTAATCACAAATGTCAACTAATTACACAAATTCACACCACAGTTATAAAGAAGATATTGAATGAACTAACTGTTTTGTCTAGAATAGCAATATGTTTGTAGTGGAGGTGGGGAGGTAGACATGCAGTAACAGGAAGATGATGGGTCATGTCTTGCGACATGCTGAATTATTTCTATTTGTAACTTCTTTATCATAAATCTAGTGTATGTTTATTCAGAATATCAACTTCTTGCATCATCATAAGTAAAAAAATTATAATAGTTTATTTAAACAAAGGTTTAACAAAATTGTCCTTCTCAAAAAGACTAATACATGCAGATAGGTCAAAAAACCCCAGATTGTAAAAAAACCTTACGTGATGGAATTTTTTAAATAATCTTCCCATTTTCAGCACCAAAAAATCTATTGAAATCACTGTATAAAATCCAGACAATTTTACCATCGCAGGCCGGTGAATTATCCACCATGAGGATGAGAAATATTCAAATTGATATTTCGTATACGTGTTTTTCTGTGTATTTCGTTGGTGTGTCAAAAATCTTTTATCACAAAAACATTGTTATTTTTTATAGACTTATTTAAGAAATAAGTAGCTACGTATTTGCTATTGACACATGTATGTTTTCTGCTCTTTTTTCTGGTAACTTTGTTTTTCTGTGACAATTGTAATATAAAGAGAAGGGGTAACGTTAAGTAGCGTACCAAATTACGGATGTTGTGGACGCGAAATGCCCCGTGCGACACATATCATAATTTTTGCTAGTTCACTTGCTTACAAAATAAAAGTATAAATTTCTGACAGCTGACATTTCATACGTAAATACGGTAACTGTCAGAATAAAGAGTACCGAAACTTAGGGTGTTGTGGAGTTGCGTACATAATATGGATTTGGCATTATTGACTTAATTGTCATTAATTGACATATCAATGTTGCGCTGCAGTTGAATTTGAAATGAAAATGGTTCTGACGACGGCAGAAAACGTGTTATTGGTAAAACATTATTTTCGCTAATACAGAAATGATCGCAATGAAAATCAAAGCTTGCAGCAGCTGTAAAATATCGGCAACAGTTTAAAAAAGTAGCCCCCAGTAAAAGTGTCATATTAGCTGTTCTCGAGAAATTTCGTCGCACTGGTAGTGTATTGTGTCAACGTAAAGGTTCTTCAGGTAGTCGAAAAACAGTGTGTACCAACGAAAACCAGGACGTATTTTTGACCAAGTTGTGCAGTCACCGCAAAGAAGTCTTCTACAATTTATTTTACTTTGATTTAAAAGTTTAGCGTGGATAAAGTTTTACCGCCCCGTAGATGTCAAATTTAGTTTAAGAAAATTAATACTGGTAGCCGTAACTATGTGGTAATTCATTTTGAAAATAATAAAATAAAATAAAACAATAACTTTGTTTTACCACTTTATTCACATATAATAGTGACCGCGGTTTCGACATACAATGTCATTATCAAACTGCAAAAGTTACAGGCCTACATAGAACTTATAAATGACACAAAATTCACTACACCCTAAGACACACAAACATTCATTTTTTAATTCTATGATACATAGAGCATTAAATATTCCTTTGTCTAATGAATCTTTTGCTCGTGAAACCAATACTATAAAACAAATAGCGGTAAACAATAGTTATAAAAGTAGCGTAATTGACAGTATAATAAAGAAAAAACAGTTAAAAGTGGCCCTTAGTTTGGTATATCCTAAAGATAGTGATAATTTGAAACAATTTGTCTCGTTAACTTACTTCGGTAAAATAAGCGAGCAAATTGGAAATATAATTTCAAAAAATAATAGTAATGTTAGTACAGCTTACAAACCATATGTAAAAACAAGTAATTTCATTTTTAACGCAAAACCTAAAACAGATATCAATAACAAATCAGGAGTGTATAAATTATATTGTAATGATTGTAAAAGTGTATATATAGGCCAGACTGGTCGAAGTTTTATTATACGGGAAAAAGAACACAGGAGGTCATATAAACTAAAGAAGACAGATTCAACATTCGCAAACCATCTTATTACAGAAAGGCATACATTTGGTCACCATAAAATATTGCATTTGGCCGAGAAAGGTCGTAAATTAAATTTTTTGGAGGCCCTAGAGATTTTTAAAAGCCGGAAGAACACAATAGATATCGTTTTAAACGACCAGTTGGATCTTATATATACACCTCTTTTCCAATGTTGTATATAATAGTTAAGTATATAGTAGTAATTTTAAATAACATCATAAACCACCCCCATCATATATTTTTGTGTCATTTATAATTTCTATGTAGGCCTATAGCTTTTGCAGTTTGATAACGACATTGCATGTCGAAACCGCGGTCACGATTATATGTGAATAAAGTGGTAAAACAAAGTTATTGTTTTATTTTATTTTATTATTTTCAAATTTAGTTTATTTTATATTCGTTGCTTTTTTTTGTAATCCCGGTCCCGCCATCTAGTGAGGTTATAGTCGCTGAATTTGATCTCCCCGCTTCGGGAGTGCGAACTTAAGAGATTCACTTCTGTTTGGACGATATATCTTGGTGTGCTCTGATGTTCGAAATATAATTCACGTCTGTCCTAAGTTTTATTTTTTGCAAATTAACGCGGTTGCGGATTCGACTAGGGCTCAGTGAGAAAGTTTAAAAAGAAAGCTTATTACCGTATCAAGTAATTGGACCTCTTTTGTTTTGAGGAAAATAGACGTTTGTAAGCTGCAAGCTTTTATTTTGTCGGTTCATTCGCTGGGAATTTATAATATTTCGCATTCGAGGAGAAAAATCAGATAACCAAGCTTCAACATAGCTAGAAAGTCAAGGCCACCTCGCTCTTGCTAGAACATCTGCGATTAGATCCGTACGTCGTTTTTTGTGGACCATGCTATCTGAGTAGTCTTAAAACAGCCGTCGTATATTGTACAAGACCTTTTTTCAATGCAGTGATCCTTCCCCGATATTTTATTTGCCAAAATTACGATTCCGAATTTGAATGCTAATTAAAATGGCATTTTATCTTAGTTTAATTCGTATATGTATTTGGGAACTCAGCTAAATTGCTTCTTACGCGATTTATGTAAGATATAAAAGAATTTATCCAAATAATTAACGCTCATATATTTAATATTTAAACATTTATAAAATTAATTCACATTCACAACTTTCTAATCCTAAAATAATTTTGTATTAATTAATGACAAAATTTAGTTGATTTCACGTAATACTAATTTTTAATTGATGGTTAATTAGTTGATTTCACACATTTAAGTAGTTAATTTTTTTAATGTTGTAACAACTTTGTGAGATGCTAGAGTTATATTTATTACAATGGTTTCTTTCTGACATCTCGTTATCATAGGCGTGCGATCGGGTCTCGGTAAATTGTAATTTCTATGAAATTTTATTACTATACTTGTAAAATACTGTGTGTGTAAAATACTAAATGTAAAGTTCAACAACAGATCTGCGGGCGAACTACGAATTTTGGTCCTAGGTTAAGGCAAATTGAAATTAATTAAAAAATAATTGTGATAATTTTGGTACCTTTTGCGGATTAATTTAATTTATCTGATTTCGGTGTTTTACGTTGATTCAGTATAAACCCATGTAAATTATTGTAATAAAAAAATAATTTAATCACCTCATCCCATTGTCAATTAGTCATAACTTAAATTTCCCTTTACCATTGCGGCGTGTAAACCTTTTGTTGATTACATGTTAACTACTTCTTAATGAAACAGAAATAAGAAAAACACTCTCACTACAATATATTGTGGTTAGGGTGTTTTTTTTATTTCTGTTTCAGATTTCAAGCCACAGTCTCCACCAATTTCGGATACTTCTTAATGACCTGTTTTTTATTTGTACAAAATACGAATTAACTATTTGCGAATTTAATTTTTTTTTTATATTTAGGCGGGGTGCCTAAACGACGAAACGACGAGCTAAGCCAAAGAAGATAGGGGTTTTCTCCTTTAGCTTAGCTTGTCGTTTCGGTACATTTTTAGTAGTCTGTAAGGGCATGCGCCTATGAACGCGCTAACCTTTTTCTTAGTTTTCAGTCTCGGGCCTCCGTACGTAAAACTAAGTGGTGCTGCCCATCGTCTGTTTTCGTTAATCAACACCCGTCTCCACTGATTAAAGGCATACACGATAAATAGAGGCTCCTCTAAATTGTGCATTACGACTACCGATTTCGCCAACTTCCCGGCCATCTCCATTATGTCAGAACTACGCCTGTGTGCGGAAGGTAGCAACATAAAAGACAATAATAGCACAGGCCTGCATTTTTCAACACTTTGAAAATTGATTTAAAAATTTTAACTGTTTTCTAATAATTGGGTAGCGCTGATTTCAAATCTGCTTTTATTTTTTTTGTATCACGTAAGGTTATTTTTCAAACCAGTAAAATCAAAAAATATAGAAAAAACACGATTTATTTAATTTATAAGCTAATTTTATATTATATTAAAAAACAATACAAAAATATACACAGAATCTATTAGAAATAGTTATTTATTCTTTATGCTTATTAAAAAAACGTTTTCCTTTTTCAGAAAATCTTCGTTTAGTTGTTTTTCTGTCATATTCAGCTAAACGAAGATCTGGGGCAAGCAAATTTTTTCTTTCAACCTAGACCACAGTACTTCAGAAAGATCTTTTGAAAGTCCCAAATCTCTTACTAAATCATTCAGTTCGGCTTGTGAAAATAGCTGAGGTTGGTTTTGACCTGACGTTGATGGTTCAAAATCACTATCCATCTGTACGGAGCCGGAAGTTGAAGAGTGTTCAATATCTTCTTGTAGTACTTTGGGGGGTATAGGTATAGGTACATGATCACTGTGAGGAACTGGTCTGATACCTGATTTAATATTGTTTGGGTACAAAATATGTTTCAAAGTTTTTCTATTATGCCCCTTAATATCACAAAGACAAAAGTAGCAATCTTCATGATGATTTTGCGGTTCTCTCCAAACCATCGGTATTCCAAAAGGAAGGCTTTTTCTATTCCCTTTGGTCCAATGTCTTAAACCTTCGTCACATACCTTACAAACAACGTGCGGTGCCCAATATTTATCTTGATCTCCTAATTTGATTTTGAAATAAGCATAATATGCATTTTTCACAAATTCACCAATTGGTCTCTTAAACTTATTCAAGACGAAATATCCACAAATATAACAGAAATCATCTGGTTTGTTTTTGCAGCACCGGCTAGACATATTTGATAAATAAACATTGCTTAATGTTTATTTATCAAATACCACGCACAACACTAAAGACAAATTAATTTTACTTGTTTACTGATCGACACTCAGAGCTATAATGAAGTAAATGACATTAAAATATACATTTTGTTTGGAGTGATAAACTTGAAATCCTTCTTCGCAGTACTAATAAAGTGAAAGCATAATAAATAGGATTTAGCAGGTAAAAATTCCCGGACATCTTGTCCAAAATTAATACATGTAATAAAAGATTTACATCAGGTAATGAGAGCCTATTTAACAAATTTCTTTAAAATCACAACAGAAAATCATTTTTGGGTTAATACCTAGAATTTGAAGTAGTACATTCATTTTAAAATGTATTAAAACGCCTATTATAAGATTTTTTATATATTTTTTTCTTTTTCTTTTGTGCAAAAAAAAAATCTGTGGGTGGTAGAGACCAACTGTATTTTAATTAGTTATTGCTATATAAAAACTGACCTTCACAAACAAAAATAACGTCATCACAAATTTTATGCAGGCCTGTGTAATTGGTGGTTATCCAAACTGTATTCAATTTGGACAACGATTAAACGATGCGGAAGAAACGTGCAAGGCAAATTTACTGTGGTCGCATATTGAGCTTAATTTACGAGGATCCTAAGTCCTTGAGAAACATGGATTTAAGACGAGAGTCACGTTCATCTTAACGGCTACATTCAGCGAAAAAACAACTCGATTCCTTGAATTTGAACATCTTGATGTTATTGCAGAGAAACACAGTGTCCGATTTACAATTTGGTGCGAGGTTTTTTGTCATGGACTAATTGGTCCATATTTCGTTTAAGACGATAATCAGAATCCACTTACTGTCAACCAAGACTGCTACAGAGAGAACATAATTGTCATTATTGCACCTTTTGTGAGAAATTTACAGAACTTGTGTCGTGCACGAAATCTATTGATGCGTACACAATGGTTTCAACAAGATGGTGCAACAAGATTAATCAATATTTTGTAAATACATTAGTGTTAATTCAAGCCAGTGTATTATTCAAAACATATATTTCGGTCAAACACATTCCGAAAATTCCTTCAAACCAGGAGGAACAACATTACTAATTAACGTTGATATTTCAGCGTTTCGGGTTAAGGGTTAAGGGTTAAGGGTTAACGCAAATTATAGTGAAAGAGTGTCAGTCGATCCTAATGTATTGGCTTAACAGTTTTATGTGATAGTTGACAGTGAGAGACGTAGACTGAAACCAAGATTTCGAGGTTCTGCAAAGTATTGTCTGTAACGCTCATAATTTTTTATTATTAATTATTTCTATTAAGATAAAATAAAACAAATTTTATGAATTTCACTTTTTAATTATCACTGTAACGAGTCGTTTCGCCCCAACCTGGGCTTCGTCAGACATATAACTAACTTATTTACAAAATATTTTTTATATTAAACATAAGTAAACGGTAACAAGCAAAAACACATGTTTTATTTTAAAAATAGTCGGAGGGATGGGTGCTTTTTATTACTGGATGTCTATGCACAAAACTTTCGCTACGGTTTATACAATATGTACTGTTCTTAAGTAATAAAACTAGAGGTTTACATTACATTACAGGGAGGTAAAGAATTCTATGGAAAAATACAAAAATACAAAATACAATATGTAACTGTCTGCATATCAAATAAATAGATTGAGTAAGGGTGAATTATTTGTTTCTAATTGATCATTTAAGATCTTGTCAGTTTTCTTTAATTTATAGATTTCAAGTGACTCTAATAAATTAAGTTTTTTGCCCTTATTTTCTACATGTAATATTTTAAATTCTTTGTTAAAATTGTGGTTCGTTGAATTGATATGAGACGCATATGAAGAGTCACTTTTATTATTTCTAAATGAAGAAAAATGTTCTTTGACGCATATTTCAAACGATCTGCCTGTCTGTCCGATATAAGTCATAGAGCAACTACCGCAGGTTAACTCATAGACCCCTGACTTTTTATTGTTGTTTGTTAAATCCTTATTGTTTTTTATAAATTTGGATAAATTGTTATTAGTTATATACGCTGTATTAATGTCAAACTTTCTTAAATATTTACAAATTTTTGTGCTTGAAGAGCCTATAAACGTGATCATTTTAAATTTTTGGGTGTTATTATTTAATATTGGGTAAACTTGTGATATGGCTTTTGTAAGGAGTTTTTTATTTAAAATGTTATCTATTATATTACTTTTATATCCATTGTTGATAGCTATTTGTCTAATTAAATTGAACTCTTTCTCGAAATTTGTTTGGTTCAACGGAGTATTTATTAATCTATGTATAAGACTGTGATAAGCCGCTAAATTGTGTTGTATCGGATGGCAAGAAGTGTTATGTATAGTAATATCTGTAGTTGACGGTTTGTGGTAAATAGCAAAGTTACATTTGTTGTTAATTCTAGTAATCGTTAAATCGAGAAAGTTAATACTATTATTTGTTTAATGTTCCATTGTAAACTTAATATTTTGATGCAATGTATTAATATAATCAAATAATAAATTTAATTGTCTATTTGTTCCTATGAAACCTAGTAATATGTCAAATACGTATCTGTACCTATATAATACATTTTGAAAAAGAGGATTTTTTGAAATAAAATTTTCAAGATGATCCATAAAAATCTCAGCTAATAACGGACTTAGGGGATTACCCATGATTAAACCTTCTTTGCAAGTGTATATGTTTTCATTAAATTGAAAGTAATTTTGTTCTATGCATAAGTTTAGTAAATCAAGAATTTCATTAATAATTAACGGATTTACATTATTTTTATAGAGAAGATCTTTTAGTAAAATAACCGTTTTTTCTGGAGGGATACTAGGGAATAAATTTTGAACGTCGAAGGAAATGAGTTTTGTGTTAGACGTTAAAGTAACGTCTTTGATTTTGTTTATTAGTACATATGAGTTTTTTACGGTTAATTTAGGTTTAATTCCTGTATATTTAATAATTCACCCTTATTCAATCTATTTATTTGATATGCAGACAGTTACATATTGTATTTTGTATTTTTGTATTTTTCCATAGAATTCTTTGCCTCCCTGTAATGTAATGTAAACCTCTAATTTTATTACTTAAGAACAGTACATATTGTATAAACCGTAGCGAAAGTTTTGTGCATAGACATCCAGTAATAAAAAGCACCCATCCCTCCGACTATTTTTAAAATAAAACATGTGTTTTTGCTTGTTACAGTTTACTTGTGTTTAATATAAAAAATATTTTGTAAATAAGTTAGTTATATGTCTGACGAAGCCCAGGTTGGTGCGAAACGACTCGTTACAGTGATAATTAAAAAGTGAAATTCATAAAATTTGTTTTATTTTATCTTAATAGTTATAATGGAATTTCATCAAGTAAAGGCCGAAACAATCATATCATATATTAATTATTTACTCTTCAAAGTGAAATATCTAATTAATAATGAATTAATTCCAGGTGATCAAATCCATTTTAAATTTGATTAATTGTTAATAACAAAACTTATATGGCAGTTTATTTAGTAATAACTTACAAACATTAATTATACCTTCGTTTGAGACAGAAGTGAAAGTTTGTCGGGATATCGGTTAGAAGGCAGTCAAGATCAAAACCGCAATCACCTACAACATATCGCTCCTGAATATATTTATAAGAAACATTTCCGAAAGCCTCACGTATGTAGCGTAAGTTAAGAGTCGCCGCTTGTGAAAATGACATCGAGGATGCAGAAAAGTCCGGAAAATGGGACGTACTGGGCGGCATCGATAGTGATCCGTGCGGTTTAGTAATAACCGCCGAGAAGGGGAAACCGCGTGTCCGAACGTCTGCGGTCGGAATTTATATTGCGCATTTGAAAATATTGCAAATTTTTCCACTTTCTACTCGACTCTGGGCTTGACCTTGCACCGGATGTTTTGCATATCACCGTGTTCCGGAAAGATAAAGGATATTCGGCCGGGTCGCGATCGATGTAGTTCCCTATTATACTGTCTATTTTTTTCCTCTCGGAAAAATATTTTAATATCCGATATTGGTTTTGAAATTTTTTTCATTTTGTTAGAAAATATTTCATTATGATATTATTCATAAGTTTTAAATATTGTCCTTAGCCTAGTAGATGTATAGCTCAACGTTAAAATAGGTTCCTCATTCTATATTTAAACATACTTATAGCAAGGGCACTTTCTTAATAGTAGCGTGCAGAGAGCGGACTCGAGCTATTGATGATTCATAGCCCTTATGCATCAGCCTTGTATTTGCAATAGGTTTGTTTCTGTAAGCAATCCGTGAGTTTCGAACAATTTGATATGTGTGGCCACCTACATAAGTGGCACATACTTACTTATGCAGTTAATATGTATCAGTCAATGCACAACAGAGCGAACGTAATAAACGGTTTGGTAACCGGCAGCAACTACTGCTGAAACAAAAGTAATGCTAACAAGCGAATTGCGTATCGAATTTTGAATCAAAATAATTTACAAAGAACAAAACTCAAAACTATGTATTTTCTGTGAAACATTGAAAGTGTAAAACATTACTACGAACAACTAAAATTTGTTCAAGGTGTTCCTGTGTTAAATTAGTTCTTTTAGATTTTAAAACGTCTTTAAAAATATAAAATGTAGGTTCCACATCACAACTGGTAATGGGTGCGTGATTAAAATGTTACAAAAGTGCACCATACTTCGAATGTATAGACCTTTTATAGGCTCTGTGTAGAATTGATATAATATATTCAAATCTGGATTTCTGCTAAATATGGCATCAACTTTTTGTCTCGGCTTTGAGAAATATCTTTTTAAATGATGAAACTAACTTATCAATATTTGGAAAATGACCCCTGGTGTATTCACATTCTTTGTGTAGTGCATGTGCTGCACAGGTAACGTGTAGCATATTGGAATAAGATTGCTTTAATAACTTCCCTGTTTTAGCATATAATCTGCCACATCAGTCAAAAATAATAGCATTTTGTCTTTATAGTTATCCCATGACAGAGTATTATGAATACACTGATCAATTTCTTCTGTAACTGTTTCACCATTTACGACTGGCAATATTTTGTTGTAGGATGAAGAATACCAACAACTACATTTAACACATATCGTCCCATTACATCCGTTGTTTCGTCTGCACTTACCCAAAGATAATGACCAGATAGGTTGCTTCGTATTTTTTCAATGGTTCTCAAATAACAGATAATAGATTTATTTGATATATGACGATCAGTACATTTTGTAAGAAACCTCTTGAGGACTGAATTGTTAAGCTTATTGAATGGGATATTGGCCGTCATGAAAGCTTCACACAGTTCTTCGTTAAAAGTGTCAGGTGCAGATGGTCATTATCTTGATGAGTTTTCGAAGAAACATGTATATGCACATTACACTTTTGTGGACGCCTTAAACTTAATGATATATCTCGGTATCATTACGAATATGCAACCAATCTGTATGGCCTCTAATACATCCTACCATGGTTGCCCTACGAGAATTCTCCATAGTTAATGAAAATAAAGAGAAATGCTAAGAACAGAAAGAAATGGACTAAAAAGAAGAAACGAAAACTACTCGAAAAATAAGGTAGTAAATTAAACTTAATATTTACAAAAAAATTGTAGTATAAATATACAATATAACAATATAAAACGGATTTTTGAAAATACTAAACGTTGTAACCTAATAATACTAAAAGAAACGAAACCAGAAACAATCCCTTATAGAAGAGAACAGAAAATATACTGTCTCAAGAACAATAAATACATATATGTATATGCATGTATAACAGCATGTACGCACGAGGATACACTTTGGAAATTAGCGGATATAATTTTTTAAGCGCTTATCTCAACGAAGTCTAACGAAATAATGTATAAATGTATATTCCGTCTTACACGCCGCTGTTGAATTAAATTTATGAAGGAATATACACAATGTACTATTCATAACGATGGAAATAACATCTGCTCGACGAATGCAATCGAGCAAGCAAATAGTGGGGCTGTTATACTATACCGGATACCGCTGCAACGTTTTATAGGGGCAATTGGTCATTCAATCGCTTCAGTCCGGTCTCTGGTAATAGGCGATCAAATAAATCCGGAATCGAAGTAGATTTTACACGAAAGAACGTATTTTCTAACTGAAGCATTTATAATATCAACATACCGTCTATTTAATGGATCTTAGAACAAACGTCATAATCGAGCAACACGAGTTACGCACTGTTTAATATAACCATCTCTTTTTAGGCTTGATATCGGAACAGACCAACAAAATTCCCTTAGTCTGCTAGTAAAAGAATCATAAAAATCAATTTGTTCGTTTGATAGACAAGGACAGAAAGCGTACTCTGCCCTAATCAAATTGTCTTTCATCTGTCATTTGTAATTATTGCATTTTTCTGTATGATTTTTTTCTGCTTTTATTATATTCCATCTAAATATTACAAAAATCTATTCTTCTGAGAACAAAGTAAAAAAGTGTGCGTTCTAGTTTTCGGTAAGTTATTAATTATAAATAACATAAATATGAAAATAATAAAATAAAATGAAACAATAACTTTGTTATACCACTTTATTCACATGTAATAGTGACCGCGGTTTCGACATACAACGTCATTATCAAACTACAAAAGTTACAGGCCTACATAGATCTTATAAATGACACAAAAATATATGGAGGTGGTTTATGATGTTATTTAAAATTACTACTATATATTTAACTATTATATACAACATTGGAAAAGAGGTGTATATATAAGATCCAACTGGTCGTTAAGAACAATATCTATTGTGTTGTTTTCGCTTTTAAAAATTTCAAGTGACTCTAAAAGATTTAATTTACGACCTTTCTCGGCCAAATCCAATATTTTATGATGACCAAATGTATGCCTTTCTGTAATAAGATGGTTTGCGAATGTTGAATCTGTCTTTTTTAGTTTATATGACCTCAAGTGTTATTTTACCCGTATAATAAAACTTCGACCAGTCTGACCTATATATACACTTTTACAATCATTACAATATAATTTGAACACTCCTGATTTATTATTGATATCTGTTTTAGGTTTTGCGTTAAAAATGAAATTACTTGTTTTTACATATGGTTTGTAAGCTATACTAACATTACTATTATTTTTTGAAATTATATTTCCAATTTTCTCGCTTATTTTATCGAAGTAAGTTAACGAGACAAATTGCTTCAAATTAGCACTATCTTTAGGATATACTAAACTAAGGGCCCTTGTAACTGTTTTTTCTTTAGTATACTGTCAATTACGCTACTTTTATAACTATTGCTTACCGCTATTTGTTTTATAGTATTGATTTCACGAACAAAAGATTCATTAGACAAAGGAATATTTAATGCTCTATGTATCATAGAATTAAGACACACAAACATTCATTTTTTAATTCTATGATACATAGAGCATTAAATATTCGTTTGTCTAATGAATCTTTTGTTCGTGAAATCAATACTATAAAACAAATAGCGGTAAACAATTGTTATAAAAGTAGCGTAATTGACAGTATACAAAGAAAAAACAGTTACAAGTGGCCCTTAGTTTAGTATATCCTAAAGATAGTGCTAATTTGAAACAATTTTTTTCGTTATCTTACTTCGGTAAAATAAGCGAGCAAATTGGTAATATAATTTCAAAAAATAATAGTAATGTTAGTATAGCTTACAAACCATATGTAAAAACAAGTAATTTCATTTTTAACGCAAAACCTAAAACAGATATCAATAATAAATCAGGAGTGTACAAATTATTTTGTATTGATTGTAAAAGTGTATATATAGGTCAGACTGGTCGAAGTTTTATTATACGGGTAAAAGAATACATGAGGTCATATAAACTAAAGAAGACAGATTCAACATTCGCAAACCATCTTATTACAGAAAGGCATACATTTGGTCATCATAAAATATTGCATTTGGCCGAGAAAGGTCGTAAATTAAATCTTTTAGAGTCACTTGAAATTTTTAAAAGCGGAAACAACACAATAGATATTGTTCTTAACGACCAGTTGGATCTTATATATACACCTCTTTTCCAATGTTGTATATAATAGTTAAGTATATAGTAGTAATTTTAAATAACATCATAAACCACCCCCATATATTTTTGTGTCATTTATAAGATCTATGTAGGCCTGTAACTTTTGCAGTTTGATAATGACATTGTATGTCCAAACCGCGGTCACTATTACATGTGAATAAAGTGGTATAACAAAGTTATTTTTTTATTTTATTTTAATATTTTCAAAATGAATTACCACAAAGTTACGGCTACCAGTATTAATTTGCTTAAACATAAATATGTTTTAGAAAATGCCTGGGAAACACTTAAATTCACAAGTGTTAAACGTTTTGAATTATTTTGAGAAAGAGAAAGAAAACGGTGGTCCTTTATTACCTATAAGTATGAGGTATGTTATCTAATAGAATAGAATAGAATAGAATATATCCATTATTACATTAAAAATATATAATTTCAGAGAGTATGTGATGTTCTTCATATATCATGCTCAACAATTTATGCAATTAAACAGTGGAAAACCCAAAACTCGATTCTTACTTCTCCAGGTAAAGAGAGACCTGGATCTAAACCAAAAACTAGAGATCTTCGAGAGTCTGTTAAGATGAAAGTACGGAATACCCTTTACAAAATGTTTAAAGAAAGTAAATATTACTAAAATATATTGTTTATTACCTTATTATAAAATTATTGTTTTGGAGAAACATGTTACTTTAAATAGATTAAAAGAAGAACCGCTGTAAAACAGAGAAATCATTGATTTATGTTTAGCGTCTTTGAGTACTTTGTTACATGACATCGGCTTTAAATTCAAAAAAAGAAAACAAACTAGCGCTAATTGAAAGGCATAATATTGAATTATTACTGAGTGTTTTATTGAGGAAGTATATGGAGAATTTTATGTCAAATTCACCAAAGCTAGTTGTATTTCTGGATGAAACATGGATTTATTTCAAGGATGTTAGTGGAAAATCTGGGCATGACGAGTCTGCAAAAAGTCTACGAAAGCCTGAAGATTATGATGGCTAACGTTATGTCATTGTCCATGCTGGTAGTGACAAGGGCTTTATAAATGGTGCTAGCTTAATATTTTCATTAAAAACTAAAACTGCAGACTGTCTTGCTGAAATGAATAGGAAACAATTTGATGAATGGGTTATAGTTCAACTTATGCCAAACGTACCAAAAAATTCAATTATTATAATGGATAACGCCCCATATCACAGTGTTGTTATTAATAAAGTCCCTAATACTTCATCAAGAAAACAAGATATTATAGATAAGTTAAACAACAAGATAATGCTTGCAAATAATTTGATGAAATATGAACTTTTAGATTTAGTTAAAAGGAACAAGTCTCATAAAAAATATTCTATTGATGAAATATTGCAGAAAGTGGGCCATGAAGTGTTGAGACTACCTCCATATCATTGTAATTTTAATACAATTGAACTAATTTGGGCCTCAACAAAGGGGTATTACAATAAAAATATTGGCCGGGTTGCTTATGGGGATGAAAAAGTGTTAGCTATCTGGGGTGAATCATTAGAACAGTGTGATACAGGTACTTTGGAAACTGTGTAAGGCACGCTAATAACCTGATTAAAACTTGGTACGAACGAGAGGTACAGATGATAAATGCTGAAGTCGAACCAATTATTATAAATCCAAATGGTTTATCGAGCTCAGTGGAAGAATCGTATAGATAAGCATCATTCAGCAGTGATACTCATATTGAAATTAACCAATACCTGCTTATTTAAAAAATTCCAAATATTTATTTGTTTGATACTGTGTTCTTTATCAGTAATAAAATATTTGAATGCTTACTGGGAAATAGCATGTTCTTTTTAAATAAGTATATAAAATATCATGTTAAATAGTTAATTAATAAATTAATTAATAATTAATAAAATATCATGTTTGTGTTTTATTCTATTATACAGTGACTTAATCATGTCGTAAACTTTACTTCATATAGCAAATAAATTAGCCAATCAATTTTTCTCTATCCAATTACATATTTCAGATATATTCCATACCTTGCTTAAAGAGACTGTGTCACTAATAAACTACAGTTTTTCCCGTGCAAGAATCCCGGAAAGCCGATGACATCTCTTACAGTATGGTTTGAACAGACTTTCCTTGAATAGACTCGAAGGTCTGTGAATAGTTGATTAAAGAACAATACATTCTTTAATGCTTTATTTAACAAAAATTATGGTATATATACAAATCTTATTTACAATTTTAATTCCAACAGTTCTGAATATTTTAATTTTACATACATTAATTAAGCGTAATTGAATATTGAGTACATTTCATCTTTGTTGTGGTATCGCTTATATAACCTACTTTAATTACGGTGTTCATACAGATGCTTATAATGCATTTCAATGTCCTCATATTGTTACACTTTACTATATTTATGTGGTGACGAGTTTGAATGTTGGACTGGTTTATTGTAAATACCTGACCTATGATTGTTACAGTATCAGCAGTTTGCTGAACTGGTTTAGATCAAAATACCTGACTTGTATGTGTGACTTATTTGTTTGCTAAATATAATACGCAACTATCTAATTTAGATTAATAATACTAAATTATAATATGTAACATATACCGTGTGATAATTATAAAATATGAAATATACTATTCTATTTAGATTAATGATGTTGGTTTAATCTCGATTAAACAAAGTGCCAACTCTCAACCAGGGAAGTTGCCTGTCTTCATCATAATGGGCCGTCTTGAGGAGTCTTCGGCTTAGGTTTGATCGAGGTTTGTCGCCGTCTGTAGATACTTAACTATTGGATGTAGCACGGGGTATAAGTCACGGCTTATACCTTCTTTTGTATTTATTGGATAAATAGGCTTGAGCGGCGGTTGTTTTGTAAGGAGATTCATAACGGCGTGATACTGGATTTTCTCCGTATTTCACATTTTATTCTCGTTTGAGTTGTTTCGTAGACGTTAGCTCAAACACTACTGATCCATTTCACTGGACATACCAACTGTGAATATCAGGTGTGACTGCTCTGTAAAGCCTGGTGGCGAGGGGGCTCGAAAAGAGCCTACACCACAGGAAAATCGCGCTTGCAGTTTTCTTAGATATAGAGGGAGCTTTTGTTAACGCTTCGGCGTCTTCCATTATTTGATCTCTAAGAGATCGAAACATAAAAAGCACCACATGCAATTGGGTCCGCACTATGCTGTGAATGCCCAAATGTAAAACAACACAATCTCCATGAGGATAACAAAAGGGTGTCTTCAAGGAGGAACATCGTCTCCGTTACTATGGAGTCCAGTAGTGGATGATCGCATCAGGACATTAAATGACCAGGGAATATGAACGCAGGAGTTTGGCGATGACAGTGTCATTGTGTCCTAGAGGAAATTTCCCGGGATAGTGACGAGCGTCATGCGAAATGCTCTGCGAATTGTGGTGAGATGTTGCTTTGAGGAGGGATTAACTGTCAATCCACAAAAGAAACAAGTTGGTAGCTTTTACCAACCTGAGAAAATTAAGCGCTCTGGACAGCGTAGGCTGTTCGGACAAAAGTTAGAATTAACCAATGAAGTGAAGTATCTAGGCATTTCATTTGATGCTAAACTGAATTGGAACGGGGCGACATAGCTTTTGTGGAGATGCAGAAGAGCCGTTGGTAAGACCTGGGGAGTAAAACCAATTATGGTACATTGGTTGTACACAGTAGTAGTAAGACCAACGATTACTTATAGTGCGGTTATCTGGTGAAGGAGGATGGAGCTGACATTGTCGGTTTGTCGGTGGGGCCGCTTACGACTCCCTAGTGACAGTCTCCGTTGGGAATCACGGGAGCTATGAACAGCACTGGAACCACCTCCATGGAGGACATCGTGAGTCTCTCTCCGTTGGAACTATTTGTGAAAACGAAGACCATGGCTGCGATCCTGGGGCTAAAGGCTGGTGTATTGTGTCCTAATAAGGTTGTAGAGGGGGCGTACCGATACCAGAGGAACTATACTGAGAGAGTCGATGTTACAAATGTCGGCGGATAGTATGGCATCGAGTTTATATTTACAGCTAAACTGAACATGTCTACCGACCAGAAACAGGAAAAAATCGCTCAAACGATTGTAGTGCCTGGTACACGGATGGATTATAATCTAATCGGGCACAGGTGCAGGTATATGCGGAATATGTTCCGAAGATAACGTTAAGTCTGGGAAAACATACGACGGTTTTCCAGGCTGAATTGTTAGCGGTCGCAGCCTGCGGCGAGAACATTCAGGACGCCGGCTACGTGAACTAGAAAACTAGAAGAAGAAGAAGATACTACTAAAGCAATTATAATAAAACTTTATATTTATACTAATAATGAGACATTGAACATAGTACGGCATGAAAGAGCTTTCTAACTACTATTCCACTCCTTACTATTATCAGGATAAAATAAAACAAATTTTAATGAATTTCACTTTTTAATTGACACTGCAACGATCGTTTCGCTCCAACCTGAGCTTCATCAGAAGACATATAACTAACTTATTTACAAATTATTTTAACACAAGTATACGGTAACAAACACATGTTTTATTTTAAATAGTTGAAGGAATGGGTACTTTTTATTACTAAAATGTCTATTCACAAAACTTTCAACTACGGTTTATACAATACTGTTCTTAAGTAATAAAAGTAGGGGTTTACATTATATTACAGGGAGGTAAAGAATTCTATGGAAAAATACAATATGTGACTGTCTGCATATCAAATAAATAAATTGAGTAAGGGTGAATTATTTGTTTCTAATTGATCATTTAGGATCTTGTCGGTTTTCTTTAATTTATTAATTTCAAGTGACTCTAATAAATTAAGTTTTTTGCCCTTATTTTCTACGTGTAATATTTTAAATTCTTTGTTAAAATTGTGGTTCGTTGAATTAATATGAGACTCATTTGAAGAGTCACTTTTATTATTTCCAAATGATGCGTACTTCAAACGATTTGCCTATCTGTCCGATATACGTCATAGGGCAACTACCGCAGGTTAACTCATAGACTCCTGACTTTTTATTGTTGTTTGTTAAATCTTTATTGTTTTTTATAAATTTGGATAAATTGTTGTTAGTTCTATACGCTGTATTAATGTCAAACTTTCTTAAATATTTACAAATTTTTGTGCTTGAAGAGCCTATAAACGTGAGCATTTTAAATTTTTGGGTGTTATTATTTAATATTGGGTAAACTTGTGATATGGCTTTTGTAAGGAGTTTTTTATTTAAAATGTTATCTATTATGTTACTTTTATATCCATTGTTGCTATTTGTTTAATTAAATTTAACTCTTTCTCGAAATTTGTTTGGTTCAACGGAGTATTGATTAATCTATGTATAAGACTGTGATAAGCCGCTAATTTGTGTTGTATCGGATGGCAAGAAGTGTTATGAATAGTTATATCTGTAGTTGACGGTTTGTGGTAAATTGCAAAGTAATATTTGTTGTTAATTCTAGTAATTGTTAAATCGAGAAAGTTAATACTATTATTTATTTCCTGTTCCATTGTAAACTTAATATTGTGCATTACCAAAAATGGAGTTCTAAAAACATACTCGTATGAATTACGTTCGTGTTTTCATTGGTAAACACACAATTTTTTCGTCAGTTTACAATCCATCGAGTCAAAAATTAATCAATCGATCTGCATAAATTTGAATAACCATGTTGTGCTATTAATTACGTTGTTAATTATGATCGTGTAGACCCATTCGAAACATATCCAATACGATATACAATTCAATCGGTGAAACAGTACCTTTCCCAAGGCATTTTAAACTACATAGTTGGGCGTGAAGTTTTACACGTTTCGATATTCGTTTCGCAAATTAACGACATTAATTTCATACGTGTGCACTATGCAGATTTAAATGAGATTTTGCGGAAATAGTAGTGGAAAAAACCGATGCAGTTTAATGGATCGTACTTCGCCGTTGTTTTAATTTCAAATTAACGCGAGGAATGTATGATCGATTTAGTTCATACGTTAGTTTGAATATTCACCCTTTCAAATGAGTGAATATTTCCGTGTTAGTATTTTATGAGGAGGAATTAAAAAATAATAAAAAGTCTGTGGTATGTACATCTACTTCAAAATTAAAAGTTTAGGCTGAAATATTTAGGAAGTTTAAGAGTACAAAACTGTTTGCCATATTGTTATATTGTGCTTGGTGGATAATGCGGTTTCTGAAATAGAGGACAAAAATTTACAGAAAGGACTGGATTTTCTTTAAAGATGGATAACATCGTAATGTTAGAACTATCAAAATGTCGATGCCTATTTGTTGGGATGGTTGTAAAGCCTCGTCGTATACTTTTCAACGTAACGTTTTATTCCACTAGCAATATCTTCCACTTCTAAGCCACGATTAATATCAGTATTAAACATATACCACGGAGCATTTACTATTGTTACGCTCCATTTTCTGAGAATCAGGGAATCACGTTTCTTTTTTTAATTCTATTATTTATATTATAACGCTAAGAAATAAATAATTAAACTTCTAGTTTCAAAAATTCTTTTATTGTAAATGCCACTACAATATTGTTTCGCCATACAATGGCTTCATCAGGTGGATGAAATACTGAATGTGTGCAATACAAGTTTGAATATTTATGTGAAAATTACTGGGGAAATGGTGGTGGAAAAATTTTTACAATCTTAAATTTAGTAGAGGGGAGTTGTTTAAATCTAGTTGGTCATTTAAAGCTAATCCTAAACTATTGTATCTATTAATTTGTAAGTTTTCTAACAGGTTAAGTTTTTTACTTTTTTCTTGAATGTGTAAAATTTTTAAATCTATATTAAATCTATGATTGATATCTATACAATGACTTGCGAAAGTTGAATCTGTTTTCTTTTCTTTATGGCTTCTCTCGTGTTCTTTCATCCTAATTTTGAATGTCCTCCCCGTTTGTCCTATGTAAACCTTATTGCAATCTTCGCATGTTAACTTATATACACCAGAGTTTGATTATTTGTCTATTTTATCTTTGTTGTTTTTAATAATGTTCTGTATAGTATTGTCTGTTTTAAAAGATATATGTTCGTTATTAAGTTTTTTAATAAAAGTACCAATTTTTTCCGAAATTTTTCCTAAGTAAGTGATTGAATTATAGGAATTAATTATCTTGTATTTTAAGTTTGGATAAACTAAGGAAAGGGTTTTATATTTTTGTTGGCTATTTAGGATGTTATTGACAATATTTATAGAGTAACCATTGTTTAATGCTATTGTGTATATTCTATTTAGTTCAAGGTCGAAATTACTTTTACTCATAGGTACATGAATTAATTTGTATACCATTGATTGGTATGCTGATAATTTGTGTGTTATAGGATGAAAAGAATTAGCGTGTATTGTGGTATCTGTATGTGTTGGTTTATGGTATATAGCGAACTCGTGTTTATTAGTTTTGTGTGATATGGTTAAATCTAGAAAATTAATGCTTTTATTTATTTCTGTTTCTAGAGTAAAATTTATTTTGGGGTGAAGAGTGTTGATATAATTATGTAAAGTTTTTAATTGTCTATCTGAACTGTTAAAGCAAATTAATATATCATCAACATACCTAAACCAATATACACAATTACCAAACAAGGGATGTGTACTAATTATAGTTTCTAAATTATTCATGAAAATTTCGGCTAATAAGGGGCTTAGTGAGTTTCCCATTGCTAGACCCTCTGTTTGTTTATAAAATTTCTTTTTAAATTGAAAATAATTTTGTTCCAGGCACGTTTCTAAGAGCTGTAAAATTTCGGTCTTTGTGACAATGTTCGTGTTTCTACGTTCTAGTTGTAACGTAATTAAATCTATTACCTCCTGGGGTGGGATACTAGTGAACAAATTGGAGACATCAAAAGAAATGAGTTTGCATTTGTTTGGTAATTGCAAGTTTGAAATATTGTTAATTAATTCCTGGGAATTTTTAATGGAGAACTTAAATTTGAATTTAGTGTGTGTAAGAATTAAATCTATTAAGTGTTTGGACACATTTCTACAAGGTGCTTTTACGTACGATACTACTGGTCGCATAGGTGTATTTTCTTTATGTAGTTTAATTAAACCGTATAATTTGGGAGGTACGGGATTCATAGTGGTTAATATACGTTTTTGAGTGTTATTAAAAAGAGAACCTGATTTTTCTATAGTTTGTTTAATCTGTTTTTGAAATTTGTTAGTAGGATCAGATTTAAGTTTTATGAATGAATTATTATCGAGGAATTCATGAACTTTATGTATGTAGTTTGATTCCGGAATTGCTATAACTGTATTTCCTTTATCAGCTTTTGAAAATATAAATATATTTAGAAAAAGGATCAGATTTAAGTTTTATGAATGAATTATTATCGAGGAATTCATGAACTTTATGTATGTAGTTTGATTCCGGAATTGCTATAACTGCATTTCCTTTATCAGCATTTGTAAATATAAATATATTTACAAAAGCTGATAAAGGAAATACAGTTATAGCAATTCCGGGATCAAACTACATACATAAAGTTCATGAATTCCCCCTAGCTTTTGTAAATATATTTATATTTACAATCATTTTACAATTTACAATATAATTCAATCACTTACTTAGGAAAAATTTCGGAAAAAATTGGTACTTTCATTAAAAAACTTAATAACGAACATATATCATTTAAAACAGACAATACTATACAGAACATTATTAAAAACAACAAACATAAAATAGACAAAGAATCAAACTCCGGTGTATATAAGTTAACATGCGAAGATTGTAATAAGGTATACATAGGACAAACGGGGAGGACATTCAAAATTAGGATAAAAGAACACGAGAGAAGCCATAAAGAAAAGAAAACAGATTCAACTTTCGCAAGTCATTGTATAGATATCAATCATAGATTTAATATAGATTTCAAAATTTTACACATTCAAGAAAAAAGTAAAAAACTTAACCTTTTAGGAAACTTAGAAATTAAGAGATACAATAGTTTAGGATTAGCTTTAAATGACCAACTCGATTTAAACAACTCCCCTCTACTAAATTTAAGATTGTAAAAATTTTTCCACCACCATTTCCCCAATAATTTTCACATAAATATTCAAACTTGTATTGTACATATTCAATATTTCATCCACCTGATGAAGCCATTGTATGCCGAAACAATATTGTAGTGGTATTTACAATCAAAGAATTTTTGAAATTAGAAGTTTAATTACTTATTTCTTAGCGTTATAATGAAGTTTCAACAAGTATCTCCTTCGTCAATTAACTATTTATATTATAAATCAAGTTTAAGAATGTTAAACAAATTCGCAAGACACTTTGTTGTTTAAAGTATCGAAAAACTAACATTGTTTTTTTCAAGATACAGTTGTGCGTGAACATCTTTAACGATTTGCAGTGATTCCTCTAACGACAGCGACAAATTTTCTAATTTTGTTATTGCTTCTTCTAGTCCCAAGTAATTCTCACGAATACTTTGTAAATCCATTTTAATCTGAGCGTCTTGAAATTTTTACTGGCTTGTATTGATAGCTGCACTTTCTTTCGGATCGAATGATAAAACCACGTCCTTAATTTTTTCAAAATGTTCATGATAGTAAAACCCCGCCCGTAACCATGTACTCCAACGTGTCAGAATCGGCTGTGGTGGCTCAGGGATATGGGGACACAATTCGTGAAATTTCCGAATACGTTTTGGAGATTTCAGGAATACTGCCTTCGTACTCGATATTAAAGCATCTACCTCTGGATAACATCTACGAACCTGTTCTTCCACAAGGTGTAGAGCATGGAGTTTACAAGTAATATGTAGCAAGTTAGAACAATATTTTCTAAAAGACCGGCCTACAGAACACACGGTTGCGGCACCATTGGTCATAAACATTAATACTTAGTCTTTCGAAAGTTTAAATTTTTCCAAAGTATCTAATAGCCCGCTGAAATTTTTTCGGGATTACATTGTTCTAGTCGTCTGGATGCTAATAAAATTGAAGACGTTGGTTGATGTGGTTCCATATTACGCGCCATCACATTAACTACAGATTGTTTTTTGCTCGTATATTAAGTCCGGGAAGTCCATAATAAACTTATTCACTTCGTCTGACAACGGTCGTTTTCCCGATTTATGTGTCGACGACATTTTATTACACTTACATGCAGTCTAAGCAAATACCAAACAGGTACTGAATGCTTTTTATTAGTTCTGATGCAAGACAATCATCCTCACATCGGCGCACATGGCGCGCAAGGAACTTGGTCTGCTCTACTAATAAGTTTACGAATTAAAGCTTCGTTCAATTCTTTAATTCCTAATAAGACAAGTTCTTTTAATTTTTTAGTCAATCGGTTACTAAAATTTCCGTTAGCAAAAGAGAGATATGAAATAGAACTAGATTTGATTAAAAGCATTGCGAGGTATAACGACTTTGACATAGAAATCATTAATAAATTAATTAGAAAAACGAATTTAAAAAAGACAATCCGCGATTCCACAAGTTTGATATCTCAATGTAACCAGGAGAAGAAAGTGCATGTAATAGAGTTGTTAAAGAAGAAGGTCTCCAAGTTGCTTTTCGGACCGAAGACACCATCTAAAGTATCCTAGGGAATACCAAAGATAAAATTAATTTGAATTTGAAAACAGGTATATACGAAATTAATTTGGGGGATTATAATTTGAAGTATATAGGTCAAACGAAACGCTCAATAATAATCCGTTTTAAAGAATACATATCGCATATAAAATTTAATAGACCAGAAAAATCGAACATCGCAAACCATGCATTGGCCACGGATTATAACGTCTCATTAAAGGGGTTAAAACTTGTCAAAATTATCAACAATTCCAGAGATTTTGACGCATACCAAAATATTCACATAGTTAAAAATAAATTTAATACGTTTAACTCGGACAACGGTCGTATCCCTTACAGTTGTCTTTTTCATTCTTTGAAAAGAGGTAGAAATGGTTGAGGGCGTTGAGAATTAACACTTGGTGTTGCCATTTTCTTAAGAAGGGTCAGTAAGCGTAGTTTTACTTTGTGAATTTACTTTGAAGTCAGTGTATTCGTGGACGGCATGTAAAGTTGTGTGCGATTCTGTGTGTTAGCTTTACACTTTGATTAGTTTTTTACGTAGTGATGATGACAACTTAGTTGTCGAAACGCATTTAGGAAACGATTATTAATTATGGTAAGGAGTTTTATACCTTTTTGAGTTTTCACTTAACCACAGTCTCTAAAGAAAGACTTTTAATTCCATTCGTCGTAGAACTATTTTATTTGGCATTTTATTTGTTTCGATGAAAGAGGTGTATATTTAGAAATTTTTATTAACATTTCTAATGAATTTTGTCAAAATCGTTAAAAATTAGGTCGATATAAGAATGGAATATCACGACTTTTACCTGATCAGGTTTACCTGTTTTAGGATAAATCCCATGCGATCGGAGGCGAAAATATTCCAATTAAAACTCGTAATTCTCGAAGAAGTTATTAACAAGAACTGTTTACAAAGACAAAACGTTTACTGAACCACACTTTCAGGCATCATTTCATAATTATTCGAGCGAAGACAGTAACTTCGTGATTTTTATCCACGATTTTTACACAATTCAACGCTTTCACCAGATAGAGAGGATGGGATTGTTACCTTCCTTTATTCCGTTACATTTCCATCCCGCATTCGCGTTTTGGTGGCCGACTCTTCCTGTTTAGTTACGGAGAAATGATAAATGCCCTCAGAAGTGACAAAAACGGGACGACATTAATTCAATAACAGCGACTTTTTTGGAGATTTCAGGAATACTGCCTTCGTACTCGATATTAAAGCATCTACCTCTGGATAACATCTACGAACCTGTTCTTCCACAAGGTGTAGAGCATGGAGTTTACAAGTAATATGTAGCAAGTTAGAACAATATTTTCTAAAAGACCGGCCTACAGAACACACGGTTGCGGCACCATTGGTCATAAACATTAATACTTAGTCTTTCGAAAGTTTAAATTTTTCCAAAGTATCTAATAGCCCTCTGAAATTTTTTCGGGATTACATTGTTCTAGTCGTCTGGATGCTAATAAAATTGAAGACGTTGGTTGATGTGGTTCCATATTACGCGCCATCACATTAACTACAGATTGTTTTTTGCTCGTATATTAAGTCCGGGAAGTCCATAATAAACTTATTCACTTCGTCTGACAACGGTCGTTTTCTCGATTTATGTGTCGACGACATTTTATTACACTTACATGCAGTCTAAGCAAATACCAAACACATACTGAATACTTTTTATTAGTTCTGATGTAAGACAATCATCCTCACATCGGCGCATATAGCGCGCACGGAAATTGGTCTGCTCTACTAATAAGTTTACTAATTAAAGCTTCGCTCAATTCTTTAATTCCTAATAAGACAAGTTCTTTTAATTTCTTAGTCAATCGGTTACTAAAATTTCCGTTAGCAAAAGAGAGATATGAAATAGAACTAGATTTGATTAAAAGCATTGCGAGGTATAACGACTTTGACATAGAAATCATTAATAAATTAATTAGAAAAACGAATTTAAAAAAGACAATCCGCGATTCCACAAGTTTGATATCTCAATGTAACCAGGAGAAGAAAGTGCATGTAATAGAGTTGTTAAAGAAGAAGGTCTCCAAGTTGCTTTTCGGACCGAAGACACCATCTAAAGTATCCTAGGGAATACCAAAGATAAAATTAATTTGAATTTGAAAACAGGTATATACGAAATTAATTTGGGGGATTATAATTTGAAGTATATAGGTCAAACGAAACGCTCAATAATAATCCGTTTTAAAGAATACATATCGCATATAAAATTTAATAGACCAGAAAAATCGAACATCGCAAACCATGCATTGGCCACGGATTATAACGTCTCATTAAAGGGGTTAAAACTTGTCAAAATTATCAACAATTCCAGAGATTTTGACGCATACCAAAATATTCACATAGTTAAAAATAAATTTAATACGTTTAACTCGGACAACGGTCGTATCCCTTACAGTTGTCTTTTTCATTCTTTGAAAAGAGGTAGAAATGGTTGAGGGCGTTGAGAATTAACACTTGGTGTTGCCATTTTCTTAAGAAGGGTCAGTAAGCGTAGTTTTACTTTGTGAATTTACTTTGAAGTCAGTGTATTCGTGGACGGCATGTAAAGTTGTGTGCGATTCTGTGTGTTAGCTTTACACTTTGATTAGTTTTTTACGTAGTGATGATGACAACTTAGTTGTCGAAACGCATTTAGGAAACGATTATTAATTATGGTAAGGAGTTTTATACCTTTTTGAGTTTTCACTTAACCACAGTCTCTAAAGAAAGACTTTTAATTCCATTCGTCGTAGAACTATTTTATTTGGCATTTTATTTGTTTCGATGAAAGAGGTGTATATTTAGAAATTTTTATTAACATTTCTAATGAATTTTGTCAAAATCGTTAAAAATTAGGTCGATATAAGAATGGAATATCACGACTTTTACCTGATCAGGTTTACCTGTTTTAGGATAAATCCCATGCGATCGGAGGCGAAAATATTCCAATTAAAACTCGTAATTCTCGAAGAAGTTATTAACAAGAACTGTTTACAAAGACAAAACGTTTACTGAACCACACTTTCAGGCATCATTTCATAATTATTCGAGCGAAGACAGTAACTTCGTGATTTTTATCCACGATTTTTACACAATTCAACGCTTTCACCAGATAGAGAGGATGGGATTGTTACCTTCCTTTATTCCGTTACATTTCCATCCCGCATTCGCGTTTTGGTGGCCGACTCTTCCTGTTTAGTTACGGAGAAATGATAAATGCCCTCAGAAGTGACAAAAACGGGACGACATTAATTCAATAACAGCGACTTTTTTGGAGATTTCAGGAATACTGCCTTCGTACTCGATATTAAAGCATCTACCTCTGGATAACATCTACGAACCTGTTCTTCCACAAGGTGTAGAGCATGGAGTTTACAAGTAATATGTAGCAAGTTAGAACAATATTTTCTAAAAGACCGGCCTACAGAACACACGGTTGCGGCACCATTGGTCATAAACATTAATACTTAGTCTTTCGAAAGTTTAAATTTTTCCAAAGTATCTAATAGCCCTCTGAAATTTTTTCGGGATTACATTGTTCTAGTCGTCTGGATGCTAATAAAATTGAAGACGTTGGTTGATGTGGTTCCATATTACGCGCCATCACATTAACTACAGATTGTTTTTTGCTCGTATATTAAGTCCGGGAAGTCCATAATAAACTTATTCACTTCGTCTGACAACGGTCGTTTTCTCGATTTATGTGTCGACGACATTTTATTACACTTACATGCAGTCTAAGCAAATACCAAACACATACTGAATACTTTTTATTAGTTCTGATGTAAGACAATCATCCTCACATCGGCGCATATAGCGCGCACGGAAATTGGTCTGCTCTACTAATAAGTTTACTAATTAAAGCTTCGCTCAATTCTTTAATTCCTAATAAGACAAGTTCTTTTAATTTCTTAGTCAATCGGTTACTAAAATTTCCGTTAGCAAAAGAGAGATATGAAATAGAACTAGATTTGATTAAAAGCATTGCGAGGTATAACGGCTGTGACATAGAAATAATTAATAAATTAATTAGAAAAACGAATTTAAAAAAGACAATCCGCGATTCCACAAGCTTGATATCTCAATGTAACCAGGAGAAGAAAGTACATGTAATAGAGTTGTTAAAGAAGAAGGTCTCCAAGTTGCTTTTCGGACCGAAGATACCATCAAAAGTCTCCTAGGTAGTACCAAAGATAAAATTAATTTGAATTTGAAAACAGGTATATACGAAATTAATTTTGGGGAATTATAATTTGAAGTATATAGGTCAAACGAAACGCTCAATAATAATCTGTTTTAAAGAATACATATCGCATATAAAATTTAATAGACCAGAAAAATCGAACATCGCAAACCATGCATTGGCCACGGATCATAACGTGTCATTAAAAAGGTTAAAACTTGTCAAAAACATCAACAATTCCATAGATTTTGACGCATACCAAAATATTCACATAGTTAAAAATAAATTTAATACGTTTAACTCGGACAACGGTCGTATCCCTTACAGTTGTCTTTTTCATTCTTTGAAAAGAGGTAGAATATGTTGAGGGAGTTGAGAATAAAAACTTGGTGTTGCCATTTTCTTAAGAAGGGTAAGTAAGCGTAGTTTTAGTTTGTAAATTTACATTGAAGTCAGTGTATGCGTGGACGTCATGTAAAGTTGTGTGCGATTCTGTGTGTTAGCTTTACACTTTGATTAGTGGTTTTACGTAGTGATGATGACAACTTAGTTGTCGAAACGCATTTAGGATACGATTATTAATTATGGTAAGGGGTTTTATACCTTATTTGAGTTTTCACTTAACCACAGTCTCCAAAGAAAGGCTTTTTAATTCCCTTCGTCGTAGAACTATTTTATTTGGCATTTTATTTGTTTCGATGTAAGAGGTGTATATTTAGAAATTTTTATTAACGTTTCTAATGAATTTTGTCAAAATCGTTAAAAATTAGGTCGATATAAGAATGGAATATCACAACTTTTACCTGATCAGGTTTACCTGTTTTAGGATAAATCCCATGCGATCGGAGGCGAAAATATTCCAATTAAAACTCGTAATTCTAGCAGAAGTTATTAACAAGAACTGTTTACAAAGACAAACCGTTTACTGAACCACACTTTCAGGCATCATTTCATAATTATTCGAGCGAAGACAGTAACTTCGTGATTTTTATCCACGATTTTTACACAATTCAACGCTTTCACCAGATAGAGAGGATGGGATTGTTACCCTCCTTTATTCCGTTACATTTCCATCCCGCATTCGCGTTTTGGTGGCCGACTCTTCCTGTTTAGTTACGGAGAAATGATAAATGCCCTCAGAAGTGACAAAAACGGGACGGCATTAATTCAATAACGATCAGAGCCAGGGGGAGACGGTTAAACGCCCACAAAAGGAATCCCCTGTAGTCCCGTCTTTCGTTAACCTTTACTTGCGGTAGCCTCTCGTCTCTGTCTGGCGATAAGTGATGCAGATATTCGGCGGCTCAAATGGAATAATTTTGCATTGCCCTCGTCTTTGTCCCAACCGTGACGGTCGATATTCTAATTAAAACGATTATCTTAATTAAGTATACAGTAGATGTAATCTTGCGGTCTAAAGCTTCCCTTTACTGTCGTTCCCTCTGGTTAAAACAAAATTCTTTGTAATATTTATATTAGAATTCGTCGGCTTAAGTAGGTTCTTTAAAAAGAAAGCACTGTTATTATTACTTTAGTAGAAGTTTACATTTGAATTATTTTTAATTTCGAAAATGAAAATTTTAAGAGGGTGTACTCAATAAAATACGTATTTTAGGGTAAATATAATATATTTTATTGTTAGACTTTGTATATATCAAGAATTTTTTTAGTCCAGTTTTAAATTGTATTATTCAGAAATAAATCAAATTTAAAAACGTTAAAATTCTTAAAACACTTTGTGGTATATTATTCATATTTTCAAGAGAAAGTCTTTCTTTTGTATCGCACTGGTCATAAGCGACACTCTTCTGAGAATCTACCTGCGGCTGAATGGTCAAATCAGCTTGGTGTACTTATGGGGTTTGGCGTTATGGCCGTATATGCTGTCTCCTTCAGCTTTCTTTTGGTATGCTGGCCCTCTTTTCCTGTTTCCGTCTACCCAGGCATGTTGAGCTAAGCGTGATTAGTAGAGACGACAAAGAGAGGCAGGGTGCAGTGCGGAAATCAACATCAAAGGACTTAGCGGCCGAATCAAGGCGAGAGTTCAGTAACGTTTACGTAATCGCATCATTTACGTTCGTGACTTTCATGAGTGAGTATAGGCGATGCGGGCGCATGAATGTTTACACAAAAAATAATGATAAAAAATAAATTATATAACGTGCTGAAACACCTACCGTTTTCAAAAGCTTCCATAAAATCACAAACTGGGTGGCATCTATTAAATATTTGAATCATTAAATATGTTTCCACACTTGTTTCAGTCAAATGAGTACGGTGTGCGGAATAAATATTTTTCAATGATGAAAACGACCGTTCCACATCAAGTGATATTATATTTGCAAATTTAAATTTCAATTCTGCTTTAATTCTTCTTTCAACATAGTCATGAGCAGATGGCATAACGTTTCTTATCGATGCCCGACTTGGTAATGTATAATCCGAATACTTGCTCCAAAATGACACAAATGCTTTTTGGTCTAGTAAAGTGAACGGTAGATTACATAGAATAAAACAAACACCTATATCAAATGTTAATTGATCTCTGTATCGTTTGCCATGGATTGCAGAACAGTGTTTTACACTTTTTAGGCAGCGTTCACACTTCCACCTGTTGGTACAACACGTCAAAAAGTCGCCGTATCTTACACATTTAATTATATTTTCTTCGTATTCTAAATCCGGCATACTCGCTATAACGTTTTCTAGTTCCTTCGAAGTACGCTGTTTCCGAAACTTACCCAAATATGACATTTTCTAAGTATGTGTGTACTGGCATGCACTAACAACGACCAGCGGAATAATGCTGAACAAGTGTGCTTTGACCCGGCCGCTTGAGTTTCCGTGCCGCGCGCTTCTCACCTCTGTGTTGCTCTCGGCACAGCATTGGAAATTGCCCCTCTGCCGAATCTAGTGATTAGTCGCTTTTTCGCAGCCGGACAAATGTCTGATGTTTTTTGATCCTGACTTGTCTGCTTATTTCACCAATATATTTTCTTTCACATTCGCATGGTACTTCGTATATATGTTACGGTGAAAGTCCGAAATCGGCCAGTTCGGGAATTGGCCGGCCAAATCGGGAAATGGCCAATATCGCCTCACATTGACCGGCCAATATCCGATTTTTTCTTAATTTCGGGATTTGGCCAGCCAGTTTGCGAAATGGCATAGGGCGTTCGGCCAAAGTCGGAAGAAGAAGGTTAAGAGGAGATTTCGGGGTGTTGTATACCGAAATGATAATCACATTATATTGATTATAAATTCTACTAAATTACCAAAATCAAAGTTTATATTACAGTAAATTATCATCACTTGTTACAACAAGATGAACTTTTATGACATTTAGAATTACACAACAGTTTGTTATTTTTACATTTGCAGCGATTTGTTGAGCACTTGGTAGTGCAATTGCATCGACTGTAGCCTTGGCCGCCGGTCAGTGATTGTGAGGACGCGATGGTTCGTAGTGATTTTTATTCTGTGCCCACGAATGCCAAAGTGAGCAGTTTCTCGTGCAGAATGGAAAACTCACTTCTGGAATACAGTTGTTTGAGAACACCGTGTTCTGTTCCTAGCTTGTAGAAAGCGCCCTCGACGTTCATGACAACTGCAAGAAAGCTCCGTGAATCACCGCGACCTCTGTCAACATCTGGTATACGGATGCGTACATTATCTCCAACTTTCGCTGGTGGGAATTTTGCATCTCGATTTTTTAGCATCTTGGCACCTTGAGTTTGCAAACTAGCATGAGCTGCTGACCTCTTGTTTCTGATTTCTTGTTTATTATGGCATAATCTGCAAGTAATTTTCCCTCCGTAGCCTTCGTCTGCTTCATTACTTATTCCACAAATTGCGTGGACATCGTTGCCGCAGGATCCACAAGAATGGGCTGAATTACATTCTTTTTCACACACTACACAGAATCTGCTCGCGTTGTTACTGTCAGGCAAGTGGTCTGGACTTTCCGATGGCTCCGTCGTCACGGCATCAGGTACGTTTTCAGAGGAAGTCGCTGCATTTACAGCATTCTCCATTTCTTGTTCGACCTTCTCAAGATCTTCGTCTGTAACTAAGTTATCGACATCTTCTCTGGGCAGATTTGAGGTGCTCAGTCCCACTTTTGCTTTGCAGCCAAACATGGCTTCATATGGCGACTGCTGAATTCCTTAATGAAAACAACGGTTTTTCATGAATTGGACGAATCTGAGACTCTCAGCCCAATGTGTTGATTCATTTGTCTGCATCCATGTCGTCATCATATTCTGAACATCTTGGTTGGCACGTTCGACTGAACCTTGGCTTTGGCTATGCCTCGGTTTTCCGTGAACTAGTTTCAGTTCAGGCGACATGTTCTTTAGTTCATATATAACATGATTCGCAAATTCTCTTCCATTATCTGATTGAAGCACGCTTGGAGCACCTATGGCGGTGAAGACATCCAGTAGGTGGTAAGCAACTTCTTCTGCTCTTTTGCTTTTTAAAGCTCGTAATAATATGAACTTTGTTAAATGGTCCTGGTAAATGAGTATAAACTTGTATTCGCCGTCTGGGTTACTTTGCATATCGATAAGATCTACCTGACATCTTGAGTTAAATTCTTTAAATATCAAAGGTTTAGAAACTAGACCTTTCTTAGGATTAGATAATTTGGTCTGACATAGCTTGCATAAGCGGAGATACAATGTAATCATTTAGTGGTGACATTTTTGTACTTAGTTTGTAGCTCCTTTTCCATCCGTGTGCGACCTCCATGTCCAATTTTCAGGTGAGTATCATTCAGCAAGTCGAATAACTCCTCTGTGTGCACATAATACAAAATAACGCTATTGTCTTATTTTACTGGCACAATAAGTTTTTCTTTGCCGTCAACTTCAATAACATCATATTTTCTTAGTCGACGATAGTCAACACTTTCTTTTTTCTGCTTTGCTTTAGCCTGTTTAACATCCTCTATAAAAGCACAGTACTTGTATTTGCTGAGGATCGCGCTGTCATGTGCTTTTTCTTGCAGTAACGTATTCACCGTATCTAAGAACCTAATTTTCATATCAAATGTCGGTTCCGCATTTACATGTACGCCAACTTCGCCCAGCAGCCCAGTCTCGACAGAAGAAGCCATGGGAAAACCTATAGAAAACAATACAAATTATTGAAATTGAAATGCCGTTAAATGGGGCACAGCCCCAGTTAAATGTGCCGTCATCAACGAAATAACAAAATGTCCATTTCTCGCGTTAATTCTCATAGTTTCCTGGTATAAAAAAATACTTTACGATATTTATGCACAATTAGTCTTTAAAACACTTGCGCCGTTACAAGCACTCCGCTTCGGGTCGTGCTTGTATCGTCGGCAGTATGACCTAACCTAACATCTAGAATACAATTATACGAACATGAGCCGAAGAATACTCACAATTAAACCGCTGTCAGAATAATGGAAACAAGTCACAGAGGCAGGACCTTGTCCGAAAAGCAGCAGAGGAACGGAAAATTATCGTCATGCGCGGAACTGTCCTTGCTACCATGTGTAGGCCGCTATCACACCGGAAAACCGACAGCTGTGCCGCCTAGCGGACATTCTTGCATCAGCAGGGCCAGGGATTTCACGGCACTTCGGGAAGTGGCCGGCCAAAGTAGCATATACACTGGCCATTTCTAGTACATCTAGGACATTGGCCACAAGCCTCGGCCAAAGTGCGAAATGGCCGGCCAATCCCCGAACTGGCCGAACTTCGGGCTTTGGCCGTAATATATACAATCTTAGCTTCTCTGATTTTCATTGTCTTGTTTTGTCTTTGTCCCGATCGATCTGATGGTGTTTGTTGTCTTCGTGGCTGTTCTGATCTTGTATTGGTTGTCTATTATTCTCCTGATTTTGTCCGATAGGCCGTTGATGTACGGGATTACAGTGGTGCATATGCTGGGCTGCTGTTTTTCTTGTGGTACGTCATTCTCCGTGGCTTTTGACGACGTCTTTCCTGTGCTTGCTTCTGCTAGTTTAGTTTAGTGTGCTTGATTCTTCAGCTCCTCAGGTAGAAAAATGAGATTTTCTGCCCATACATAGTACATCACAGCTGATATTGTGAAATTATTTAGGAATATTCAGGGTGTTACAAATTCCTGCACACATCTTAAGATTTTTCAATTTAAACGGGTTGCTATATTTTTAAGAAATTATTTTGACAGCCACATAAATTATCTTTGCAGTGATATATGGTTATGTGTACTTACGACAACCAGCTTTGGTTATATTGGAATTTTTGTCAAAAATTTTACAGTTGCAGCCTCTGATGTTTTAAGACGCTGTCTGAAGATGGGTATTGTGCATCGAATTATTCTTTGGATATCAATTTGCGGTCTAATACTTTATATGTTTCGAGATGGTAAAAGTATATAAAGGGTAAGTCGTGCCATATTTATCGAAATTCAGACGCTTCTCTTTCGATTTTTTTAAATGGAACCTATTTAATACCCTATATATAGATTTTTACATTATACCATCTTGAAACACATAAAGTGTTAGACCCCAAAATAAAAGAATAATTTGATGCACGATTATATATTATATATTTTATATTGTCACTCAAGTCACTTTTTTATGCGCTAGTTATTAGCAAGTTAGAATATGTCGTTGTCTTGTGGTATTCAATATACCGGGTGCGGCAATAGTGTGTCGGCGGAGCTTAGCATGAAAACTAATAAAGTTGTAACAATGGAATTTTACGTACACATGTAGTATGCTACAGTGCATTTTCTAATTTTATTTATATATTTACAGGGTGTTCCAAATTTCCGCAACCACTTTCAATTTTTTTTTTTTAAATAGATTGCTATACTTTCTTGTTATTATGATGATGGCCACCCAAATTATCTTTGCAATGATATATGGCAATGTGCACTTACAACTGTTAGTTTTGGTTTTATTGCAAATTTTGTTAAAATCTTGAAAAGCACATGATCTAGAAAAGTTAGATCTTGTCGTAATTGGAAAAGTAGCCATTCACAGTAAACAAGTCCCCTTTCAAAATCCGTTTGTAATAAGCCTTGATGATTTTGAATTTTGTAAGGGTGAAATTTAATTTTTTTTAAAATCCTTCTTACAGCAGTGACTTCTATCCCGTGTTCTTTCGAAATTATCCTTGTAGATACGGGCGGATTTTCCACAACGGACTGGACGACTGTCACTTCATTATCTTCTGTAACCGTAGACTTAGTTCTTTCATGTTTGACATAATTCACTGAACCCGTCCGAAGAAACCTTGTCAGCAAATTTTCAAACGTCTTAATATCTGGTGCTCTTCGGTGAGGATACTCCATAGCATATGTTCTTGATGCTAAAAGTGGATTTCTATTGCTAGCGCCAAGAACAAATACCATGTCTATTAGCTCCTCCTTCGAAAAATGCATTCTAAAGAAACACAACTATAAACTATTACGGCATGGAAATCAAAAATAATGACAACAAAACGATATAACTGACAACAAGATAACAACTAATAACGAACAAACGGAAATTGTTAATTAACTAGCCGAACTTAAATTATAACAATTAAACGCGATTACAGTAAAGAGAAACTATTGAAAAACACTTTATATGGAAATTTTAAGTAGATATTTGACGTTTGGTTACACAGCAATTTTTGCTTAATATCATTTCATGGCCAACCACCCAACTATTAGATGCAGCATCGCATATTGAATATTATAAACATAGGTATATAAAGGGCTATAACTTCAAAAATACTAGAAATAAGTACTATGTTATTGGTACCATTTTAACGGCAATTTTACAGGGAATTTGCTGACTAATAAAAAAATTATAGGTTCAATTAAAAAAAAAAGAGAAAATAACCTTTAAACTTGGATAACTTTGGCACAACATATTTAACACTCTGTATATGTTGCCACGTTGTTCACCCTCAAAACATATAACGTGTTAGTCCATAAATTGGTAACAAAAAAGTTACGTGAGGCACTGCACCCATTTTCAGGCTAAGACTTAAAATGTTAGACGCTGCAACTGTCAAGATTTTAACAAAATTTGCAATAAAACCAAAACTAACGGTTGTAAGTGCACATTGTCATATATCATTGCAAAGATAATTTGGGTGGCTATCATCATAATAACAAGAAAGTATGGCAATCTATTTAAAAAAAAAAATTGAAAGTGGTTGCATTATCAGGACACCATTGTACATATTATTAGTCTTCAGCCTCAAGATCGCAGAAACCATAAACAGCATGGGAACCTCCGACATAAAGCTGTTTATGGCTTGTGTTATTCCCAACAAAACCTGTTTTCCACACGATTGGAACATGTTTTGATCTAAATTCCGCATGATGTACTAAATGTGTTATTTTAACAATACCTTCTCTCGACAGTTGTTTGACTATTTACCCTCAAATAAAATCGAATCCTGGGGATGTTTTAGAATTGATATTTTCTTGTATTCCCTTAATTCTTTTGGTACAACTGAGTCTATCTCTTGGAGTTCCTATATCATATTAGATTGATCAGTTATTTCTGGTTTCTCGTTGTGGGCGAAATTGTAGAGAAAAAATATTGTAAGAACTTGTTTACAATATACACAATAATGAAATTAATTTAAAATAAATAACAATGGATCATGGAGGAAAGTATTTGTGAAGTATTGGACTTATCCCAAAAGATACTTGCTGTTAAAAAAAAGTTAGTAAATTAATTGTTTGTGATGACTTCGACAGAAATTCTTTCCTACGACTTTACATCTTTAAAAACCCACTTCATCACTTCTAAGTAAGTAGTTTTTACGTAAATTACACGAAAAGTATAATGTTCTAGATGGAAATGATCACACTTCGTATAATAGTAGTATGGGATGTAACATTCCCGTAGCGAAATGTTGAGGGTAAAAAAAGACCGATAACGGAAGAGGTGCGTAACAACGGGAACAACAACGGCCGCATTTGTGGGCGGATAATGGTGGACATTTGCGGTTGTCGTGAATTGTAATTCAAATCGTGCTATATAATTCGTGTCGTTGGCTGTCCCTCTATGCTCCACGCTTTTATGTATCAGATTATTCTATACAGGAGTGAGAACGTGATTTTGTTTCGAGGTAGGGTAGCAGGAGCAAAAACCAATTATCAATTATAAATATGCTTATCGGTAAGTTAGTCGAGTTTAAAATAATTAAAATTTGAAGTAATTCTATCTAGTTATCTAATTGCAAAACGATGTTAATATTAATTTATGCAAACTGGATGATTAATTACACCACATAACAGTAATTCTGTTGAAAGAATTGTTGTGCATGAATATGAACATATTTTCTAAGCTGATTTTAAATATTGTATCCATTTCCCGGTAGTAGCTTTAGCTTCATTGATATGAAATGATGAGACCTTCAATAAAAATATTACATTATTTAAAGCGATAATATTAACTAAACATACCTAACTTGATACGATATTCACTGGATTGTTCGGCTGTATCATAATCATAAGTAAAGCTGGGATTATATGAAAATGCATATTTTTTATTTATGATATGTTTACAAAAAGGTTTTTAAGTATATCAATACGTTATGCACGTATCACGCATTTGTTACAAATGAAACAGATACGCAATATACACATATCTGTAACTGTACACATGGACAATACACCTCGTATTTTCAGCATTTACTTCTGCTTAAGATACGTGTTTCTGCCATCTATAGGCGTCGTCAGTCAAGCTAGTGAAGCAATGTAATACAAATGATACAAATCTTTTTAAGAACAGATTTGTATCTGTATATACATTAATGCTGAAATCGCCTACAAGATATAGCAATTTTCGTCCTATAAGGTGGCACTATTTAATAAGTGACATCTGACGGACGAAAGAGACCGCCATCTGGCTCGTGTTAATGGACTACACCTATACGTATTTTTTCGCTTATGTACTAGCATAGCTAGTCAAGCGATAGGTCGCCTTTTTCGGCATAGTCTCTTTTATCCGTCAGATGTCACTTATTAAATAGTGCCACCTTATAGGACGAAAATTGCTATATCTTGTAGGCGATTTCAGCGTAAATGTATATACAGATACAAATCTGTTCTTAAAAAGATTTGTATCATTTGTATTACATTGCTTCACTAGCTTGACTGACGACGCCTATAGATGGCAGAAACACGTGTCTTAAGCAGAAGTAAATGCTGAAAATATGAGGTGTATTGTCCGTGTGTATAGTTACAGATATGTATATTGCATGTCTGTTTCATTTGTAACAAATGCGTAATACGTGCATAACGTATTGATATACTCAAAACCCTTTTTGTATATTTACCGCCATCTGGCTCGTGTTAATGGACTACACCTATACGTATTTTTTCGCTTATTTACTAGCATAGTGTAACAAACCTTAAACACTGGCATATATTAATAATGTCCCGTGTCTCGAGGGATTCGAGGTTGCTGTTAGCAATTGATGACTTTGGTGCTGAAATAACTAAATGCCGCAGTTACACTAAAATATTGAGATATTATTAAAAAGTTGAAAAATAAGTAATTGATTTTTCAATTACTGCTTAGTTGGGCGCCAAGAAGATTTATCCCTTCTAAGGTATATAATTGAATTTATTATATTGCCGGTTAGCTAAATAGTCAGCGGAGAGATTTAGAAAAAGAAACTCTAAATAAAAGCGGGTAAGCCGAAATGGGACTTACGTCTTTCTTTCTCAAATCGTGTATGAAAACGTAGGCGAAATAAAATGAATCCCTCTTTTTTACTTATTAATTGTTTCAATCAATTCCTTTTGATTAATATGCTCTTTCAATGAAGTTTACATTACATGATTTGAATAAAACAAAATTATTATAAACTATACTGATATATTGATAAATGAGCTTTCTATTTTACATATAATTGACTACAAAAATCTTTATGGTTATTCTGAAATGTTACTTAGATTCTATACATACATATAAGGCGAGATACGGTAACTTTTACATATGATTGAAACTGTTTAGTCTGATCAGATTAAAAAACAGTATTAAGAATGACTAACCTTAATATCGTTACACTAATGGCCATATCACTCTATAGTCTAATCGCTTCCTCTGGGGGTGATGCACTTGTTCACTGAATTAGAACTATTTCTTCACGCCTCAAGGTGCCCGGGATTCCAGACAAAAACCTTGTTGTAGTAAGCGTGGGAATTCACGTTTTAAACAAATAACTTCACTTTCAGGCAAGAAACACCTCTTGCTACTATATGTACTTTTCTTATTTGAGTACAATGGATTGCGGTAAACCCTCTCTTACTGTTACTTTAAGGGTCCGCACGTTTGACCGGCTTCGCGACTTGGAAGCAAGTATCTTGCGTCGTTCTCCTTGATCCGTTCTAACTTCTCTTTTCTCTCGGTGAATCCCCAGCTTCCTTGTGGAGTTCTCGATCGTTCTGGTTACGTGGATGATGTAATACAGTCACTCTCTCGATTCGTATATGTGATACAAAGCTATTCTAATTGAGTTTATACATGACTAGCTTTACAAAGTGAACTACAGAAAATGTTGATTGTGCATAAAAGGATCTGAGTGAAATACGCATTTAATATTATTGCGAAATGTTTTGCAATAATACCCAATGGCGGGAAACGCGTTAATATTTATATAATTTTACCTTTTAATTTCATACAAATTAAGTTTTGATATTCTTTAAAATTTTAACAGATTGAATTAATGTCTTGAAATAAGATGGTCGTAATGTGTCTCATTACAATAGCTAGTCAAGCGAAAGGTCGCCTTTTTCGGCATAGTCTCTTTCGTGCGTCAGATGTCACTTATTAAATAGTGTCACCTTATAGGACGAAAATTGCTACATCTTGTAGGCGATTTCAGCGTAAATGCATGTACAGATACAAATCTGTTCTTAAAAAGATTTGTATCATTTGTATTACATTACTTCACTAGCTTGACTGACGACGCCTATAGATTGCAGAAACACGTGTCTTAAGCAGAAGTAAATGCTGAAAATACGATGTGCATTGTCCATGTGTACAGTTACAGATATGTATATTGCATGTCTGTTTCATTTGTAACATATGATATGTTTACTAAAATTCTTGTAGATCTATACGGATCACGTAAAAAAGAAAGCACTTACGACTACTTTTGTTTGCATATCTTGCATATAAATATTGCTTTAAGTATATTTCATATGAAATTGCATATTTGTTCATATTTTATCATTTATTTTTAAAGTGGACAGTAAAAAATAAAGATTTATTCATAATCAGAGACCAGACACATCGGGTTGAAATGACGTCGTCATTACGACGGACGATATAAATCGTCTACAACATCTGTAAGTACATTACGCAGTTATTGAATGCCCTATTGATCCGGCTAGCACGCACATCTGTTTTCATCGAGAATTGCAACGTTTTTTGGTGGATAGTTATATTTCTGTTTTCATGAGCGTAGATAGAAGTGTGTGGAGTTTTAATAATATAGTCTATTTAGATTATATTTCGTAAGATAAATAAAGTGCTGTGAGTTAGTTTCTTATTTTCATAGTTTTAACTGTTAATTACGTCGTAATTTGTGTGATAGATCCTGTTTAATATCGTTTGATTGAATCTACTTCTCCCAATTATTTCGACGTAAATGTGCATTGAATTTCGTTCAGTTTCAATAACTTACGCATACATTTTTAGTTTCCATTTATTTAGATCTAGAGCATTGTTTAAGTTACTTTTTCAAAATGATATGGAAGAACGTCGAGAACGGCATACTGATTGTATATCCATTGTCAGTGATACCGAAATTTATTGCAAAATCTGTAAAATATCATTAAAAAATTCCATGAAATCGTACGTACAACGTCACTTAGCATCGCAAACACATGCACAGAAATTGAAATCGTTGGAATCTGACAATTTTAACCAAGAACTTTTTGAAACTTTTATGGCGGCTAATATTCCATTAAATAAACTTAACAACCCCATTTTAAAAATATTTCGCCAAAAATATACTGGTCGAAATGTTCCTGATGAATCCACCTTACGCAAATATTATGTTTCTAAGTGCTACACAAAAGCAGTAGAACGCATTAGAAGCCATCTTTCAAATCAGTCGATATATTAGGTCGATATATTAGGACGCTGTGTGGTAAATGTTGTAGCTGGTGTACTACATCCAACTATTCCATATAACGCAAATGTTATAGCAACAAAATCTATAAATCCAGTTGATGCGGAAACAATAACTAAAACCATTAACGAGAATATTCAAAAAATATTTAATTCGGACGACAGGTACAAAGAGAAAGTACTTTTATTTGTAAGTGACAGTGCTGCATATATGTTCAAACAGGTAGACTATTAAAGGAAACATATCCTAATATACTGCATATTACTTGTGTAGCACATGCTCTCCACAGAATCTGTGAGTATATCAGAGACACCTTTCCAGTAGTTGATAGACTTGTATCTGCATTTAAAAAAATTCAGAAAAGTTCCATTGAGAGTAGCTCTTTACAGGGAAAAAACTGCCATCTTTGTCACTGCCTCTTTAAATTAATGTGAATTAGATTAATAGAATAATATTTATAGAACAATGCAGATTACCTTTGAAGTGAAGGCGGTCGGGAGGCGTGGCGTGTTGCATGCTGGGACAGCACTTAAGCAAGATGTGTATCTTACGAAGGCTCTAAACAGAAAACTAAATTTGTATCGGAGAAACACTGGTTTAGAAAACAGGTTTTTATTGCCCTCAGTTAAAGAAAGGGATCGATGTTGTCGATGCCTTGAATAATGAATTAATCACAAGCGCGACCTGAAGAGTTGTGATATCGATGACACAAATGTCAATAAAATATCCTTTGTGAGAAAAGCTTTAAAATGATAGGCGATACAATATATTATAAGAGATGAGTACGTAATTAAATTAATAACAATTTAATTTAAAAAACGAAGTGTGTAAAGAGATTCAAGCGAACGTTAAATGTTGATCGTTCAAAGCAGGTAAAAGGCGAAGAGTCTATCGGCTAGAGCGAGCACAAAAGATAGGCTTTCTACTTTTACACGAATTATACACAGAAAAATGTCTAAAAATCTGTATTTTAATATTTTAAAAGCGAGATATTTTTTAAAAAAATATTATAATTTAAAAATATGATTAAACATTCTTACATATGCGAAGCATAACAATATGTACACGTAATTTTACCTTATTTTTGATATGTCGAAATCATATTCACATGTTTCGATCTTGATAAAAAACTATACTGAATTTTGTTTAGATAATAACAGAGTGTTTTGTAAGTATTGCAGTAAAATTGTAAATTTATGTTTGTTTACATTTAGTTTAATATTTTAATATCTGCAATTAATTATTGTAGATTCGATGCGATAAAAATTTCAATTAACGCAGCATGTAGGAACTGATTTGCATAAAAGAAATATCACAATATTTAAAAATGCACCACAAGCTACTCTGAATCAATCGTTTACTTCTACAAGTAAAAATATAGAACAGAATAGTTCCCATTATGATTTGTGTCGCGTCTTCTTAAGTGTAAACATTCCACTTTCAAAGTTGGACAATTCAACAATTATCTCCGGAAGAAGCAACAAAGTTGTTGCGAAATATAGAGATAATTAATAAATGAGTTTTTAATTGACAGACCACTTGCCCGCTTTTAATGTATGTTATCCAATATAGTACGGTCGATAAATATATATATATATATATATATATATATATATATATATATATATATATATTGCACAGTTATAGGTGACAAGAGGAGAACTCATTGCCACGCCAATTTTTTTTGGTAGAACTTGGCCTCCACCTGAAATTAGTACAAACGTACCAACGCAATTTGTCCAGGTATTCCACATTAGAAGAGAGAATAACGTTAACGTTAATAACATACTTTCAGGTGGAGGATAAATTCTACCAGCAAGAATTTGGCATTTGGCAATTACGTAACATCAACAGACAAAAATGTGGCTCAGATATGTGGATGACACCTTCGTCATATGGCCACATGGTGAAAAGGAACTAAATGGATTTCTTGAACACCTCAACAACATAGAAGAATCCATAAAATTCACTATGGAAGTGGAAGAAGAAGAATTATAATTTCAGACCGAGTTGGAATCTCACGCGGGTATATTTAGCAATTAAGAAATTCGGAAGACGAATATATCAGACGTGAGTTTGACAGGATACAGTCCTTCTCAGGCGTACCCTGAAGATTGCACTAGATGGACTGTTGAAATGTCGGATTATTAAAATCCTAGAAACTATAGAAATAGCCCAACAACTCAATATATCCATATCCAACTCAATGTATCCAGCTGATCTATATAGTGTTTGCTTTAATAGTTTTATATCTTGCTTCACCCCCTAGATACGAAAGTTTGTTAATTTACATCGTCGAAACGTAAATAATAGGAATCATAGATTTCAGACGAAAGAAATTAGTAAGTTATGCTTATGAATCGAGACTATTTACTTATATTTGATATTTCTATCAAACAGATACTTTGAGATTAAGAGACAAGATTCTACTTTACTCTGATTTGTTTTATTATATTATTATCATGTTCATCTTTTAATTTAAAATAACACTCAAGGATTCATCAAATAACTTAAATATGTATAGGTCAAAGTGGAATCTGCTACTCCTCACGTTACGTAAACAGAGGCAAACCCAGCTACAATTAATCTTATGGCTTTAAAATAGAATACGAGAAATTTCCTCCATTACTCTTCCGAGATTAAAGTCCCGAAGACACTTTTATAATTAACTATGTGTAGTATGCCTGTACTACTGATGTTTCTCTTCTGGTGCTGCCGTTACTGTGCGTTCGCGGTCTCTCGGATGACGAATTACCTTTTAATTCTAGGCGTCGTTGCGTACGCTTGAGTGTGTAGCGTCTCGTCTCTCCCGAGATCATTATAAATATGACACAAATTAAAATACACTTCATCCCTGAGAATATCTATTTCTACGCTGTAAGACACGAGAGATCGTCTAATTCAATTTCGGCGCTTCTAAACATGAGATTTGCGTTACTGAATCATGAAGCGGAGACATGTTAAGCATAAAATTAAATGAGGGCTATAAACTAAGATGGGTTTAAATTTTTAATGATGTTTTGAACACATCTTTAGATATACGCGTTCAAAAGTAACAGGTACTATCTATTTTGAGTAAATTACAAATAGAAACAAGTGAATTTATCAGTTGCTATTTTGTTAGTTACCTAATAATATTTCATTCTGAATTGACAGATTTTGAAAAATTAGCTTTTTTCTTAAAATGCTTTATTAAAAATCAGATATTTGAGAAAGTACCCTGAAAAGATAGGATACTGATGTTAATCACATCAACTGTTACAAATGAAGCAGATATGCATTACACACATCTGTATCTCTACACATAGAGATACACTTGCATTTTCTAACATTTACTTCTGCCAAAGATACGAGTTTCTGTCACACAATAGACTTCGTCAGTTTGGCTGGTGAAGCAAAATTTGATGGAACGCCTCATGGGGTGTAGCAAATTTTGTCTTACCAGGTGGCACATCTGACGCACAAAAGAGAGTACTCTAAAAGATGGCAGGGGTAAATCGTGGTAAATAGTGGGGGTAAAAATTGGCATCACAGACAAGCAGTTGCAGTGTGAACAGTTTTGTCTTATCTACCGTGTCTGCCGTTGTCCTGTCTTATTAAAAAGTTGTATTTTTCAATCTAGCTGCACATCTTACAGGTATTTTTATACGATTTTATTACACCTGCTATGTATGTTTGTGGTTCCGGTACAAAATTTGTAATCAATTTTTCGATAACTTCTATTTGTCCAAATGTTGGCAGTTTTCTTCCATTTTTGGTCATATTGTTATTCTGATGATGGAAAAAATTATTTTTTTCTTTTTAGTGCAGTTACATATATTAATAAAATTGTATATTTTAAAAAGATTTTTTTTTGAAATTTGTATTTTCATCAATTTAATAATGATAATAATTTTGTACTGGTGGCTTTAGAAAAAAATATATTTGGTATTTTTATAGGCACCCCAATTAACATGGCTACCAAAAAAAAAACCAAGAAAAACGGAAGATGAAAACCGCGAATTTAAAGTTGAGTGGACCGAGAATTTTTGCGTTTATTCAAAACTTGAATGGACTTCCGACATGTCTTTTTTATAAAGAGAAATTCGCGCATAACAAGAAGTCAAATTTAGAGAGACACTTTACAAGAAAGCACGCGTCATTTAGCACTAAATATCCTACCGGTGATGCAAGGAAGAAAGCAGTTGAGGAACTTCAGAATAGTCAAGAGTCGTCAACTTCTGTGTTTAATAACTGGATGCAATCTTCCAGCAATATTAATATGGCAAGTTTTGTTTTTAGCCAAGAGATTGCTAAGAGAGGGAAACTGTACACAGACGGCGAATACATAAAAAATTGTTTTATAAATGCATCCGAAGAGCTATTTCGGGATTTTAAGAACAAAGCAGATATTCTGAAAAGAATTAAAGAGTTACCATTGTCTGCCAACACCATTAAAGATAGAACAATTAAAATGTGTTCGAATATAACCACCCAGCATATCGAAGATCTGAAATTGGTTTCGGCTTTATCAATAGCAGTTGACGAGTCTTGTGACATAAATGATACAGCGCAAGTTTCACTTTTTGTAAGATTTATGTCTCATTCAGGCCAAAAAGAAGAACTTTTAGGATTATTGCCACTCAAAGGTCAGACGCGTGGAGAAGATATCGCAAATGCTGTAATTGAGTGTATGGATAAACATCATATTCCCCTCGATAAAATTGTGTCGATTTCAACAGATGGGGCCAAAAGTATGACCGGCGTAAGAAAAGGGTTTGTTACTATTTTGAAAGAAAAAATTAATCACGAGATACTTGTTTACCATTGTATCATTCACCAAGAAACGCTTTGTGCGCAAACATTTCCGGATGAAATTTGTAAAGTTATGGAATTAGTGATTACCATTATCAACTCCATTTTAGCTAAAGCTCTTAATCATCGCCAATTCAAAGAATTTTTATTTAAAATGGAGAGTGAGTACGCTGATCTTCTGCTTCATAACAAGGTACGTTTGTTATCAAGAGGGAACGTTTTAAGACGTTTCGCCTCCCTTTTTCCGGAAATTAAAGCATTTCTCCATGAGAAGGGCGTTCACTATCCAGATCTAACAGACGATCAGTGGATCCAAAACTTTTACTTCATGGTAGACGTTACGTCTCATATAAATCAGCTTAATCGTAAACTACAAGGGAAAGGAAACTTAATTTTTTCGATGTTAGAAGAAGTAATAACATTTGAAAACAAATTATCCATTTTTGCTCAGGATTTTGAAAGGGAAACATTGTTTCACTTTCCGAGCCTGCTGTAGCATCGCCAAGAAAATAATTCCTCTATTGTTAAACACCATTTTAAAACAATAATTTTAAATATGAGGGAAGCATTTCTCAGCAGGTTTCAGGAATTTAAAAACAGCAGAGCAACTTTAGCATTTGTCAAAAATCCTCTTAATGCTACGATAAACGAGTTGAAATTTTCTCCTTTTGAAATTGACATTGGTAGCTTTGAAATACAATTGCTGTATTTAAAGAACAAGGAGATATGGCGCTCTAAATTCGAACGTCTTTGTGTTGAATTGGAAATATTGGAGAAGAAAAAATGTGATCTTAGTTCACAACACAAGTGGTCTGCTTTGAATGACCTGGGGAAGGAAGACATGATAATTTTCATCGCTTGGAATAGTATTCCTAACTCTTACGATCAGCTGAAAAAGCTCGCGTTTGCTGTTCTTTCCCTTTTCGGTTCTACATATATATGCGAAGAATCTTTTTCAAGCATGAACATTATCAAGAGTAAACTGAGAAGTCGTCTTATTGATGAGAACTTGGAATCATGCCTAAAAGTAAAAACAACAACATACAAACCTGACTTACTCAAACTTTCCAAGGAGATGCAAGCACATTGTTCGCATTAATAAATATTTATTAAGTATGAAATTTAGTTTTATTTAGTGTACTACTTATTTAGTGTAATAAAAGTTTACTAAAAAAGCAGATTTGGCTCCCAATTTTTTTTTAAATTGTTGTAATGTTCATATTTGGCTCTTTGGCTAATAAGTTTGACGACCACTGGTCTAGGCTAACTATATATCAATACTCCGCCGTAAGCAGCTGACCACACGTATCAAATTGTTTGAAACTCACGGATCGCTTACAGAAACAAACCTATAGCTAATACAATGCGGACGCCTATGGGTAATGAATCATCAATCGCGAGTCCGTTCTCTGATAATAAGTATCTACATAAAAATTGCCAGATAGCAATACGTGTTTTTGGAATATTTATTATTTCGGACATGTTCTCTTTTCCAACTCACCGATTCAGTTGTATATGTATTTTGCCAGGTTAAATTGATTCATTTACTTTCTTCGCTCATTGTTCACTAACTGTTATCTATGTGTTCTACCGGTTTCGACCAAATTTATTTCCAGAAACTAATTACAGAAAAACGGGAGGTAATGTCAAGTAAAAGAAAACGTTCCACATTAAAGAAAAAGAACAAAGTCTATTATAAACGTCTTTGGCGATTATAATATTTACAAGACAACAATATTAGAATGGGTGAAGCTCTGTATACTCGTATAATCAAATTAAATATATATATATATATATACATATATATATATATATATATATGGTAAACCTAATCAGTAGGCGATTAAAGGTCTGTATATTACTTCAAAATATATGTATTTAAAAAACTCTACATGTTTCGGCTGTATACGCCTTTATCAAGAGAATACAAAATATGAATGACAGGATATAAATGTCAATTACTTGACATTTATATCCTGTCATTCATATTTTGTATTCTCTTGATAAAGGCGTATACAGCCGAAACATGTAGAGTTTTTTAAATACATATATTTTGAAGTAATATACAGACCTTTAATCGCCTACTGATTAGGTTTACCATATCATACCAAGGTCACGAAGTTATTATATATATATATATATATATATATATATATATATATATATTTAGTGTTTATAAGAATTTTATTTTTCTTATTTATTTTATTGGCCGTGTCTTAATATTAAAAATAATAGACTTTTTATTGGTTTAGGGACATTTTATTGAATTTTGATGTTTTATTCTACGACGTTTCGACTTTTATTATTATTCAGTCTTTTTCAAGTAACTAGAAGCAAGAATTAATACCATGAAAACATGAGAACTGTGTTTGCTTTTGTGAGATTGAATTAACAATTAAATTAACAATTAAAATTAACCTTAGATTAAAGACTGAATTACCAATTAGATTAACAATTGAAGTTAAAATTTAAAATTAGATTAATAATGAGTAAGGACAATTAAAGTGATTACATCTGTATAAATGAATTGAAGATTTGAATTAAAATACAATACAGTAAGGTAACTAGAAACAAGAATTACTACAATGAAAACGTGAGAGCTGTGTTTGCTTTTGTGAGACTGAATTAACAATTAAATTAACCATTAGAATTAAAATTGGATTAAAGACTGAATTACCAATTAAATTAACAATTAAAGTTAAAATTTAAACTTAGATTGATAATGAGTAAGGAAAAATTAAAGTAGTTAAATCTGTATAAATGAATTGAAAATTTGAATTAAACTACAATTACAGTAAGAAACAATGAATGAACAATGAATGATAATAAAACTCACCGTTTTTTTTGGTTTTCAAAAGCACGCATTCTGTGTAACATGTGTTGTCGGGGACATCCGAGTAAGTGTTTGTGGCTTTGTTAAGAGAGGTTAATTTCTGTTCTATTTTGGAATTTAGCAAATTGGTCAGGACCGTGTTTAGGGGTATCTAGTAAAAGTATTTACAAATGGGAACTGATAAAAAGTTTTTTTGGTTTGGTTTGTGTGTGCGCGGGGGGGGGGGGGGGTTGATTTTTATCTATTGTTTAATGAGTGGGTAATAGAGTTTAGAAAGTCCATAAATTTCGTTTCTGTCGTTGATTGTTCTGCTGTTTTTGAAAATGTGTATCATTTCTAAGACCTCCCTAGCTTTTGTATTCTTTTTCTGTGTTATTACTTTTGTGTGTATATATATATATATATATATAATTGTTTAACATCAACATAATTTTTACTTATAGCATCCAAAAGGCAAAAGCAGATAAATATAACTTTTGTAAGATCCGGTATAAGACCAGACTCTATATTTTAGTTACAATTGAAACAGACATGTAATAAACATATCTGTAACTGTACACATTGACAATACACCTCGTATTTTCAGCATTTACTTCTGCTTAAGACACGTGTTTCTGCCATCTAGCTAGTGAAGCAATGTAATACAAATGATACAAATCTTTATGAATAGATCTGTATCTGCGATTTCACTGAAATCGCCTACAAGATAAAGCAAATTTCATCCTGTAAGGTGGCACTTATTTAATAAGTGACATCTGACGGGCGAAAGCTTGCTTCACTAGCTTGACTGACGACGCCTAGATGGCAGAAACACGTGTCTTAAGCAGAAGTAAATGCTGAAAATACGAGGTGTATTGTCCATGTGTACAGTTACAGATATGTTTATTACATGTCTGTTTCAATTGTAACAAAAGCGTTATACGTGCATAACGTATAGATATACTTAAAACCTTTTTGTATATTTTAGAGTAAAAAAAACTGTAAGAAAATAATCCAAGCAAATGACACACGTATACGCAAGGCCTTGAGTACTCGTTCACAAACGAAATTAAATCTTATATACGTAAACTTACGGCTACCTATTCTATGATGCCATTAAAATAAAGTAAAAAAAAACTAATGAAATGCATTCTTAAGCATGTAATCCTTAATTAAATTAAATCAACAAATTTCCGATTAATCTAAATTGCATCAGCGCAAATATTAAACACATCAAATTAATTACAAAACGATATAAGCAATACTAAAATGTTAAATAAATGTTAAATAGTCCAAAGTAATTATTCTGTGCCAGAACAATAGAATCTACCTTACAGCTTGCTGATATTGCTCGAGGATCACCTGCTACAGTGGCGTCGCTCTCGTTTCACACTTGATCCTCGAATAGATTTTCGGAACCCTTGGTCCGGGTCAAACTCTTCAATAGATTTTCCACTTTCGTTGATTTAACAACTAGTACGGCAAATCTCAGTAGCCAATTAGTTATAAAACTCGTAACAAAAAAAACATACGGTAATTTATGCATTAGAATAGCGAAACAGGAAGGTTGAAATACAAAGAAATATCGCAAAGAAAGTTAGCGAGAAAATTCCTTACCCACAGCTGTTCGAGGGAGTTAATTAATCTTCGGCCTAGTCAATATCGTTTACCAAACATAAAATTGCGGTACATCAAACTTTGAATGCCGCCATATTAACCACCTATTTCAGTGTAAATTTTCTCGATAAGTAATTCAACCAGCGGCACACAAGTAAAAGCAACTGAACTGACCGAGATCCTAGGCGATAGTGTCTTCGAGGTCACACACCACAATTATATTATTTCCGCTTAACAAGTCACGCATGCTCATAGGACAACGTACTGCTACGAATATATACCTGTGTACACCATCCGCCAAGATATTGCAACAACCTGTTCCAAAACAAAAAACTTTCAGTTTGAATGTAGCAACGTCAGCAGGATGAGACGTTGAGGAAAGAAGTATAAATATAAATGAATCAAGATTTGACCGCTGCGACACAGAAGAGACGAGATTTGAACTCACTATAGTTAAAATAATTCATTCTCATCTGGTTTATAGGCTGCCGCGGTCGTTGTCTATCATTGCGTCGGGCGTCGGACTGGAATTACCCTTTAGTTTCAATGCAACAATACTAGTAGCAGCCCTGAATATGTCCCTTGCAACAGTGGACGAAATGTTAGAACGTTAGCCGAGAAGGAATATGAGTTAAGAACACGTTTCAAGTCCATGATTCAGAAGCAACCATAATTCTGTCAATTAGATGGATAAGATTGGAATAAGTGCAATAAGTTATAATAATTATTTATTATTATTATTATTATAATAATATATTTCACGAGTAGGTAATGTAAATTTACATATCTTTACTTAACCAATGGGAAAATTATCTACCTATTCTGTGTCTAAAGCATTGTCGTATTGTTATTGTATCTTTGTCCCAACCCTTGACCGTGTCCCTATTAATTGCTTTCTGGTTTACTAATCTTTGATGTAATTATTTTTAATTAATTTCGAATAGGTATTTACTTTTTTGATTTGATTTTTTGTATCTTTTTACCCAAAGTATTATTATTATTAATTGACATTTAAAACAGACGGAAAATTTGTAATTAAATGTGTCCCGTTATTACCAAAATCAAAACATTTATCTAAAGAATTACTTAAGTAGAACTAGGTCATCAATTCTGTTAAGCAATACCGTTTAAATAATATGTATTCATTTAAGTATAAAAGGCTTTTACATTGTTCATCTCATAACTTTAGATTTTCTTTTGCGTAATTTATCAATCCTTCATTACACATTATACATTTATGTAGGCTCTAATAGATTTGAAAAGCGTTCAACGAGTAACACTCAGCAATTCGATATTTGATCTCAATTGAATATCTATCGGAAAATGAACGTCTGATAGAGTAGATTGCTGCAGTGCATCCGTTGAAGTGGACGGACGTAAGAGCAATAAGTAGACAGGGATGGAGAGTTTACGAGATGGACTACATACAAGAATTGCAAACGCTAGTTGGAGTGGTCCATTCTCGATGGCACTCGAGTAAAAGTTAAAAAGGATGAAGGCGGGCGGATTCTCGCGCTTTTCCAAGTTAAATTAATTATATACTTCTGGCGTTTTGCTAGGCTAATTCTCCTCGAATGAAAAGTTCAACTGATGAGCATTATATCACTGTAATACTTGCAGTAAATTTGAACTTTACGCCAATGTTTTTGCTTTAATTCGCTACTTAATCTAGAAATACTATTGTTGGGTATTTCGGCATATTATAAGGAATTTACATCAACTATTTTTCTCAAACTTTTTAAGTTACAGATATTTTTCTAGAGTGCTTAGATATTTAATAATGCTATGAATCAATATTTGCAAGCTTCGGTAATTTTCATACAAATAACCCGTCTTAAATAAAATATCGAAATTATTTAACCAAATCGATTATTTATGGCACTCATTTTCACTCTATTTCGCTCATATGTAGATTGGCCGCTCGTTTTCTTAAAGATTGTCTAGGATTTTGTCTAACCGAATCCAAAGCTAAAAGAATACCTTCATCTTCATTATCATAGTCTTTTTCGATTTCTTTTCAGGAATGAAAGTTCTCGTTTTTTTAAATCATCTCACCAATTTGAGAAGGGTTTTATAGTAAAAACATCAGGATATTTATTCTGAAATTTTTTAATTGCCTATCTTGCTGGTGCTTCGCTTGTACCATAACATTGTAACGCATGAACTTTTATGTAAGTGTTCAGCATTTTGACAATTAAATACTGCATAACAGTAGTTCACCTAGCACAAGCGTAACATGTGAAATACATTACGTTGAATGCAACGAGATATTAGCATAACTAAGGACTTAGAAAAATGTTACTCAAAAGTTTGCAGAAAACAACTATTTCACGCATTACAATGAAATTATTTTAAAAATCTAGTGTTATTTGTGTATTTTCGATCAAGTAAAAATTTTAATAAAGAATGTTTCCTTTGATAAATCTACAATAAAAATGTTTTTAATATTGGAACACCTATCTGGCAACACACTGTATACAATAAAATTCAATTTCTAAACAATGGAATTCAGCCGAAACTACGAGGTGCATTCAAGTTCTAAGGCCTCCGATTTTTTTTCTAACTAACTACTCACGCGAAAACTATGAAACTTGTGTTACTTCTCGACGTAATCTCCCTGTAGACGTACACATTTTTCACAACGTCGACGCCATGATTCCATGGCCGCGGCGAAGGCTTCTTTAGGAGTCTATTTCGACCACTGAAAAATCCCTGAAGCAATAGCAGCACGGCTGGTGAATGGGCGGCCACGGACAGTGTCTTTCATTGTTGGAAACAGCCAAAAGTCACTAGAAGCCAGGTCAGGTCAGTAGGGAGCATGAGAAATCACTTCAAAGTTGTTTTCACGGAGAAACTGTTGCGTAACGTTAGCTCGATGTGCGGGTGCGTTGTCTTGGTGAAACAGCACACGCGCAGCCTTTCCCGGACGTTTTTGTTGCAGTTCAGGAAGGAACTTGTTCTTCAAAACATTTTCGTAGGATGCACCTGTCACCGTAGTGCCCTTTGGAACACAATGGGTAAGGATTACGCCCTCACTGTCCCAGAACATGGACACCATCATTTTTTCAGCACTGGCGGTTACCCGAAATTTTTTTGGTGGCGGTGAATCTGTGTGCTTTCATTGAGCTGACCGGCGCTTTATTTCTGTATTGAAAAATGGCATTCACGTCTCATCAATTGTCACAATCGACGAAAAGAAAGTCCCATTCATGCCTTGGTTGCGCGTCAACATTGCTTGGCAACATACCACACGAGCAGCCTTGTGGTCGTCCGTCAGCATTCGTGGCACCCACCTAGAGGACACTTTTCGCATTTTCAGGTCGTCATGCAGGATTGTGTGCACAGAACCCACGGAAATGCTAACACTGGAGGCGATCTGTTCAACTGTCATTCGGCGATCCCCCAAAACAAGTCTCTCCACTTTCTGGATCATGTCGTCAGACCGGCTTGTGCGAGCCCGAGGTTGGTTCGGTTTGTTGTCGCACGATGTTCTGCCTTCATTAAACTGTCGCACCCACGAACGCACTTTCGACACATCCATAACTCCATCACCACATGTCTCCTTCAACTGTGGATGAATTTCAATTGGTGTCACACCACGCAAATTCAGAAAACGAATGATTGCACTCTGTTCAAGTAAGGAAAATGTAGCCATTTTAAGTATCTAAAACAGTTCTCATTCTCGACGCTGCCGCTACAATTCCATCTGCCGTACAGTGCTGCTATCTCTGTGACGTATTGACAACGAACGCACGCTCATTTTAAAACAATGCACATGCTTCTATCTCTTTCCAGTCTGGAGAAAAAGAATCGGAGGCCTTAGAATTTGAATGCACCTCGTAGATACTTAGATTAATAACACCAACTAATACTTAATTAGTAATGATATTTTATTTTATTTATTTATTTATTTATTAGCAAAGAAATACCCTATCGTAAATCTTGAGAATTGTTTCCCGTAGGTACAATTTCTACGAACTGACCAAAGAAAAAATTCCCCGTTATGACGTCAAACAGTACAATGTATAACAATACGATCATTTAATTATTGGGTGGTATATTTTTGGTATACTTTTATCTACTTGTAAGACAGTATAAAACAGAACAGTATCAACTCAACAATAGTACAGAACATCAAAACGAACAGTCTTTTCATACCATTCATATCAAATAGTATCATATTAACAATAAGAGACATACAGTATAACAGTAAAGAATTTAATATATGTATATATAATGTATAATATCGAATTGTAAATTGAGTTCATGTTCATTCTCTATTAAATGATTAGAGTAGGTTGAGTCAGTTTTCTTATTAATATAAGAATGATAGTGGTCTTGGATTCGGTTCTTAAACGTTCTACCTGTCTGTCCAATATATGTTTTGGTACATGATAACTTATAGACTCTTATAGTCTATAAGTTATCATGCGTATCACAAATTATGAACCTCGTAGTGGACGTCCAAAATCTACTCTTCCGGATATGATTGAAAAAATCCACCGTTTCATCTTGGATGACCGTCGACTAGAAGTACGGAAGATAGCAGACATTGTAGGTACCTCATGTGATAGTGTTCACTCAATTTTAATTGATGAAGTGGAAATGAAAAAATATTCGACGCGTTAGGTGCCGCTGTTACTTACACCGGAGCAAAAACTGAATCGTGAGTGGTTCTTGCAACTTTTTGGCACGTTTTTGCCGCAATCAAAATGACTTTGTACGCCGTTTCATTACCGTCGTTGAAACCTGGGTCATCGACGTTCTATGGTTTTAGAAGAATCCAAGCAATGGAGAAAAAAGGGTCCTTCGTCATCAAAGAAGGCAAAAACGGTTTTGATATCAGGAAATGTTTTGGCAGTTGTTTTTTTTGGGGGGATTCTAATTGAATTATCTTGGTCGACTGCTTAGAAAAGAGGAAAACAATGAATGGGACGTATTATGCCAATTTGTAGCAACAATTAAGAGATCAAATCAAAGAGAAACGGCTTCATTCGGCAAACAAGAAGAAATATTTTTTCCATCAGGATAACGCACTAGTCGACAAGTCTGCGATTGCAAAGGAAAAAATTCATGAATTTGGATTTGAATTAGTGCCTCATCCATCCTATTCCCTAGATTTGGCTCAATGTGATTACCATCTCTTACGAAAACTAAAAAAAATGTCTCGACAGTAAGAGATTTTCGTCTAATTGCGAGATAATCGCTGCTGTAAATAGCTATTTTGAGGCTTTAGATTCATCGACCTACAATGAAGGCATTTTTTAATTGGGAATATCGTTGGAATAATTGTTTTGAGCGAGCAGGAGTCTATATTGAAAAATAAAATATTTTTGTCAAACAAACTTTGTTAGACCATCTAGTTACCGAACTACCCTCGTACATCAATTATCAACTAATTTTATTTCTTTTTAATTAAAATATAAATTAATTTATCAATTCTGCTTCAAAAATTACTATATTTCGGGCGATTACAACATTAAATTCATTCAAAATAGTGTAATATAAGAACATTGGTTTAATTGATTAACTTATAAGATTAAGAAATACTGAAAAAACAAGTCAATCAACGGGAGGAAACGTACAGACGACGTTTCGTTCTAGTTGGAACTTTTCAATGTACGGTATTCCCTCGATGACGGACATTGCTTTTTCATTTCTATACTTTCTGTATATATAGTTAACATTTGGAATTTACTGCGGATTGTAGTTACGAACGCATTAAATAAGTCGACATTTACATGTAAGAATGTGATTTAGTATTCATTAATTCTCACTTGCAGTAAATTCCAAATGTTAACTATATATACAGAAAGTATAGAAATGAAAAAGCAATGTCCGTCATCGAGGGAATACCGTACATTGAAAAGTTCCAACTAGAACGAAACGTCGTCTGTACGTTTCCTCTCGTTGATTGACTTGTTTTTTCAGTATTTCTTAATTCTTAATTAACCTAATCACCAGGAAGTTCGTTGTCGCGAAAGGGTGTGTTCTGCATACTGGTACAAACTTAGTTTGTCGGATTGTAGTTACGAACGCATTAAATAAGTCGACATTTACATGTAAGAATGTGATTTAATATTCATTAATTCTCACTTGCAGTAAATTCCAAATGTTAACTTATAAGATGTTTTAAAAAGATTATGTTTTTAGAACTTTCAATGCTGTGTTACATTATCACCTTAACTGAAAGTTCTACTGGAGGTTATTCTATAATTCAGTGAAACGCGAACGAGTCAGAGCAATTTTCCAAGTGACATTGATGTCACCGTAATACCGCATCCGAGACCTGTAATGTAGGTCGATTGCTTTTTCGCGAGATTTGTTGTTTCTACTTCTGCCGGAGTGTGTGTTGTATCGTTTTTGTTACGGCGGTATGATTTCGACTGTGCGGCATCTACGAGCGTGCTCCTGAGGATTTGGCCCGCGGAATTGGAAGAAAGTCAATCTTTTACCGTCGGAAATTTATGATAATGTAAAACATAATGTTCGAAAGGACATAAAGTTATATTTGTATGGCCGATAGAATCGCTTCTGTTCAATCTGTTCCGTTTGTTTTTATTAATATTGTTAAAATTCAATTCTGTTGTTCCGAAAAATAGAGGTAGATGTTTCATATTCCTCGGAGAATTTTATAACAAACATTCGATGCTGTATTGTAAGTAGAATTCTAAAGATTGAAAAATCCTGCGATATAATTAATTCGAAAGCACATATACAGTGTGAATCAATTTATTTCATCCACGAATATATTTATAAGTCAATTACTGGGAACATATCGTTATTTATATACTATGTCACGAATACTTATTGCAAAATTTGGCTAATATCGTATCCACTATACCGGGTGAGTCATTAATAGACTCGACAAATAAGGGCAAGTTCAAGCTTTATAAGGTTAGTACTTCCTACAATAGTCATTCTTTTCAAACAAGAACAACCATCTATACGTCGGGTCGGGTACTTCTCATCATTTTTTAATACATATATACAGCTAAGCTCATATAAATCTAGCATAACGTAACTTGTCAAAATTGTCAAAATTTTACAATATTACTTAGTGTTTATTAAATTTTTTTGAAAGACACGTCAAACGTCAAGTAATTTTTTAATACAATTTAGAAAACACAGAAGTACCCGACCCGACGTATAGATGGCTAGCTAACGGATAGTTGTTGTTTGCAGAGAGTACCAACCTTATTAAGTTTAAACTTGCTCCTCTTTGCCGAGTCTAGTCATTAATGTGTCGGCAGAGTTTTTGCGTGAAAACTAACAAAGATAGGAAAGTGAGATTTTCTGTATATACGAGTATATACCGCATGTGTCAAATGTCATTAGGCATAGGGAATACGTATGAGTACATACGATGTATATGTATATGGAAAAGGCGATCCAATGCCGGCGAAGACCGCGACGGCCGGCAACGATTGTCTCCGATTGTTTCGTAAATACAAGTTAGCAGTATTCATTTGACCATCGACATAGGTACTTGTAATGCGTTCTAAAATAACATTTACGAATTGCAAGGGATTTGCTTTTCTTATTTCTTTCAGCAGATGCAGGAAATTTTTAAGTTGCGGTGCGTCGCATAAACAAAAGCGTAATTCTAATAAAATTAAAGAATAATCCTAATAAAATAAATAAAAAAGGATTCTAAAAATTATAATAAATTATACAAGAGGTTCAAAAATTCCTCCTTGCACAGCAAGACATTGTCCTAGGCGGTCGTAGAAATTAGCTTTTACATTTGCTAACATGTCGGCAGTTAATGTATTCGCAGCCTCAGTTATTTTTTCTCTCAACGCAACTAGATTTTGCAAAGGTATTTTTAATAATATAAAATATTACTAAAAATCTGGTGTGAAGAACACAAATGCAGGTTCACTATTAATATTTTCTGTGAACGTGTCCGAATATATCCTATCCCCAGAGACGTAGATACGTATTTCACCTTTGTACAGGCTCATCGGTACGCCCCTGCTGGAGAAAGGATATTCCCAGACACATTCACAGAAAATAACCACATCGCCCTATCACCGTAATTATCCAGACCGAGCGCAGAAGTAAATTCGGCGCTGCCTGTTGTCAGACAGCCGAAGTACCTCGCATACCGTCCACATAATTAATGTGAAGTAACGACGCCCTTCCAAAGGTTGGCACAGCCAATCTCTCTAGGAAACTGCATTTTTGTTTGTGTTTTCACTCATACTACGGCTTAACCGCATGTGTAATGTATCAGAATAATTGAAACATACATGAGTAGGTAAACCCCACCAGTTTTGTATAATACAAAGGTATTTTTAATAATATAAAATATTATTAAAAATCTGGTGTGAAGAACACAAATTCAGGTTCACTATTAATATTTTCTGTGAACGTGTCCGAATATATCCCATCCCCAGAGACATAGATACGTATTTCACCTTTCTACAGGCTCATCGGTACGCCCCTGCTGGAGAAAGGATATTCCCAGACGCATTCACAGAAAAGAACCACATCGCCCTATCACCGTAATTATCCAGACCGATCGCAGAAGTAAATTCGGCGCTGCCTGTTGTCAGACAGCCGAAGTACCTCGCATACCGTCCACATAATTAATGTGAAGTAACGACGCCCTTCCAAAGGTTGGCACAGCCAATCTCTCTAGATTCTCTCTCTAGATTTTCTGCTCTACCAGCTTCATGAGTATAAACAATATTTGTTAGATATCTCCACAAAAAGAAATCATTTGGGGATAGATCAGGTGATCGCGGCGGCCATTTAATGTTGCCTGTTCCAGTAATAAGACGGTCAGGAAAAGTATTTCCTAGAAATTCCTTTACCCTCACTGCATTATGTGCTGGACAGCCTGATTTATTCCAATAGTTTGAATGGCGGGAAGTATTTGATTTTTCAGTAATTCGAGATACTTGTAGGCATTTAATATACCATCAATAAAATAGGGGCCTATAGAATGGTCACCTAAAATACATGCCCAAACGTTTAGTTTTTGAGGATACTGAGGGCGATTTTCAAAATGCCGATGTTGATTTTCCGAAGCCCAATATCGAAGAACGGAGTTCATCGGTGAAGAGAATATTTTTAACGAAATTTTCACCTCGATGTATCTTTTCCATAACGTCTTGACAAAACTCCATTCTCCGGAAATTGTCCTCGGGAAATATTTCTTGAGTTTTCGAATATTTGAAACATTTTAAACCATTACGTTTCCAAATACGTGAAATAGTTGTATTACTTGTACTCAATTTCTCGGCAGCACTTCTAGTAGATCTCGTGTTATCAATTTCCACAATGCTACAAATTAATACATCCAGCCGTTCTCTTTCCTCAATTTTTTGTGGTGATACCTCTCTTGGTTTGCATTTTGTACAGTTATTGAGACAGTAACAAGTTTCAAATTTATTTATAATATTATACATTGTTTGTCTGCAATGTACAGAACGGTCTGCAAAAGTCAGCGCAAACAAATTCATGCACTCCACTGCAGACTTGCCAGCATACAACCATTTTACTAACTGAAGCTTTTCAGTGGGTGCATAAAGAGCCATTATACATTAATTTTATTGTACGCTTTCAAGCTGTAACGGCCGCAGCTAGACTGAATGCAAAATTTCCAGTCAATCTGTATCGGAGACAATCGTCAGTCGCCGCGGTCTTCGGTGGCATTTCTGGCTTTCTCATGTGCGTATACATTGTATGTACACATACGTTGATTCTCTATGCCTATTGATATTTAACGCATACGGTAGTATATAACAGCGGATATTGTAAAATTATTTACGAATATCTACGAATAACAGGGTGTTACAAATTACCGCACCCGTCTTCAGATTTTTTAGTTTAAATGGATTGATATATTTTTAGAAATTATTTCGATACCCACCTAAATACTTTTGGTTGTAGTTATGTGCACTTCCGACAACTAGTTTTGGTTCTATTGGAATTTTTGTTAAAAATTTTACAGTTGTAGCCTCTGGCATCTTAAGGTTTTAAGACGTAGACTGAAGGTGAGTTCGTGCTTCAAATTATTCCTCGGATATCAATTTGGGGCTTTAACACTTTATATGTTTCAATATGTATCGTCAGTAAATTCCCTATAAAATTACCTTCAAAATGTTGCCAATAACGTAAACTTAGTTACAGTATTTTCAATAATATTCCACTTTTATGAGAAATATCTTGAATACTATTCAATATTCCGTACATCTAACATAGTTACATACATAATAAGTAATACAAAATTATTCCCATGTACACTTTTTGATTTCTTAATAAATTAATCTTAATTCATATCATGCTCGAATATGTTTCCATTCCTCTCTATGCACATTCTTAACCCTCTCCGTATGGACTGCTGAATAGTTGATTGAAGAACAGTACATTCCTTAATTCGTTATTTAACAAAAATTATGGTATATATACAAATTCTATATACAATTTAATTCCAACGGTTCTAAACATTTTAATTTTACATACATTACTTAAGCCTAATTGAATATCGACGACAGTTAACATTTGTTGTGGTATCGCTGATATAACCTACTTTAATTACGGTGTTTATACAGAGGCTTATAATGCATTTTGATGTCCTCACAATTCTTGCACTAAACTAGTTTATTTTAAATACGTGATCTACGATTGTTTCTGTATCAGCAGTTTACTGAACTAGTTTAGATTAAATACCTGACTTGTATGTGTGAATTATTTGATTGCTAAATATAATACTATCTTATTTAGATTAATAATACTAAATTATAATATGTAACATATACAGTGCGATAATTATGAAATATGAATTACACTATTTTATTTAGATTAAAATGATTTTGTTTAATCTGTGGTTAAACAACTGGCTTAAATTTTCAGTCATGTTATCAAAGATATCTCTTCGACAATTTGTAAATATAGCTGGGTCAGTGTTTTATTCCAATTATTTAATCTAAATCAGTTACTAAAATGTTTCAACAAGAAGTGTCTGCAACGTCAATTAATGATATTATGTGTAGAATACATACCCGAGTTCATTTCATAAGCCTGACAGTACAAAATTTTGTGTGGAAGAATTCTTTGTTGATTTACGTTAAAGAATGATATTAGTCTCATATATTTCATTCGAAAATAACAATTTTACATATATTTCAGGTTTTCGTTTATATTATTATGTCGGCTTTAATGCAATGTTTAAACACTTCAAAGATACAATGGAGCATTGGCCAATATCCAAGGAGGAAGAACTTTTTAAAATTTCCTTCTGATGAATTAACACTGTAAATATAAATGGAAATTCTTAATGACACAAAGAATTTAACCAAAAACACTCAACGTAAATGATAAGAAGAAGTTACCTGAGAAGCGGACAAAAGGTCGGAGATGGAATAATTAACAGTTTTGATGATGATGGTAGGTATCATTAGCGGGAACGAAGTGTGCATACATAAAATTCGAGTTCAGAATTTGCGACGGAGGTTGCGGTTTCTGTCGCTCGTTAGAAAGTAGCTGATGAAAGAGTAAAATTTATAACAGTTTGTTGGCCAATTAGTGTGAAGTTTGCCTCCTGTAAAAAGAAAAGGAACGCTCTTCTTGCAGGAGCGAGACAATATAATTTACATTCGCCGAGACAGGACTGAAGTAGATTTCTTCGAAGACATCGTTGATATTGGGTGTGAGAAACCTAAAATTTAATTAAATGTTCAAGTCTGGAGACAAAAAAACAGCAATTTGTCTTTCTAATTAGATAAGAAAACCTTAAAGGAATCATTCAAAGTTTGTTTACATTTAGAATGTTTAAAACCAAGTCTGCCTAATTTTTTCTAGAAAATTGAGTATCTACAAATTAATTCTTTAGAAAAAGGGCAAAATGTCATCACCTCTAAACTACCTTGGTTTTATTTCAATCACTAAATCGTTTTACGATCTTATTAATGGACGCGACAGACGGTTCTTGGTGAAACATTGTATTATATACAGGGTTAGGCAAACATATGGATCCATTGAATATCTTTGATATGGTCACTTAGATTTTAGTAAGAATTTCCATAATTAATTAAATGCAAATCTGGGATTCGATGAGTATATGTATTTTTATTTCAAATGAAACACCCTTAGTGATTAGTGGTTTTACCTACTGATGATGACTATTTAGTTGCCGAAATACGTATTTAAGATACGACTATTATTTGTGGTAAGGGATTTCATACCTTTTCTGAGTTGAAACGCCCTGTATATTTTTACGAATTTCAATAGAGTTGTGCTCTAGGAGGTCAGCAAAAATAACGTTTGGCACCCTTTAGTTCAACAACGACAAAGATATTTAATTAAAACTGATATTTTAAAATCATTTTGTGTTTAGCAAGCCATGGAATAAAAATATATTAATGACAGGTTAATATCTGTCATTTATAATTCTTTGATAAAGGTAATACTTACCGAAACATGTAAGAGCTTATTTTAAATATATACATATTAATGTTAAGCAGACCTTCAATCGCCGAATATCTAAATCAACTATATTGTACAAAGGTCAAGAAATAATTATCTATATATATACAACAATTGATAAATTATTGGTTTTCGGCTTTAATATGAAATATTTACAAATATCAAATTAGTATGTATGTAATTGCAAAATAAGTGAGGATGTAAACATTCCAGTCTACAAATTACAAAGCAAATCATACGAAATATATATATATATATATATACATATATATATATATATAAGGTCTGGTTTTATTTCAAAAACTATATATTTAAAACAATCCTACATGTGGATGTTTCGGCTAATGATGCCTTTCTCAAGGAATACAAAATATAAATGACAGTATATTAATGTCATACATTTGTAGTTGCTATGGATAAAATAATTCAAAGATACATTCCAATTTAATAATAATAAATCATGCCTTGGTATTTTATATACATTTGCTTATCATGCTGACTGTTCCGTGTTTTGATTCCTGTCTGGTTGTGCGAGTAGGTTTTCGTGGTTTTCCTTCTCGTTTAAGGCGAATGCCGACAGCTTTGCATCTTAAGTCGCTCCACGGGCGCATACATAATAATAACTCATGTCTTGTGTTTTCCCTGTTTTTGGTGTTCATCCATTTTAAAATACTAAGGCATGATTTATTATTATTAAATTGGAATGTATCTTTGAATTATTTTAGCCATAGCAACTACAAATGTATGACATTAATATACTGTCATTTATATTTTGTATGCCTTGAGAAAGGCATCATTAGCCGAAACATGTACATCTAGGATTGTTTTAAATATATAGTTTTTGAAGTAAAACCAGACCTTAAATCGCGTACAATTTGAATTTACCATAACATACTAAAGTCAAGAAATAATTATCTTTATATATATTTATATATATATATATATATATATATATATATTATATATACATATATATATATATATATATATATATATATATAGAATAATTTTTGTGACCTTATATTTCAATAATACTTTTTTTGGCACTTTATAGGTCTAATAAAAGAATTGATGTTTCAAAATTACAAGTGTGCTTATTTACCTTTACCAAACATGATTCGGAAATCTTTGTCCTTTTTGAATGATACAATTCTACTAAAACAGAATTACTTTTTACACAATGATAAATTTTAAAGTTTCAGATATGCTAGATATTATATTGTAGTTTGAGTACCTGTTTCTTGATGTGTGTCATAATTGTCGCAATGGAAGCTTTCGCAATATATGTGTATACGTATCACAACGGAGCATTGTTAAATCATAAATTATACATGAATTATTGTAGATGCTACTGGAATAAACAGTAAGTTAAAACGTTATAATGTTATTTGAAGATGGTGTGTCGTATAAATGTGTATGTTCTCTTGAAGAAATACACATTTTTGGGTTAATGTGCTCGCGCGCACGCGCATGTATGTATGTGCGTGTGTTTATGCTTTGGTAAGATGTTAATCATTACTTGTTGAATTGTAGTTGATGTCAAAGAAACATTATTAATAGTAGACTTCTTTCACTACAAGCCAAAACAAATAGTAAGCCCAATGAAATTTACAAAAAAGGTTTAAGTATATCAGTACGTTAAGCACGTATTACGCATTTGTTACAAATGAAACAGACATGCAATATACACATCTATAACTGTACACATGGACAATATACCTCGTATTTTCCAGCATTAACTTCTGCTTAAGACACGTGTTTCTGCCATTTACTATTAGGCATCATCAGTTAAGCTAGTGAAGTAATTAAAGCTTAAATCACCTATAAGGTATAGCAAATGTTGTCCTATCAGGTAGCACCATATAATATAGTGACATCTGACGGACGAAAGAGACTATACCGAAAATGGCAACCCTTCCATTGACCGGCTATGCCGGTACAGAAGGGAAGAAAATACGTATATAGGTATAAGTCCATTAACACGACGCCAGATCGCAGTAAATATACAAAAAAAGTTTAAGAATATCAATACGTTAAGCATGTATTACGCATTTCTTACAAATGAAACAGACATGCAATATACACAACTGTAACTGTACTCGCTCGTCCGTCAGATGTCACTATATTATATGGTGCTACCTGATAGGACAAAATTTTCTATATCTTATAGGCGATTTAAGCTTTAATTACTTCACTGGCTCTGATGACGCTTAATAGTAAATGGCAGAAACACGTTTCTTAAGCAGAAGTAAATGCTGGAAAATACGAGGTGTATTGTCCATGTGTACAGTTACAGAGGTGTATACTGTATGACATGGAAACTGCAACACCAAGAAGGGGTGCGAATTTTTTGACCAAACTTGGTAGAAACGTATAACTATTCAAAGGCAATAATTGATTAAAATTTCAAAGAAAAAAAAACAAAAGACTAACACAATTTAACATAATTTTTATTAATAATGTGTCGAGCCGCCCCTGTTAGTTACACACTCCCTCACTATTCGTGGCATTGATTCGACTAGGTGGTCGATATCCTCTTGGGGTATGGAGTCCCAAGCAACCTGTAATTCAAGCCGGAGAGCTATTAGTGTCTGTGGGGGATTGGCTAAATTCATAAGTTTTCGTCCCATAATGTCCCACACATGTTCTATTGACGAGAGGTCGGGGGATTTGGGTGGCCATGGCAAGATATTGACATGAGCCTCTTCGAAGCGATTTATAGAAATTCTCGCTACGTGGGGAGGGGCATTATCCTGCTGGAAAAGTGGGTCTTCGAGCATTTGAAGATATGGAAGAATTTGGGGTTCTACCACCTCATCAATGTAACGCTGGGCGTTCATGGTGGCTTGGATGAACACCAACTGAGACCTACTCCCATATGCTATAGCACCCCATACCATAACACCCACTGCTCGATACACATGCCTTTCAACGGAAAACTGAATATCACTACGTTCCCCACGTCTTCGTCTGACCCTCATACGGCCAGCATACATCCCTAGACAAAATCGAGATTCATCACTAAACACCACCTTATGCCACTCCACGATCTAATGCATTCGCAATCTACACCACTCCAAACGTTGCTGTCGGCCGTAAGTGGTAACACAAGATATGGACGATAAGATTGTAAGCCGAAACCCCTAATTCGGCGATAAACGGTTCGAAGGGTTACTGGACGACCTTGATTACCTAACCACACGTCAGCAATTGATCTGGTACTGGAGAACCTGTCTCTTAGTGCCATTAGGCGAAGGCGGCGGTCCTGTATCCCATTAGTTCTTCTTCGGCCTCCGGTTTCTCTTCGGCGTCTTTCCTGGCCCTCTCTAGTCCATGATTGATAACAGCGCATAATGGTGGATTGGTTCCGGTTAAGGCGATTTGCAATTTCCCTGTATGAAAAACCACCTTCTTGCAAACCAACAATTCGACCTCTGTCGAATTCGCTTAATTGGCGATAATTTCCACGTTGCCGCACTCTAGGCATAATAAAACTCTCTAAACACGTTAAACAAAGGTATAATAAGACAAAACCGTTGAAATAAATTTGAAACAAACAATAAATACACCACACATTAATGTCACCGAAAACTGAATGAAGTGTCAGAAGTGCCATGACCACTTGATATATCGCAACAAAATTTTAATCAATTATTACGTTCGACTAGTTATACGTTTCTACCAAGTTTGGTCAAAAAATTCGCACCACTTCTTGGTGTTGCAGTTTCCATGTCATTGAGCATATATTGCATGTCTGTTTCATTTGTAACAAATGCGTAATACGTGCTTAACGTATTGATATACTTAAACCTTTTTTGTACATTTACTGCCATCTGGCATCGTGTTAATGGACTTACACCTATATACGTATTTTCTTCCCTTCTGTACCGACATAGCCGGTCAAGGGAAGGGTTTTTTCGGCATAGTCTCTTTCGTCCGTCAGATGTCACTATATTATATGGTGCTACCTGATAGGCCAAATTTGCTATACCTTATAAGCGATTTAAGCTTTAATTACTTCAGTAGCTTAACTGATGACGCCTAATAGTAAATGGCAGAAACACGTGTCTTAAGCAGAGGTAAATTCTGGAAAATACGAGGTGTATTGTCCATGTGTACAGTTACAGATGTGTATATTGCATGTCTGTTTCATTTGTCACAAATGCGTAATACGTGCTTAACGTATTGATATAGTTAAACCTTTTTTGTAAATTTCATTGGGCTTACTATTTGTTTTGGCTTGTAGTGAAAGAAGTCTACTATTAATAATGTTTCTTTGACATCAACTAAAATTCAACACAACTACTTTATTATTCGTTTAAAAACAATAATGTACTGAAGCTTTTATATCACAAATAAAGTTATTTTACAAATATTCCCTTAAAAAAAAAATTAAGATTCCAAATTTTTCAAAAATACGTAACTCAATTGTTTTTTATGAACTGAATATTGATCATCGTTAAAAATGCTAATAATTTGCTAATTTGACCAAAACCGTAACTCCAAAACTAACGGGGATAGTAATAGTGCGCCAATAAACTTTGAACACGATGTATATAAAAATGTAGATATATTTAACTTTTTTTCTTACCTGCTTAATAAAACTCATTCAAGCAAACATTTTTGTGTTAAAACTTTTTCTCTGCCTCTTACCGTTAACGAGTTATGCGCAAAGGCAGAATGGAAAATTTACAATTTTCAAAAAACCATTTCACTCAATCAGACTGTTTCTACACAGAAATAAAAATTTCGTAGTACATACTTATATGTGACGAACATATTCCTAAAGTTTCATAATTTTTAGAATTTCCGGATTCAGGATCGTCCCTTGTATGTAAAGAATTCAAGTATAAACCTTTTAAGAGTTGTTAGAAAGTCAAATTCTCATTGACGTATCATCATGACACCATTTCAATGAAGTTCGTGAGGGATATTTTCTTTTTTAATATTTTCTAAAGTAATGAGAAATGCTGTTCAGGTTTTGTTCTGCGACTTAATATTTTGTGATTAACGTTTTGTACGGCTTATGAATACGAATCTTAAATTTGCTCTAAAACCGGCTGAAATATAAATTCTTAAACGTTTGCGGTTGATTTAAGCAGTTTCCTCGCAAGCATTACTGCACGAACACATGTAATAAATCTCGCGAATGTAGATTTGAATATTATCCCGTCTTTTAATTAACATTCGCCGGTATAATCAGAATTTCGACGGTTATTGTAATTAATTTGAACGTTCTTGTAAAGAGTTCGTTGTGGCGGGTAGTACGGTGGGAAACACGCTAAATTCTCCATTTTACCCAGTGCGTCCGTTTGTTCGACTAATTATTGTTGCTGTTAGGAATTTATTATTTGTCTGGTAAACAGTTGCTTAAATAAATTTCCGCAGGATAATTAAATCATCGAATTCTGTCTTCGCTGCGTCCTTCGCAAGGGGGACCGAACAATGATGAAAGCTAAATGAAGAATGATAGTGAACGAGGAGATTTTGTATGTCATTTCTAATTTCATCAATTTAGAATTAGAATTTAAAATCAACGAAATAATTACGAATTCAATTCTATTATGCGGTTCGAGAATGGTTTGGAAAATAGGAGAAACATCTTTAATTCAGAAATTTTTTCTAAAAATATTTACAAAAATACAAAATACAAATTTAATTCATTTAACGTAGGACTATACATGGTGAGTCGTGAGGAATCGACCAAACTCAAGGAGTGTATTCTACTGGTGAAAGTAATGTAAAAAAACTCAAATGTTTTATCCGATTTTTATTTGTTTTCGAGTTATAGCGTAATTAAAAATGTAGATTTAGTATACCATGTTTATGTATGTATTCGTAAAAACAGTGAAACCCCGGTAGCAATTCATTATAGGGAAGTGTTCCTAGCTGAAGCGCTAAATGGTCGTCGTTTTCCGGACTAGCGGTAGTGACATTGAAAGTAGTCGAGAAATAGTGTAGAGTGGTTCGTATGCCTAATGCGTCTAATGTCACTACCTCTAGTTCATCGTTGATATAGTGAGGGCGCTGCCATCATAAAAAATGTTCCTTATACCTTGGAGTAAATTATAACATTGTGTTTGGGTATTGTGACATTGACTTGACGTTTGTACGACTATAGTGTAACATACTAAAATGCCACACACTTATTCTAATTTAGAATATGCTAATATGGTGTTTGTTTATGGATTTTGTGATGGGAATGCTACAGCTGCTGCTAATGAATATCGTCAACGGTTTCCACATCACAGACATCCTAATAAAACTGCATTTATTAGTGTATTCAACACATTGTGCGCGGCCGGAAAGCTTCCCAGTGTAAACATAATATCTGAACGAGGCTGTCGACAACAATTACAAGAAGTAGAAGATATTCTGGATGTAGTAGAAGAAGACGCAACTACCAGCTCACGGAGAATTAGTATTCAAATGGGCATTCCACAAACAAGGGTGATAAAAACACTCCACGAGCATGGCTTACGTTCGTACCATGTACAAAGAGTACAGCACCTACAACGAGATGATAATCGTAGACGTATGGAATTTTGTCGATGGATAGATGATAATCCTCGTTTTGTATGGCGTATACTGTTTACGGATGAAGCGACATTCACCCGTGACGGTATTAACAATTGTCATAACCAGCATGTATGGTCAGACGAAAATCCACCCGCAACAGTCGAAACTTTCAACATAAATTTTCGGTAAACGTGTGGTGTGGTATGATCGATGGTTTTTTAATTGGTCCTTACATTTTTGAGAATCGCCTCACGGGAGACACCTATTTACATTTTTTAGAAAATGAACTGAACGGGCTGCTAGGGGATGTTCCCATAAACATCAGAATCCAAATCTTCTACCAGCACGATGGAGCGCCTGCACATTACGTTCGTGCAGTCAGGCAACATTTGGCTGAAAGGTTTCCAGGGAGTTGGATTGGACGTGGTAGTCACATTGGTTGGCCTCCTAGGTCCCCAGACCTCACACAACTCGATTATTTGTTTATGGGGCTGGTTAAAAATTGAAGTGTATCAAGTAAAAGTGGACACTCGTGAAGCACTAATTCAACGGATTATGAATGCTGCTGACAATATCAAACATCAATCTGACGCTATCAGGAACGCAACCAGCGCCCTTGGTAGACGATGTAAAAAATGTTTTGAAATGAATGGAGGTGTTTTTGAAAATATATTATAAAGAACTATAATACCAATAAAATACAAAAACTTCAACGTATGAAATTTTTTTTATTTTTAATTACGCTATAACTCGAAAACAAATAAAAATCGGATAGCAACATTTGAGTTTTTTTACATTACTTTCACCTGTAGAATACACTCCTACAGTTTGGTCGATTCTTCACGACTCACGCTGTATAGTGAGTGAATACTTATTGGACCTTTTTCTACATTTTATTTCATAATTTTCCGTTTTTAGATATCACTGATTAACGGAGTTTTTGGTATTCAAAACAAAACTAGATAAGAACTTAAAGATGGTACAAAACCCTTTACCACAGTTAATAATAATAAAACTGAATAGCATATTGTAGACGAACGAACCTATCTAAATACAAAAATGGCTAAGAAAAAGTTATAATACTTAAAATTGTCTTGTTACATTAGACAACCCACATGTAAAACGGCACCATGTAATATTTATTTATTGAAAAAAATAGTTAACAAGTTTTTTAACAATGTGATATACGTTCCGAAATTGGTGGAGACTGTGGCTTGTAATCTGAAACAGAAATAAGAAAAACACCCTAACCACAATATATATCAATAAATACTATATACGTATTTCGGCAACTAAGTTGCCACCTTCAGTAGAATAACCTTAAAAACTGAAAAATGTTAAACGTAGCGTTTATGGCTAAGGTAAACCTTAGAAGATATGCTCTTCACCAAATCGCCAGTGGGATAACACTAAATTCCTAACATCGAAATAACACTTATATACTACTTAAACCTAGCGTGAAATTTAGGGAACCGTGAATACATGAAGCGTAAAAAACATAATGCTATTGTCACAATATGGCATACAAACTGGACTGAGGGATTGGTCCATTGTCAGAATTCATTAATTTATTCTTATTTCTATACCGGTAGGTCCAGTTCGCAACGGGCCATATCAGCAATGTGTGGCAACAGCGAACCCCCCCATGCGCAGCTCCTTCGATTGCAGCACATTGCATTGCAGTTAAGAATTTAGTAAGACTTAAACCGCGCAAGGATATAGTCGTTTGCATATTCGTTCTGTATACGTAATTTGCCCATTTGTTTCAGACATAATAAAGTCCAGTTTATTATTATTGTATTCTTAGCTGCTACGGAAAAGTAATTTTAAGTAATAAAAAAACAATAACGTTTTCTAAAAGATAAAAGTAAAAAAATCAATAATTCTGCAAAATAAATTTGAATTCACTCAATATAGGCATCGTACACACGTTGCCACATCGCATTACGTTCCATACGTATATTGTTGCCTATGGCCCGTTGCGAGTTGGACCTATCGGTATATATAAATACTTTCATAACTATCTAATTTTCTATAATTATTAACAGTTTTAATCAACCTAAGGTTATTTGCTGGCACAGAATGACTTGTGTCCCAAATATGTCGGGCAACGCTAGATTTTTCGGGTCTGTTGAATCCAAAGTGGGAAATATGTTCCTTGTAACGAGCTGAAATTGAACGTCTCGTTTGGCCGATATATTTTTGGCTGCAATCGTTACAATTTATTTCATATATACCAGATTTATGTTCTACCTCAATTTTGTCCTTGATGTTACCTAAAAGTGATTTTAATGAGTTACATGATTGAAACGCTATTCGAAGAGAATGGTTTTTGAAGATAGCGTTCAGATTTCTAGAGGCTAAATGGTAAGGTAAACAAACAAATTTCTCACCTAGGTCTTTTTGAGGTAGTAAGCTCGTGGTATCACAAATAAGTTTCTTAAGCCCATGTTTCTTAATTAGGTTGGTTATTATTTTCGTATCGAAACCATTGTATTCAGCGATGCTTCTGATTAATCCAAGTTCTTTTTCATATCTATCTTTTGTAAGCGGGAAACTGAACAACCGATGGATAAGAAAATTAAAGGATGCCATCTTTTGTTGGAAACTGTTGTTTGAATCCGCGGTTATAAACTTGTTCACATTGGTGTCTTTTCGGTAAATATCTATTTCTAAGTTATTATTATTCTTAATTACCAAAACATCTAAAAATGGTATTTGTTCTTTGTTTACTTTTTCTATAGTGAATTTAATTGTACGAAATTTCGAATTTAATTCTATTAAAAAATCGTCCAAATTACACAACTTGGTATTAAAAACCGCGAAAATATCATCGACATACCTAATCCATAATTTAGGGAAATATTTAGATGATCTCTTAAATTCTATCTCAAAATGACTCATAAACAAGTTCGCCATAAATGGAGACAAGCAGTTGCCCATTGCTGTGCCATGCCGCTGTTCATAGAAGTTTCCTTCGATTTGAAAGCAGTTCTGAGACATGCATAAAGTTGTCAACCTCATGTATTCATTTATTTTCTCCCGTTCAATATTGTTTTTAAGCAATAAACTGTTTAAATATTTCAGTGTTTCAGGAATAGGTACAGAAGGGAACAATGAACTGACATCAAATGATACTAAAATTTCACCCTGTTCCAGCTTATAATCTTTGAATTTTTGAATAAATTCCAACGAATTTTGAATTGAAAAACTTTCTGGTTTCTCGAGTAAATTTTTAAACTCGTTTACCAACCATTTTGAAATCAAGTACGTCGGTGAGTTAATACCCGATACAATAGGTCTCATCGAATTACCTGGTTTGTGAATTTTTAGTAAACAATACATTCTAGATACAAAAGGGTTGCTAACGTTTAGTTTAAACTTGAGGGGAGCAGTTATTAATTGTGGACAGTCTTTAAACGCGCTTTTAGTTTCTCTAATCATCTTAGGGAGGGGATTTTTGTTTAATTTGACATAATGTCCAGCCAATATTAAGTGATTAACTCCATTAAAATAGTGGGTTTTGTCCATAATTACCAATTTATTCCCCTAATCTGCTTTTAAGTAAAAGCAGTCTTTGTTTCTGAAATTATTAATGATATTCCATTCATTGTTGACCGCGATATGTTTATTCTGCTGAACGTTCTCACGGATGCGACTCGTGCAGGCCTCTCTAACGAAAGATCTTGCAAAATCTCCAAAATCTTTGATAGAGGTCTCAATGCCCGCAACTATCTCATCCATGGGAGCCCCACGGCTTGGCAAACAATATTTTAGACCTTTGTCTAATAGTTTTAATTCTTCACTATTAAAATTCTCAGACGACTGATATACGTTGCTAAAAAACTTGTTAAAGTCGATATGACTATATTTATAATTTATATTAAGTTAACATCTAAGAAAAAACCAAATATAGAAAATATTTATTTGGAACACACTAATTACATTTTTTCCTTTTACGAGGGGGTCAGATCTTCTATCTTTAAAAACCAACAGTAATCAACCATCACGGCTTGATTCCATCGTCTTTGGTAGCGAATTTCCATTGTCCTTATATCTTGATGGAATCTTTCATCTTGATAGTCGCTGACAGCGCCAAAAAATGAAAAATGGAAATGGAGAAAGTGAATTTTTAATAACATTCGGCAACCAAGCGATTTGTAGTGGTCTAAAAGTTCATTAAGGGCCACATACTTAACATTTTGTATTCCCGATCGAACTCCTTTCCGCCCTAATTTTAGTTAAGTTCATTAACTGCACGGGTTTCGCGCAAACCCCCTCTCTGTAGTTGTCATGGATAAAATTAAAATATTCAAAGATAGATTCAAGTTTAATAATAATAATTCATGCCTCAGAACATTCAATATACCATCATGAATATATGTTGTTATTATATAAATATCTATCATATGTTATTTCAATATCTGTACACTGGCTTATAATGCTGGCAGTTCCGTGTTTATATCCCTGACTGGGCTTTCCGAGTAGGTCTTCGTGGTTTTCCTTCTCGTTCAAGGCTACGCAGACATAATAATAACTCATGGCTTGCCGATCCTCGTAATTGGCGTCTTGCTGTCCGAAGTTCTGTGGCATGAATTATTATTATTAAACTTGAATGTATCTTTGAGTATTTTAATTTTATCCATGACAACTACAGATATATAAGTTAGACATTGATATACTGTCATTTATATTTTTAAATTTCTTTGAAGAAGGCACTGTGTGTCGAAACATGTAAGATTATTTTAAATATATACATATAAAAGTAAAACAGACCTTAAATCTCCAACTAATTTAATCTTCTATAACATACAAAGGTCAAGAAATAATTATCTTTATATATATATTGTAATAGTGCTTTTGATTGACATTGTATAATAATGTTCAAAGTTATAGATAAACTTAAGAGTATTATTAGTTTAATTAAATAAATAGTTAGATATTACTTTCTTTGTATGGAGATTTGTATATTTTAAGTAGATCATAATTATGCTTTTATATATTCAATTTAATCTTTCATTTCTCTAATTTTATCTCAAAAGGAAACTGGAAGTATTTGGTATTTTTTTTAATAAAAAGTTGTTAAAAATTATATTAATAGATATTAAATGTAAGATTTACAAATGTCAACGTTTTATTTACAAATTGTAATCTAATGTAAAAAGGGACCTGTCAAATCTATTTTAAATTATGTTTGGAAAATAATTTTATTCGAAAGTCTTTAGTAAAAATTAATAACCTTGGTATAAAATTTTGACATATCCGCTATTTGATATATTAATATTTCAATGACAGATTAGATGCTTATATATTAAAAATTGAGATAGATGATTTAGAAAAACAGATGAAGGTCTAGAATATAGTCCTTGTACAAAAGAAACTAAAATTTCACTCTGAAGAGTTAGAGGTAAAATTTACTCGTGCGATTAAATATTAATAAAATACTGCGAAATATAGATAATTATGTAAAAATAAATGTACTTACTTGAATTAGTATACAGAGAATAAATTTAAATCCAAAATATAAATATCTGGAGATATTTATTTCCAATCGAGCATTTTCCAAAAGAATTTCGGACCACCAGGTCGTAAAAACGTTTTCCAAATTAAAAAATATCCAACTATATATTCTTCCGAGACAAAATAATTATTTTTATTGCTTTCCGGAGAAAATATTGCAATAAATCACAAGAATTTGGTTGAGAAGAATATTGCCTATATATTCTCCTAAATATTGTATCCAGCTAGTAGCCAGGACTAGTATTCCAGGGGAATTTAGAAATAATTGTCAGAACTTCATACATTACAATCATCGGAATCAGCCAGGAAAAAATTCAATTAACAATTGAAGTGATATAAAAAATCTAAGCAGTATATATTATAACCTAATTATGCAATTATGCAATTATGCAATCTGCAATTTACCATCACAATATATGTTACTGTTATATAAATATATATCATATGTTATTTAAATATCTGTACATTTGCTTATCATGCTGGGAGTTCCGTGTCTAGATCCTTAACTGGCTGTCCGAGTAGGTTTTCGTGGTTTTCCCTCTAGGTTAAAGCAAATGCCGACAGCTTAACATCTTAAGCCGCTCTACAGCTCCACGGAGATGGAAGGCATGGACACTTGTTTCCCTGATGAAGGTGACAAATTCACCGAAAGCTTGGAATAAATAAAAAAAGTTTACTTTAATTCAGCCTTTTGACTGCGATTCCCACTACCGTTTATTAATACAGAACTACAGTCACAAAAAATCATAGACTACAAATATATATATATATAGTCTGCCGTTAGTCTTATTACTACTGATTTTTCCAATATACGAATTAACTATCCGAATTCTTTATTTTTATTTGGTTATTGTTCGCTTAATCTCTTCGGATTTTATTTGACTACCATCGGCAGCTTCTGTGGTAGCTATGCAGGTTGAGATTATAAACACGGTGGCGCCTATTTTTGAAATCGAACCTATCCTTGCTCGCTTCTAAACTGGCTAGCGTCTTAACTTAAGATCTCCTGGGTATGTGTGTGTGGTAAGTTGGTAAGTCGTTAGGGTTTTAAGATACTTAGAAGGGCGCGCGTAACAAGTGTAAGTGGAATAGCAGTGCCAAATTATAGCATTATACGAGGTGTGGCTATAAAATAACGAGATTGATAAGGT